>CM076186.1:34447309-35647309 GCA_038277355.1 Encarsia formosa
AAAAAAAAGAAATTAACTTAAAAACTAATATAATATTACTAATTAACACGGTTACGAATTATTAATTGCTCCCAACCGAGCATTTAAACTGATAACAAACAAAATAGTCGATGTTCTCTAAATCAACCTGCGCGCGCACACAATAACCTGCTGCTATCGGCAGCTTACGCGCGCGTGAGAAAAACAAAGATTATTACAATAACAGTGTACTAAATACACTCACACGCGTTCATACTCACTCACACAGATACAATGAACTTACAGAATCGCTAAGGCGCACCTCATACCAAGCCGTCAGGCTAAACAAAATGCCAGGCTACGATGCCTACCAGCCGCAATAGATGCCACACTCGAGTCGCCGTACAGCCGTCGTGAAGCGGTCCAGGAGTTGAAGTGAAATGACAACTTCACGAATAAACACCACACTCTCACACTACGGCTCTACAACAACGCCCGACGCGAATGACGATAATTGCTTCGATTCCCGTTCACAGCTATCCCCCAAGCTCTGAACCCCCAAAACCCGGGACTCCCGAGTTCAACAAAAAACTGAATAGTTATCCCCCAAGCCCTGAACCCCCAAAACCCTGGGCGCCCGAGTTCAACAAAAAACTGAATAGTTATCCCCCAAGCCTTGAACCCCCAAAACCCTGGGAGCCCGAGTTCAACAAAAAAACTGATCAGCTATCCCCCAAGCTCTGAACCCCCAAAACCCTGGACTCCCGAGTTCAACAAAAAACTGAATAGTTATCCCCCAAGCTTTGAACCCCCAAAACCCTGGGCCCCCGAGTTCAACAAAAAAACTGATCAGCTATCCCCCAAACTCTGAACCCTCAAATACCCTAGGCGTCCGAGATCAATAAAAAAACTGATCAGTTATCCCCTAAGCTCTAAACCCCCAAAACCCTGGGCGCCCGAGTTCAACAAAAAAACTGATCAGTTATCCCATAAGCTCTAGACCCCCAAAATCCTAGGCCCCCGAGTTCAACAAAAAAACTTATCAGCTATGCCCCAAACTCTGAACCCTCGAATACCCTAGGCGTCCGAGATCAATAAAAAAAACTGATCAGCTACCTCCCAAGCTCTGAACCCTGGGGGATAGCTGATCAATTTTTTTGTTGAACTCGGGAGTCCAGGGTATTTGGGGGTTCAGAGCTTAGGGGATAGCCGATCAGTTTTTTTGTTGAACTCGGACGCCCAGGGTTTTGGGGGTTCAGAGCTTGGGGAATAGCTGATCAGTTTTTTTGTTGAACTCGGGAGTCCAGGGTATTTGGGGGTTCAGAGCTTGGGGGATAGCCGATCAGTTTTTTTTATTGATCTCGGAAGCCTAGGGTATTTGGGGATTCAGAGCTTGGGGAATAGCTGATCAGTTTTTTTTATTGATCTCGGAAGCCTAGGGTATTTGGGGGTTCAGAGCTTGGGGAATAGCTGATCAGTTTTTTTGTTGAACTTGGGGGCCTAGGATTTTGGGGGTTTAGAGCTTATGGGATAACTGATCAGTTTTTTTGTTGAACTCGGGCGCCCAGGGTTTTGGGGGTTTAGGGCTTAGGGGATAACTGATCAGTTTTTTTATTGATCTCGGACGCCTAGGGTATTTGAGGGTTCAGAGTTTGGGGGATAGCCGATCAGTTTTTTTGTTGAACTCGGGGGCCCAGGGTTTTGGGGGTTCAGAGCTTGGAGAATAGCTGATCAGTTTTTTTTATTGATCTCGGAAGCCTAGGGTATTTGGGGGTTCAGAGTTTGGGGCATAGCTGATAAGTTTTTTTGTTGAACTCGGGGGCCTAGGATTTTAGGGGTTTAGAGCTTATGGGATAACTGATCAGTTTTTTTGTTGAACTCGGGCGCCCAGGGTTTTGGGGGTTTAGAGCTTAGGGGATAACTGATCAGTTTTTTTATTGATCTCGGACGCCTAGGGTATTTGAGGGTTCAGAGTTTGGGGGATAGCTGATCAGTTTTTTTGTTGAACTCGGGGGCCCAGGGTTTTGGGGGTTCAGAGCTTGGGGAATAGCTGATCAGTTTTTCTGTTGAACTGGGTGCCCAGGGTATTTGGGGGTTCAGAGCTTGGGGAATAGCTGGTCAGTTTTTTTGTTGAACTCGGGAGTCCAGGGTATTTGGGGGTTCAGAGCTTGGGGGATAGCCGATCAGTTTTTTTTATTGATCTCGGAAGCCTAGGGTATTTGGGGGTTCAGAGCTTGGGGAATAGCTGATCAGTTTTTGTTGAACTCGGGCACTCAGGGTATTCGGGGGTGTAGAGCTTGGGGAATAGCTGATCAGTTTTTCTGTTGAACTGGGTGCCCAGGGTATTTGGGGGTTCAGAGCTTGGGGAATAGCTGATCAGTTTTTTTGTTGAACTCGGGAGTCCAGGGTATTTGGGGGTTCAGAGTTTGGGGGATAGCCGATCAGTTTTTCTTATTGATCTCGGTAGCCTAGGGTATTTGGGGGTTCAGAGCTTGGGGAATAGCTGATCAGTTTTTTTGTTGAACTCGGGAGTCCAGGGTATTTGGGGGTTCAGAGCTTGGGGGATAGCCGATCAGTTTTTTTTATTGATCTCGGTAGCCTAGGGTATTTGGGGGTTCAGAGCTTGGGGAATAGCTGATCAGTTTTTTTGTTGAACTCGGGAGTCCAGGGTATTTGGGGGTTCAGAGCTTGGGGAATAGCTGATCAGTTTTTGTTGAACTCGGGCGCCCAGGGTATTCGGGGGTTTAGAGTTTGGAGTATAGCCGATAAGTTTTTTTGTTGAACTTGGGCTAACGCCCAAGCTCGTGCCTGGGTGCATTGCACCCCTTTCACCCCCTCCTCTCCCCTCGAGCCGGTACTGGGTGTTTCAAAAAATGTTGTTGTATTTTTTTTTTTTTTTTTTTTTTTTTTTTTTTTTTTTTTTTGGTTGTTTTGAGGGCCGCTTGACCCAAAACTCCCGGGCCGGTTTCAGCTCCCAGTCCGGCCCTGTTTCCACTAAATTATTATTTTAAGAAATAATGCTTTGTCAAGTTGCTAAAATCAAAATTAATTTCATTTTTGAATTAGACTCTGTTTTTATCAAGCAGAATTTTTAGGTTTTTTTAGATTTTTAGTTTTTTTGACCGTTACGAAATTTATTATTTTTAATTACGTAAATTCAACAACAATATATTTAACTCCGTGAAATAAATCTTTTAGCAAATATAATTTCTATTGAGTAAAAATATTTTTTTTCTAGCACATCACATAAAGCTTATGTGTAATTTTTAAAATCTTTAATTTTCATATTTTTATAGATTTATTACTACAGAGAATCAAACAAATCTATTCATTTATTTTTAACTTTATTTAAATCATCATCCAACAGTAAAATTTGAATTAAGTAATATAATTAAAAGCTTATTAAGTAACCTCTAGTTTAACTATTTTAAACTAGTCTTTCAAATTTTTTTTTCAAGGGAAAATGTCAACTTTTAGCTGAGCAAGAAATCTCTCGTTTTGAAAAAATTTTTAAGTAACTGTAGTATTAGTAATTTTAAATAATTGTGGCAACCCTTCAGAAAGATCCATCTGACGTGGTCATAAAAATAATCCTTGATACAATTCCAAAAATCTCCACAATGCTCCAAAAATGATGCTTCGGATTGTCTAAAAATTCTTTTTGATACTTATAAAATCCATTATAACAATAAGATTCAATGTAATAAGAAAAACTTTTTGCAGTAGAGTACCTTATTAAAGCGTATTAATTGCTGTGATTGAGTATACTGAAGCTAGAAATCATTTTTATCGAGTATTTAGTGGTTTTTCTTGCTTATTTATTGAATTTTTTACAACTCATTACTATTTGATGCAACCAGGCCAATAAAAAAGTAAGTCTTGCTAGATTTTTTAGGTAAAAATTAAGCTTTAAAACTATTTTTACATGTGAGTCAAAAATTTTCAATATCTTTCGCAAGATATCGACAATTAGAAACTAAAAATTTAAGTAAAGTCTGAATTTAAGTTGAGTATTTTTATTTAGTTAGAAACTAAAAATCTAAATTAAGTCTGAATTTAAGTTGAGTTTTTTTTTTTTATAATTAGTAAAAATTAATACAGCGATTAATTTTTTCGTATAATGAACACAGATAAAATTTTGCTTGCTAAAAAAGAGTATTATTCAAAAATGAATTTAATTTTGATTTTAGCAATTTAAAAAAACATCATACATAAATTTGAAATGAGTAACAATTTTTAATCTCTTCACAAGAGTATATATTATTTATTTTTCACTAAACAATTAAATTTTTAATAATCATTTGATTTTTTACTAAACTATATACATCCTTTAAAAATTAATTTAGTGAAAAAATGCAAGTTCATGAATCGATTTTTAACCAACGAATGATACCCCTAACCTGATTTTAATCTTTGGAGCAACAAAAGCACGAAAGCGCACGCACAGGCGCCTGTGCTTCGTGCTTTTTTTGATGTGCAGGCCTTTTGTGTGCATCAGTAGTCAAAATTCGAGTGTGTAAATTAGTTGCTATGGTCGTAGAGGCGGTTATCCTGTTTTCAAAGATAAGCTAAAAAAAATGTTTTGTAGCTTCACTAATACACTAACAAATCCTTCTTACTCCTATTTCATGTACGATAATTATATATTTTTAAACCTTTTATTTAATTTTTGAAAATTAGGATTAAAAAACCTCTTTTATTGACGACATAGTTGGTTGTTAGAAGAATAAATTATAAATATATATTTTATATTTATAATTTATTTATTGATAACTCTATTGATATAATTTATAACTCTATTGATATTTTATTGAGAATCAATTGATTCTCAATGAGCTTCGTCAGCAGTGTAGTCAAAGTGCCTCGATCAAATAAGACAATTATCAATAATTTAGTACTCTCTTTCAGCGCAGTGGCCATTCGCGTAGTAAAAAAAATTCAATCTTTAACTCGCTGCAACTTTTAAACTGTATGGTCAATTTTGACCAGATTTCGTAGAAATGTTTATTAACATCTAATAAACACTTCCAGAATATTTGAGCTGATTCTTTATTGTCATGCATTTGGTAGAAAACCACCTTAATACTAAGGGTAAAAATTTCTCAAGTGGGCACACCTTTTTTTGTGGGTACCGCGACTGTTCGTCAAACGACAACTCGTCAAACGACATTTCGTCAACGACAATTCGTCAACGCGACAACTCGTCAAACGACAAATCGTCAACGCGACAACTCGTCAAAATATATTATTTTATGCGTTCCTATGATTACGGAAAAGACCAGGGTTAATAAAATACAAAACACAAGGGTTATTTTTAAAAAAAATGCGCGCCGTGGGGCCCGAAGGGTCCCCGAAGAGGCGCGCCATAAAATTTAGTTCCAAGCAAAAGCTAGTTCTATTTAGTCAAAATATATGATTTTATGCATTCCTATGATTACGGAAAAGACCAGGGTTAATAAAATAAAAATCACTGAGGGTTATTTTTTAAAAAAATGCGCGCCGTCAGGCCCGAAGGGTCCTTGAAGAGGCGTGCCATAAAATTTAGTTCCAAGCAAAAGCTAGTTCTATTAAGTCAAAATATATTATTTTATGCATTTTATTCATTTGACGAGTCGTCGCGTTGATGAATTGTCGTTTGACGAGTTGTGGCGTTGACGAATTGTCGTTTGACGAGTTGTCGCGTTGACGAATTGTCGTTGACGAATCGTCGTTTTGACGAGTTGTCGGGGAATCTTTTTTGTGTAGTCATGAAAATAAAATATTGTTGCTTATTTTGTAGTAATCATGCATACAAAAATATTCCATGATATAGTTTAAAAAACATTTAATTGTTTATATTTTATTTGTGCTTAATAGGATTTTAAAATAAAATTGATTCATAAAACAGTGCATATCGTAACAAGGGCGGCTGCTAGGCCTCTCCGAACGGCGTTACGTCCTCGCTCCGCTCGGGCGATAACTTCAGGCCTAGCAGCCGGCCGAGTTACGATCACTATTTTGTAGTACGAGTGACCAAAATTCGTCACCACTAAGAGTTGTTTATCATTGAACAATTAATATTTATATTTATAAAGAGCTGATGAATTTTTAAAACTTATTAGAGTTTAAAAGAATAGTCAAAACTTGACAACACTAACAGTAATAAAAACAATTGAAGAATTAATATTTATAAAGAGACGATAAATTTTTAAAAATTAAAGTTTGATTTATAAAATAAGGTTTGAAGTTTGAAAAAAAAATGAGGTTTTTGGGGTTGGATTGGACTCGTGCAAGTGTATATCTATATTTAAAAAAAAATCATGATTTGACTGACGTTGTAGAGTTGAACGTCTTTAATCAAAGAAAATAATTAGTCTGAATGAATAAAAAACTTGAAAATAACTTAAACTGAGCTTAATCTTAAATTTTGTAGTTTCAAAACCAATAATAACATAAATTTTAAATTTTTCTTACAGTTTTAAATTCATACTTTCAGTTTTCATTTAATTAAGTTCCCTTTTTCAAATTTACAAAATTAATTACTGTTGAATTATATTTTGCCATATGATATTTTTGTAAATTCACGCCAAGTTCACCACCATTGCGCTGATATTCATACGCGTGACAAACTTCAAGTCAGTCAGTTCATGGCGTCAGATGTAGTGCGGAGTAACTTTTAAAAGCATGAATTTCATTACTTTTAGTTAGTTTTTAAGTATTTATTAGTCCATATTTACGGCTCAAACTCCATTTATATGTGTATTTACTATTGTTTTCTTGCTTAATGCAAGCCCGTGCGAAAAAAAATCACGTCTGCTCTGTTACAAAAAACCGACACAGCCGTGCTGCTGCTACGAATTTTGGTCACAGAGTGCTACAAAAATTGAATAAAATACAAAGACACTTTTTTACACACGCTAAAAACAATATTAAAAAAAAAAAAAAAACAATTATTTTTAAAAGTGCATAGAAACTTATTAATTAATAATATATTTCTATAGTTGGCAGCGAGGTAAGATTTTCGTGTTTTTAATATAGCTTTCAGAGATTTTTCGTTGTTTCAAGGATAGTTATAAGCCCAACGAGAGGTCAACATCTTTATTAAAAAAAAAATTATGACCAAAAAACTTTAAATATAATTTTTGTTTGTAATTTTTACCAAAACTGTGTACGCGTATGTTAACGCATCACTTCGAAATTTTTTTATCAATTTATTTAAAACTTTAAGCGACTATTAATTACTTAATTGTTAAGATTTAAAGTTAAACTGAAGGTATGTTTACCTAATTAGAAATAAAGTTGTATAGACTGAAAACTAGTGACTACATTTTATGTTTTTTTGATTTTTTTATGACTATAGCTAACTAAATAAATGTGCACATTTTACCTACCTTGTTTGTTTTTTTTTTTTTGCTTTCAGTTAATTGCTTTACTCACGTTGTTTAAATCATCGCATTAATCTTTAAATCTTTGTTTATGACTAATATTATTTATATTTTTTACAAATTAAAATTTATTTTTTATAATAACCGATTCGGAATTTTCAACAGTCGGAATTTTTTTTTTCAGAATTTTCACCAATCGGAATTTTTTTTTTCGGAATTTTAACCAGTCGGAATTTTCAACAGTCAGAATTTTTTTTTCGGAACTATAACCAGTCGAAATTTTCAACAGTCAGAATTTTTTTTTCGGAATTTTAACCAGTCGGAATATTTAACTGGTCTAAATTTTTACCGATCGGATCTTTTACTGAATCGGAATTTTTTTTTTCGGATTTTCTACTGAGTCGGATTTTTACCATTCGGATTTCCTGCTGAGTCGGATTTTTTACCATTCGGGATTTTAATTATTCGGGATTTTGGTACCTCCCCCTCGGACGCCCAGGATCTTGGGAGTTTAGAACTTCGGGGATAGCCGACAAGTTTTATCGTGGAGCTCGAGCACCCAGGCTTTTGGGGGCTCAAGGCTTGGAGGATAGCAGACCAGTTTTTTTGTTGAACTCAGGTGCACAGGGTATTTGGAAGTTGAGAGCTTGGGGGGTAGAGGACCAGTTATTCGTTAAACTCAGGAATCCAGGGTTTTGGGAGTTTAGAGCTTGAGGGGTAGCCAATCAGCTTCTATGTTGAACTCGGGTGCCCAGGGTTTTGAGGGTTTAGAGCTTGGGGGGGGGGGGGGTAGCTGGCCAGTTTTTTTGTAGAACTCGGGCACCTAGGGTTTTGGGGGATAGCTGATCAGTTCATTTATTGCACTCGACGCCCAGGTTTTTTGGGGATAGCTTATCAGTTTCTTCATTGAGACTCTACGCCGTGACTTTTAGGGGTATAGCGCTTGGAGGATAATAAAAAAATATTTTAGTTAAAAACTAGTTTATTAGTATTCACGCCCAGCGTTATGGGGTTGTAGGCTTGTTGGTTTATTTGTATATTTATGAATTTATTTACCAATTTTTTCCCCCAGAGTTATGGGGTTGTAGGCTTGTTGGTTTATTTGTTTATTCATAAATTCATTTATTTATTTTTACACGCCTAAGGTTATGTGGTTGTATAGGCTTGTTTGTTTATTTATAAATAATTTTATTAATTTTTTCGCCCAGCGTTATGGGGTTGTAGGCTTGTTGGTTTATTTGTTTATTTATAAATTTATTTATTTATTTTTACACACCTAAGGTTATGTGGTTGTATAGGCTTGTTTGTTTATTTATAAATTATTTTATTAATATTTATGCTCAGCGTTATGGGGTTGTAGGCTTGTTGGTTTAATGGTTTATTTATAAATTTATTTATTTATTTGTTCACCAAGCGTTATGGGGTTGTAGGGTTGTTGGTTTATTTGTTTATTTATAATTTTATTTATTAATCTTTTCCCCCAGCGTTATGGGGTTGTAGGCTTGTTGGTTTATTTGTTTATTTATAATTTTATTTATGAATCTTTTCCCCCAGCGTTATGGGGTTGTAGGCTTGTTGGTTTATTTGTTTATTTATAAATTTATTAAAAAGTTTTTTCGACCAGCGTTATGGGGTTGTAGGCTTCTTGGTTTATTTTTTTCTTTATTAATTGATTTATTAATTCTTACACGCCTAAGATCATGTGGTTGTATAGGCTTGTTTGTTTATTTATAAATTATTTTACTAATATTTATGCTCAGCGTTATGGGGTTGTAGGCTTGTTGGTTTATTAGTTTATTTATGAATTTATTAAAAAGTTTTTTCGACCAGCGTTATGGGGTTGTAGGCTTCTTGGTTTAATGTTTATTTATAAATTTATTTATCAATTTTTTGGCCCAGCGTTATAAGGTTGTAGGCTTGTTGGTTCATTTGTTTATTTATGAATTTATTAAAAAGTCTTTTCGACCAGCGTTATGGGGTTGTAGCGTTCTTGGTTTATTTTTTTCTTTATTTATTGATTTATTAATTCTTACATGCCTAAGATTATGTGGTTGTATAGGCTTGTTAGTTTATTTATAGATTATTTTATTAATATTTATGCTCAGCGTTATGGGGTTGTTGGCTTCTTGGTTTATTTGTTTATTTATTAATTTATTTATTAATTCTTACACGCCTAAGATCATGTGGTTATATAGGCTTGTTTGTTTATTTATAAATTATTTTATTAATATTTATGCTCAGCGTTATGGGGTTGTAGGCTTGTTAATTTAATGGTTTATTTAAAAATTTATTTATTTATTTGTTCGCCCAGTGTTAGGGGTTTTAGGCTTCTTGGTTTATTTGTTTATTTATAATTTTATTTATTGATGTTTTTGCCTAGCGTTATGGGGTTTAAGGCTTGTTGGTTGATTTGTTAATTTATAATTTTATCTATCAATTTTTTTGCTCAGCGTTATGGGGTTGTAGGCTTGTTGGTTTATTAGTTAATTTATAATTTTATTTATTAATTATTTTGCCTAGCGTTATGGGGTTGTAGGCTTGTTGGTTTATTTGTTTATTTATAAACTCTTTTATTCATATTTACGCCCATCGTAAAGGGGTTGTAGGCTTGTTGGTTTATTTGTTTATTTATAATTTTATTTATTAATTTTTTCCCCTTGGCGTTATGGGGTTGTAGGCTTGATGGTTTATTTGTTTATTTATAAATTATTTTATTTATATTTACGCCCAGCGTTATGGGGTTGTAGGGTTGTTGGTTTATTTGTTTATTTATGAATTTATTTATAAATTTTATTCGCCCAGCGTTATAGGGTTGTAGGCTTGTTGATTTATTTGTTAATTTATGAATTATTTTATTCATATTTACGCCCAGCATTATGGGGTTGTAGGCTTGTTGGCTTAATGGTTTATTTATAAATTTATTAATTAATTTTTTGCCAAGCGCTATGGGGTTGTAGGCTTGTTGGTTTATTTGTTTATTTATAAACTTTTTTATTCATATTTACGCCTATCGTAATGGGGTTGTAGTCTTGTTGGTTTATTTGTTTATTTATAAATTTATTTATTTATTTTTACACGCCTAAGGTTATGTGGTTGTATAGGCTTCTTTGTTTATTTATGAATTAGTTTATATATTAATTTTTTCGCCCAGTGTTATGGGGTTGTAGGCTTGTTGGTTTATTTGTTTATTTATGAATTTATTAAAAAGTTTTTTCGACCAGCGTTATGGGGTTGTAGGCTTCTTGGTTTAATTGTTAATTTATTAATTTATTTATTAATTCTAACACGCCTAAGATCATGTGGTTGTATAGGCTTGTTTGTTTATTTATAAATTATTTTATCAATATTTATGCTCAGCGTTATGGGGTTGTAGGCTTGTTGGTTTAATGGTTTATTTAAAAAATTTATTTATTTACTTGTTCGCCCAGCGTTATGGGGTTGTAGGATTGTTGGTTTATTAGTTTATTTATAATTTTATTAATTAATTTTTTTGCCTAGCGTTATGGGGTTGTAGGCTTGTTGGTTTATTTGTTTATTTCTGAATTTATATTTTAACTTTTTCACCCAGTGTTATGGGGTTGTAGGCTTGTTGGTTTATTTGTTTATTTATAAACTCTTTTATTCATATTGACGCCCATCGTAATGGGGTTGTAGGCTTGTTGGTTTATTTGTTTATTTATAAATTTATTTATTTATTTTTACACGCCTAAGGTTATGTGGTTGTATAGGCTTCTTTGTTTATTTATGAATAAGTTTATATATTAATTTTTTCGCCCAGCGTTATGGGGTTGTAGGATTGTTGGTTTATTAGTTTATTAATAATTTTATTTATTAATTTTTTTGCCTAGCGTTATGGGGTTTAAGGCTTGTTGGTTAATTTGTTAATTTATAAATTATTTTATTAATATTTATGCTCAGCGTTATGGGGTTGTAGGCTTGTTGGTGTAATGGTTTATTTAAAAATTTATTTATTTACTTGTTCGCCCAGCGTTATGGGCTTGTAGGCTTGTTGGTTTATTAGTTAGTTTATAATTTTATTTATTAATTTTTTTGCCTAGCGTTATGGGGTTGTAGGCTTGTTGGTTTATTTGTTTATTTATAAACTCTTTTATTCATATTTACGCCCATCGTAATGGGGTTGTAGGCTTGTTGGTTTATTTGTTTATTTATATATTTATTTATTTATTTTTACACGCCTAAGGTTATGTGGTTGTATAGGCATCTTTATTTATTTATGAATAAGTTTATATATTAATTTTTTCGCCCAGTGTTATGAGGTTGTAGGCTTGTTGGTTTATTTGTTTATTTATGAATTTAAATATTAATTTTTTCCCCCAGCGTTATGGGGTTGTAGGCTTGATGGTTTATTTGTTGATTTATGAATTTATTTATAAATTTTATCGCCCAGCGTTATGGGGTTGTAGGCTTGTTGGTTTATTTGTTTACTTATGAATTTATCAAAAAGTTTTTTTGACCAGCGTTATGGGGTTGTAGGCATCTTGGTTTAATTGTTTATTTATTAATTTATTTATTAATTCTAACACGCCTAAGATCATGTGGTTGTATAGGCTTGTTTGTTTATTTATAAATTATTTTATTAATATTTATGCTCAGCGTTATTGGGGTTGTAGGCTTGTTGGTGTAATGGTTTATTTATATATTTATTCATTTATTTGTTCGCTAAGCGTTATGGGTTGTAGGCTTGTTGGTTTATTTGTTAATTTATAATATCATCTATTAATTTTTTTGCCTAGCGTTATGGGGTTGTAGGCTTGTTGGTTTATTAGTTAATTTATAATTTTATTTATTAATTTTTTTGCCTAGCGTTATGAGGTTGTAGGCTTGTTGGTTTATTTGTTTATTTCTGAATTTATATTTTAACTTTTTCACCCAGTGTTATGGGGTTGTAGGCTTGTTGGTTTATTTGTTTATTTATAAATTTATTTATTTATTTGTTCACCAAGCGTTATGGGGTTGTAGGGTTGTTGGTTTATTTGTTTATTTATAATTTTATTTATTTATCTTTTCCCCCAGCGTTATGGGGTTGTAGGCTTGTTGGTTTATTTGTTTATTTATAATTTTATTTATGAATCTTTTCCCCCAGCGTTATGGGGTTGTAGGCTTGTTGGTTTATTTGTTTATTTATAAATTTATTAAAAAGTTTTTTCGACCAGCGTTATGGGGTTGTAGGCTTCTTGGTTTATTTTTTTCTTTATTAATTGATTTATTAATTCTTACACGCCTAAGATCATGTGGTTGTATAGGCTTGTTTGTTTATTTATAAATTATTTTACTAATATTTATGCTCAGCGTTATGGGGTTGTAGGCTTGTTGGTTTATTAGTTTATTTATGAGTTTATTAAAAAGTTTTTTCGACCAGCGTTATGGGGTTGTAGGCTTCTTGGTTTAATGTTTATTTATAAATTTATTTATCAATTTTTTGGCCCAGCGTTATAAGGTTGTAGGCTTGTTGGTTCATTTGTTTATTTATGAATTTATTAAAAAGTCTTTTCGACCAGCGTTATGGGGTTGTAGCGTTCTTGGTTTATTTTTTTCTTTATTTATTGATTTATTAATTCTTACATGCCTAAGATTATATGGTTGTATAGGCTTGTTAGTTTATTTATAGATTATTTTATTAATATATTCTCTTTTGAATTATCGATTTTTTATCAAACTCCTTGAAAAAGTCTTCACAAATGTTTTTTTTTGTAATAATTATATAATAAGAACTAATAATAGTTTTATTATTTAATACAATTGTTTAATGAAATAATTCATAAATCATTGAAAAAAAAAAAAAAAATAATAAATAAATAAATAAATAAATAAATATTATAATATAATGTACTTTATGAAAAAACAATAATTATTCAATGCGTTCTGAAAAATTTGAATTATCTAGTGATTTTTAAAAGTATATATTGACCTCGACTAACTTCACTCTGAATTTGGTGTAAAATAACCTCGACCAATCAGAGATGTTCGTTTACTTTTCCTGTTCGTTTGCTTTTCCTAAACTCTCGATTCCGAGAAAACTCGGAAATAAGTTAGGTGAGTAGACTTACCCGCAGCGTGAAAGGGGTACGTGCCAACGAACACCGACGAGTCTTCTGCTGCGTTTAAGTCTGGTAGAATTTACGGTGTTAAAAGTGATATTATAATAAAATATCGCGAGAAATGTGAAAAAAGTGATAAATAATTAATGCTTGTAAAAAAAGAAAGTAAGTAAGATCGAAGCGAATAAATATTTTATTCGTCTTTATTTAATAATTTGATTAAAACCGAATCCAACCTAGTTGATCCAAGATTTAATTGTAATTGATAAAATAAAATATTCAAAATATATAAATGAAAAAAATTGTGTTCAATGATAAAAATAAATATTTTGCTAAAAAGTTCCAGTTTATTTTAATATAAAATTATCTTGAAGTGAAAAGATTTTTCTATTGTAGTTATTGCTTGATACAAAAATTAATGTTTTAAATCCTTAAGAATTAGCTCACATTTAGTTTTTATTAAGAAATAATTATTATAAAAGTACTTGAAATAACAATTGTCTTGATTTAATCCAAAATAGGATGAAAAAAAAAAAAGACAATTTGGCAGTAGTCAAGCAGATTTTTTTGGAGTCATCGTAAACAGAAAGCTCTGCAGTCTTCAATGTTGTTATTTAAAGAACAAAATTGTAAAAAGAAATTGATATATCAGTGCTTAGATGGAACAACTCATAGCAAGACAAAGATTCAAACCAAAGTTTATGTATTAACAATGGAAGCTTTGACAAAATTTTCACAAGAGTAGATAAAACAATGAGAGATCCCCACCATCCCCATCCCTCCCCCCAGATAACCCAGGGCGATCCTCCCCATATGACCCAGGACGATCCCCACCATCCCCCCCCCCCTCAGATAACCCGAGGTGGTTCCCCACCCCTCCCCCAGATAACCCCCCGCCCACTCCACCCCCGGGTTATAACCCGATAACCCAATAACCCAAAGGCTCCCCCCCCAAAATATTTTTTCTCAAATTTTTCCACCCCAGAGTACCACCAGCGTATTTCCACCTAGCGTATTTCCACCCCAGCGTATTTTTACCAGAGTATTCATGATCCCCCGTATTATATCCGACGTATTATACCCGCGGAGCTGGTGATTGGTGAAGCAGGTATCTGCACGTCGCTCGCGGGGATTCACACCGTTGTGTAAGAAAATTTTTGCGTGAGCAATCATTTATTTAAAAATTTGTTTATTCAAATTTTTACAAAATGTTAAAACTATTTGTAAAATATTTTTCAAATTATCAAAAACGACTTACAAAAATATTTTACAAACTTTTTATGAGTACAAAAACCTAAATATTATAAGTTTTACAAAACTATTTTCTCAAAAAATTTTCATGAGTGCTTAAAACGTTTTCAAAATTATTTGTACAGCGCGTTCAAAAATAAATTTTTATGAAAGTTCAAAAACTCGATTCTCTCTAAGGATGATTGATGTAATCGATCTATTTCATCGTAAATACTTTGATCTAGTGGCGATTCAAATTGAGCTGGTTCAGGTGGTGGGTTGAACAGTCTATCCATTTCCTCATAATCATTCTTATTCATTGGAGGTAAATTATTTAAAATGGCATTGAGTTCATCATCAAAATTTTTTGATGTTTCAGGTTTTTTATTTTGCTTTGAAGATCTTAGAGAATCTGAAATGAATGATTTTAATCATTAATTAACAATTAATATCTTTGATATGTAATGGTTTTAATATTAAATAATCTTTAATACCTTTCTTATTTACTGGTTTGAGTTTTGATATTTCAAATGTCTTTGGTTCAGTTGCTTGAGTTAAATCTAAAACTTTCAATATTTTTGGTTTTGTAGAAGGCATCTCATCTGAAATATATTAAGAAATGATTACTAGTAAGAAATAATAAATTACACACAAAATGACTTATTTTGAGGTTAAAAATTACCTTTTTTCTTCATTTTCAAAAATTTATCCATGTCAAAGTTGACCTCATCATTGTTTTCTGAAGAATAATGTTTTATTTTCAATAAAAACACACAAAAGTCGTGTTAGTTAAATTTTCACTTTATTATTATAAACAAGTCGTTACAATTGTTTCGCTACACTATATTTGAATACATCGCTACAAAATTTTATTTGTTATGTAATCAATTTAACCTTATGAAAATTTTAAAATTTTGAAAAAATTTTTCACTTAACCCTAAAATTTTTTTCATTGAAAATAATTTTTATGAATATTACATTTACTTGTCGTATTTTCTTCAAATTGATTTTGATTCATCATTACAACTACGATCAGAAGTATATTGTAACTTTACAATGTGAAAACTAAATAATTTTGTAAGATATCAAACTGTTTTTTAACAAGCTTTTGCTCAACTTGAATCAACTGGTAGACTAATATTTTAGGTTATGTTTTAACTTTATGATATCAAATTTAAATACAATTTTTTAAATAAAGTAATTTTAAATGAACTTAAATAATTAATCTTTATAGTTTTTAATATTTCTGTGTTAAGTCAGAAAGCTTCGCGATTATCCCGCTCGAACTGGCGCCATCTCCAACATTCCCGCGTACGTTATACACACTCGAAAAAGAACGACGTAAGTCAACTGCATGTTGTTGAAATTTTAGTTTGAGAAAAATGGAAAGTCGTGACAATTTCGATAGAATGATGGAAAGTATGAGTGAGAGTGAGAGAAATATAATAATGAATCAAGTTAAAAGAATCCTTGATGAGGAGTATCAAGATGAAAATCCTGAAATGATAGCAATTGAAGGTTATGATGAATGGTTTCTCGATGAGCAACATGAAGATGTGGAAATTTTACAAATTGGAGGGTATCATATAAACGAAAATCAGCAAAACCTTGTACCTGTCCATGAAAATAATGAAGATGATGTTGTGATTGTATATGAAAATCTCGTAGCTAATAGAGAAGAAAAAGATCATCATCATTGTGAAAATGTTCAAGTTCAGGATGGCCCTGCTATCAATATGGGTGCTCCTCATCCTATTGAGCTACAAGTACAAGATATTCCCCATCTGAACCGGACACCGATCCTTTGGCAGATGGGGAATACTTTAATCCAGCTAATTGAGGTGAAGAACCTCATATGGATTTAGGTGCGATTCCCAAACTGCATCCTCAGGAAATAGACCAGAACCAACTTAACTTGGACATTTTACTGGAAAACATCGCGAACAACCCAGATCTACAAAACGTTAATCAGTTCCTTATCGATAATCCACTTATGCAGGATCTTAATTTTATCAACATTTTGTTAGAACTAAACAACATCAACTACATAATTATACCACAGATACACACTCTACCAATTTCACCACCACCAGCACCACCACCAGTAGAAGAACATCCAATGGAAGAATAGATATTTGCATAAATGATGATCAATAGTGAAACGTGTATATATATATTATGACATTCTTTTAAAAACCAAGTGAGAATTAGATACTAGTAAAATTAAACATGAAGAACTCTAGATAAATGTTTTGTAGTCAGTTTTAAAACTGTATATGATTATTCAAAAGAACCTTTACTTTTTACTAAATTTAACAGATAAAAATGACTAACAGTTTCTAAACATAACTTTTATACTATATTTTTATTAAATTTAACAGATAAAAATGACTTTTTAACAGTTTTTAAATATAACTTTTATACTATAAATTGGAATTTTGTATAAACTTATAAAAAATATCATAAAGAATAATAAAAATTATTAACAGCAAGCCAAATATGATTATTTCAAAAATGTCTTGTAATCATACTTCAACATTCAACACTTAGTTTAATGCTACTGCTTATTAAAGAAAGTTTAATTTGGTTATTTTCAATTAGTTTGATTAAAAAAAAAATCATCATGAAAGTTAATTTTTTTCACCCATCAAACTCAATGGCTTACTCAAAAATATAAAATATTCTGTATTGAAAAATAATGATGATCTAAGCTTGTATTTGTAAATTCAGCTTGGGTAAGCTATAAACATTCTTTAAAAAATATATAAAAAGCCTTAAACATAAAATTTTTCATTCTCACCAGAATTTTATATATTGAAATTTTTACAATAAAATGCCTAAATTTTGATACTTTTTCTAACACAACTTTTCAAATACTTAATATTTTACATTAAAACTTTGTATGAAGTTATAAAAGAGTAAAATGAATAATAAAAACTATTAACATTTATTCCAGGATCATTATTTCAAAAAAAACCTAAAAATTACTTGTAATTATAGGACAACTTTTCAAGACTTAAGTTCTGATAAATAAAAAAATTAAAGATTTTTATAGTTTAATGTAGTTTAATGCTACTGGTAATTAAAGAAAGTTTAATTTAGTTATTTTTCAATTAGTTTTGATCAAAATTATCATGACTTGATGATGATTACCCAGACCAAAGAAAGCAGCTGCCAAATTGAAACCCCAAAGCAGCTGCCTTCATAAATTTTTGGAAAATAAATTATAACATGTTAAAAAGCTGGATGTAGTAAAAATAGCCACTTTAAACTGAACCAAGTATCTATGAAGAAATCCTTACCGAAAACTGCAAACCTTTACGGGAAGCCGATCACTGATTTCAACATCGACTATTATTTGTATTCATTTCAATTGTCGACGTCTTCCGTAAGGCACAGGTGCACCGGGTCTTTAAAATTAAATTTCAAAACTATTCAAACAAAAAATTGCATCATATTTGGAAATGCAATTAAAATTTTTTTTTTTGTTTTAACTTTTAAAGCAAATAGCAGTGCAAACTGTGCATTGAAAAAAATCGGTTTTTACCAAAGATTCGATATTATTGAATACTCAAGGCTAGAAATAATGCACCAAGTAGAAATATGTAACAAATTTATTTACAAATATATACACTTATTAATAAGTATGACATCAAATAGAGCATTTTTGAAAGTTCTTTTACATATCAGTATATCATAGTACGGGTGCAGCATCGTCACCGGGGTAGTTTTAAGGATCCGAGTGCGTAGCGAAGCGGACCATGAGGTCCTTAATAAGCCCTGATGACGTGCTGCACTCGTACTATATACTATTTTACTATACTATAGTATATTGTACGAGTCACTGAAAACACGCATCAAAGATTTGATTTTGTGGTTAGAGTGACCAGGAGTACTACAAATAATTATATTTGATATTGATTCGTGATAGGTAATAGAAATTTGTAAGCTTATCAATTATAGTGAAATATATTTGGGACAGGTGTTATGTAAGTTATCTTATTCACTCGTACTAAGACGCAGACTCTTTTTAGCTGAGAAGTAAATACATGTTCTTGGACTGAATTTATTGATGTAACCTTTTTGAAATGAGAATTCATACGCGGAACGTTCGTTACGTTTAAAAAGTGACCAAAAGTAATCTCAATGTTTTTTTCGGCATCAATAATGAAGTAGTCAATTTTAAAGAACCTGCCATCATCCAATCTGGCCAAGGAATTGTTCGATCTTAAGTTATCTTTTGTAAGTGTTGCATACAAGCAGTTATTCTTAATAACTTTCAAGAACTTAAAAGACTGTACAGATAGCTCGAAGAGAGATCTGATAGTTTCTTCGATTTCTTCTTTTTTACCAAAGTACGTGTTCTGGTTTTATTTGTAACATTTAGCTAATCTGCCATCGAGTATATGTTCACAGTAAATTCTGACTAGGTAAGACACGTTGCTCATTACATGCTCTTTCAACACTGATTCTGCGTGATTGAAGTTAACCCAGCGCACTATTTGATTAGGTACTCCCCTAGTGCTGTATATAGCTTGTAATAGTAATTTATTTGCTCCTTCAAATCCAAAACAGGAGTGGGCCCACAAGGGCCCCCAATTCAAGACTCCTTCACTTAAGTGTAGCATTTGATGGATGTTGAATGTCATCGAAGCTTCGCCAAAATATAATTGTGTTTGTGCAACAAATAGATGGAGTTTTTGATCAGCACAATCAATTTCATCAAGGGTAATTTCGTCTTGTAACAATATGTACAGAGCATCAACAAACAAACTCCAGTATTTACAAAATTTTTTTGAAAGTTTCAATTCAAACAAAGGTAAGCTGTAGTATAATATAAAATTTTCTTTTTCTCTGGCGCTCCAATCTTTTCTTTTAGATACTTCTTTAGTCATTTTTGCTACCTGCTTAGGCAAAGAAATATGTCTAACTATCTCATCAAGTTCGTCGATGTCATTAGCATCCATCATGTTTAGAAAATATTCGTATATTTGTTCACCAGCTCCTTGTAAAGCCGCATGCAAATGATCTACTAAGAATCCCCAAACCATATTAAAGTGCTCGAAATTAATTAGTGGTGAAGGTTGTTTAATACCATCAACAGGCACAGTGAGATCTGTTTGGGTCATAGTTGTAACAGTATCTTCGTGAGTTCTTGCTGGGATATTTAATTCAACTGGGTACCTCACAGACCCAGCACAGTGGACGCCTGGGTGGAGGCACCAGTTGCAACCCGTATACCCATTAAATTGCTTTACTCCCTGCATGCCAGGACGAGCAGCACTATCTACGCAACAGTTGATGACGTGCACCTTTATGTCTCGGTTTTCATCTTGGATTTTCATATTAACTTTGACTTCATTCATAAGATCAACAAATGGATCTAGAAACACGGACATATTCGGTTTCTTCTGATGAAACCAGAGCCCGCAAGTGACAACTTTGTTGATCCTCTCTTGCGGAGGGAGTTCGTTAATTTGTAAATATACAGGCCAAACAGAACAATGCGAGAACTTCTCGGCACCATCGGAGTTAAAACAAACAGTAACATAACTGTTCCTCTCTGCAGGGCTCAAAGAATTTAAAAATTTGATATAAAGTTTGCCATCATAGACGTCGCGTATAACTCCATCATTTTTACGTTTGTTCGTCATGATTGATTCATAATATTGTTTATGGGCACTCAATAGGTCAGTTATCTGAACTGATGGATCAATCAGCACAAAATAGCTGTGCTTTGAGGGATTACTAATATCTAAAGCTGCTTGACAATTTAAACAGGTGTTGAAGTCTTCTTTTATTTCTCCAAAACGACCTACGTAAGCTGTGCAGTCATGACAAATAGCGTGAAATTCAACTTTACTACCTTCATTAAAAAGTTTATCTAGAAGATATTCTGTCTCAGGTAAAATTGCTTCAGGGAAAATAATATTGACTAATTTAAAAAGATTGGAAGTAGCCGCCTTGGAAGAATGGTTACGTTTACAAAACTCTACCAACATAAAAAATATTTCGGCTCTTGATCGGCTCACTTTTGAGTTTATAGGATCAAAAAACCCGTCACTGTTGATCAATGATAGCAGATTTGAAGACTCTGTTGTTTCCGTGAGTGGGGTATCCTTACAATTCTCACGAAGGTCTTCTAAGTCGAAGTCTATTGGATCTCGCAAAGACTCTGATTGTCGTGACTCCACCTTCGCTTCTAAATCCTACAAAATAATACCATTGTAAATATATAACTTAATTCATTGAAACAGATAGTATTATAATCATATTTTTCATCAAAAATTACTATATAGGAAACAATAAATTCAAAATTCAATGTTTGTAATCATTTATACGAGGGAAATGGGATGGCACATTAAATGAAACATCTTAAAATTTGTCTTACTAATTGATTGTAAAAATAATAAAAGTGGGAAAAAAGTAGTATAAAAAAAATCTTATGACTTAATTGAAGCAACAATTTTTTCCAGACCATTCAAAAAAAATTTTTTAAAACAATTTAAGAAAGTGAAAAATAAAATAAAATTGTACAATTAATTCACCCATTACAGCCATCGCAGTACCTACAAAATTTTTTAAAAGAAAAAACTAACTTATTGTGGTGGTTCTGAAGGAGTTGACGAGTTTATAAATAGTTAAGATACCTTTTTAACAGCATTTTCTATAAAATACTCTTTCTACTATTGGTACAAAATAAAATTACAAAAAATATTAAATATTCCAAAAGGAAACCCCCAGAAAATCTTTGTCGGATAAGATCCTAACAAAATTGTTGCGTACAAAAAAAGTTACTTTAATCCAGAGACAACAAATATAACTTTAATAATAAGTATGTTTCGGTTTTTTGGAAAGGTAAAATGTATTGATAATATCCTTAATTGTTAAATTAATGCGCATAACTTTATTTCAGATAAAGATGTGTTGCACTAAACAAACAAACAAAACTTAAAAACTATTTTAGTATAATGTATAGTTAATTACAATATATTCAGCTATTTTTTTGTTTTTTTTTTTTTTTTTAGAGGCAGGTTGTTTTGTAGTAAATAAAAGTTCATAAGATATTACTAATAATAAGAAAAAAATTTTAGCAGATAGCTCACAAATTGTTTTTGTGTTGAATATTAAATGATTTGAGAAAATATGTTTATTTTATTATTATTATTTTTTTTAATAAAGTCAAATTTTCAACGAACAGATTACATACAAAGTTTTACCATAGTAAATAAAAAAATTGTATAATCAAAATTGTTAGAATATTAATAAATATATTTTGCAATTGTAATGTACTTACAAAGTTTTCTGCACATGTTTCATTGTCTACAGAATAGCAGTCGGGGCTTCTGGGAGAGTTGATTTCAAGATTGATAGCACCATTATCTTCCTCGTGTTGATTAGACTAGAAATGATTGAGTTTGTTTATTTAAATGAAGTGCAGAGTCTAAATGATTAGTGTATTCATAATTGCCTCTAATATTACCTTTTTGTTTTGTTCAAGTTTGCGCTTTTTATTGATACGCCATATGGTACTTCTACTCAGGTAATCTTTTCCAAATACTCGGTACTTTTTGTAGGTACCAGAAAACACTGGGTTCATGTTATAGCTCAGTTAACAAGAAACTGCAAGCTGAGAGTGGAACTGTTAAAAAAACATTATGTAATTTAATACAATTATTAATAAATAAATTGAATCAAAGTAAGTTAAATTTAGTACTTAAATGTGTAGTAAACAAACAAAACATAAATGAAGAATGTACTCACATGAATTTTCTACCAATGTTGTTTTTCCTTTAAGTAATACAAAGTTTAACCAAAGTTTGGTTAAACTTGTAAGTTTGTAGTGTCAATTTGGTAATATAAACTATTAAACTGTAGTTTTAGATTCCAAAAGTCGTACGTGAATTATATAAAGTTAATAATTCATTTTGAAGGTAAGATAACCTTAATCTAAAGCACCTATAGTTTACAAAGGAAAGCCCCATGGAATCTGCAGGTTTGAAATGATAGTACGATGGAACGCTATGAACAGTCCGCTACTTCGTAAGGCTGCAATTTTAATATTGTATGAAGCAAGTGTAGTTGTCAAACTAGCAATTAGGTGCAATCGTTTGCAATTTTAGCCAAAAATAACAATTAAAATAAAATTTTTGTTTGCTTCAACATAATTTCATCTCAAGTAACTATTATAATGCAGCAGCCTGTTCGGCACCTCCAAATGCATAACGATTATGTCAGGTGCGCGAGCTACTGTATCTGCAAAAGTTTTTCTATGCGTGAAGGCCGGGACAGAGATATTTGCACAGGATTCTGTGCGCTTATGCAGCTGCACAGAGCTCTTGTGCAGCTGCACAGACAGCGCCTGAGCAGTTACTTACACCTTGGAGATGATTTCCTCAGGAAGTTTTGACTCCGGAGAGGTCAGGGTGGACTCCTGGTCCACTTGGTGATAGTTACATCTTGGGGATGATTTCCCCAGGAAGTTTTGACTCCGGAGGGGTCAGGGTGGACACCTGGTGTACTTGGTGATAGTTACACCTTGGGGATGATTTCCTCAGGAAATTTTGACTCCGGAGGGGTCAGGCTGGACACCTGGTGCACTTGGTGATAATTACACCGTGGAGATGATTTCCCTAGGAAGTTTTGACTCCGGAGGGGTCAGGGTGGACATCTGGTGCCCTTGGTGATAATTACACCTTGGAGATGATCTCCTCAGGAAGTTTTAACTCCGGAGAGGTCAGGAAAAGCACCTCGTGCACTTGGTGATAATTACGCCTTGGGGATGATTTTCTCCGAAAGTTTTGACTTCAGAGGGCTCAGGAAAGGCACCTCGTGCACTTGTTGATAGTTACGCCTTTGATATGGTTTCTTCGGGAAGTTATGACTCCGGAGGGGTCTGCAAAGGAACCTAGAGCATCCAATGATAATTACACCTTGGAGATGATTTCCTTAGGAAGTTTTGACTCCGGAGAGGTCATCTCCAAGGCGTAACTATCACCGAGTGCACTTGGTGCCTTTCTTGACACCTCCGGAGTCAAAACTTCCTGGGGAAATCATCTCCAAGGTGTAATTATCATCAAGTGCACGAGGTGCCTTTCCTGAGCCCTCTGGAGTCAAAACTTCCGGAGAAAATCATCCCCAAGGTGTAATTATCACCAAGAGCACCAGATGTCCACCCTGACCCCTCCAGAGTCAAAACTTCCTGGGGAAATCATCTCCAAGGTGTAATTATCACCAAGTGCACCAGGTGTCCAGCCTGACCCCTCCGGAGTCAAAATTTCCTGAGGAAATCATCCCCAAGATGTAACTATCACCAAGTGGACCAGGAGTCCACCCTGACCCCTCCGGAGTCAAAACTTCCTGAGGAAATCATCTCCAAGGTGTAAGTAACTGCTCAGGCGCTGTCTGTGCAGCTGCACAAGAGCTCTGTGCAGCTGCATAAGCGCACAGAATCCTGTGCAAATATCTCTGTCCCGGCCTTGACACTTTGCGTACAGGCCTTAAAATAACACTAAATCCCACCTCGTCGGGCCCGACACGAAATCTGAAACTATTTTTCGGACCATCAAAGTGAAATGACAAAAAATGTTTTAATTGATCGATTTTTAATTAACTCATCAGTACTTTGTTCATTAAATGATCAAAATGAAAGTTGCTTACGTGGTTTTTTTGAAAGATAAAGTTCATAAGGTTTTGCCTGTTTCATACATTCGATACTCAAAAAGTGATCGGGAATGTATCAAACCAAAGCACGATCTGGACTTTGAAACTGACCACACTTATTATGTTCGATGGTACTATTGTGGTGATGCTGGAATTAAATGTGAGAAAGTTCATACCCACGATTACAATAGCTTCAAGGCTAAAATTTTTCATCTTGGAGGTTAGTAGTACATTTTGACATCATTTGTTATTTTATTATAACCTTTTCTTTTTATGATAACTCATGTTTTTTTCTACCATGATGATAATTTTGGTTTTCAGTTACTGCAGAAGAAGTTCAACTAAAATCCCAAAATGAATCTAAAAGAAAGAAATTCAAAACTAAAAGAACTTTGGATACAAGCACCTCCGATGGAAGTGTTCAAAAACCAAGAAGGCGTGAGAATACAGTAAAGACTTGAAATATTTACATCAATGTAAATTTGTATTTGTAACATTTTATTAATGGCACATAATTTTTTTTTTTTTTTTTTCAGAAAAGCAAAAAAGCTATTGTAAAAGGAGTAACTGAAGCGAAGTCAAAAGTAATTTTAAATAAATATAAGATAAATCAATTTTTAATTCAGAGGAAAAAATTGAATGATGTAACTAATACGGTGTCACAGAATTCTGGGCCAAGTAATATTAATAGTAGTAATATGTTAAAGTGTAACCACTGCAGATTTTTGTGTGCATCTAAAGAAGATCTTGCCCAACACATCACTTCTCATTCAGAACAAACAGAAAAAATCTTAAATGGTCATGAAATTCAACTAGGTGTAACTGAATCAAACATTATGAGTACATCAACTCACAGTATTAACTGTGATATTGATGGTACTGGTTTTAGTGATCCAGAGATGATTAACGAACACACTCCACTCCATGGCTTTAATTTGGCTCCATCTCCTAATGCCGGCAGATCTTCTGCAAATATCTCTTGCTCGAATGGTAGGCCATCGTCCTCAAGATCTCATGTCTCGAGAACTCTATTTAGAGAAGATTTATCCAACGGTAATATTTATTCTTATGTTATCAGCTGCTCTTTAAGTATAAAAAAATTAAATTAAAATAGTCAAAAGCTAAGTTGTAAAGAGTTTAGTATTTTTTTTTTTTAATAAAGTAATAAGTGACTTCAAAAATTTTTTTAAATCTAATAGCAACTAGTGTTTATAAGAGTCAATTTATCAAATTTATTTATTAATCTGTTATTACAACTACATTTTGTGTAGGCCATATAGACCTGTCAGGGTCTGGATACGCCTGTGTAATAAATTTAAAAAAAAAAAAAAAAAAACATTTTATTAGTTAAGTCAATATGTATATGGAAATATTGTATTGAATCATTAAATCTTAAAATTGTAGGAAATTCTCCCATTAACCCTATTAGAAGATCTGCAAATAGAGTAGAAGACTCTGATACAGATACTGAAAGAAATCCAATAACAAGCAGATTTTCAAGAAGTAATAGAGAGAATACTCCAGATTCAGTTGGTGAGACTGCAAATCCTTGCCAAAATGTCATACCGGCTGGAACCCAAACAAGAAAAAAGTTTCCAGTTTATGTAAATCCAGACTATGGGTATGGTGTTGAGAATGTCGGCGGAGAGAACAAGAAGTACAGTCGTTACATAAAAATGTATCGACCACAGATTCTTAAGGAAATGAAACGTACGAGAGAAATAAGAGGGTTGAGTCCTGAAGGTTAAAGAGAAATTAACAAATTAATTTAATGTTTATTTTTAAAATAATATGAATAAATGTAAATCTTTACTACACATATTAATATCTGGATCAAATGGTTTTTTAGGAGAAAATTTATCTTTATTTGATAGACAAGATGATCAGGTAAGATTATTATTTTTTTTTATTAAAAAAACGCCCGGAGCAATGTGATTGACTTAATTAATCTTTTAATTTTTTTAAACAGATTTATTTAGGGTGTGGCATATATTATGATAAGGATACTTGGGAGTTAAACGCAAAAAAAAAAGAAAAACTATTCTTAGCGGACGTTGTATACATTCATTGGAATAAAGAAACAATAAGAAACAGATGCCTTCTGTACAGTAAAGTGCAAGAGTTGATTCCTGGTGGTCCACCTTTGGTAGCAGCAACGCCGGCAAAAGTTAACAACTATTTTAGTAAGTGTAAGAGAAATCGTTTTTAAAATTAGTTTAAATTATTAACAGATGCAGAAAGTTACAGGTAAATAGTTATGTATTGTATAGCAGTAGTGCGTAGGTACTCAATTGTACGCACGCCTCGAAATTTAAAAACTTGCTCTACGCACCAATGCTATGAAATATGCTATGCAACGGGTGAAGTTCGTCACTAAGGCTTCTTAAAGTCACTCGTGCAACGCTTCACTCCGCCTTCAGTGCCTTTAAATCCACCCTGGCGACGAAACGGCGCACTCGTTGCATAATACACTAAAAACAGACACAAGTGAAATATGTGTTGAATATTTTTTTAGTCAAAGTAGTAATCTTGATCATGAAAATGTTAAAAACTTATTTTTGCTTTATTTTCAGAGTTGTACAGACGTTTGTTAGAACAAAGAGGAGTTCCACAGGCTCAATGGGCTGCCAGAATTAAAAAAGCCACCACGGTGTGGACAAAAATTTCGTCTACTGCTAGGAGGGAAGAAATTCTACGACTCGAGCAACAAGCAGTTTCTGCAGGAAATGGAAATTAACTGACAAAAAACACTTTAAAGTTATTGTTAAAAAAAAATTTTGTTCCAGATTGCTTTTTATTTAATTTTAGAGTCTACATTTTTGAAGTGTGCCACTAAAACTCAAGTATTTGATTTTAAAACTTTTTTTAAGCTAATAATTAATTAATAAGTAAAAAATATCTCTTTAAATTAATATTAAAATTATTAAACTTAAACTTCGTGAAAAAAAAAAAGTTAAAAAAATGAATACTTGATTTTTAGAAAATAATAAATAATTATAAATGTTAAAGCTGAAAATAATGAATAAGAAAATAAAAAAATTAATAAATAAGTAAAAACCCATAATGGAACAAAAGATTTTTTTTAAATTTTTTAAAATATTAATTGTATGTTTTTTGTCTTGAAAAACATTTCCAATGTCGTGTGTTTAAGAAGAAATTTTAAAAATTAATGATTATTTGCAATGCTCTTATTACAATTTTTTCTACTTATATTATTTTATTGTTCTTAAAAATATTAAGAACATTATTTGTTGAATCCTTTTTCATGTGAACACACTAAAAATGTCAAGAATAAAAGATAAGAAATAAATGTTTTTTAAGTTAATAGATGCACTCATTTTTTATAATTGCTAACCAGCTAAAATAATGACAAGAAATTAAAAAAAAAATTTATCAAAAAAATGAGAATAAACAATTTCTTATTGAAAAAAGAGAATTTTTAATCCTCATAAAATCCGTTCGGAAGTATCTGTACGCATTAATTCCGCAAAGGTGTTAATAGATTTGGTTAGGGATTTATTAACTTTGATTACATTTAGTAGCTGTTAAAACCTGGATGTGTAAAACTTTTTTACAAAATTTTGAAAGCAGCTGCTTTGGCAGTTGCTTAGAGGTTTCAATTTGGCAGCTGCCTGAAGTAGCTGCTAAAGCAGCTGCTTTTTTTGGTCTGGGTGAGAATGATTGGGGTCATGAAAGTTTATTCATTCATCGAACTCAGCGGCTTAATGAAGAAAAATTGTATGTTTTCTATATTAAAAAAATAATGAATCTATCAGCTTCTAATTTCATATTTAGCTTCAGTAAGCTACAAAGATTCTTTAAAAAATATCAAACAAGCCTTGAACCTAAAATTTTTCATTCTCACCAGAATTTTATATATTGAAATTTTTACAATAAAATGCCTAAATTTTGATACTTTTTCTAACACAACTTTTCAAATACTTAATATTTTAAATTAAAACTTTGTATGAAGTTATAAGAGTAAAATGAATAATAAAAACTATTAATATTTATTTCAGGATCATTATTTCAAAAAATCCTAAAAAGTACTTGTAATTATAGGACAACTTTTCAAGACTTAAATTCTGATAAATGAAAAAAATCAAAGATTTTTTATAGTTTAATGTAGTTTAATGCTACTGGTAATTAAAGAAAGTTTAATTTAGTTATTTTTCAATTACTTTAACTAACAAAAACATGACTTGATATTTAAAAATAGTATTAATTTGTGTCAAAAATTATTAATATTAGTTTTGTAACTAAAAAATGATTAAAATTTCAAACTTTTTTCATCATAACTTTCTTAATATTTAATCTTTCTGTCTAAAATTTTAAGCAAAGATTTGAAATATAAAAAGAAAAAAGGAAAGTATCTGTAAATAAACTTATGATGATGATTATTTTTAAGAAATTTATAAAAAATGAATGTGATAATTTTTTTGATATTTTACAATTGCAGTTAGAAAAAAAAAAAATGATTTTCAATTCAAGCTATTGGTAATAATTGTAGTTTATAAAATTAGTTTTTATCACAAAGTGTGTTCATATTTATTCTATGTCTTTTAATAACAATTAACTTTTGCTAAAAAATCTTGAAAAGAGTTTAAATGTTCATAAGAAAACTAGTAGCTAAAACAGAGCGGGCCCCACGCTCGGCGGGTCCCATGCACAGCGGGTACTGCGCACTACCGTTACTGTGCCCTCGAGCTTTTCTGCCACTCGTCTCGTTCTGCCGTGAGCATGCTGCAGCCGTTACGGTTACTGCGCCCTCGAGCTATTCTGCCGCATGCTGCAGCCGCTAACCAGCGCCTATCTTACGGCAGCCTGATCAGAGTATTAGATGAGAGATTTTGAAAGTTATTTGAAAAGTTAATCCCCGGTCCTTTTAAGGACCAACAATATTTTCAACGTACAACAAATTTATTTATTGAATTCTTTATTGAATTGTTTCGGATGAATTATTTACTTTAAAATAAAAATAAAATAGTTATAATGACTTTTCATTTTTAAGATGGAAACCTAATGCGATTAGTAAATTCAATGCTTTTTTATAATTGAGAAGAAAAGACGGCTATTTGCTCAATGGACGACAAGCGGTATATTTTGAATAAAAAAGATCATTTTCATGAAATAGTTTATTTTACGATTGAAATATTTTTAGCCTTGAAAGAGGCTTTTTTTAATTTTTTTTATTTTAATAACTTTTTTTTATTCAACTTAGAGAAAAAAATACAATCTCAAATAAAAATGATTAATATCTTTTATTGTATTTTTTATAACCATGACTCCATGGCTTACGTTGCTCTTCCTGACGTCGTCTTCGATAACGAGCTTCACGTCGCTCTTCTGAAGGCGTGCGTCGATGACGATTTTCTCGTTGACCATGCATGCCTCGGTGATGACGTTGACCTGATCGACGATCCTCAGAGTGTGATCTGTGCTCGCGTCTTTCCTTCCAACGTACACGCACCCGACGATCGTTTGAATGCGATAGTTGACGTCGCACACCCAGAGCTTGCCCCACTGGTTGACGTTCGTTCGAAGGCAATGTTTGACGACGTCTCCCCGGTATGGTGTTGCGTTGGAAAATTTCACTCCGACGATTATTCACCCGTGGAGTTTGTTGTGCATCCATCCTGCAGTAGTTTGGATGCTTTTTTGGAGAACGAATTTTTCTCCTCACTCGCGGTGTTGATGTCCTAGCTAGCTTGACAGGAGAACGCTGAAAAAAATCATTGTTAAATTTTATGATAGATTTTAAAAATAATAATGAAAAATAATAATGAATATATGTACAGGAGATGATTCAGATGATGCATCTCCGGAGATCCCCGCAGCTGGTGCAACCTCCATCACGCCCGCAGTCACCGCTTCCTTCTTAGACGCCTTCTCATTCTAAAAAAGATAAATAATTTATCAAAAGATGAAAAAATCATTTTTAAATTTTATACAACTTTATAACTTACTTTAGAAGGATTCAAGTATTGTACAAACTCGGACATGTCGAAGATTGCCTCCAACACATCCTCGTCCTCCTGCAGGTCAGCACTGATGACCTCCATAACGTCATCTAGGAGAACATCCTCTTCCTCCTCGTTGACGTCCGGTTTGATGACCTGAAGATCTAGGTTTTTTTCACCGAAAATTTCCACATTGGGGGTTAAGCAAGTTCCGTTCGTAGTGGCAGCTTTTCCATCATCCTCAGGAGTGAGCTGAAATTGTCCTTCCGCACCAACCACGAGGAAGTTGGATGCTGGTTGCAGGTGGTAGTACGTCTCATGCGGCAGCGAGGAAAAATCTATTCCCTGCAGCGGCATCAGGAAGTCGTGCTGCTGCTCGACCGCGGGAAGAGGTGTAGCTGGTGGTTGTTCTGCGGCATCCGTGTTCTCCAGTGCCACCATGAACTCGGCCTCGTCAGCGAAGATGAATCCGTTTTGTCGGAAAAAGTCGAGGAGTCCGTCGTCTTCCGTCTCGAAGGTTGATTTGAAATACAAAAATCCTAATCGCGCGACTTATATAACTCCTTGAACTTGAGGTGTTACCCCCCCCGCCCCCCCTGCATGAGGTTGAGAAGACTGTGCAACCCCCCACCCTCCTCCCACCGTGCTAGGATTAAAGGAATAAAAGAAAGCTCTTCATCAAATTTTCATCATTCTTTTTATTAACTCCTCGTCACCATGAGCTCTCTTAAAATCAAGGTCTTGTTAGACGTCCCCGAGGAAGTCAACGACTTGGAGGTGGAAGTTATTCTTCCTCCGAGTTTCAACAGAGTTGAAACACCACCGCCCCTGATGACGCCGCCACCATCTCCTGAAAACGTCATCGAGGTCAACATCGGGGATGACTCCGATCACAACGGTGAAAGCAGCGACTTCCAGTACGAGGTTACTACAACCGTGGAGGATGATGCCACCGTTGCCTCAACCACAAATCACGAGGTGATTTCAACGGTGAATGAGGATGCTCTTTCCAACGCCTCGACCGTGGTTAACGTTGGCAGCTCAGAGGAGAGCAGCGAGGAGGAGGAGGACCTCGATGAAAGAAAAATACCCGGGACCGCACACTATCTGCATACGCTGCAGAAAGCTCCAGAAAGCTTGCCTGCGGACCTCTTCAGGGATTCAATCCTACACATAAGAGAGCACCCTGAGAGATTTGAGAGTCTCGAACGGGAGGCAAACTTTATTGATCACTGCGCATTTATGTATAATTCTTTTGCAAAACAATTATAATTTATGTATTAATTATTATTTAAAAAAAAAGCCTTTTTCAAGGCTAAAAAAAATTTCAAACGTAAAATAAACTATTTTATGAAAATGATCAAGGTCATATCAGGACCGCTTGTTATTAATTCGTAAGAATGAATTTTTTAAATGCAATTTGCATATTTTTTATAACGTAGCAAACTAACATTTTTCACAAATTTAACGTTAAAAAAAAAAGCCTTTTTCAAAGGCTAAAAAAATTTCAAACGATAGAATAATGTATTATGTTGAAAAATGTATTATATCATAAAAACTGTGCCCCATCCTTGAAAAAACAGCTGCAGCAACGTTAAACATCATCTCCGAGGGTAAAAGCATCATCCTCCTGCACCACCATCGAGAACAAAAAGTTTACCGGCATCGAAGCTGAAGCGCACCAATCACAGCGCACCGTGGCCAGCCTCAGCTCTAATTATCGGAAATTCATCATAGGCCAGTCGTACTACGATATGTGTTAGAAAAAATTCCTTACAGCAATTTTATGATTGAAAGGGGAAGGAAATATGGTAAGAAATGAAAAAATATCGAAGCGAACCGCGCTCGAGTTTTTGGGGTGGAAGGGGGTTGATTTTTAGGGGTGCGTAACTGTTTTTACGATTTCCAGCGAAACTAGACATCTTATCGAAAAAAGTTGAATGTAAAAGTTGTAGATAATTAAGGGGAGGTTCTGGTGGAATGACTTTTTTTTTTTTTTTTCTAAGATTTTTATTTCATAGTAAAAATAATATGAGACATCCAAATTTTTTACACCTTAAAGAATAAATATAAAACAATTGAAAAATTTTTTTTTTTTTTTTTTTTTTTTTTTCGTTGCTTAATGATGGCCTCAAAATTGTCCTCTTTTTCGGTCAGGGAAGTGATAACTCCCGAATGATAAGCCTTAAATCAAAAAATCAAACATTTTCTGAATCTGTATAGATTTGGCTATGGCAGGAACTAGAACAAAAAAAAAAAAAAAATTTTTACCGAAGTTATAAACAATTGAAGTTGCAAAAATATTGCAAAAATATTTACACGGCCGCCATTTTGTTTTTTTTACTCTTAAATTACTCGTTCTAGTTCCTGCCATAGCCAAATCGATACAGATTCAGAAAATGTTTGATTTTTTGATTTCAGGCTCATCATTCGGGAGTTATCACTTCCCTGACCGAAAAAGAGGACAATTTTGAGGTCATCATTAAGCAACGAAAAAATAAAAAAAAAATAAAAAAAATTTTCAATTGTTTTATATTTATTCTTTAAGGTGTAAAAAATTTGGATGTCTCATATTATTTTTACTATGAAATAAAAATCTTAGAAAAAAAAAAAAAAAAGTCAATCCACCAGAACCTCCCCTTAAAAAATCTACAACTTTTGTTCTATGAATTTTTTTACATAACCTCAAAATTTACGAGATAAACGCCAAAAACAAGTTTTTTTGTTTTTTATTTTTCCTGGCCACAAAAATGGATGTATCTTAATGAAACTTAGTCAAAGTAAAGTTTTTCTTATGTAAAATAAGCCATAATTTTTTTGTATAAAAATATTGAACCGTTTAAAAAATACAGGTGGCTAAAGTGAAAAAAGGTGTCGACTTTACGAGAAAAGTTTCTTAGTTTGAAACGCTCTACGATTTTCATTTGGGTCTCATTTTTTTTGTGATTACGTGTAGATTTGAAAGAAATAAAAATAATAATATACCTCTAGAAGAAAAAGGCGAAAAAATGAAAAAAACCCAAAAAATCACTTTTTTTTACCAATTTTTTTTGTATTTGTTGTAAATTTTGTACTTATTGTTTAAATTTTCAATTAAATTTTGATTTTAATGCTAAGCACACCAATAACTGAAAACTAAGATTAATTTTTATCATAAACAATACGAAAATTAGTATTTGACAATGTAATTGCTTCTAATAAACGTTTTTGGCATATTTTAAAAAATGTTAAAATCATGCAATTTTGTTTAAAAAAAATTTTTTTAACTTTTATAATCGACACTTAACGTTACAAAAACATTTTTTTTTATATATTTATTTTTTTTTTACAAAAACTGTTTTCAATTGAATTTTTAGCTTCACAAATTTTTTTAAAAAGACCGACAAGATTTATTAATTAATTATAAAATATTTTGTTTACATTCATGTTTTATTCTTTAAATACAAGATACTTAATCTTAGCTATTCTTACAAATATTGAAAAAAAATTGTTAATAGTAACAGATACTTTCAGTTTTAATTTAGCCGTGCTCTTTTATGCGGTAAAACTGGAGTATCTTCATCATCATCTTCTTCTTCTGAATCTTCTGAATCTTCTGAATTTTCAGTCGCCGACTGTACGCCTACTTCTAATTCTCTTTCAGTTTCTTCAAAATCACAGGTGAAGTTTATTGATTCCTGTTCACAATTTGTACAATTCCCCAAACTTTGACAGTTGATACATATATTGGAACATTTTAGACCATGCTTTCTGCAGCCACATCTGCCTTTGTCACACCCTTTCTCGCAGCTGCAACTAATTGTTTTCAACAAATAGTATGGGATCAAACTTTCCTCTGTATAAGTCGGCATGATCAATCCTTCTGAAGTTTTTTTCCATCGCCATTCAGTCGCATTTAAACTATCGTTTCCAAGCCACAACTGCAACTGGTAGTATGCTCTAAACGAATGTTGACGAGCTGCCCCGGACGTAGGGGGCAAATTTTCTAATTTGAACGATTTTTTAATTATACAAGTTTCATACATTTCAAATCGTAAATCCTTCAAAGTAACAGTGCTTTTTTTTGCTGTACATCGATGCGATTAACTTACCACCATTTTCAGCTATCAAATCTTTATCCGGATTTTTTTCATAAAAAACAGCTGCAAGACTCGCAAGCTCATCGTTGGCGATCAATTTTTTTACTGATGTTACTTTACCTTTACCTGTAAAACCAGAGGTTGTATCACAACCAGTAAAGCAATGCAAGAACGCAACGATTTCCCGGTTTAATGGATAATTAAAACTGTTCGATGAAAAAAAAGTATCTTTAACATTTCCTGAACCTTGCTTATGAAAGTATATACTCAAACTAGAGTTATTTAGCTGATTTGAAAGCACTAGAAGATCGATATCTTGACCAATAACTATTACGCTTTTATTGTTTTTGGCTGCGATGATCGCTGTATTAATGATCAAAGCATCAGCATCTTTGGTGGCCTGTTTACAGAAAAAATCAGCTGCATCGAAAGCTTCCATCAAGTGCTTAATTAATTTGTTTTTATTTTTCTCATTTGATAAAAACTTTTCTTGTGTGTATGAAATCACCGTGTGGTCATGAATCTCATTAAAATCGGGAACCGCGGTAGATTTTTTTCTTCTTAAACGTTCGACAGCTTTAGTTGAAGAAGTAGTAGATGAATTCGCATCTGGGTAGCCATCAAAGATAACCCAGCTGTTTGCCTCATAATTTTTTTTTACATAATTTAAATATTTAGCTGTAATGTCTTGAACATTTTCATTTTTTTGCCAAAGAACTTTATGTAACAAGAAACCTCCGTCAACGACATGAACTGTATTAATAGCTTTTGGCAACGTATCAATGCTTGTAAATAGTTTATACAACTTAGATTTAGTACCTTTTTTCAATCCGTTTTCATTGAAAAGAGATAAAGGAAAAGGTGACAGCTCATACTCCAAATGCTTTTTCATGTCACTTGCTTGTGAAATTTGCATTGTTATTCGTTGAAATAATAATAAAAGGTCGATTGAAAATTTTTTACCATTTACTTTAATCGAGGATTGTACTGATTTTAATGTTAAAACTGTATTTTTTCGTTGAAGTTTTACGCTGCCAAAGTTTTGACCGATAACAGACCGTAAAATTATTTTACCAACCTCGTATGCGTCCCGACAATTGACCGAGTCACCTCCAATAACACCAGAAAAAATAGACATAATATGTTCTGAGTGAGGAAACGGATCATATTTTTCAAAAAAGTTTTCAAGTATCTTTACATCACTGACATCTCTTGCTATACGAGATTCTCTCGCGTCCACGTGCTGCTCCGAAAAAACACCTGCAGTATTGCAAAATTCTTCGACTTCGTTGCAAACGTCTACTAATGCAACCATTGTTAATGTAAATTTTGTCAGTACACTATCCGAAATTCCGCGACCACGCGTCAGTACACCTTGAGATTTTATTGAACGCATAAGAACCTGTTCAATGGTCATGTCTGACCATATACCTGACCAAAACTTATCAGTTCTTCTAATCGTAAAAAATCCATTTGACGTGAAACGTTCAAATTCATTCGGATTCATTGTTTCCTGTAGGCTCATTAACTCTTGAAGGTACAAGTGCGCGCTCTTTGCATACAGGTAATGACCAGTGACATGGAAGTAGGGAATCATTTTCTTAATACAATATGCATGCAAATCAAAGTTACCTGATCTTTCAGCTCTTATGTAATCTTTTATTAGTTGAATAAGTTCCATGTAGTTAACCATTAACTTTGCTGTGGGTCCTCTTTTTTTAAAAGCTTCCAGCTGCTGCATAAATTTGTTTTTCAAAGCCACAATCTCTTCATCTTGAATATCATTAAGAAAACTTTCTTCTTCAACATTTTTTAACAGCATATTCAATTGAACTTTCTCTAATTCAGAAAATTCCATTGATGATAAAACAATATTTGTTAAGGCCTCGTGAACTAAAAAATGACCCCTGACAGCTCGCGCATATACATGGCCTGTCATAATTTTTTCAGCAGAATTTTCGGCGTATACAGTTGTCAATGCCTCTTTGAGGCCACTGCCATCCATTATTTTACCAGCTGAACCAAATATTGACAAAAGAAGATGAAAACCGCCGAGACGTAGTCTGACTCCTTTTACGAGTTCGGGGTCATAATCTTGAAGGCAAAGCCAGATTTCAAAAGCCTTCCAAAATAAAGGCTGATCGCAGGTAATAAAAACATGGCTCTGATTATGTAACTGTCGGTTTTTTTCTGCAACTTTAGCTAAAACAGTAAAAATCGTATTATAATCGCTAGGTGGATTATTCACAAAAGGAACAGTCATAACTTTTGAAGTTTGGTACGGGAGATGTGAATGGATTTTCTCCATGAAACCGTTCCATCCTTTAGTCGTTTTGTCTATGAATTTTGAATATTGCCACATAAAATCAGGCATTGAAATATCGAAACTGTCGTCGAAGTTATTGTCAAAATAATTCTCAATTAATACTTTTTTCAAACCCTCTGAACCTTTTCTATCAAACGTCTGAAGCTCGACAAAGCCAATACTAGCTATATCTGCAGCGCTAGGGGCTTTCAATAATCTCGGTATTTTGTTCGTAGTCATAACTTCAGAAGAAGGAGTCGCAGTCTTCACTCCTCCCATTGCATGCCAGCTGCTTCTTCCATCCAAAGTACACGTGATGTGATCAGCATTGTCAAATGTATACTGAACATAAGCACCTTCTTTTATAATGCGATTCTTAGGATATCTTAGAATCGATGCTTCAAACAAACTAGTTTCCCCATAAGTTGAACATAATCCTATGTACGAAAGAGAGTCGATTAAATCTCTAGACCCATACTTTTTATGGATCATAGCCGATAATCCTAATAAAATTGGGGATAAAAATGATCGTGGCCTTGCCGACGCAATTAAACAATGCGCCATCGTTGCTACTCTGCGATTCCACTTCAAATCATTGCATTCACCTTTCTCTTTATGAGACGTAATCAAAATTTTTAGAAAGCTGTATAAAGTACCAGGAATATCTTTACATTCAGTTTCTTCAGCTGCGTTCAACAATTTATAGTGTGACTTATCGTAGGTTTCTGATCTTATATCATCTAAAATAATGTTAACAGCCATTTTAACAATTCTCATTCTTTCTTCGACTACTTTAGAGGGTCTTTTTTCGTACCATTCTTTATTTAAATTTTTACTCAAACCTTTTTTGAATACAATTACTAAGTCGTTGTTTTTAGTAGTATACAAAATATCATTATTAAAATAGTTATTCAGTTTGTTTTTTATTGTCTTGATATTCGGAATTTCACCACTGTATCCATTTTTTAACTCCTCGAGCGAAAATTGACTTTCACTTGCATTATTTTCGATGATATTAATTATATGTTGAATGAAATCTTTTGTAATTGCGCTGGTAGGACGGCCAACTGATGAGGTGAAAGAAAGCGTATAAAAATTAATCATACATTTTGCATGATAGCGACCATTCAATTCACCTTCAGTGTTTAATTTATTTAACCTACTTAACAAGGCTTTATTAAAATCTTTGGAAATATCCCTTTTATTCAATTCGTCAAAAATCTTTGTTCTAGTACTTTCTTTTTTAATTACGCGAAACTCTTCTGCTTGTAAGCATTCATTGCAGCAATTAATACATAAAGAATTAAAATCAAAATTGGATGTTTCTTTTGAAATTTTTTTACCGTCGGATCTTCTTTTTACAGTTGTTTTGACAGAAGCATCTATCGAAGCAGTTCGATTGTAAATAATGCGGCAACTATCGTGTACGTGAGCTTTGCTGTGTTTTTCAAAAGTTTTGTATCTTTGATCCTTTCTCTGTTTACTGGATTCAATCAGTGTACGCAAACCTCTTTCTTTAATTAACTTCAAATCAGCACCACCACTAGAGTAGCAAATAATGCATGAAGGACGTTCTTCCATCTTATAAATCTGTAATATTCAATAGAAGTTTGTTACAACATTTTCAAGGTAATAGGAGAAGTAAAGGTGCAGAGTGTACAAATCTGCAATCACGAGTTTGAAAAAAAAAATAAGAATAATTTTTGAATTTAACAACAGTAATAACAAAATTAAATTTCAATAAAAAAAAAAATTTCAATTGATCGAAGCCAAAAAATATTTGTAAATTGTTTTTATTTAAAAAATTTGTTTTTTTTTTTTTTAGTTCAATTACAAAAAGCTCAGAATAAATACAAAAATTTGAAAATTTTTTTTTAATTTAAAAGTTTTTTTTTCATTTAAATAACAACTAGGTTCGAAGTACATATAAAAATTTGAAATACCTTCTTTAACGACTGCTGCTAATAATGCTGGAATCATATGGCAGCCACTCTTGTAATTCTAAAGATGAAAAATTGATATAATACGAATACTCTTGTTTTGCATCTGGGCAAGAGAGTTCGTTTTTTTCTGGAAGTACAACAAAAAATAATTTTCAGAACGAAATAAATGTCGTATTACTATAACTAATAACTGGTTTTCCAAAAATATGTTTTCTCATAGAACCACTTTTTTTAAATATTAAAGACTGAACAGATCTAATAGTAAACGCAATCTTATTGTATAGATTACTCACCTACTTTTTTTACACTATAAATAAGCCAAACAATGAAAATAAAAATCACAACTCCACACGTGCTTCTTGTTGGATTGAAAGACGGTTGGTTTACTAAGCCTAGCACAACACAAGAAATGGCGGTCAATCGGAGCAGCAGCTGATGCGATGCTGCGTGCCGTCTGCTACTGCTCCAAAACGATCCTCTCCCCTGGGCCCTGACCCCTCCTTCTTTTGCTTTCAAGTCAAAGGAGCTCAGTGACTCAGTGTAGTTAATATCACTACCTGCTATTTCAAATTTTCAAATTCTACGCAGGTACACCAGAAACCAAACTATTATTAAAAAAATTTCAGATTTTTGTTTAGCAGTTGTAAAAAGTTGTTAGAAATTAATGCCTTTTTTGATAAACAGAGAAATTACAAAATTTTTTGTAAAAAAAAAGAATAAATATATTTCAAAAAAAATGTTTTTTTAAAATTAAGTATCGATTATAAAAGTTAAAAAAAATTTTTTTAAACAAAATTGCATGATTTTAACATTTTTTAAAATATGCCAAAAACGTTTATTGGAAGCAATTACATTGTCAATTACTAATTTTCGTATTGTTTATGATAAAAATTAATCTTAGTTTTCAGTTATTAGCGTGCTTAGCATCAAAATCAAAATTTAATTGAAAATTTAAACAATAAGTACAAAATTTACAACAAATACAAAAAAAATTGGTAATAAAAAGTGATTTTTTGGGTTTTTTCATTTTTTTCGCCTTTTTCTTCTAGAAGTATATTATTATTTTTATTTCTTTCGAATCTACACGTAATAACAAAAAAAATGAGACCCAAATGAAAATCGTAGAGCGTTTCAAACTAAGAAACTTTTCTCGTAAAGTCGACACCTTTTTTCACTTTAGCCACCTGTATTTTTCAAACGGTTCAATATTTTTATACAAAAAATTATGGCTTATTTCACATAAAAAAAACTTTACTTTGACCAAGTTTCATTAAGATACATCCATTTTTGTGGCCAGGAAAAATAAAAAAAAAAAAACTCGTTTTTTGCGTTTATCTCGTAAATTTTGAGGTTATGTAAAAAAATTCATAGAACAAAAGTTGTAGATTTTTTAATTATATACATTTTTTACATTCAACTTTTTTTGATAAGATGTCTAGTTTCGCCGGAAATCGTAAAAAACAGTTACGCACCCCTAAAAATCAACCCCCTTCCACCCCAAAAACTCGAGCGCGGTTCGCTTCGATATTTTTTCATTTCTTACCATATTTCCTTCCCCTTTCAATCATAAAATTGCTGTAAGGAATTTTTTCCAACACATATCGTTGTACGACTGGCCTATGATGAATTTCCGATAATTAGACACTTTCAGACTTAGTACGACTGGCCTATCACCCGCTGTAAGGTTGTCTTCGAGAAGAGAAAAAAACAGCTGCAGCAACGTTAAACATAATCTTCGAGGGTAAAAGCAACATCCTCCTGCACCACCATCGTCGAGAACAAAAAGTTCACCGGTAAAAAAACAATCACCGGCATCGAAGCTGAAGCGCACCAATCACAGCGCACCGTGGTGGCAGCAGCATAGCGTGTACTCTTCGAGGTCCGCTAGGTTACGTATTTATATACGCACAAGTGTGCGAGTTCATCAGTACCAATTAATTTGCAGTGCGAAGACCGTCTTGAGTGTAAAATAGAAATTATGCAACCCACGTCATCGAGATTAGTAGAAAATGGAGGTTAAGGTGAAAAATGAAGAAGATGAACGAGGAGAAGTTTCAGTAGTGAGATATAAAATTTATCAATCACCCAGACTCAACTATCGCTTAAGCGTGCTGCTGCAAGCTGGTGCACCCCATGATGACATCCTTGATTGGATTTGTACTTTAGCGATGGCTTATGAAGAGATCCCGCTAAATCATCTATACAACACAATCTTATATCCATTGCAGCTTGATTCTCTCCCATCCCTCCTGCAAGAATCTACATTTATTATGGAAAAAGTGGTTGCTTATCTTGAAAAGAGCAACCATGATAATGAGGAGGTAGAAGAAAATCTTCTTATTTGCGAGCTGGAACGAGAGTGGGTTAAAGTCTCTTCAAAGTTGATCCGAGAAAGAGAGATGAAAATTTTTCCGAAATTTTTCGCCATCTCACCCGCTACAGGCATATATTAATTTAGAAGAGGAAATAAGTTTCATAAAGGCACATTTATTGGACTAATCTTTTTTTCACTATATCTTTTAGTTTTACAGTTTTTTACACATTTTTTCACCTGTTATTCTGACTATTTTTTTTTACTTTTTTACCTTTTTTTCTCATATTTTTTTATATCTACACCCCAGCCCTTTTCAGGGTCAACAATATTGTTTATACGTAAAGCAATCTATTGTCTATTACAGTCCTTTTAAGGACTAAAATTAAAAACGTAATTGAATTTTTTCCCAAAAATATCTTAGCGTAACTTTTATAATAGCAGCTGTGTGTAGCGGAAAGTTAACCCAACGTACGTTGAAATCTACACCACAGCGCTGCATCATCGAGCACTGCAGTCATCCTTGGAAAAGCTGCACCAGCTGCGAGAACAACTGCAGAACCTCACACCATCATCAAGAAAAAAAAAAAGATCATCAGGTGCTGCAGTCGAGTTTGGAAAAAGCTGCAGCATCGTCCACGAGAAGCTAACCTTACAAAGGAAAAAAACATCATCGCGTGCTGCAGTCGAGCCTGAAAAAGCTGCAGCATCGTCCACGAGAAGCTAACCTCACAAAGGAAAAAAACATCATCGCGTGCTGCAGTCGAGCTTGGAAAAGCTGCAGCATCGTCCATGGGAAGCTAACCTCACAAAGGAAAAAAACATCATCGCGTGCTGCAGTCAAGCTTGGAAAAGCTGCAGCATCGTCCACGAGAAGCTAGCCTCACAAAGGAAAAAAACATCATCGCGTGCTGCAGTCGAGCTTGGAAAAGCGGCAGCATCATCCACGAGAAGCTAACCTCGCGTCATCATCGGGGACTACAGCGCACCAATCAGAGTGACTCTGACATCGAGAGCTACAGCGTGAAGTGTACTCTACGCACGACTCTTTTTCAATCTCTTGTCAAAGATTTTTCATTCATCGGTGTGGACAACGATATTATCAGTTTTTAATTCCCATACAACAGAAAATTTCAATCACCTCGGGCCCTTTTCAGAGCCATCGTTATTTTATTTTACGTAAAACAAAGTATTGTTTAATACACTCCTTGTAAGGATTTAAAATTAAAATAAACGTAATCACGTCTGTTAATCTTACTAAAAATAAGTTAAAGTGTAGCACCATCTCGTAGCACAACCTTTATTAAATCAGCTACATACTGTGCAGCAAGAAGTCAACGTACATCGTTGCATTGACATGCGCTCCACACTCATCACTTCTTTTCCCAGCAGCTGATGCCTCCGTCGTATAGGGAATGCATAAGGCATCACTGGAGACTTGTTTTATTCCACATTGAGTGTAAAAGGATTTATTATGTTTATTATTTAATATTACATTAAATTTTTTTTATCAATCTGTAAATAGTAGATAATCTACTTTATCGACCGTGGATAATTTTTAAATATTTTTAAAGAATTTAAATTCTTTTCAAAACTATTTTAAACAATAATAAGAGATTATAATGATTTATAATTTAAAACAAATATTAAATAAATAACTAGATTTTCAATAACAAATAATTTGAAAATTAAACAGTATGAAGTTTTACGAAAAACTTTTAATTTTATGATTTTAATAACTTTGAAATTTTTTAATTTAGTTGGAGTAAAATTACAAAGAAAAAACATAATTTAAAGTAAAAAAAATTGAAAACAATACATTTTACGTGTGCATAGAGTAAAGAATTTCTTTATTTTTAAATTCATCAATTTTATCTCGGTCTTCCATGAAACCATCTGAAGCTGCACGCTGATGGCGAGATAAAAGTACATACTATTTTATCACAAGCGCGTTCCTCAAGGCACAAATGTTCTGGTGCGACATGTGATTGCTGCATGGGACGTTGACGTTTTCCACCATAATTTTAAGCGCGGGTGCGTTGAACTCTTCTTGTTCAAGGTCTCGAACGATTCTGAAGAAAAAAGGAGAAGTTTTTCATAAAAAAGCGAAATTTTCAAAAATTTCATGTGAAAGTGCTAAAAAATTTACTTACTTCTCAGACAATAATTCCTCCAGCAGTCTTTTTTTTTTATGACCCTTGACGAAGATGCAGGTTGAATTTTTCAAATTCCTGTGTAAAATTTTAAGCAGGTTAGATGCAGGCGTTGATCCGCCATTGTACTGAATCTTGTTCAGATAATTCTGCGCAAAGTCGTTCACTTTCTTCTCCGACGGTAAAAGTTTATTGTAAGGAACCGCCGGCTTGAAGAGCACCGTCACCGGATTTTCATCTTCAGCTCCAACGGGGACAGTTGCAAGCTCCTTTGGCACCAGGATGTTTGAGCTTCTGACGAAGGCCTGAAAATCCACGGCGTGCTGCATGGCGAGTGTTTGAAATCTTGTCGATCAGATGAGTTGAAGATGAATGTGCTCTTCTTCAAATTTTGGACCTCAATATATACTTTTTTTTACTAGCGATGCGCCCCCCCCCCCACCCAAGAAGAGGTAGGAAGTGTATAAAACAGACAGGACACAAATCGAAGAATCATTCTTCTCCTAGCCGAGCAAGCAGCATCATCCTTCGAACATCATTCTTTTGAAATTTTTCTCATCCTTCGATCATCATTCTTTTTATAATTTTTTTCAACATGGACATCAACTATCATGAATCTACAGTGAAGCTTTGCATGAGCAGTCTTCGAGAGTCTGCCGACACAGCGGATGTTGACGACTTACAAAGATGGTTGAATATCGTTATTTCAGCCATAACTCAATTGGTGAACGAGCTTGAAAATAATAAATTTTCAAGACCTATAAAGCAAAAAATTAATACTTGTCTCTGTCAATATTTATATATTAAACAAAAGTGGCTTTTTTGATGAGAAAAAAAATTCTCGAGCAGCAGCAGCTTGCAGACGCGCATGATGCACACTATCAGGTACACATCGTTGACGTTCATTGTCAGGAAGAAGACGAGGCAGATCAGGTAAGTAAAAGAGTGGTCGAACAGCAGCACTTCGCAGACGTGCAGGAGGAAGAACTGCAGAACGTTCTCGACGAGGAGGTCGTCGACGCGCAGCAAGATGGAATCGACGGTGCAGGCTGGATGTGGGAAATTCAAGACCGAGATTTAAAAATTGGAGGCGATCTGCAAGCTGCAGAAAATATCGGCGATTTGCGAGCTGCGGAAAATATCGGTGATTTGCGAGCTGCGGAAAATATCAGCGATTTGCGAGCTGTGGAAAATATCGAGGATTTTCAAGCTGCAGAATCAACAGCTGGTGTAAGCTGGGATTTTTTGAACTCTGCTTTTGAAAACAGAATAAGGTCTGCGGTAATTTCTAACCTATCTCACATAACTCTTGAATCTTTTTTCGAAGAGGCGAAAAAAGTTTTTGAATCAAAAATAAAATTAGTCTTAAACGAATTTCCTTCGATTAAATGCAACGATGAATCAGCTGCAGACTTTGTTTTATTAAAATCAGACGAGGAATCGGAACCTCAAACTAAGTTTTTTAGTATTGCATACGCGTCGATTTATCAAAGTACGAATCTGAATGAATAGTTTGAAAATAACATCGTGGCGTCCATAAGAAACGAAATGGACGATTTCGAGTCGAGGGGAAGTGGCTTTTCGCTGTCTTCTATTCTTCGATTGACAGTAAATATCGCCGAATTAAATCAACTTCGCGCAAGCTCTTACATCAATCTCCCTGAAAAAATTAAAAATAGGAGAGCTTGCCTTAACATCCGTAACATCGATTAAAAATGCTTTCTCTGGTCCATTCTAGCTGCTTTACATCCAATTGAAAGTAAAAATCATGCAAATCTCACGTGCAAGCATAAGCAATATGAAAATGAGCTTAATTTTGAAGGAATTGAATTTCCGGTAAGACGTCGTGACGTGCCTCGCTTCGAAGCTCAAAACGAGATTTCCGTCAACGTATACATGTTGAAAAAGAGTAAAGAAACTTTTAAAATAAACCCCTGTCACCTTACTTCAAAAAAACAAGAAAAACACGTTAATCTTTTATTGATACAAAGATCGTACTTCGATGATGAAGAAATGGATGAAGGGGAGGAGGAGGAGGAGGAGGCTGATACTGACTGGCACTACGTTCTTATTAAAGACATATCAAGACTGCTTTCGGTACAAGTTTCAAAGGGTAAGAAAAAAGTTTACGTGTGTCCGAGATGTATGAATTGGTTTAAAGCTCAAGAGAAACTCGATTCTCACGAGGTTCAATGTGAACTTGTAAATAAATGTAAAGTTAATTTACCCGACAAAAGTAACAACAAATTAAAATTTTCAATGTTTAACGCTCAACTGGAGTGTCCCTTCATATTGTACGCCGATATTGAGTCTCTACTACTACCCGTTAACGAAGGAAAAGCTTTTCAGCAGCACCAAGCTCACAGCATTGCTTTTTATTTACACTGCAGCTACGATGATTCGCTCTCCAGATATGAATCCTATAGACAGAAGGATGAGACGTGCATGACTCCAGCTCAGTAGTTTATTTTAAAATTAGTTGATATAAAAAATCAGGTAGAAGAAATTTATAAAAACATAGTACCGTTAGAGCTTACACCTGAGCAGCAGCGAGCTCATTTTCTTGCCGATACGTGCAGCATTTGTAAAAAAAAGTTTAAGGTAATTTTTTTATGGCAAAAATTTTTTTTTTATTGAATATTTTTTGATTAATTCATAATTTAAAGGTTGGAGAGGTTAGAGTAAAGGAGCATTCGCATCTAACTGGAGAATACAGAGGCTGTGCTCACAACTTTTGTCATTTGTTGTCTAGAGAGAAAAGGAGTCTGCCGGTCACTTTTCATCGATTGTCCTACGACTTACATTTTTTAATCAAAGAGCTTGCGACTTCAACGGTTTTGGACGGAAAAATTGAACTTCTTTCCAAGTCGAAGGAGAATTTTCTTAGCTTTAAGAAACATATCAAGGGTAGTAACATCAATTTCTGTTTCATAGACAGTTTCAGATTTCTACCTGCAAGCCTCGATTGTCTTGTAAAAACGTTGTCTAAACACGACATCATAAAAAAAGAATTTTTCAAAGATGGATACAGCGCCGATCAAATCGAGTTGTTGTTAAAAAAAGGAGTGTACAGTTACGAGTTTACGGAAAATTTCGCCTCTTTGGAAACCACGAGATTGCCCGACAAGACCTCGACAGATACGAACCTCCTCCGAAGAGACGTTGTATATAAGATACCCGTAGTATTAACTTAAAAGGTAAGCTATTTCATGATCATCTATCGAATAGTGCGCAGTGATTTTTAATAAAGTTTGATTTTTTTTGTTACAGAAAAATGGATTTCTCTCGTGCAAATCTCGTTGATGGAATGACTTTTTTACCCAAGAAAAAGTTAACGGACATGAACGTTTCAACGCAGTACAAAGTGACTGCTTTTAGAGAAGTAAAAACAAGATTTGGACCTAAAGTAGTCGTATTGCTGGATAAAGAGTTTCAAGTTTTTCTTCCGTCCAGATTTCAAACCCTTTTCGAGCAAGAACCGAAGGTTCTGCAAGATATGAAAACTGCTGCTGAAAGTTCTAATCTTTTTTTAAACTATCTAGGTGATGGTAAAATTAAATTTACAGATAAGAAAATGTAAAACGTATGTATATTTAAAAATAAAAAATTTAATTGATCCAAAAGCTACAATTCTTTTTATTTTAACAAGTCATTTTTATGTATCCAAGTTTTCTCGTTAATACCATGCCATTTTACATAAACCATATCATTTTTTCTTTTGAGAACTTTTTCAATCAAATAAATATCAGCACAATCGGTTTTCATCATTTCTTCCTCGTAAAAACTGCCAACGATAGGTTGATCACTGGTGTCTTTCAACTTGTAGGTGGGAGGATACGTTTTATTTACATCAGTTACGGTATATATTTCATTACTCCAGTTGGGGACGAATCCTTTTTCGAAAATTTTTTTTACTTTGCTGATTCTAACTTTATCGTTGATTTTAAACTTTGGTCTTTTTTTAATTTTTATTTTATTTATTCTTTTCAAAATTAAAGGTACATTTTTAGCGTTAACTTCTTTTGGTTTCATACCTATAGTACGATGCTTGCGATTATTATAAGAATCTATTAAATCCTGTAGAATATCTAAATATTTGTAATTACCATTGAGACTGAAACGACGCCACATCTCGCTTTTGAGTGTGCGATTGAACCATTCGCAGATCGATGCTTTCAGACCCGTGTAAGTAGAGTACATATTTATTTTATACTTATTCATAAGATCTTGAAAATGTTTATTGTAAAATTCTTTTCCCATGTCAACGTGAATATTACGCACCGGAGAATTAATTTCTTTCAACACCGATTCCATGGCGTTTGACACATCCAAACCACTTTTGGTTTTAACCGCGCGCGCCCACGTCATTTTTGAAAACGAATCGATCACTGTAAGTAAATAACGCATACCTTTTTTTTCTCTAGAATATGGTTGCATCTCTATCAAATCGGCTTGAAGCGTGTCCAAAGGACGTACCATTTTGACTTTTCTACGAAGAAAGTTTCTGCGTGCAGGGCGATGGATTTCATTCACGACTCTTTCCATTTTCAAAAATTTGCTTGATTTCCGTTTTAAATGTAACCAACCAGTTGGATATTTCTTTTTTTAACTGAAGATGATCTTCTTTTATGGATTGTTGAAGCTTATTTAAATTAACCGCGTCACCCGCGTTAGCAGGCTCGGCCAAGTTACAAATTCTTTTATTTACAACGTCGTAATTTCCGTCTCGAGTAAGCTTGAATCCGTTGTCAGGAGGACCTTCTCTGCTTGCTATTTTTTTTAATTTTTCTTCCGAATACGTCGGTAGGCATTGCGATAATGATGAAAAATTCTTTCGTGTTTAGTATATATACCCGCCCTCTCTAAGCTCTTCTAAAATCGAATGTACTTCATTGGTGTGACTAAAATTACCTGCAGCTTGCTCGGCTATTAATAATCGTAGTCTATCAACGAGCTTGTTTGCATCATCCCAAAAAACGTACTGAAATTTAATATCGCGTTTGGCAACTTTAAATCTAGGTATTATACCTCCTCCTCTTTTCACTGGAGTCGACGATTTTCGACTCAACATTACAGTTTTATGTTTTTTAAAAGGTGATCGTGATTTTATAGGACTCGCTTGAAAGAGATCTACAATTATATTTCTATATTTATTACTAGCTGCATGTTTTTTTAACTCACCACCTGGTTCGTTTCCTTTTTTATGCGCACTAGTTTGCTCGAGAATTTGTTTAAAGTAAGTAGTATCGGAAATGTCATAATTTTTCGGGTTTTTATAAACAATGAGTTCGAACAGACCTTGAGTTCTGGGATAAGTTTTGTTATTAACAATTATATAATCTTTTTCAAATTTCACAATCGCATTTCTAAGTTGATATCCATTTTTCGTTCTTTTCTTCAAACCATATATTTTATCTTGCTCGGCAGCTTTGAGTTGTATGAATTCCCCAGCGCTATTCGTATTTTCAGGGTGATCAAATGAGTTGACCGACTCGCGATCTTCATTTTCATCAATAATTTATTTTTAAATTACCGATGAATCTGTTGATGAAAAATTTTGATCCGATACTGAGCTTCGATCAAAGCTTTCATCTAATTTTATACGTTTTTTGTTTTCGACCAATTCATAGAGCAGGTCGGTAATGGGTTTAAACGTTTCCTGTAAAACACGATCGGTGTTATCCTTTTGAAATTTAATCAAGTCATACTTTCGTTTAACTGCTTCGCGAGCTTTTACAAGCTCTTTGAGAATATTTTTCTCGCGAATAAAGTCAGCCATGCTATCACTATGACGTCTCGCTGCAGACTGATGAATTTCAAGTTACGTTATGTTTATTATAAAACAATCGAATCCTTTTCTGTAACGTCCTTTATTAATATATTTTTCTTTGTCTATGACTAAAAAACTATGTTTATCGCTCCAACACTTTGAACTTATTTCTTTAAATTTTTCAAATTTCATATCGCTGTTGACGTGATCGTCGTAAATGTGCTTCAAGTTCATTTCATCTTGACGAAATAAAATTAAAAAGTTTACGTTATCTCTCACGAGATGTTTTGGAACAGCGGCGTATGACTGACAAAGATAAAAGCAGTCTACGTTTTGTGACGTCCCATGCAAAAGAAAGCTTTTACGTTAGCTTGCGAACAGCTAGAAATATCATCGAAAATAAACACCGAGTTTGGTAAAGCTTCGGATGGTGCAATGACTTGTTCGCTATCCGAGAACGGAAAATATTGAAGACCTTCGATAGGTTCCAAAAGTTTCTTTAAAAATTGATACTTTGGTTGGTTCAATGACTTTGAATATACGTATACGTTTTCAAATTTTAATCCATTAGGATGTACCAGCAGCGTTAGCTTGCTGTTCGTTTTTCCATACTCCAACGGACCAGAAATGACCACTCTAATGCTGCTTGGAGGCAAATCACCGTGACGATTTTCTTTTTTTCCCCGTTCAGCGAGGACGTCAAAATTTCCCACTGGTAATTTAACGTTATTTTGAATAAATTCCATGTTGATCGTACGAGATTGTAAATGAGAATGACGTGATTGGTATAAATACTTTGTTTTTATAGATTATAGTTTAGTCGTAAATCGACCTTCGTAAAGGAATGATCATATACGGTAAAAAGAAAAAGAAGCGAAGATACGGGTTGATAAATAAAATTATTAAAAAACTTCCCTTCGAGCTTCACTTACCTGCATATAATTACTGCGGACTCGGCACAAAATTAGCCTCTAGACTAGCTCGCGGTAATCAACCGATTAACCAACTCGATTCTACGTGTAAAGAGCACGACGTTGCTTACTCAAAAAATAAAGAAAGTATCACTGCCAGAAACGCAGCAGACGGAGTTTTAGCTGATAAAGCTTGGGGAAGAGTCATTTCCAACGAGTCGTCATTAGGAGAAAAAGCGTCCGCGTACGCGGTCACCAATACCATGAAAGCAAAGTCAAAATTGTGTATGGGTTTGAAAAAATCCAGAAAGAAATCTAAAAAGAAGTGTAAAAAAAGATGTAAAAAAATGACGTCGTTTAATAGTATAATAAAAACAGCTTCTAAGACAGGAGTTGCAGGTAAGTCACCGAAAAGTGTAATCACTGCAGCACTCAAAGCTGCTAGAACCGCCATAAAAAAATCGGGAGGTAAAAACAAAATAAAATTTCCACGTATTCTCCCGGTATCGTCAAAAATAGGAGGTTTTTTACCTCTTGTGCCTTTATTCGCAGGACTTAGTGCAACCGGGGCTCTCGCAGGAGGAGCTGCAGGAGTTTACAAAGCGATTAACGAAGCTAAATCAGCTCGTCAAAATTTGGATGAAAGTAAAAGACATAATAAAAACCATGGAAGCAATAGCCTTGGGAAAAGGTTTATACCTGAAACGATACAAGACAGGTCTTGGTTTGTAGTTAAAACGATATAGCGGCAAGGGGTTAAAAAAAAAAGCCGGAAATAAAATTACCCGATCGTCCGCTGACAAATTTTGATTTAATCAAGTACGCTAATAAATTGAAAATTCCTCATTTTCGAGGCGTGTTTATGAAAAATAAATTACCTTTATCAAGTCCTCTTTATCGCGAATCTGGTATTATAAACCTTGATAACGATAGCGGACCCGGTACACATTGGTGTGCATACCGTAAGCGAGGAAAAGATGTCGTTTACTTCAATAGCTTTGGTGATTTAAGCCCTCCAATTGAATTAATGAATTATTTAAATGTAGACAATATAAAATATAATCCTGAAAAATATCAAGATTTTAATACGTATAATTGTGGACATTTATGTTTGAAATTTTTAAGCGGCCAGATAAAAGGTATATAAATAGCTGCTTTAGCTTACCCGCTGTCAAACTATCATGGACTCTTTTACACTTACTTTGTCAGCATTTTCTTCAGTTTTAGAAGCTCAGTATTACCCTCCGATTGAATTATCACCACATAAAAATTACTCTTTGGGATATTAGTTGAATTTTTAACTTTCAATTCTACTCCAAACATCGACGTTGGGTGCAACAAATTTTATATCGGTGATCAAGTGATCGAATTTCCAATCGGTTGTTACGAAATTAATAACATAGAAAAACATATTCAAGAAACTCTTAAACAGAGAAAAATAAATACTGGACTCTCTTTAAAACCTAACGAAACCACGTTACACTGTGAAATCAAGTGCACCGCAGAAATAGATTTCCGTCCGAGAGATTCAATCGCTAGAATATTAGGATTCAGTCATCGTCTGCTTTCCGCAAAAAATCATCACATTTCCGACACACACGTAAATATAATTACAATAAATTCAATAAGAGTCGAGTGCAACATCACGAGCGGAGCGTACGTTAATAACAAACAAGTTCGTACAATTCACGAATTTTATCCAGTGGCTGATCCTGGTTTCAAAATAATCGAAATTCCTTCGCAAGTAATTTACTTACCTGTAACAGTACCCTGTATTGATTACATTCAGTTGCGCGTGGTCGATCAAGACGGTGAGTTAGTTATATTTCTCGAAGAAAATATAACGATTCGACTTCATCTAAAAACTTCATAATGGGTATTGTCTTTCACGGTGGAGGATTCCAAACCAAAACATATAAAAATAACACAAAATGCACTTCTTCGATCAGTCGCCAACGAACTCTCAAAGTGTTAACACGAGCGAATATCCAGTCTCTCAAAAGTCTAGGCTTAAAAGTAGTTCCTGGTGGAAAGTAACTTGCATATTCTTTTGCTGTTTTAAAAAAAATGGAAGACATTCTAAACATTCAAAATCCTGTAGCGTTTGATGAAAGTATCTCTCATTACGAGATACACGCTCACCAACCGTTTAAAACAGGAATTATGGCAACAGTGATGAAATTCGTATCGCTATACAACATCAAGATCTGTGCCTTTTACCATCGCGGAGCATTCTTCATATTTGCGGTCAACTCACCGATACTGCTACGAAAAAAGCACCAAAAAATACATTTTTTGTTAATAACGGAATTTGTCATTTATTAGACGATGTTCGATTAAAGTTAAATGGAATTGAAATAGATCGGTGTAAAAACGTGGGTTTAACTACGTTGATGAAAAATTGGTTATCTTTTAATCCTAATCAAAGTTTGATTGCTGAAAATTCAGGATGGTATGGTCATTCGGATGATAAGAAAAAAAAGATACTCAACGAGGATGGGTACTTTGACGTGTTCATTCCTCTCAGTTATATATTAGGTTTTGCAGAAGATTATCGTAAGATTGTAGTTAACGTGAAGCTCGAGTTAATCATCACTCGATCGAGAAATGACTTGAATGCTATAATACAAACAAAAGCAGGTAACGAAGCATTTGAAGTCATCGATATTAATATCTCAAAGATTGAATGGCTAATGCCATACGTTTTAATATCAGATTCACACAGAATGTTGGGAATATGTGTTGTGCGCTTCACTCTCAGCTGACTTGTCCCGCTGCCCCCGAGATGCGCGCGCCACGCGCTGCTGCTCTCGCGGGGCCTTGCAATTCCGGTACGTGCTGTCATGGCGATCGGACGCTCTCGCTCTCCCGGTACACGCGGTGTTTGTGCCTTTTGTTACTTGTTTAGTTTACTTAATTCTGGTGGTTGTTATTTATATAATAAAGTTTCTCTCAGTTCAAGTGAACTTCCTCGCCTTATTATTTATTATAAAACCCTCGTCCCCGACACAGAATAAGTTTGCTTAAATTTCTTGGAAAAGATCGTGCAACTACCATGAGTTTCAGGTCTTAAGAATTTTTCGAGTATCCATTGCTACCCACAACAACCAAACACGTTTGGACTGTAAAAACTTCAAATCAATTAGAAAAACCTCGTTTTGTCATCGTAGGTTTACAGACCAACAAAAAATCAGTGAATAGTGAAAACTATAGTCTTTTCGATCACTGTAATTTAAGTAACGTAAAACTTTTTTTAAACTCTCAATACTATCCTCACAATAATTTAAATCTCAACATCAATCAGAATGAGTACGTGATACTTAACGATATGTACGCCAACTTTCAAATCTCGTATTATGGAAAAGATGCTGAACCAACGTTAACTAAAACAGACTTCATCGGAAAAATTCCTCTCATTGTAATCGATTGCTCCAAACAAAACGAATCTTTGAAAAGTGCACCGGTCGACGTGCGAATAGAACTCGACTCGAGAGAAAATTTTCCTGCACAGACTGCTGCTTACTGTCTAATTTTACACGATCGAATCGTACAATACAATTCGGTTAGCGGGGATATAAAAAAATTAGTATAAAAGAAAGGCACAAGTTTTTTCATCACGCATTAATCTTCAAGATGCGCTACGTGGTAGACATGACTTGCTTCGTGCAGCCTGGAAGTACCATAAAAGAAGGACGTCATATTCGGAGAGAACACGAGTACATCATCAAAGAGTTTTCATTCGTACCACTCAATGAAGATGCAGACCCCGTAGTACTTTTTTTCAATGCACCCTACTCGTGGAATCATCTAACAAAAAATTATAAAAATATTAATTCCGACTTGCAACGTAACTATCATGGGTTAGATTGGAACACTGGTTCTCTTCCCTACACGTCCATAGGAGAACTTATTCGCGATTCGTTCAAAGACGCCACTGAGATTTACGTTGCAGGTTCGATGAAGAAAAAATGGTTGGAGCGCTTCAGGTATAACGTAAAGGATGTGGCTGCGTACTCGTATCCTCCGTTGAATGAAATTAAATTAGTGACAATTTGTGAAAATCATAATGGAAAGTTCAAAACGTGTTGCGCGCTGCACAACGTGAGACTTTAAAAAAAATTTATTGTAGAAAAAGAAGCGCAAGAATCGGAAAAACCCATGGAGTGGGTATAAATACATTTGGTTTTCTCAATTTTATTCACTTCACATTCAACATGGGTCAAAAGCAGAGCTCCTCCGGCTACGAAAGAATGAAAGATGAAAAATCCTCAGGTTTTAAAAGTTATTCCGAGGAAAAAAATCGACAAGATGATCAATATAAAAGCTTTCAAAAACTTCAAGAAGAACAAAAAGCTTATGAAAAGAAAAATGAAAAAAAGATTAAATTTGAAAAAATTAAAGAAAAAGAAAAAAATTTAATTGAATTGTAATGTACCATAGTCTTAGGTTACTAATAATGTACCATAGTTTTAAGTAATTTTTTTATAAATGATTTTTTTAAAAATAAACTGTTTTTCTTAATTTATTTCATTAGAAATAATTCAATAAATTTGTTGTACGTTGAAAATATTGTTGGTCCTTAAAAGGACCGGGGATTAACTCATTAAATAACTTTCAAAATCTCTCATCTAATACTCTGATCAGGCTGCCGTAAGATAGGCGCTGGTTAGCGGCTGCAGCATGCGAGCGGCAGAAACTAGTAGGGGAACGAGGCAAGCGGCAGAATAGCTCGAGGGCGCAGTAACCGTAGTGCGCAGTACCCGCTGTGCATGGGATCCGCTGTGCATGGGACCCGCCGAGCGTGGGGCCCGCTCTGTTTTACCGAATAAAACTTTATAATTTTGATTGGATTTTGACAGGATTTTTGAACTTTATAATTTTGATTGGATTTTGACAGGATTTTTGAATAACAAGTTAAACTTAGTAAATTATTAAACAAATTTCACTTTTATTTACATTTTTTACATTGTATACAGTTATAAACCAAACACTGAATTTAATAACTCATTACTGTATTCTTTATTCGCATCAGGGTATTCCCTATCAACTTCGTCTACGCCCATCCCTGGGGGCGTGAACACTCTGGCATACAGCTTTTCAATGACGAATTTCCTCAAAGCATGAGCGATTTTTTTAGAGCACATGCCATCATCGGATTCGTGATTTTCACATTTGATGAAAGTTGTTTTTAAAAGATCTTTGATCTTTGGACAGTTAAATTTATCTTCAACATTGATGACTTCTCTGTAATAAAAATGTTTGTTATTTAAAGTTAAAAAATAAATGAATAAATAAATAAAAACTTACACTTCAGGTAGGTACTGCTGTAAAAAGTTTACTTTTTGCAACCCCTTGCAGTAAACTTTTTTTGCGTTTTTGAGGTTAGATTGAAGTAACCTAACGAAGTCCGTCGATGGAATCGAGTCGGAGTTCCAGGAAATCATGTGCAAGCGGTCTTCAACAAACTTGTTGGTCTTTTTTTCCTCGTCGTACAGCCTGTTCCATGGGCATGGAGCACCAAAAAGGTAAGTAACAGGAGACATGTTGCAGTCCACCAGGGGAACGAAAGAGAGTTCCTTGCAGACCAGGATGTTCCTGCTTCGCTTGAAGCACTGAATGTCTACGGCAAACTCCATTTTTAACTTTTACAACTAGATAATTTAAGATTTGAAAAATTTAAGATAAAACTGATTCGTTCCGTAAAAACTCCTTTCTTATATACCCTCCAGCGGTGTTCTAGAATATTCTTCTGAGCGCCCTCTGTAGAACGTTCGAGAAACGTGCGCAGTGGATCTGCGCATCGAAAGTTCGAGAACGATACTGAAGCGTATATAAGAACGGAGTTTTCGACAGAGTGGATCAGTTTTAACTCGAAGAAGAAAAAAAAATCTTAAAATTGTCTAAAAAGTATTTCATAAAAGTGTCTTTTAGTGTAAAATTGTTTGTTAACACTCACCGTAAATCGAGACCTGTGCAGAACACTCGCCGTGCCCTGACACCTGCGCAGAACACTCACCGTGCATTGACAGCTGCGCAGTACACTCACCGTGCATTGACAGTTGCGCAGTACACTCACAGTGCATTTACACCTGCGCGGAACACTCGCAGTGTATTAAAACGCACTGAAAACCTGCTCATCCAAGGATAAATGTTTTTTCATGTGTTTGTAAGAGTGAATAACCAAACACAATTCGAACTCGCAATAGATTTTCGCGTCGTAAAGTTAATTTTAATCGGTTATTCGATATTTTATTTACTACGTACATCTTTACTAGTGTGAGTGATTAAAAATGGCGAACATACCCAATCTTGAACGTGCCAAGAAGCAGCTGCAGCGATCTATTCGCGAGTACGCGTCCACCACGGAACGATCAGACTTGGAGCTGTGGTTAACCAGTGTTGCGGAGGCCATCGAACAGTTAAAAATTTTAATCTTCAACCCTACCAGTCTTTCGAGAGGTCAAAAACAAAGATGTCAGACGTGCATCTCGACGTTTTTATGCATTCGTCAACAACTTCGGAGATTGTTGGAAAGAACTGGTGGCGAGCTTCAAGAACCTGGTGTACGCCCGCCGCCTCCAGAAGAGCCTGTAACCTGGGATGATTTTGAATCGGCCTTTGAGAATCGTCTCAGGTCGGGTGTGATTACCAACCTCGGCCATGTTGGACTCGATCCGTTCATGGATGATGCCAAGAAAGTGTTTAAAGAAAAAGTGACTGAAATTTTAAACGATCATCCGTCTTTAAAAGTGAACGCGGATTTGGAGGCTGAGTTCAACATTATCAAAGATAATGAGAGTGTTTCGGAAGTGAAATTTTTCAACACCGCAAATGCTCCCATTTTCGCTTCAACAGATCTCGATGATTGGTTCGAGACTCACATCAATGAGCCGATTCAAGCTGAAATGGAGTCGTTTGAGCAAAGTGGTAGTGGTTGGAACTTGAATTATGTTTTGAAACTCGTGATAAATACAAATGTGTACAACGCCTTGAGAGCGAACTCTTACATTCCGCTGCCCCCTCAAATACGTAATAAAAACGCTTGCATCAATGTAAAAAACGAGCTCGATAATAAGTGTTTTATGTGGGCGATCTTATCGTATTTACACCCCTGTATTCATTCTGATCGTGTAAGTTCCTACACGAATTATGTAGACGATTTAAACTTTAAAGGAATTAACTTCCCGGTCGGGTTAAAAGACATTCCTTAGTTGGAGAAACAAAACCCCGTGTCAGTGAACGTTTACATGTTGAAGAAAAAAGGTGGAAAGTTTAGTGTGTCACCGTGTCATCTCACTCAAGAGAAAAAAGCACGACATGTGAATCTGTTGATGGTACGTCGATGAAGAAGAAGAAGACGAGGAAGAAGATGACAGTCATCTAGGTGTGCCAAATTTCCACTATGTTTGGATAAAAAATATGTCAAGATTGACAAGTGCAGAAAAAACCAAACATAATGGAAGGATCTACGTGTGTGACTCTTGCATGAACTATTTTCACGATGAAGCTCGTCTCAAGGCTCACGAAGAAGTGTGTCCTAAAGTAAACAAAGTGCGTGTCAATTTACCAACGAAAAACACCGACGACCAAATCAGCTTGCTGATGTGCAAGGGCGTGTACCCCTACGACTTCACTAATTCTTTTGAGTCTCTTCGAGTCACCCAACTGTCACCCAAGGATAACTTCTACAACCAGCTCAACAATTGCGAGATCTCACAGGAAGAGTACGAGCACGCTGAGAAGGTATAGAAGGCTTTCAAGGTACAAACGCTGGGAGAGTACTCTGACATCGACCTGAAAACTGATGTACTTCTCCTGGCCAGCGTCTTTGAAAACTTCAGGTCTACGTGCATGGAAGCGTACTCTTTGGATCCCGCACACTACAGAACCACTCCTGGGTTCTCGTGGTTCGCCATGTTGAAAGAGACAAAGGTAGAGCTTGAAGTCATCTCCGACATCGACATACTAATGTTTATCGAGAAGGGCATCAGAGGTGGTGTTAGCCAGAGCTCCCACCGCTACGCCAAGGCCAACAACCGGTACATGAAAAATTTTGACCCCACCAAGGAGGAGAACTTCCTCATTTATATGGACGCAAAGATCCTCTACGGGTGAGTTTCTACTTTATTTTTATTAATTTTCTTTCCAGTTGGAGTATGAGTCAGCCGCTCCCGAAAAACGGGTTCAAATGGGTCGAAGATATCAATAAACCTGGATTTTGGGACGTTCAAGACGACAATGCCGTAATTTACCTGGTCGAGGTTGATCTCCATATTCCCAAAGAGCACCACGAGAAGTTTGGCGATCTTCCGTTTTGTCCGGAGCATGGTATACCACCTGGATCGAAGCAGAAAAAACTGCTAGCCACTCTTTCCAATAAACAACGTTACGTGATACACTATCGTGCGCTTAAGCAGGCTGTAAAGCATGGGGTTGTTATCAAAAAGATCCACAGGGCTTTGCAGTTCAACCAGGAGGCGTGGTTAAAACCCTACATCGATCTCAACACGCAAAAACGAAAAGACGCCAAGAACGAGTTTGAGAAGGTTCTTTTCAAGCTCTTTATAAACGCCGTCTATGGTAAATAATAATAATAATAATAATAATAGTAATAATAACAATAATTTTTTTGATAAATTAATCTTTTATTTACAGGTAAATGGTGTGGTAGGTACAGCGCCGAGGCCTGCATCGCCAAGCCAAACTTCCACAGTCGCTCGATTTTTTCCGACGATTTGGCTGCGATTCAGCTCACGCGTACCGAGGTTGACATCACTAAACCCATCTACGTGGGCACATCGGTGTTGGACATCTCCAAGTCACACATGTATGACTTTCACTACTCCTTTATGCAGGTAAAGACTGGTGGGAGATCCAAGATGCTTTACACAGACACAGACTCCATTTATCTATGACACCAGGGGTGTAAACATCTACGAGGTGATGAAGGAGAACATCGAGAGATTCAACACGTCAGCCTACCCCCAGGACAACGTCTACGGGCTTCCAGTCGTCAACGCGAAGGAGATTGGTTTGTTCAAGGACGAATGCAACGGGAGGATCCTCGAGGAGTACATAGCTTTGAGGAGCAAGATGTACACTCTACGCATCCAGGGACAGGAACCCGTTAAGAAGGCAAAAGGTGTCAAAAGTCGCGTTGTTAAAAAGGACATCAATTTCGAGGACTACGAAAACTGCCTTTTTAACAACGTCACCAAGACCATCAAGCAGAAGACCATCCGTTCCCGACTGCACGTTGTTCAAACCGAGGAGCAGACGAAAAAAGGCTTGAATCCCGACGACGACAAGCGGTACCTGCTCAAAGAGGATGCCTTGAAACTCCCGTGGGTTCAAAATCTAACCGATACGCTACCCTGGGGTGACTACCGAATCGACGAGGTCGAGGCAGGCTTACTAGATTGCGCTGAAAAAATACATGCCGCCTGTGGCCGCTTGCTGCTGGAGAGGCGCGCAGGCTTCAGCGCGATCTAGCAACTCTGGGTCGAGGAGCTCCTCAAATCGAAGGTTCCAGAAGACACGACTCTGCCAAATGTTTCTGATCATGCGCAGAACAACAGCACATCGAATATTCTAGAACGTGTGCAAAACACCCAACCGAACGTTCCAGACCCTGCGCAGAACAACAGCGCGTCGAATATTCTAGAAGACGATGACGTCATCTTCGATGGAATCTTCGAGAACACCACCAGCAGGGTACTTAAGAAGCGCACCGCGAGCGAAGAGCTCATTACAGTCGACCGGAATCTACAGTTAAAACCTCAAAAAGTCAGCGAGCAACCTCCTAGGAAGAAACGTGTAACTGTGCAAGGTAAGCATATCCACTATAAAATATCTGCTATAAAATATCCGCTATCCCATTCCATATACTCAATATCAACTATTTTTTATGTTACAGAGACTAAATGGATTTCACCAAGGTGAACAGCGTAGGCCGCAGCGACTTCCTCCCGAAGAAGAGTTTGACATAGTTGAAGGTGGGAGAGCTCTACAAGGTGACAGCGATTCGTCCAGTGAAGACCGTCTACGGGTCACGAGTCGTCGTACACATCAACAACGATTTCCAAGTGTTTTTGCCTACCTGTTTTCACTGCTTCTTCGATCAGGAACGCGAACAACTAGCGAGTGTACAAAGCGAAGTGAATAACGAGAGACTGTACTTGAAGTACTTAGGTAATCGTCGTTTAGAGTTCTCAAACGAGTCCTAAAATGGATTTATCGTATATAAACTATATTGCTCACAACACGTATTTCCGCGAAAGGCATATGTTGAAAATGCATCCGGATAAAGTGTACAAAGTGATCGCGATTAATCGTCGTAAATCAATGTTTGGATCTATAATTGAAGTGACGCTGGAAGATGATATTGAACTTTATGTACCTTCTTTTAGATTTCAACGTCTTTTTGAAGACGACAATTCGTTGTACAGTCAGCTAACGGCTGAGATGTGTAATATATAAGTTAAATATTTAGGTTTAGGTAAATTTAAGTTTATTTATGTGAATAGTGAAGAAATAAATTAGTATACATTTCAAATATCTTTTTTTATTTATTTATTAACATTTACATACATACATGATTTACAGATTAAAAGAAGTCTTAAAGCAAACCTAAAGCATGCTTAAAGCAGGCTTAAAGCAAGCTTAAAGCAAACCTAAAGCAAGCTTAAAGCAAGCTTAAAGCAGGCTTAAAGTAAATCTAAAGCAAGCTAAAGGTAGCTTAAAGCAAGCTTAAAGCATGCTTAAAGGTAGCTCAAGTTAATTACAAATCATTTTTATGAATATAACTATTATGACTATCATCAAATCCTAACCACTTGACCAACAGTCTATCACCACCTTTCTTAATTACTTTTTCAACTAAATATACATCTGGACACTTGGTTTTCAACAACTCTTCGGTGTAAAATCCTCCATCCACAGGATCACCTTTATAATCTTTTAAATAGTACATAGGTGGATTACTCTTCTTAACTCTTGTAATTGTGAAAACCTCAACCGACCAGTTGGGGGTGTAGCCTTTTTCAAACAGTCCTTTCACTTTGCTCACGCGAACTTTATCTCCAACTTTGAATTTAAGAGGCTTAATTAAATTTTTACTTCTACTTAATCTTCGAAGAACTTCGAGAGCGTTTTTTTCGTTGACGTCCTTCGGCTTCATGCTTATAGTTCGATGCTTTCGGTTGTTGTACGCTTTAACTAAATCAGGTAAGATATCCAGCCAATTGTAGCTATCTTGCATACTGAATTTTTTCCACATCTGCTCTTTTAGAGTTCGATTAAAGCGTTTGCATATCGAAGCCTTGAGTCCGCTGTACGTGGAGTACATATTGATCTTGTACTTTTTCATCAGCTTTTCAAAATCCACATTGCAGAATTCTTTTCCTTTATCTACATGAATATTGCGTGGAGGTGTTATTGTTTCCAAAACAGATCTCATTGCTACTGTAACTTCTTTTCCAGACTTTGTTTTCAACGGAACAGCCCAAGCGTACTTGGAAAATATATTTATTATAGTGAGCATGCATTTGTCGTTATCGTTTTTGTCAGCATACGGAATCATCTCCACCAAGTCACACTGCAGCGTGTCGTTGATATCTCTCATTTCAAGTTTCCTTTGAGTATAATTACATCGAGCCGGTTTATGGATCTCGTTAACAACTATATGTTTTTTATTCATTTTTTCTCAATTTTATATCTATAATAATTATCAAGTTCAAACAGCTCTTTAATTTTGTTGTTGATCTCTGCTCTCAGGGATTGCAGATGGTAATTCAAGGTTTCCAAATTAACTGCATCGTTCGGTTTTACCGGTGAACCTTCGTTCGATAACCTCTTGTTTTCGATGTCAAAGTTACCCTCGCGAGTAAATCTAAAACCATTGCCAGGAGGACCTCTTTTGTCTTTTGCTCTATCTCGTCTACGTCCAAACACGTCGACACCCATAATGATACTAACTTGAAACTCTATTGACATCAGTATATATACCCTCCTTCTCTCAGCTCCTCTATGATCGAATGGATTTCGTTCTTGTGACTGAGATTACCTGCGGCTTGTTCCGCAACTAGCAGCCGCAGACGGTCGACCAACTCGTTTGGATCGTCCCAGTAGATGTAGTCAAGGCGAGAGTTTCGTCGAGCAATTTTGTATCGAGGAATCAAACCTTTACCGAATCTCTTGGGCGTTGATACAAAGTTTTTTCTGTTGAGAATAGCTTTTCTCAAAGCTTTCGAAGGAGTTTTTGGTTTAGGAGAGTCCACTCCGAATAGAGGTGCAATGATATAATTATATTTATTGCTGAATCTATGTGTTTTTATCTGAGCGTTGGGCTTGAAACTTTTTCTGTGTTCGTTCGAAATTTTTAGAATCTCTTTGTACGGATTTAAATCTGTAATTTCGTATTTAAGAGGATTCCTGAGAACGATGAGTTCGAAAAGTCATTTGGTTCTAGGAAAAGAACGATCATTAACAACGATTTTATCTCTTTCAAATCTTATCGATGCGTTTCCAAGTCTGTATCCATTGTCGGTTTTTTCAATTCCATATATTTTATCTCGATCAAGGTGGGATACTCCCAAGTCATGTTCTTCTTCTTCGTTTTGAATTGTTTCGTCAACTTCATGATATGGCTCTTCATATACCTCTTCTTCATAATCAAGCGATTTATTGTTAAACGATTCAGAATTTATAGTTTCTTCTTCTTTATTTACTGATTTAATTATATTTTCTTCTGTTTTCTTGTGTTTAACGAGTTCTTGGAGAGGATCGATCAAGGGTTTGAAAGTTGTATTTATAACTCGGTCGGTGTTATTTTTTTGGACTTTAATGAGATTATACTTCCGTTTGACAGCTTCTCGAGCTTTAACTAGTTCTTCTAGAACCTTTTTCTGTTTAATATAGTCTGCCATGTTAACTGTTCAATGTCTCACAGTACACTAACGCTTCATCAGCATCAAACTATATTTATAGCAAAACAGTCGAAACCTTTACGATACCGACCTTCGTTTATACCCCGGTCTTTGTCGATCACGATGAAACTATGTTTACCATCTTTCCAACAATTCGAGCATAAGCTTTTGAATTTTTCATACTGCATGTCGGTATTGACGTGATCGTTGTATATATGCTTTAAATTAATTTCATCTTGACGAAATAAAACCAACATATTAACATTATCTCTCACCAGGTGCTTTGGTACAGCGGCAGAGATAAAAACAATCCACGTCTTTGTGTCTGCCCATACAGAAAAAAGCTCTCACGTGCTTCTGCTTTTCACAGGCTATGTCATCTAAGATCATGATTGAATTAGGAAGGGCTTCCGAGGGTGCGACTACTTCTTCGTTGTCGTTGAATTTGAGGTACTGAATACCATCGATCGGTTCAAAAAGTTGTTTCAAAAACTGGTACTTGGGTTAATTGAGTGATTTTGAGTATACGTAAACGTTCTCGAATCTTAAACCGTTTGGATGTGTCAGGAGAGTAAGTATACTGTTGGTTTTTCCGCAATTCGATGGTCCGGAAATGACTGCTCTAATACTGTTGGGTAATAAGTCACCGTGCCGCTTCTCTTTTTTATCCTTTTCCGCTACAATATCGAAATTTTGCACCGGAAGTTTCACTGAGCTTTGAGTAAAATCCATGTTGATTGATCAAGAGCTGATACAAGAATGATTGTAAAAGTATAAATACAGAACTTTTATACTCTTTCAATCATTCGTAGACTGACCTCCGTAGAGGTATGATCATTCATAAGAAGGGCGGTCGTGGTTTAATAAATAAAGTAATCAACAAGTTACCTTTTGAGTTACATATTTCGGGATACAACTACTGCGGGCCGGTACAAAACTAGCAACTCGATTGGCTCGAGGAGATCAGCCAGTAAATCTGCTTGACTCGGCGTGTAAGCAACACGACATAGCATACTCGAAAAACAAAGAAAATATTTCTGCTCGAAACTCAGCAGACAAAGTTCTAGCTGAAAAAGCGTGGCAAAGAGTCATTTCCAAAGACGCATCTTTAGGAGAAAAAGCAGCTGCTTACGGAGTGACTAACATCATGAAATTAAAATCTAAAATGGGAATGGGTCTAAAAAGAAGACCCAAGAAAAAATCAAGAAAAACAAGAAAATCGAAAAAAACAAAAAAATCGAGAAAAACAAAAAAATCGAGAAAAACAAGAAAATAGACAAGTAAAAAAATGACCACTCTAAACTCAATAATCAGAGCATCGGCTAAAGTAAGTGCCCCTGATAAATCATCTGAAAGTATTATCATCGAATCTCTCAAAGCTGCTAGAAAAGCTATCAAGCAAGCAGGTGGAAAAAGTAGAGTCAGAGTTCCTCGAATTTTACCTGTTGGAAAGATCGGCGGAGTCTTGCCTCTCATACCCTTGTTCGCGGGTTTGAGTGCCACGGGAGCTCTTGCCGGTGGAGCTGCTGGTGTCTACAAGGCTATCAACGAAGCAAAGTCAGCTCGTCAACAGTTGGACGAAAATAAAAGACACAACAAAACAATGGAGGCTATTGCTTTAGGAAAAGGACTGTATCTCAAACGTTACAAGACAGGTCTTGGCTTGTATTTGAAGCGTTAGGGAACGTTCACAAACCACGTGGCCCAAACAGGGGGGGAGGGGGGGCAATTAAAAGGCTACGAAAGGTTACGTAAGGGGTAGGGCTGTTGATTCAGAAAGGCACGTGGTTTTTAAAGTGCATGAATCAATGTTTCGATTCATAATATTTTACTGTTGAACGTTAAAACCGAATCCGTACCTGTCATCTGATTTAACCCTGCGTGGCCGTGTGCAAGTAAAAACTCATCAAAGCTTTGTTTTGACTGGCCCGTACGTGCTTCATTATCACCGTGTGTAGGTAGCTTCCGTAGTTCATGGTTCTCTGCAGTCTGCAGCTGTTTTGTGATCGGCTATCTCCCAAGCTCTAAACCCTCAAAACCCTGGGTGCCCGAGTTAAATTATTCCAAAAATATAAGTGCATTTTAATTAACGAAATAAATAATCTGATCAGTTTTTTTGTTGAACTCGGGCGCCCAGGGTTTTGGGGGATAGCTAATCGGTTTATTTATTGAACTTGACGCCCAGGATTTTGGGGGTTTAGAGCTTGGGGGATAGCTGATCAGACAATTCATTGAAATCTACGTCCAGGGTTTTGGGGGATAGCTGATCAGTTTATTTATTGAACTCGACGCCCAGGGTCTTGGGGGTTCAAGGCTTGGGGGACAGCTGATCAGATTATTCATTGAACTCTACGCCCAGTGTTTTGGGGGTTTAGAGCTTGGGGGATAATTAACCAGTCTATTTATTGAACTCAACGTTTTTTTTGTTTTTTTTTTTGACGTCAGTTTTATTGGGGGCAGGGGGGGGGGGTAGACCTCAGGACACCTCCTAGCTGAAAGGAGTTGTTGCGCCCCTGGTATTAAATCATTAAATTATAACTTAAAATATAATGTTTTTAAAAAACTAATAGTATACATATTTACAATTTGAAATCGTAAAAAAACCACGTGACTTTAGGGGGAGGGGGGTCGAAAATTTGATACAAATACTACGTTGATCTTCATGGGAGAGAGGGCCCTTCAAAAACTTCGAAAAAATGACCACGTGGTTTATGAACGTTCCCTTACAGAGGCAATGGATTAAAAAAAAAAGCTCGAAATAAGTTTACCAAATAGGGCTTTATCAAACTTTGATTTAATTGAGTTTGCTAAAAAGTTAAAAATTCCACATTTTCGAGGAGTGTTATGAAGAATAAATTACCATAGTTGGGTCCAAGATTTCAAGAATCTGCAATTGTGAACCTCGATAACGACACCGTACCAGGAACTCATTGAGTTGCGTACAAAAAGTGTGGCAAAAAAGTTGTTTACTTTAACAGCTTTAGTGATCTTCGACCACCCGTGGAGTTGATGATTTATCTTAATGTTGAAGAGGTCAACTACAACCCCGAAAAATATCAAACTTTCAACACGTTCAACTGCGGACATTTGTGTTTGAAATTTTTAAGCGAGGGTATGTAACCACAGACTTTCAAACCAAAACTTCAGTCTATTCCGAGTTGTCATGGAGTCATTAACTCTTACTTTATCGGGCAAATCTTCTATTTTGGAAGCTGAATATTTTCCCCCCATCGAACTTATTCCAAATCGACATTACACTCTTGGTTTGGTTGAATTCTTGTCGTTCAATTCGATTCCCAATATCGATACTGGCAAAGATAAATTTTATATCGGTGATCAAGTGATTGAATTTGACGTTGGTTGTTACGAGATAAGTGCCATAGAAAAATATATTATTGATAAACTTAAAGAAAAAAACATTGAAACTGGACTTATAATAAAACCCAACAAAAGTACTCTACACAGTGAAATTATGTGCACAACCGAAATTGACTTTACTCCTCAAGATTCTATCGCAGATATTCTGAGATTCAGACATCGTAAACTTTCTATTGGTTTCAAACACGTTTCAGATTTTCCAGTTAATATTTTCAGTATAAACTCTTTGAGAGTCAAGTGCAATATAACCACGGGAGCTTACATAAATAACAAGAAAGTTCACACGATTCACGAATTTTTCCCTGTCGAGGATCCTGGTTTCAAAATCATCGAAATTCCCTCGCAAGTAATTTATTTACAGGTGTCCGTCAAGTGTATAGATCACATTCAGTTGCGTATTGTCGATCAAGACGGATGACTAGTTAATTTTCGAGAAGAAGAAATAACTATTCGCCTGCATATAAAATCATCATAATGGGAATCGTGTACAATGGCAAAGGATTTCAAACAAGAGAATATAAAAGCATTGCATCATGCGGTTCTTCAATCAGTCGTCGACGAACAACCAAAGCGTTAACACGGCAGAACATCCAGTTTTTCAAAAGTCTAGGACTAAAAATAGTTCCTGGTGGAAAATAACTTGTTTATTCTTTTGCTGATGGAAAAATGGAAGACATTCTAAACATTCAGAGTCCAGTCACGTTCGATGAAAGTATCTCCCACTACGAGATGCACGCTCATCAGCCGTATACCGCGACTAATTACAACAACAACGACGAGATTCGTATATCAATTCAACATCAAGATTTGTGTTTATTACCATGTCGCAGTGTACTTCACATCTGCGGTTGTCTTTTTGATACCGATACAAATAAAAAACCAGAAAAAACAGAATTCGTTAATAATGGTATCTGTTACTTATTCGATGATATCCGTTTGGAGTTGAACGGAATCGAGATTGATCGATGTAAAAATGTCGGTCTCTCCACTCTCATGAAAAATTGGCTCTCGTTCAATCCTAATCAGACTTTACTCGCGCAAAATTCCGGTTGGTTTGGTCTCACGGAAAAGCCTCAGCTTGTAAACGACGATGGTTACTTTGACGTTTTCATTCCTCTCAGCATGATACTTGGCTTTGCCGAACATTATCGTAAAATTGTAGTCAACGTTAAGCTCGAGCTAATTCTCATTCGATCCAGAGACGACTTGAACGCCATCATTCAAACAAAGATCAACACGACCGGCAATGATACTTTTGAAACTGTCAGTATTCAATTGACAAAAATCGAGTGGCTTATGCCTTACGTTTTAATCTCGGATTTCCGCCAAGTAGGCTTGCTCAAATTTCTCGAAAAAAATTTTCCAATCACAATGAGCTTTAGATCAAAAGAATTTTTTGAGTATCCGTTGCTTCCCGCAACTTCCAAACACGTTTGGACTGTAAAAACTTCAAATCAACTCGAAAAACCTCGCTATGTCATCCGTGGTCTACAAACCAATCGAAAATCTCTCAACACGGAAAACGCCGGTCAATTTGATCACTGCAACTTGAGCAACGTTAAACTCTTCTTGAATTCTCAGTACTATCCCTACAACAACTTGAATCTCAATATTGCAAAGAACGAGTACACGATCATCTACGACATGTACGCTTATTTTCAAAACTCATAGTACAGTAAAGATCCCGAATCTACTCTAAACAAGTCACAGTTTATCGAGAAAATTCCTCTGATAGTCATAGATTGCTCGAAACAGAACGAGTCACTCAAGAGCACACCGGTAGACGTTCGGTTAGAGATCGAATCAAGAGACAATTTTTCAGCTGGAACCGCTGCATCCTGTATAATCCTACACGACTGAATCGTTCAGTACAATTCAGTGAGTGGGAATGTTAAAAAACTAGTATAAAAGAAAAAAATTAACACCAGAGCGATCATTAATCGTCAAGATGAGGTACGCCGTGGACATGCTCGGCTTCGTACAGCCAGGAAGCGTTATCAAACAAGGACGAGCTATCCGAAAAGATCACGATTACATAATCAAAGAGTTGGCTATTACTTCACTCAACGAAGGCACAGACCCAAAAGTTTTTCTGTTCAAAGAACCGTATCCCCTGAGGCGTCTCACTAAAACATACAAAGACATCAATAGTAATTTAGAACTTAATTATCACGGCCTGAGTTGGGAATCGGGTCGCGAACCTTACAGATCGATTGGCGATATAGTTCGCTAGTCTTTGGAAAAGGCCACAGTAGTTTACGTTGCCAGAGCAATGTAGAAGAAATGGTTGGAGCGCTTTAGATTCAACGTCAAAGACGTCGCTGCGTACGCATACCCACCGATGGACACCATTGAAACCGTATGCGAGTATCACAGGGACAACTTTAGATGCGCTCTCCGAAATGTAAAGCAGTTGAAAAAATTCATCAATAAAAGCGAAGCTCTCGAGGAAGCCATGGAGTGGATATAAAAACGAACATTCACATCAGTTTTGGTCATTACTCAGTCATCATGAGTCAAGAACAGATCTCCTCTGGCTATGAAAGAATGAAAGATGAAAAGTTCTCGGGTTTTAAAAGTTATTCTGATGAAAAAAAAGATGAGCAACATAAAAGCTTTCAAAAGCTTCAAGAAGAACAAAAAACTTATGAGAAGAAAAATGAAAAAAAGATTAAATTTGAGAAAATTAAAGAAAAAGAAAAAAATTTAATTGAATTGTAATTATGTACCATAGTTTTAAGTAATTAGTAATAATGTATTATAGTCTTAAGTAGTTTTTAATAAATGATTATTTTTGAAATTAACTGCTTTCATTTAAGTACCCCTCCTGAATCATTTTTAAATAATTTTTGTAAATAAATTTAAAAATAATTTTTCATAATTTTTGTAAATAAATTTAAAAATAATTTTTATTAAATTTAAATAATTTTTTTCATAAATAATTTCACATAAATTTACTCACAAGCCTACAGCTCACAGCGAAGTGAATCCCCGTGAGCAGCCGCAGGTACCTACATTGCCGCGGATTGGGGTGTAAAATACGGTAGGTAGAATACGGCCGCTCAGTGCGACCGCTCGGCGTAGCAGCGGTGGTGGCTGCTCGGTGTAGTGCGGTCGCTTGGTGCAGCAGCGGCGGCTCGGAAAAGTACGGTGCGGCCGCTCGGTGCAGTTGCTGGTGTAATACGGCGGGTGTAGTATGGCGGGTGTACTTGGTGTAGTACGAATTTACACTTCAGGTTATCTGGGAGGATCACCCTGGGTTATCTGGGGAGGACCACCCTGGGTTATCTGGGGGGGGGGGCACCCCGGGTTATCTGGGGAGGATCACCCTGATGAGGGGAACCACCCCGGCTTATCTGGGGTGGAACACCCTGGGTTATCTGGGGGGAGGGGTGGGGATGGTGGGGATCTCTCATTGTTTTATCTACTCATAAGTATCCAGCCAAATGCTTCAACCCTGCAATGGATTTTAGAGAATTAAAAAATTATTTATATTATACATAGTTTAAAGTTATTTATTTAAAAAATTTTTTTTAAGTCAATAAAAAATTTAATAACTATATAAATGATAAGAACTTTTAATATTTTTAAAAGCAATAATTCAAAAAAAAAAATCTTAATAGTAATCAAATGAAAATGTAAAACGTCCCAAAAATTTGTATTGTTTTTCAGTAATGTTTTCATTAATTTTTGTACTGAGTTTAAGCAATTTATTAAAAAATTTGTATTTCAAATTAACATCTTTAGGTCCTTAATGTATCCTTTTGGTAATAGTCTTCAAATAAATGTGATTTATTTTTGTTCATATAAAAGTTTTTATGAAGGTGTATTTTAATAATTACTGGCCTTGCTTGGTGCTAGAGTTGTTTTTTTTTTCAAGTTATAAATATTATCATTAGTGTGTATTTATTTTTCATATTATTTATGTGATTTTTGTTATTGATATTCTTAAAAATGAAAGAAAAAAAATTTTAACCCCCCTCCCCCATTTTTATTCTGATATTCAACATGTAGCGTAGGTTTCTAAAAAAAAAAACTAATGAAAATGAATTAAATCGAAAAGTAAATTTTCTAAGTACATCAGATTATTTAAAAAATAAGACATATATAATCGTATTTTTTCAAAACTTTTTTATTTATTAACACAAGTATGTTTATAATGACGTTTATCCTTTTTTTACGAATTCTTTATTTTATTTAGTTTTTATTTCATTATAAAATTATGTATAGTCATATTTACATTTCACAAAGTATTATTATTATTTTATTTACATCAATAAACTGTAATAATGCGTTTGCTACCATTTATAATCGTTTATTACTAAAAATTTTTATATGAACTTTGTAAAAGAGAAAAAATTGGTATTCTTTTGTCATTAGAATCAAGTTCAATAAACAAAATTTTATTTAAAGTTAAAAATGAAAGTAATTACATACATAAAGATTATCTCATACAGAAAATAATTATTTATTATATCAAGGGCAAGTCTTAAACATTACATACTTATTTCGAAGTTTTTATAATACTTCCAAGATTTAAAAAAAATATATACATTTTAATTGACAAAAAATAAAAACTGATCACATTAACGCGAGATTACGTGAAGTACAAGTAGAAAAGCTGGTCGAATATGCAGTAGTCTTTGAGATTATTAAAAATAGGCAAGTAAAATGATTTAAAAAAGCTGTAAATTTAAAAAGTTTGTTATAGACAACTCTATTTTTCCATGATTCAAATGTTTGTTAATATTAAAACTTGTTATATATTAAATGAACCTTGTATTTTTTTTTTTTATTTTCTTCTTTGTTGAATGAATTATGATCATCATTAATTTTAATTTTTTCATCATTAAATGAACTTACAGTAACATTATCTTTGCATAACATAATCATTTGTGGTTTCTGTGAACTATTTTTGCTATCGCGAAGAGAATTTTCTGTGTTGCTTTGGAGGCTTCATTTATTTTTTTTAAATTTACTTAATTCTTTAATGCTATTTTGTTTATCTGCTACTTGCTTGGAGTCAATAGATTTTCGTTTGAGAGACGTTATCTGTTCAGATTTTATCAACGAATTAACTGTCATTTTTTGATTGAATTTTTTTCTCAACATCCAAATCAGAGAAGCGATTTCTTTTCTTTTATTCATGGCAATTGAAATATTAAACCAATCGTCTAGTCCAATCAATTCTTTTCGGTTGTTGCTAACAAAGTCCTATAGAATCATATTTTTTAACTTTGCATATTATTATAAGTGTTGTTTAAAAAAAAACTACTCACATGAATAAATTGTTCAGCATATTGACAAAGGTAAATACCGCAATCATACAGATTTTGTTGCATCAGTATCTTAGGATAAATAGAGCCAAAGTTTTGAGGAGAAAAAACTCACAAAGCATTGTATTTTTTGTGATATTCTGCTGTCAAATAATCTCTAATCACTTCGATTACAATTTCTTTAGTTTCTGAAGGATTATTGTTAAGAGAATCGAAAACCAAAAAATCTGGTCTAAATTACATAGTAATGATTAAGATTGAATACTTAATTGTTTTGTGTAAAATAATTTATCATTTTATTTCAGATTCATTGAATTATTTTTAAGATAAATTTAAAAAAAAAGCAAAATTTAAAGTATAAATAAAGTAAAAAATTATGACAAATTCTACAACCAACCTCAGCAATGTATTATTTGAATGTACAAAATTTCCTTATCGCATCGGATAACAGACTATTATCAAAAACCAGTGTAAACTGTAATAGAAATTAATACATTTTGCCTTTGGTCATACAAATCAGAAATTTAAAAAAATAAAATGTTTTCATTTGATTTATTTATTTTTTTTTATTTGAACCAATTTTTAATATGGAACTTCTGCGTTTCATATTAAAAGTGTATTTTAACTCAATAGGTCTTTATAAATAAGTAAATACAGTTGCAAAAAAATTAGGCAGAAAATAAATATTTTTTACTACAAAAAAGCTGTTGGGAAAAAAATTGGTTTTGTATGGAATTCGATAAGAAATCGAGCTTTTATCATTATTATTATTATTATTTTTTTTTTTCAATGTTAACAATTCATGTTTAACAATTTTAATATATATATGAAGTCAATTGTGTATTTATATACTTTATCGTGAATTTTGATCCCAGAAGGCTTTATCTTACACTAGAGCGCCAGTAAATTTATATATTACTGACTCTGTAACAAATTCAACTTAGAAATATTCACCATCGTGACATAATGTCGACTCGAAGTTTTATGTTACAAAATATTGTTTGGCTTTTAAAGAAATTCAATATTTTCATGTCGTACGAAAAAAGGTACTAGCATACAGCTACCGAGAAAAACCGAGAAAAAGTCAAGACGAACGCGTTTATACGAAAAAAAGTGAATAGCTTTGTTGCTATTGGATAATGGCGAGGCCTACCATTTTCCCGAGATAACGGAAAATATGCACTATTTATCGTGAAAAAGACAAGCTAGTATATCTCTTCAATTAAAAAAAGGTTCTGATAACTAGTCATGATAAAAAAGCAAGATAGTCAATTCAGTAAGTTATAAAAAACTTAGAAGAACTTTTTTCGTTAAAAAAATGAGGTATTCAATCCTTTTAATTAAAATAACTCTCGGGGAACCTTTTACGGAGAAAGGCGAGCTAGTCCTGAAGCTTATTGATACGAATAAATAATGAATACTGGTTTTTTAGTCGAAGAGATAGACTGCATTGGCTTTTTGTTTAGAAAAAGTTCCTCAAAGCTTTTTTCAATTAAAGAAATGTAGTACCTTCTCTTTTTCCCGTAAAAAGTTCCCCAAAGCTTTTTTGAGTTCAAAAGATGGACTACCTCTCCTTCTTCCCGGAAAAATTCCTCAAAGTTTTTTACATTAAAAGGGATAAACTAACTCCTTTTTTTCGGAAAAATTATATATTTTTCTATTTTCACGGAAATGTACGTCTCCGAAGAACTTTTTATCGGATGAGTAAGATGTGTGGTCTTTCTTTTGGTAAATTTGCCACAGAGCTTTTAAAGCGATGTACTCGATACCTTGTATTTTTCTCGAAAAAATTATCCTAGCTTACAACGTCCCCGGAAATTGTACCCTCTGTTAATTATGTAACTGTGGAGTTTTTTGTAGATTTTCTCCTTGGGAAAATGTGAATTTGAAGAGCCTAATCAATTTGACCTTGTTGTCAACGCGAGAAAAAAAAACATACTGACTGTTATCTTGGAATTTGAGCTTCTTTAACCTTTTCTCGGTTTTTTTTTGGATGGTGATTTTTTTACAACATAACGATATTATTAATAGTTTAAGGCATTTATGGGAACACTTTTTTCAATAATAATGCAATAAAATTTATATATGTTCGATAATTTTTAAAAGTATTTAAAAATTTGATAATACCTACCTTAGGTTTACTGGAATCATTATAAATTCTGTTTCGAAAATATTTACGTTTTTCGTCCACCTTTCTACACCTTTGTGCATGTTACCCTTAATGGCAATATCTGAATTGAAGTAATTTTCCAATTTAATATCTCTTATCAGTCGAGTAAAGAAATATGTTGAAAAATATGTATTTTATTTCGGTTTTCATTAGATATTTTTTCAATTTCTAAATATTTCAATTAAAATTCAATTATGGAGTCGTTTAAAAATTGGTTTCCAGCAAGTCGATTATAATCTTCAACTGAAACAACACACCCATGACTCTCCGGTGGTGCAGGGTATATTAATAGGCTAAAAATAAATTAATTTCATTTATTAAATAAATAAATATATATATATATATATATATATATGAGTGCGTGAACGTGTTATAAAAAAATAACACTGCAAACAAATTAATTTAAGAGTGCTGCCTACCTCGGAGAGAGTTCTGAAGTGACCGTGGCGCCGTCAACTAAACAAACGGCCGAAAAAAAAAATAATCGATCTACTATACCGGCACGCAGGGCCGGCGCTCGCTGAAAGCATCGGCTGGGGGCTTGGGCCTTGGGGCTCCGAGAAATTTTTAATTCAAGTGAAAAATTATTTTCGAAAGAGTACATAAAAATAGTTAGGTCTTCAATAATAATTATTTAATTTTAATTTTTTTTTTACACTTCTTTGTCGTGTGGATGTGATTATAAATTAGTACGTACAGATAAAATAATACTCTATACAAAAAAACTGAAGGCTTATAGCTATTTTGATGTTTCAATTCAGTTACAATTTAGAAACAATCATGATGAATTATTCTAATTTGGTTAAAACACAATCGGCAATTTACCGGTTATATTCCGTATTGGCTTTCGGCGTTGGGCCGAACGACGCGCAGCTATTTTTAGACTCGAGATCGGACGGCTTCGGCTGTCTCCGTGTTCTTGTCACGAACTGGGCCTTGGTGCCGCGCCAGCTGCTCCGATCACGACAAACCAAACGTGCTCCGATTTCTTTTACTTATAGCAAGATTTTTTTTTTCTATTCTCCATTTACTCGATACTTTTATTTTTTTAGCTCCAATCTATTATACATTTGTGAAAGCTTTTCACACAATAATTTTTTTATGTCAAAAGCAATAAAATTTATGAACTATATATTGGTGATCGAAGGTATTTTTATTGAAATGAACATGCACAAATCATATATCATTAAAAAGGTATTGAAAAAAGGAAGTTTTGCGTGAACCCTGCGTCGATAACTTTCAAATCTCCGTCGCGTGGCTCAAAAAACCAACTAAAAAATCAGTTTCCAATCCGTGGGAAATCGCATTTTTGCGGAACGGAGATGGTTTCAATTGATTAAACCTCGATAAATCATATATTTTCGGAAAGACATTGAAAAAAGAAAGTTTTCTCTGAACCTCGATTAGTTCAAAATTGCCTTTACGCGATTAAAAAAAAAAACAAAAAAACAAAAAAATCAGTTTCTAATCCGTGAAAACTAGCTTTTTTGTGGAACGGAGATGGTTTCAATTGATTATACTTGGACACATCATATGTTTTCCGAAAGGGATCGAAAAAAGGAAGTTTTCTGCGTGAACTACACCTCGATAACTTAAAAATTGCCTTTAGGCAATTCAAAAACCGACTAAAAAATCAGTTTCCAATCCGTGAAAATTAGCTTTTTTGTGGAACGGAGATGGTTTCAATCGATTAAACCTGGACAAATTATATGTTTTCTGAAAGATATTAAAAAAAAGAAGTTTTTTGCTTGAACCGCAAGTAGACATATGGCAGTATGGCCAGACAGAAGGGGCGTGGCCTAATGACGTCACCACTAGCCCCAGCGCCAGTCCTGGCGGGAGTCCCCACTGCCCTACCAGGGTAGCATAGCGTGGCGGAGGTGGCGTGACGTCATCGGCTGTAGGGCCCTGCGCGCATTATGCAAATTATATGCAAATTTTATGCAAATTTTTGGAATTTATGCAAATTTTTTTTTTTTTTTTTTTTTACAGAGTTAAAAGTGTATGCTAGTTGTATTCAAATTTTTGAAGATTTCAGGTTTAATTTTTGGAAATTTAGATTTAAGCAGTCCCAAAAAAAATTCCTACAAATTTACAGGGTGCTGTAACTCTATGGTTCTCGAGATAATATCAGAATTTTTATTTTTCGCAAGATGGTTTTCGAAAATGTCTGTTCTGTAAAATTTAATTTTCTACAAATTTACACGGCTTACTAGGCAAGTCGTAACTTGAAAGTTTTCGGGTCGTTGAGATGCTATCCGATTTTGCTCCGGAATTTTTTTTTCAAATTTACAGGTTTTGGGTATATGAAAAATTTATTTACAGGATGTTGTAACTTAATAGGTAGTCGAGATGGTATCCGAATTTTTTATTTTGTCGCGCGTTTTTCGAAAACGATAGGTAGTGCTGTAAAATTGTATTTTCTTCAAATTAAGACGAGACACTCGATAGGTAGTCGAGATGGTATCAGAACTTTTATTTTTACGAAAACTTTAGTTCTATAAAATTTAATTTTTCCAAATTAAGACGAGCAAGTCGTCACTCGATAGGTGGTCGAGATGGTATCGGGATTTTATTTTTCGAAAAGAGGAAATTTTCGTTTTATTACACGGCTCGCTTTTCGGTGTTTAGGGAGATTTTTGAACAGCGGAGAAATTGCGGCTTCCTTGAGGCAGGCATAGACGTGTACGACGTCCCTTTTACAGTCGCGCCAAACGATAAGTATCACGCTGTTTTACAATCGGGCGCGGGAGGCCCGAGTCAGGTATGCACCGACTCTCTCCGAACAACAGGGTTCATAACACTGCCGATAGGTATCTCGATGACCGTTCCTTAACTGATTGGAACGTCTTTGGGCGTTACCTGGCTAATGACCTTTCGGCATCGGTGTCGATGCTTTCTCCCTCCCAAGTGTCTTTTTTCTCGTGTTTATGTCCCTGGGGTCTGTTTTTATCATCCTATGGCGAGTTTCGACTCGTAAAAAATCTCTCCACCGATACCTTTCGCAGGGTGAAATTTTCCCTACCTTGACTGTTTTCTCCGAGAAAAGTGGGGGTGAACTCATGTTTGCGAGGACTTTTCTCTGGTTTGACTCAACAGTCCTATCTTGAACATTTTAGAGTCATCATCGTGCTTAGGTTCGCAGCTCTCTTGAGTATTTTTTAGTGTTCGTGAACTTGAGCTTAATTTTCGCGAGTTTTTTTTTCATTCGCAATGGATTTGTCGAATCAAGATATTTTTAAGATGCCTGAACCTGTTGTGAATGAGTTATTGTTCGTGACAGTGATAGAGGTGATGTTTTATTTACGTGACTTCTTACACCTTGGCAATGTGGGTGGGGAGTTTTATACAGCTCTATTGCGTAGACTGTATGAAAACTCAACCGACGAACCGTACAATGTGTTTGTGGAGTTATTGGAAAGGCGTGCAACTAGTGAAATTTTAATAATTTATAACAAATTTATTAAAAATTCTGAGAACATTGTGCGTATGGTGACGATTATGGGAGACCATATTATTCAGCGAGGGTTGCAAGATAAATTCCCTGAAATCATGGAGCAGTGGCACGAAATCAAAAGTGAGTACTTTATTATTTTATTTTTATTATTTTTATTTTTCCTACTAATTTTTTTTGCTTTTTTTCATAGTTCAGTTTGCGCGAGTGCAGGCTGAGAAGGAGTCAAGAAGACTGAGTGTTTTCAGAGATCGGGTTCTCGAGAGCAAGGATCGTGAAAGGAGCTTCAGGAAAAAAGTTGAGAAGTACCAGGAGAATTATGAAAACTGGAGGAAGCGAAAATCACCAACATTTCCTGAGCCAGTTGCAAAAAGGCCCAAAACAAAACAAACGTTAAATGAAGGTATGTTATTTTAAAAAATAAAAAATTAATTAAAAGTTTTTTATAAATTTGTAATTTTTTTTATAGAGTACACCGTTGTCACCAATGCTCCGAGTTTTATTGACTTGGTTGTTCGAAATTACAGGAAGGCAACGGATATTGTTCATATAAATGATTCAGATTTTGAAGGTAACTATATTCTATTGTAGATTTTTTTATAATTTAGTTATTACATGAATGAATATTTCAAGTGAATTTTTTTAATTTTCAGATGAGTTCGACATCGCTCATGTAGAGCCTGGCCCGTCACGTTTATGCCCCCCGCAGCAGGTGTCAGGTTCAAAGACACAGCAGGTAGCAGAATCTGAATCTCCAACGGTTCCTGCTAGATCACAGTCGGCATTACCAAAATCAGACGATACCGACTCTGAAGGTAAATTTTTAACTTATTTTTAGAAGAAAATTAAGAATTTTTGAAAATAAAAATTTTAATTTTTCAATTTTCAGGAGAGTTTGCTGATGATTTCAGATCAAAACCAGTGGCGAGGACTGCCATGCAGTCAAATGATGGTAAAGAGTAATTTTTAAAATTTTAAATATATTAATTGAAAAATATTCATTAAAACTTTTTTTTTTTTTTAGGAACTGACCCCTCATACTTGCAGTCGCAAGCTACGCAGGAGTCGCAGCACAGTGAAAATCAAACGCTGGCGACCATTGCAGAGGTTCATCAGAGTGACGAACACCAAGGTAACTTTAAAAAAAAAAATAATTTTAAATAATTAATTGAAAAATATTCATTAAAACTTTTTTTTTAGGAACTGCCTCCTCAGACTTGCAGTCGCAAGCTACGCAGGAGTCGCAGCACATTGAAAATCAAACGCTGGTGACCATTGCAGAGGTTCATCAGAGTGACGAACACCAAGGTAACTTTAAAAAAAAAAATAATAATTTTAAATAATTAATTGAAAAATATTTATTAAAACTTTTTTTTTAGGAACTGACTCCTCAGGCTTGCAGTCGCAAGCAACGCAGGAATCGCAGCACGGTGGAAATCAGGCGCTGGTGACCATTGCAGAGGTTCATCAGAGTGACGAACAGCAAGGTAACTTTAAAAAAAAAAAATTTTGTAAATTATTGACAAAATATATATTAATAAACTTTTTTCTTTTTCAGAGGGTAGCAGAGCTTTGCAACAGCAAACAGTACAGCTTACCCAGCAGTATGGACAGGAGGAGGAGTCACCAGCGCCGGAGTGGCTACAAGAAAAAATGAAATGTAATTAATAATTTTATATTTTGTTTTCTAATATATAATTATTAAAAACAAACACCATAATTTTTTTTTACCGATATCCCCTGATTTTAACTCTGTTTTAAATTTAAATCAAAATTAAATTTTTACTTAAAATCAATATTTTTAATTTAGTCAATTTCAAGAATATCTGATAAATAAGATATATTCCAAAAAAAAAATTTTTTTTTAATATTTTTTAAAAATATTGTTTTTTAAAAAATATGGATGGTGAAAAATTAAATTTTATAGAACGACCGTTTTCGTAAAAATAAAAACTCCGACACAGTTACTTTTTTATTATGAATTTTTTCGCGATAATTTTTTGAATAACTCAATACTTTGTTTCAATAAAAGTTAAACAAATTTTTAAATTGAAACCAGCGTTAAGCAAGCAGCAGGTGGTTCCCGATCAGCACTACTCACAACAGCGAGTTCACCAGTCACCACAACAACCTGATCTGGAGCGGATAGAAGAGGACCAGGCACAGCAACAGGATGATTTACAACCGCTAAACCAGGTAGGTGGTGGTTTAAATAGTAGATTTTCAGTCACGGGTAGACGCGAAAATTACGTCAGAAGATTCGGGATAAACGGAATTGTCTTTACCGTAAAAATAAATCCACCGCAGGGCGATGAAAATGTAATTGATTACTTGGAGTTAACTTTTCGCGAAATTTTCAAAATTCTCATCGACGAGAGCAAGTCAGTGGACGATTGGTTGGGGTTACGGATCGATAGCGATCAATTTTTAAACGGCGCGGCATTTTTACCCTTAAAACCTGTCGATTCGATAACATTTTTAGACGTTTGGGAAATTATTACTAAAGTTATTCAATCGAATAACAATTTTTTTATAGATAATAGCTTTCAAATTCATGCTACTTACGTCGAGGTTCCGAGAGGTTTAGGTCGGAGAGTACCCTTAACCAACGACACGGTAAATAAGAAATCGATTGTTAGGATTAATAACAACGATAATCTTTGTTTACCAAGAGCGTTGGTTGTAGAGGAAGCTCATTTAGGTTATTTAAAAAGTAGGGACAAATCGGATTACGATAGCGTGCGTAAGGCTGGTTTAGTACAAAATAAAATGGTGAAAAGTATTTTGAAAAAGGCTCGAGTTGAAATACCTGAAAACGGTTCAGGTATGTTTTAAATAATAAAATTTCAAGACTATTATAAAACATTAAATATAGCTATTATAGTCTACGAGAAAGACACAATCGGTAAAAAGGGTGCACATTTTTTCGACGGTCGAAAAAAATTGGAAAAAATTGATGGTATCATCAATGTTTTATTTGACACGAAAAATAAACATTTTGATACCATCACTAGTTTAACAGGTTGCGTAGGGGCAAATTTTTTTTGCAAAGACTGCAACAAAAAGTATGCAGCACGAAAATCTCACAAGTGCCAATTTATTTGTTCTTGTTGTTTTAAATCACCCGCTTGCGATACAAAAAATAAGAAAAAAACTTGTGAGTCGTGTAATAGGTGGTTTTACGGTGAATCATGTTTTCAAAATCATGTAGAAAAACCCGATGAGAGAAAAAAATCGATTTGCGAGTCCGAACGTTTATGCGGCAAGTGTAAAAAACAATGCACTCCAAAGCACAGATGCGGTGTGGCTTATTGTAAAGATTGTAAGTCGGTACACTTACTGAATGATCTTTGCAGTATGCAACCGTTGGAAAAAAAAATAAAAGAAGACGATAAATTTCTTTTTATTTTTTTCGATTTAGAAACGCGTCAAGACGAGCGTATGAACGAAACTTCGACCGTCAAACACGTCCCGAACCTTTGTCTCCTGCAGCAACGATGCACCGATTGCATCGATAAACCCGATATTGATAGGTGTAATAGTTGTGGGGTTCGCGAGTTCATTTTCCGTGAGGACCCGGTAAAAAACCTTGTAGATTTTACGTGCCTTAGGAGCAATTCAATTTTTAAATCGATCGTTTGCATCGCGCACAATTTATCTGGGTTCAACGGTCAATTTTTGCTGTCCGAAATGACAGAACGCGAAGACCCTATAACACCTAACATTATTTTAAACGGAACCAAAATAGTTTTAATGACCGTCAATAGAAAAATAAAATTCATAGATAGTTTGAATTATTTTCACATGAAGCTCAGTGCTTTACCAAAGACTTTTGGTTTACCGGAAAACCAAAAAAAAGGCTATTTCCCGCATCTATTTAATACTTTGAAAAACAAAAATTATAATGATGTTTTACCGGACGCTAAGTATTAAGATCCTGATTCGATGTCTGAAAACGACCGCGCTCAATTTTATCTTTGGTATAACGATCAAAAATCTAAAAACGCGAAATTTGATCTCTAAAAGGAAATAGTAGAGTACTGCCGAATGGATGTAGAAATATTGCGTGACTCTTGTTTGGCTTTTCGTCGTATTTTTTTAAACGTTGGGGACGTGGATCCATTTATCTCGGCAACTACGATCGCGTCTACTTGCTCAAATGTTTTTAGACAAAATTTTTTGAAAAAAAATATAATCGGTATTTTACCACCCAACGGATATAATCGGGCGAATAGACAATTGGAAAAAGCCATCGAATGGCTGCTTTTTATAGAAAAAAATCTCGGAAAAAATATTATCCACGCGGGAAGATCGCGCGAGTATAGGGTAAACGGGAAATATTTGGTTGATGGTTTTTTACCACCTTATGCACCTTCGGAAAAAGGAACTATTTACGAGTTCCACGGGTGTTACTATCATGGGTGTCCGGAATGTTTTCCGAATGATCGGCATAAAAAAATTCATTCGCATGAGGCTTTCGATACTCTGTATGAAAAAACTCGCGAAAAAACCGAAACTTTAATCTCGTGGGGGTTCAAAGTTATAGAGATGTGGGAGCACGAGTTTGATGAGTTAAAAAAAAACGATTTAAACTTGTGCGACTACTTAAACAATCATCCTATAATGAAGACCGTAAGACTGAATCCACGCGACGCTTTTTTCGGGGGTAGGACAGACAATTTTGTAACCTCTTACAAAGCCGCTGATAACGACAAGATCTCGTACATAGATATAATTAGTCTGTATCCCAGCGTGTTAAAAAGCCGCGTTTTTCCCTTACTTCATCCCCAAATTTACAAAGGTTCGGAGTGTGAGGAGGTCCTAGTTGAGGGTGATAAGAATAATTTATCGCGCATCGAGGGATTAGTCAAGTGCAAGGTTTTACCCCCACGAGACTTACACTTGCCTCTACTCCCGGTCAAGATGCACAATAAATTAATGTTTGCTCTGTGTCGTTCCTGCTGCGAGAGTATGAATGAAGGCGATTGTATGCATGAGAGTGAAAAAGACCGCGAGTTTTTAGGTACTTGGGTGAGCTTCGAGTTAAAAAAAGCCGTTGAATTGGGGTATATTATAAAGGAGATTTATGTAATCTGGAATTTTGAAACCACCGTATACAATAAATCTAACGGTACTGGTGGTTTATTTACAGATTATATAAATACTTTTTTAAAAATCAAACAAGAGGCTAGTGAGTGGCCTGCTACATGCACGGATGAGGCTAGCAAACAGCGGTACTTGAGCGAGTTTAAAGAGGCTGAGGGGGTCGAGCTCGAGAACGAGAAAGTAGCCAAAAATCCTGGTTTACGCGCTGTAGCAAAATTATCATTGAACTCACTCTGGGGAAAATTATGCCAGCGCGAATCCTTACCGCGTACTGACATAGTTAAGACGCGGGAAGGGTTGTTAAAACGTTTGACAGACCCTAAAATTGAAGTAATGAATATTCTCGCCCCCAGTTCAACTGTAATTTACGTGAGATGATGACTTTGTATTGATAATTCGGGCATTTAAATAATTAAAAATCTAGTGAATATCATTTCACCTAGAGTATTCCCTTAGTTTTTTAAATAAATGAAAAAATTGAGAAGAAAAAAATTGTCCCAGGTGAGATTCGAACACACGACCTCCTGCATTCCGGGCAGTCGCTCTACCACTGAGCTACCGGGCGATTGTGTGTTCATACTCTTCTAGTCAAATTTATTTTCTTCTCAATTAAAAACCCGATTCCCCGTACCCACCCATTTTTCCCATTGCGACCTACCTCTCAATCAGGGTCGATATTACTCATGTAAGTATATTCATACTCAACTTTGTATTGCCCAACGAAATTTCAAATTAGTTAAGATGATGACTTTGTATTGATAATTCGGGCATTTAAATAATTAAAAATCTAGTGAATATCATTTCACCTAGAGTATTCCCTTAGTTTTTTAAATAAATGAAAAAATTGAGAAGAAAAAAATTGTCCCAGGTGAGATTCGAACACACGACCTCCTGCATTCCGGGCAGTCGCTCTACCACTGAGCTACCGGGCGATTGTGTGTTCATACTCTTCTAGTCAAATTTATTTTCTTCTCAATTAAAAACCCGATTCCCCGTACCCACCCATTTTTCCCATTGCGACCTACCTCTCAATCAGGGTCGATATTACTCATGTAAGTATATTCATACTCAACTTTGTATTGCCCAACGAAATTTCAAATTAGTTAAGATGATGACTTTGTATTGATAATTCGGGCATTTAAATAATTAAAAATCTAGTGAATATCATTTCACCTAGAGTATTCCCTTAGTTTTTTAAATAAATGAAAAAATTGAGAAGAAAAAAATTGTCCCAGGTGAGATTCGAACACACGACCTCCTGCGTTCCGGGCAGTCGCTCTACCACTGAGCTACCGGGCGATTGTGTGTTCATACTCTTCTAGTCAAATTTATTTTCTTCTCAATTAAAAACCCGATTCCCCGTACCCACCCATTTTTCCCATTGCGACCTACCTCTCAATCAATACAAAGTCATCATCTTAACTAATTTGAAATTTCGTTGGGCAATACAAAGTTGAGTATGAATATACTTACATGAGTAATATCGACCCTGATTGAGAGGTAGGTCGCAATGGGAAAAATGGGTGGGTACGGGGAATCGGGTTTTTAATTGAGAAGAAAATAAATTTGACTAGAAGAGTATGAACACACAATCGCCCGGTAGCTCAGTGGTAGAGCGACTGCCCGGAATGCAGGAGGTCGTGTGTTCGAATCTCACCTGGGACAATTTTTTCTTCTCAATTTTTTCATTTATTTGAAAAACTAAGGGAATACTCTAGGTGAAATGATATTCACTAGACTTTCAATTATTTAAATGCCCGAATTATCAATACAAAGTCATCATCTTAACTAATTTGAAATTTCGTTGGGCAATACAAAGTTGAGTATGAATATACTTACATGAGTAATATCGACCCTGATTGAGAGGTAGGTCGCAATGGGAAAAATGGGTGGGTACGGGGAATCGGGTTTTTAATTGAGAAGAAAATAAATTTGACTAGAAGAGTATGAACACACAATCGCCCGGTAGCTCAGTGGTAGAGCGACTGCCCGGAATGCAGGAGGTCGTGTGTTCGAATCTCACCTGGGACAATTTTTTTCTTCTCAATTTTTTCATTTATTTAAAAAACTAAGGGAATACTCTAGGTGAAATGATATTCACTAGATTTTTAATTATTTAAATGCCCGAATTATCAATACAAAGTCATCATCTTAACTAATTTGAAATTTAGTTGGGCAATACAAAGTTGAGTATGAATATACTTACATGTGTAATTTACGTGAACAGGCGGTACAGAGACGATGCTGTGACCGTAACGGGACACACAAATGTTCTAGTTGCCACTTTCGTGACGGCACAGGCTCGTCTCAAACTGTACAGTTACTTAGAAAAACTAAATAAAAGAGCCTTGTACTGCGACACCGATTTCTGCGTATTTGTATCTAAAACTGATAATCCCAATGAGTATCAACCTCCTCTCGGAACGCTGTTGGGTGATATGAGCGACGAACTGAGTGGTTACGGTTCCAACGCTTTTATTCAAGAGTTTATAAGAGGGGGGCCAAAGTTTTACGGTTATCGCGTCGTATCACCGGATAGTGAGACTACAAGTTAGTGTGTTAAAATCAAGGGAATAACTTTAAATTATAGAAATAGTGAGAAAATTAACTTTGAAAGCATTCATGAATTAATTAAAAACGCGTTTAATGCACCGGATGATAAAATTGAAATTGATTTTAAAGCCATACGTCGACTACCAACGCACGAGGTTGTTACTCGCGATGAGCGCAAAACATGCTCTGTAGTTTTGAAAAAAAGGCGTTTTATTAATGCCAAGTTATCTCATCCGTACGGGTTCAAAAAAAAAAAAAAAAATGACTGAAAATCTATTTAAACCACTACCTGATGGTTGTATAAATGTGTAAAAATATATTTGTAAGCTGTATAAAAATTGTAGTATTTAAAATATATTTGTAAGCTGTATAAAAATTGTACAAAAAATTGTAGTATTTGAATATTTGTAAGTTGTATAAAAATTGTAGTATTTAAAAATGTATTTGTAATTCTCGATCTGCTTAAAAATTGTAATTTTAAAAATAAAATTCATTTGCAAGCACAACATCTGTGTTCAAAAATTAATTGAAAAACACTATATTTATTTAAATATACGCGTGTCCTTGCGAATTATACGCGTATCCGCGCGCGTGGTCCGCCGCCACCGCCGCCGCCGCCGCGAAAAAAAAAAACGCGTATAAAAAAAAAAAAATTATTACTAAGCCCAATGTTCAACCAATTTATTAAACTACTACTCGGTTGTTCAAGTTTAAAAACTCGTAGTTTTGTACTGACGAGGATTCGAACCAGCAACCTACACCGTGACGTACCTTGAAAAATTTTAGAACGGCTACCAAAACCACAGGGCTACGGCACGATGCTACAGGTAAGGATAAATAAGCCAACTTTAAACTCTCCCCTTCAGTCTTCGAAATGGATACGCGCTGGCGATACCCTTTTACCTGTATCATAGCAGGATCTACCGGCTCTGGAAAAAGTTTCTTTGTCTCGCGTTTTATAGAACACAGAAATACTTTGTGTAACGTAAACTTTGACCGAATTTTATTTTACTATGCAGAGTGGCAAGAGGCATACAAGAAATTAAACGGTAAAATCGAATTCAAAGAAGGCTTACCAGACCCATCGGATTACTCTCACGATAACCACAAGAAAAAACTACTGGTGCTCGACGATTTAATGCGCGAATGATCATCTTGCGATGTAATTCTTGATCTTTTTACCAAGGGATCGCATCATCGGAATATCAGTGTAATTCTGATTATGCAAAACCTCTTTCATCAGTCGCGTATTCAGCGTACATTATCCTTAAATAGTCATTACTTTGTAATTTTCAAAAATCCCGGGATCAATCGCAAATTTTACATTTGGCTAAACAGATTTCTCCAGAAAACACAGGATTTGTAAAAGAGGCGTATTTAGACGCAACCAAACTCCCCCACTCGTATCTCTTGGTAGATCTTACTCAAGCCACAATGGATGAATTTAGATTTCGCGCGTGTATTTTTCCAGATGATAAAGTAAATTACGTCTACGTTCCGAAAAAACGTTAAATCAATTTGATATATCAGCCCATTCTCAGTATCTCGCCAACTATGGCTGAAGCCGCATTGGCTGCTTTTTTCTCTAAAAAACAAGTTGCTATTCTTCACGCACTTTGTCATTCCAATAACGAGCAACGAAAAGCGTTGTTGAAAGTCGCAGACAAAGCACTTGTTAAAAAAATTTGTGAAATTGCTTTGAATGCTCTCTCTGGAAATCTAAATCTAAGCAGTGCAGAAAAAAATCGTTTAAAGAAACACAAAAATGTTTTACGTAAATTAATCGTCTGTAAAAAAAATGACAAAAACAACTGGTTGAAGAAAAAAAAAGCAATTTGTCAGCACGGTGGTGGATTTTTACCTGTGTTACTAACTCCGATCGTAAACGTTTTATTGTCTAAAATTTTCTCATCTCTCAAATAATGCAAAAAATGGTTATCGTTCCCGAGAGTATTCTCGAACAGATTAATAAATCTGATCAGGATACTGAAACTACTGTGCAAACTCCTGGTGATTATTTATCGCGGCTCGACAAAGAAATGTACGACATTATACATTCAAAAAATTTTAAAAACGATTTTGACAAGTGTAAAAATTATTTACAAGTTTTGTATCGATATCTTTCTTTCAAAGAAAAAGACAATTCCTACAAAAAGCCTTTGATGGATTTTAACGAATCTGTTAATGAAAGTGATTTATCAGCCGAAAACGTTGACATAAACGACAACGATTCCGAACCCATGAGCATCGATGTAATTTTACAAAATTTTCCGGGATGTCAAGTTAAAAAAGCACGTCATTTGTTAAATTTTTTAAAGGAATTTGCCCCAGGGCGACTTCAATGGGATTCGTTTGGTACAATTTCTATTGACAAAAACAGAATAGAAGGCTCAGATATCGTTGAGCTTTTAAAGGATGCAGTTCGTCACAACACGCTCTACGGAAAAGATACAGTGAAAAATTTAAATCTTACTGGACAAAAAGAATTCACAAGTCTGATAAAATCATCCATTTTACCGTACAGACAAAAGAAAGTTTTAAATAACTTGTACGTTGATCGACCAAGAGCCAAGGCTAAACGTGTTGCTGATAAAAAAGTTTATGAAACTACACAAGAGATTACACGTGGAAAAAAACGAATTATTAAAGCCGATGGTTCGCGAAAAAAAGTAAAAACTGATTTTTCACCGAAAAAAACAAGAAGTACGACGAAATGGCTGAAGATGGAAATTTAAAGTACGAAAATCAGTATTATGATTTATCTCACGAGGCTGGCTTTGCTGGGGCCACAAATTTATTACGTGTTAATGCAAAAGGTAAAAAGTTGACCGATGAAGTTGAAAAAAAGAGAATCTACAATTGGTTATCACACCAGGACGCTTACACCCTCCACCGACCTGTGAAACGAAAATTTCCAAGGCTACATTATAACGTGTCAAACGTTGATGACTTGTGGGAGCTTGACCTCTTGCAAACGTCTGGTATAAAAGAATACAACGACAACTTCACTTTTTTACTTGTCGCAGTGGATGCCTTGTCAAAATATGCATTCGTCGAAGCTATTAAAGATAAATCCAGACCCAGTGTGACGGCTGCTTTTAAAAAAATTCTTAAACGAGCCTCATCTCGTCAACCTTTTTTAGTTCAGACTGATTCTGGTTCGGAGTTTAAATATTCAGTTTTTCAAAATTACCTAAAAAGTCTTGACATCAAATTTCGAGTTGCTAGAAATCCTGATATTAAATGTGCAATAGTGGAGCGTCTGAATCGTACGATACGAGAACGCATGTGGCGTTATTTTACTTATAAAAATACCAAGCATTACATCGATGTCGTGCAAAAAATTATTCACGCATACAATCATACAATCGAGGTCAATCATTACAACGCTAAAAAGGCACGTGAAAATTTAGAAAAAAGAGCTCGATCTCAAAGTATAAATAAAAGTATAAAATCAAAAAGAGCACCAGGATTGAAACTTAAATACAGCGTCGGAGACTACGTAAGGATCAGTCGAACTAAAAACACCTTTGAAAAAGGTTACGAGAAAAATTTTAGTGAAGAAATATTCAAAATCATCCGTATATCGCGTCGTCAAGGGTTGTATACGTATATCATCAGTGACTTGAACGACGAGGAAATTGACGGTTTTTTTTACACGGAAGAATTAGCGTTGGTTGGAAAAAATCGTTTGAAAGAAGATAAAATATTCAAAATCGATCACATTGTTGCTACTAAAGGTCGTGGTTCCAATAAAAAAGTTCTCGTACGCTGGGCAGGATACAATTCCAAGTTTGATACGTGGTTAAAAGCATCTGAGCTTGAAGATATTTAAAAATGAATAACCCTGATGAATTTTACTTGATTCTTCCCAGTAACTCAAGTATGATTTATTATCCCGATAATACAACCACTTGTTTTACCACTCATTTATCTCGTGAAATAAAACTCACGGGGGATTGGTACGTGGGATTAGTTGAGATTCATGTACCGTGTACAATAAAACACATTGAACAGCATGAGTCGAGATCTTATTTTTCCATGAGAGATTATCCACCCGAACCACACGATTTTCCTCAAGGTCGGTACGAATCGGTGTTGCAACTAGCTAATGAAATTAATCAAACCCGTGAAATTTATGAACATCAAATGTTTCAACCCTCCATGGATCTCAAAGGGTATTATACTCTTACTAGAAAATGCGAGTGTAAAGATAAACACAAAACAATGTTTAATGAAAAAGTTTGCCGTATTTTTGGATTTGAAAATGAGTCACAGAGAAAAAATTTTACTCTCGAAACATCGCCCGAGAGTCCTGTTGTAGTTGCTTCGAGACCAGCGGTTATTGGACGCGCTATTCCTGATCAGTTGTTTGTGTATACAGATATTTGCATGCCGTGTATGGTCGGTGATACTCAAGCTAGTTTATTACGTATAGTTTCAATCGATACTTCCAAATATACTTTTGGTAGCAACATTGTCAAGCAATATTCACCGCCTCAGTACTTACCCCTACTCCAACACACTTTCCAAAGTATAACCATCGATATAAGGGACGTTTTTGGCCAACCGCTTGCATTCAGTTTTGGTACTTTGATTGTGACATTAAGATTTACCCGTAATCGAGTTTAAAAATGACGCTGTATTTACATTATTACGACCAACAAATTGGAGGTGGTTCAAGAGTGAAAAACGTTTTTTCCGGCTCGACTTACCAACGAGGTCATGGTATTGGTGCATTCCTCGGTGGGCTAGCACGACATATTTTACCCTACATCACGCGTGGTGTAAGAGCTGTAGGAAAAGAGGCTGTTCGCGCAGGCGTGAATGTTTTCGATGACGTAGTTAACAATGACGTCAATATAAAAGAATCGCTCAAAAAAAGGGTTCGAGAATCTGGAAATACTTTGAAAAGAAAGGCTGCAACTAAAATGGTTGATTTAATGAAAGGTGAAGGATATAAAACAAAAGCATCGAAACGTCAACGTCAGTCATCAAAAGGGAATCGTCGCGTTCGTACCTCTTCAATGAAAAAGAAGAAAAAAAAGGTTCAAGGACAAAAGAAGAAGAAGAAGAGTGTGACGAAAAAGAAAAAAAAAACTTTGAGAAGTATAACTGATATATTCGGACCCCGGTAAAAATGGCGTTCCTACACTCACATAGTTCGGAGTGTATGGCTTCCGAGCTTGATCTTTTCACCGTACCACCAACTCAGACATCCATCGAAAGCTGTAATTTTTGTCAATTCAAACCTGTCTCTTCTCCAACAGACGATTCGGATGCACCTATCGAATTTGTTATCCCTGCAACGAGTGAATACTACATGGACTTAGCTCACACAATGCTTAGTTTACAAGTGGTTATGATACCAAATCATTCAGCCCCTGAAAATATCAAAGTCGGACCGGTGAATAACTTTCTTCACTCGATTTTTAATTAGGTTGATGTTTTTTTCAACAATAAACTTGTCACTCCGACTAGTAATATGTACGCGTATAGAGCATACATTGAAACTCTCTTGAATTACGGCCCTGCAGCTAAAAGTTTGCATTTAACCGCAAGCTTGTGGTACGAGGACGAAGCCTCAAAGTTTGATGCACTGCCAAATGCTGGAAATAAAAACGCTGGTCTTACAAAGATACAAAAATTTGCAACTCCTGAACAAACGTTTGAGTTGATCGGGCATATTCAAAGTGATGTTTTCAATCAAGATAAAATGCTGATCAACGGTGTAGAGTTGCGTATTCGTTTTGTAAGAAACAAGGATTCGTTTTGTTTGATGGATGCTTCGGAGGATGGAAAGTACAAGGTTCAAATCAAAGCGGCAACGCTCATTGTACGCCGTGTAAAAATAAGTCCCCCCGTTTTGCTAGCACACGCTAATGGTTTATACAAGGCTTCTGCAATGTATCCGATTACACGCGTGGATATAAAATCATTCACGATGCATCCTGGTCTTTTATCCGAGACTCTAGATAATGTTTTTTTGGGTCAGCTACCTAAAAGATTGATCATTGGATTTGTAGATAACAGAGCATTCAACGGTAACCGTCAACTTAACCCGTTTAATTTTCAACATTTCAATATAAACTATCTCTCTTTGTACATTGATGGTGTGCAAGTACCCAGTAAACCACTGACTCCACGATTTCAAGGCAATAATAAATCATTTATCGAGTGCTTTCAAACACTTTTTACCGGTACAGGCATTCATTTTTTGAACGAGGGTATAGAGATCAACAGAGAAAATTACGACAAGGGAAATTTTTTGACTGCTTTTGATCTCACACCTAATTCGTCTGCTCATTGCGGGTCTCATTGGTCACTGATTCGATCTGGCTCTGTTCGGTTAGAGGTGAAATTTGAAGAGGCTCTAGCAACAACAATCAATTGTATTGTTTATGCCGAGTTCGATAATTTATTAGAAATCGACTCAGAACGCCAGGTGTTGGTAGACTTTAGCGCCTGAAAAAAAAAAGGGAGGGGATAGAGAGGTTGCTACATTCCTCATCGCTACTCTCAGTTTCTTTTCGTTCGTCGTTCTCTCAACTTCGCCTTTCCACTATGGACTTAATAATAGACTGTCAAGCTATAAGAGATGAAAATAAAAAGTTTTATCCTAAAGAAGTAGCAGTTGTTTCAGTGCAGCATAATGTGATTGGTCATTGGATCTTAAAATCTCCCAATAATTTTGAAAGTTTATCATCTGACTTGAAAATTACAAACAATTTTTATACACGCGATATTCATGGATTGGAATGGTTTGACGGTGACATTACTTTATCTCAATTGAAACACCATATCTACGAACTCACCAGAAAAGCTAAAGAAGTTTATACCCGAGGTAATGAAAAAAAAATCTTCTTCGAGTCATTAATTTTCCGTCGTGTAATTAATTTTGAAGATTTCTCTGGACCCACATATGGGAATCTCCGTAAATTGTTTAAAAAAGAAAATACAATGTGTGTCACTCATGGAATGGTCGACATCACCATGCATGGGTTAATCGATCCCCCTGTTGCTGTTGATTTTTGTGCATTAAACAAGTGTTTTTTAAGCAGATTGTTTTTACGTAGTATACTCAAGCCTGAAATTTTTAATGAATTTAAAACGTACGATTTGTCATCCAGAACATATTACTGTGCTCTCCTGGAACATGACACAAAAATGAGACTTGGTAAATCTGTAAAACATGAAGGTGAAGACGAGGTCGGAAGTATAACCACAGCATCTACTGTACTTAGCATCAGTCCGAGTGCCACACCCGTTGCAACATCATCGATAAACGGAGACTACGATACACCTAAATCGTGGGAACAAAATGAACACCCGGGAGATAATGCAGGCAATTCTGACACTGCCTAAAAAAATCAAAACTATCGGAGTTTTTGCTGCTGATCAAGTCCCTCTGAACAGGTTTAGACATAATTTACGACTTCTCTGGCACCCCTCTTGACCGGTTTTTCAAAAAAAAATTCCTTCGCTCATGCAGGTCAGGACAGGCTTCTGCATAATTTACGGCTTCTCTGTCTCCCCTCTTAATCGGTTTTTCTAAAAATTCTTTTGTAGCTGAAGGAGACAAAGGTTCGACCCTACGCGTTACAAGCCTGTCGTCGCCCCCCCCCAACACTGTCAGTAGATAAAAAACGTTTCAAAAGACGAGATGTCTTCCGAAAAAAAAAATGAAGTAACCATGGGTTTACCCAATATGGTTTTATCAACAACGTATGCTATAAATCGCTCCAATGCGAAGCGTATCAGTGTGGGGTTGGATTTTAATGGAATTTTTTTTGCACCGGTCGTAAAGATTTGTTCTTCTGGACCACCAAGCAAATACATAACTTTGGATAAAGATTCATTGGATCAGTTCATACAATTATCAGGTGAGATGGAAACGTACTTGCAAGACCATTACAGAGCGTGCTTACTCCCAAAAATGATTCAGTTACCTTCTCACAATATCGTTTTTGGAGAATCGTTTGAAAAAAGAGCAGTTATTATAAACGAACGAGTGCTTGAAAATCTGGAGACTGAGACAACTGGTGAACAGGAAGAAGCTGCCAAACAAAAATCTTCTCTGGAAACGCTACTCGAAACCGCCAAAATAAAGAAAAAAATTGAAAATCCGAATTGCGTCGTACTGCAACAACCTACATACGAGGGTTTCAAAGAGATGATTCCGTGCATTTTAAGTAGATTCAAAAATTTGAGCGAGAAGCAGAATTTAGTGAACAAAATTTACGAAGGTATTGTAAACTTCTTGATTGAACATTTCAAAAAAGAAGATCTCACCAAAGTAAATAATTGTTTACGTATTGCCGATTATTTTAATCAGTATTACGCACTTGTAAAAGAAAGTATTGAGAACTATGTACGCGAATATCTCGATGAATCTCAACGACAAGACATACAAATTATAGACTTGGTGTTAGCTGAACTACAGGCCTGCTATTTACCCTTCATTTCAAGAGATGTTTCTCAAAATTTACACGAAGAATGAAAAAATCTCACAATTACTTAATAAAGGTTTTTCAAACAACCCCTTCAGTACTATTCTAGTCCCGTTACTATTAACATGGGCTAGGTCTTCAGCAAGTTCAAAAACGTTGAGACAAATGTAACAAAAATGGGAATCGGCAAAAGTTCTAACTCCGGCTACACCAAGCTCGACAGGATACAGGATCCCGAGCAATCCAAACCTCTCATTTCCAAAGAAAAAGAAGATAAAAAAAAAGGAAACGATAACCCTGGCTTTCAAAAAAACTCTTCAGCCGACCTAAAAAAAAGATGGTTACAAAAAATTCAAATAATTTGTAAAATACGCTTTGAATAAAGGCTCTGTAAATAAATTTACTCTTTTTTATTTCACACACCTATGTTCCTAAATTTTTCCCACTTTTTTAATAAACATAATTTACTCTTTTCAAAATTAAATATTTGTAGAAAACTAAATTTTAAAAATTTGTAAAAAAAAAATGTTTTAAAATTGAAAAATCATTTAAACCTGAAATTTTCAAAAATTTGAATACAATTACCATTATGCTCTTAAAAAATTTTCAAAGTTGCATAAAATCTGAAATCTTCAAAAATTTGAATACAACCAGCATTTTTAACTATGTAAAAAAAAAAAAAAAAAAATTTGCATAAATTCCAAAAATTTGCATAAAATTTTCATATAATTTGCATAATGCGCGCAGGGCCCTACAGCCGATGACGTCACGCCACCTCCGCCGCGCTATGCTACCCTGGTAGGGCAGTGGGGACTCCCGCCAGGACTGGCGCTGGGGCTAGTGGCGACGTCATTAGGCCACGCCCCTTCTGTCTGGCCATACTGCCATATGTCTACTACCGCACCTCGATAACTTAAAAATTGCCTTTGCACGATTCAAAAAACCAACTGAAAAATCCTAAAACGTACCTTTTTAAATATATATGATCTTCTAGGTTTAGTAAAACATCTTCAGAAAGCATTGAAGGCGATTTCTTATGGATTAAAAACTGAAATTTCAGCTGGTTTTTTGAACCACGCAAGGGCAATTTCGGAAATACCGTAGTGCGGTTCACGCATAATTCTTCCTTATTTCTATACCTTTCAGAAAACATACGATTTGTCCAGGATTAATCAATTAAAACCATCTCCGTTCCACAAAAAAGCTAATACATACTCCTGGATTGGAAACTAATTTTTTAGTTGGTTTTTTGAATCGCGCAAAGGCAATTTTTAAGTAATCGAGGTGCGGTTCAAGCAAAAAACTTCTTTTTTTCAATATCTTTCAGAAAATATATGATTTTTTCAGATTTAATCAATTAAAAACATCTCCGTTCCACAAAAAAGCTAATTTTCATGGTTTGGGAACTGATTTTTTAGTCGGTTTTTTGAATCGCGTTAAGACAATTTTGAAGTTATCGAGGTGTAGTTCACAAAAAATTCTTCCTTATTTGAATACCTCTCTGAAAACATTTAATTCGTCCAGGTTTAATCGATTAAAACCATCTCCGTTCCGCAAAAAAGCTATTTTTCACGGATTAAAAACTTATTTTTTAGTTGGTTTTTTGAATCGTGTAAAGGCAATTTTGAAGCTATCGAGGTGCGGTTCAAGCGAAAAACTCCTTTTTTCAATATCTTTCAGAAAATATATGATTTGTCCAGGTTTAATCAATTGAACCCATCTCCGTTCCAAAAAAAAGCAAACATTCACGGATTGGAAACTGATATTTAGTCGGTTTTTTAAATCGCGTAAAGGCAATTTTGAAGTTATCGAGGTGCGGTTCACGCAGAAAACTTCTTTTTTTCAATATCTTTCAGAAAATATACGATTTGCCCAGGTTGAATCAATTGAAACCATCTCGGTTCCACAAAAAAGCTAACATTCACGGATTGGAAACTGATATTTAGTCGGTTTTTTGAATCGCGTAAAAGCAATTTTGAGGTTATCGAGGTGCGGTTTGCGCAGTAAACTTCTTTTTTTCAATCTCTTTCAGAAATATATGATTTGTCCAGGTTTAATCAATTAAAATCATCTCCGTTCCACAAAAAAGCTAATTTTCACGGATTGGAAACTGATATTTAGTCGGTTTTTTGAATCGCGTAAAGGAAATTTTGAAGTTATCGAGGTGCGGATTACGCAGAAAACTTCTTTTTTTCAATATCTTTCAGAAAATATACGATTTGCCCAGGTTTAATCAATGAAAACCATCTCTGTTCCACAAAAAGCAAATACATACTCCTGGATTAGAAACTGATTTTTTTAGTTGGTTTTTTGAATCGCGTAAAGGCAATTTTAAAGTTATCGAGGTGCGGTTCACGCAGAAAACTTCTTTTTTTCAATATCTTTTAGAAAATATATGATTTGTCCAGGTTTAATCAATTAAAAACATCTCCGTTCCACAAAAAAGCTAACATTCACGGATTGGAAACTGATATTTAGTCGGTTTTTTGAATCGCGTAAAGGCAATTTTGAAGTTATCGAGGTGCAGTTCACGTAGAATCCTTTGATATTTGAATACCTCTCAGAAAACTTATAATTTCGCTAGGTTTAATCGATCGAAACCAACTTCGTTCCGCAAAAAAGCTATTTTTCACGGATTTAAAACTGATTTTTTAGTTGGCTTTTTGAATCGCGTACAGGCAATTTTGAAGTTATCGAGGTGCCGGTCACGCAGAAAACTTCTTTTTTTCAATATCTTTCAGAAAATATATGATTTGTCCAGGTTTAATCAATAAAAACTATCTCCGTTCCACAAAAAAGCTAATACATACTCCTGGATTGGAAACTAATTTTTTAGTTGGTTTTTTGAATCGCGCAAATGCAATTTTTAAGTAATCGAGGTGCGGTTCAAGCAAAAAACTTCTTTTTTTCAATATCATTCAAAAAATATATGATTTTTCCAGATTTAATCAATTAAAAACATCTCCGTTCCACAAAAAAGCTAATTTTCATGGTTTGGAAACTGATTTTTTAGTCGGTTTTCTGAATCACGTAAAGGCAATTTTGTAGTTATCGAGGTGCGGTTCACGCAGAATTCTTCCTTATTTTAATACCTCTCAGAAAACATTTAATTCGTCCAGGATTAATCGATTAAAACCATCTTTTTTCCGCAAAAAAGCTAATATTCACGGATTGGAAACTGTTATTTAGTCGGTTTTTTGAATTGCGTAAAGGCCATTTGAAGTTATCGAGGTGTAGTTCACGCAAAAAACTTCTTATTTTCAATATCTTTCAGAAAATATACGATTTGTCCAGGTTTAATCAATTAAAACCATCTCCATTCCAAAAAAAAGCTAACATTCACGGATAGGAAACTGAGATTAAGTCGGTTTTTGTAATCGCGTGAAGGCAATTTTGAAGTTATCGAGGTGCGGGTTACGCGGAAAACTTCTTTTTTTCAATATCTTTCAGAAAATATATGATTTGTCCAGGTTTAATCAATTAAAAACATCTCCGTTCCACAAAAAAGCTAACATTCACGGATTGGAAACTGATATTTAGTCGGTTTTTTGAATCGCGTAAAGGCAATTTTGAAGTTATCGAGGTGCAGTTCACGTAGAATCCTTTGATATTTGAATACCTCTCAGAAAACTTATAATTTCGCTAGGTTTAATCGATCGAAACCAACTTCGTTCCGCAAAAAAGCTATTTTTCACGGATTTAAAACTGATTTTTTAGTTGGCTTTTTGAATCGCGTACAGGCAATTTTGAAGTTATCGAGGTTCCGGTCACGCAGAAAACTTCTTTTTTTCAATATCTTTCAGAAAATATATGATTTGTCCAGGTTTAATCAATGAGAACTATATCCGTTCCACAAAAATCTAACATTCACGGATTGGAAACTGATATTTAGTCGGTTTTTTGAATCGCGTAAAGGCAATTTTGAAGTTATCGGATGCGGTTCACGTAGAATCCTTTGATATTTGAATACCTCTCAGAAAACTTATAATTTGGCTAGGTTTAATCAATTGAAACCATCTTCGTTCCGCAAAAAAGCTATTTTTTACGGATTGAAAACTGATTTTTTAGTTGGTTTCTTGAATCGCGTAAAGGCAATTTTGAAGTTATCGAGGTGCGGTTTACGCAGAAAACTTCTTTTTTTCAATGTCTTTCAGGAAATATATGATTTGTTCAGGTTTAATCAATTAAAACCATCTCCGTTTCACAAAAAAGCTAATACATACTCCTCGATTGGAAACTGATTTTTTAGTTGGTTTTTTGAATCGCGTAAAGGCAACTTTGAAGCGATCGAGGAGCGGATCATGTAGAAAACTTCTTTTTTTCAATATCTTTCAGGAAATATGTGATTTGTTCAGGTTTAATCAATCAAAACCATCTCCGTTCCACAAAAATGCTAATACATACTCCTGGATTGGAAACTGATTTTTTAGTTAGTTTTTTGAATCGCGCAAGGGCAATTTTGAAGTTATCGAGGTGCGGATCACGCAGAAAACTTCTTTTTTTCAATATCTTTCAGAAAATATACGATTTGTCCAGGTTTAATCAATTAAAACCATCTCCGTTCCACAAAAATCTAACATTCACGGATTGGAAACTGATATTTAGTCGGTTTTTTGAATCGCGTAAAGGCAATTTTGAAGTTATCGGATGCGGTTCACGTAGAATCCTTTGATATTTGAATACCTCTCAGAAAACTTATAATTTGGCTAGGTTTAATCGATTGAAACCATCTTCGTTCCGCAAAAAAGCTATTTTTTACGGATTGAAAACTGATTTTTTAGTTGGTTTCTTGAATCGCGTAAAGGCAATTTTGAACTTATCGAGGTGCGGTTTACGCAGAAAACTTCTTTTTTTCAATGTCTTTCAGGAAATATATGATTTGTTCAGGTTTAATCAATCAAAACCATCTCCGTTCCACAAAAAAGCTAATACATACTCCTGGATTGGAAACTGATTTTTTTGTTGGTTTTTTGAATCGCGCAAGGGCAATTTTCAAGTTATCGAGGTGCGGTTCAATCAAAAAACTTCTTTTTTTCAATATCTTTCAGAAAATATATGATTTTTCCAGTGGTGGAATTCTATATCTAAGGTAGTGTAGCGTAGCGTATTAAGAAAAGTGTTAGTGTAGGTTAAGGTAAGGAGTAAAATACGTCAAGTCGAAAACGATATATGGCGCGATTAAAAAAAAAATTAATCAATTATATTGAGATAAAAAAGAAAATTTAACCGTGATTATGTAATGAAATGATATTTAGAAATATAAAAATATGTTGTAATTAATCAAATTTAACCTAAAAATTTTTCTCGATTTTGCAAATAATTTCAAAAAGGAAACGACGTGATAAAATCTTGTTTGTAAAAAATTTGTAGCTGTAAAGCAATATTATTTGCTGAAATTAATGATTAATCAATGAAAAATTTATTGAAGAAATTTTAGATTAATTTATTTAAAAAAATTTATAGTACTATTGTACTTTTTTTTGAACAAATATGAAAAAATAAATTATATTTTTAATGTTAAACATTTATATTAATTCATAAGTTTAAAAAATGAAAATTAATATTAAAAGCTACGGAGCTAAATAAATAGAATTTATATCTAGTAATTATAGATTAATATTATTATTTAACATTAAAAATATAATTTGTTTTTTCATATTTGTTCAAAAAATAGTACAATAGTACTATAAATTTTTTTAAATAAATTAATCTAAAATTTCTTCAATAGTTTTTTCATTGATTAATCATTAATTTCAGCAAATAATATTGCTTTACAGCTACAAATTTTTTACAAACAAGATTTTATCACGTCGTTTCCTTTTTGAAATTATTTGCAAAATCGAGAAAAATTTTTAGGTTAAATTTGATTAATTACAACATATTTTTATATTTCTGAATATCATTTCATTACATAATCACAGTTAAATTTTCTTTTTCAACCTAATTTAATAGATTAATTTTGTTTTTTAATCGTGCCATATATCGTTTTCTACTTGACGTATTTTACTCCTTACCTTAACCTACGTTAACTTTTTTCTTAATACGCTACGCTACACTACCTTAGATATAGAATTCCACCTCAGGTTCAATCAATTAAAAGCATCTCCGTTCCACAAAAAAGCTAATTTGCACGGATTGGAAACTGATGTTTTAGTCGGTTTTTTGAATCGCGTTAAGTCAATTTTCAAGTTATCGAGGTGCAGTTCAAGCAAAAAACTTATTTTTTTTAATATCTTTCAGAAAATATATGATCTGTCCAGGCTTAATCAATTAAAACCATCTCCGTTCCACAAAAAAGCTAACATTCACGGATTGGAAACTGATATTTAGTCGGTTTTTTGAATCGCGTAAAGGCAATTTTGAAGTTATCGAGTTGTGGTTTACGCAGAAAACTTCTTTTTTTCAATCTCTTTCAGAAATATATGATTTGTCCAGGTTTAATCAATTAAAATCATGTCCGTTCCACAAAAAAGCTAATTTTCACGGATTGAAAACTGATTTTTTAGTTGGTTTCTTGAATCGCGTACAGGCAATTTTGAAGTTATCGAGGTGCCGGTCACGCAGAAAACTTCTTTTTTTCAATATCTTTCAGAAAATATATGATTTGTCCAGGTTTAATCAATAAAAACTATCTCCGTTCCACAAAAAAGCTAATACATACTCCTGGATTGGAAACTAATTTTTTAGTTGGTTTTTTGAATCGCGCAAATGCAATTTTTAAGTAATCGAGGTGCGGTTCAAGCAAAAACCTTCTTTTTTTCAATATCTTTCAAAAAATATATGATTTTTCCAGATTTAATCAATTAAAAACATCTCCGTTCCACAAAAAAGCTAATTTTCATGGTTTGGAAACTGATTTTTTAGTCGGTTTTTTTTAATCGCGTTAAGACAATTTTGAAGTTATCGAGATGTAGTTTACATAGAATTGTTCCTTATTTTAATACCTCTCAGAAAACATTCAATTCGTCCAGGTTTAATCGATTAACACCATCTCCGTTCCGCAAAAAAGCTATTTTTCACGGATTGAAAACTTATTTTTTAGTTGGTTTTTTGAATCGCGTAAAGGCAATTTTTAAGTTATCGAAGAGCGGTTCAAGCAAAAAACTTCTTATTTTCAATATCTTTCAGAAAATATATGATTTGTCCAGGTTTAATCAATTAAAAACATCTCCGTTCCACAAAAAAGCTAACATTCACGGATTGGAAACTGATATTTAGTCGGTTTTTGTAATCGCGTGAAGGCAATTTTGAAGTTATCGAGGTGCGGGTTACGCGGAAAACTTCTTTTTTTCAATATCTTTCAGAAAATATATGATTTGTCCAGGTTTAATCAATTAAAAACATCTCCGTTCCACAAAAAAGCTAACATTCACGGATTGGAAACTGATATTTAGTCGGTTTTTTGAATCGCGTAAAGGCAATTTTGAAGTTATCGAGGTGCAGTTCACGTAGAATCCTTTGATATTTGAATACCTCTCAGAAAACTTATAATTTCGCTAGGTTTAATCGATCGAAACCAACTTCGTTCCGCAAAAAAGCTATTTTTCACATATTTAAAACTGATTTTTTAGTTGGCTTTTTGAATCGCGTACAGGCAATTTTGAAGTTATCGAGGTGCCGGTCACGCAGAAAACTTCTTTTTTTCAATATCTTTCAGAAAATATATGATTTGTCCAGGTTTAATCAATGAGAACTATCTCCGTTCCACAAAAATTTAACATTCACGGATTGGAAACTGATTTTTTAGTTGGTTTCTTGAATCGCGTAAAGGCAATTTTGAAGTTATCGAGGTGCGGTTTACGCAGAAAACTTCTTTTTTTCAATGTCTTTCAGGAAATATATGATTTGTTCAGGTTTAATCAATTAAAACCATCTCCGTTTCACAAAAAAGCTAATACATACTCCTCGATTGGAAACTGATTTTTTAGTTGGTTTTTTGAATCGCGTAAAGGCAACTTTGAAGCGATCGAGGAGCGGATCACGTAGAAAACTTCTTTTTTTCAATATCTTTCAGGAAATATGTGATTTGTTCAGGTTTAATCAATCAAAACCATCTCCGTTCCACAAAAAAGCTAATACATACTCCTGGATTGGAAACTGATTTTTTTGTTGGTTTTTTGAATCGCGCAAGGGCAATTTTCAAGTTATCGAGGTGCGGTTCAATCAAAAAACTTCTTTTTTTCAATATCTTTCAGAAAATATATGATTTTTCCAGTGGTGGAATTCTATATCTAAGGTAGTGTAGCGTAGCGTATTAAGAAAAGTGTTAGTGTAGGTTAAGGTAAGGAGTAAAATACGTCAAGTCGAAAACGATATATGGCGCGATTAAAAAAAAAATTAATCAATTATATTGAGATAAAAAAGAAAATTTAACCGTGATTATGTAATGAAATGATATTTAGAAATATAAAAATATGTTGTAATTAATCAAATTTAACCTAAAAATTTTTCTCGATTTTGCAAATAATTTCAAAAAGGAAACGACGTGATAAAATCTTGGTTGTAAAAAATTTGTACCTGTAAAGCAATATTATTTGCTGAAATTAATGATTAATCAATGAAAAATTTATTGAAGAAATTTTAGATTAATTTATTTAAAAAAATTTATAGTACTATTGTACTTTTTTTTGAACAAATATGAAAAAACAAATTATATTTTTAATGTTAAACATTTATATTAATTCATAAGTTTAAAAAATGAAAATTAATATTAAAAGCTACGGAGCTAAATAAATAGAATTTATATCTAGTAATTATAGATTAATATTATTATTTAACATTAAAAATATAATTTGTTTTTTCATATTTGTTCAAAAAATAGTACAATAATACTATAAATTTTTTTAAATAAATTAATCTAAAATTTCTTCAATAGTTTTTTCATTGATTAATCATTAATTTCAGCAAATAATATTGCTTTACAGCTACAAATTTTTTACAAACAAGATTTTATCACGTCGTTTCCTTTTTGAAATTATTTGCAAAATCGAGAAAAATTTTTAGGTTAAATTTGATTAATTACAACATATTTTTATATTTCTGAATATCATTTCATTACATAATCACAGTTAAATTTTCATTTTCAACCTAATTTAATAGATTAATTTTGTTTTTTAATCGTGCCATATATCGTTTTCTACTTGACGTATTTTACTCCTTACCTTAACCTACGTTAACTTTTTTCTTAATACGCTACGCTACACTACCTTAGATATAGAATTCCACCTCAGGTTCAATCAATTAAAGGCATCTCCGTTCCACAAAAAAGCTAATTTGCACGGATTGGAAACTGATGTTTTAGTCGGTTTTTTGAATCGCGTTAAGTCAATTTTCAAGTTATCGAGGTGCAGTTCAAGCAAAAAACTTATTTTTTTTAATATCTTTCAGAAAATATATGATCTGTCCAGGCTTAATCAATTAAAACCATCTCCGTTCCACAAAAAAGCTAACATTCACGGATTGGAAACTGATATTTAGTCGGTTTTTTGAATCGCGTAAAGGCAATTTTGAAGTTATCGAGGTGTGGTTTACGCAGAAAACTTCTTTTTTTCAATCTCTTTCAGAAATATATGATTTGTCCAGGTTTAATCAATTAAAATCATGTCCGTTCCACAAAAAAGCTAATTTTCACGGATTGGAAACTGATATTTAGTCGGTTTTTTGAATCGCGTAAAGGAAATTTTGAAGTTATCGAGGTGCGGATTACGCAGAAAACTTCTTTTTTTCAATATCTTTCAGAAAATATACGATTTGCTTAGGTTTAATCAATGAAAACCATCTCTGTTCCACAAAAAGCAAATACATACTCCTGGATTAGAAACTGATTTTTTAGTTGGTTTTTTGAATCGCGTAAAGGAAATTTTGAAGTTATCGAGGTGCGGATTACGCAGAAAACTTCTTTTTTTCAATATTTTTCAGAAAATATATGATTTGTCCAGGATTAATCAATTAAAACCATCTCCGCTCCACAAAAAAGCTAACATTCACGGATTGGAAACTGATATTTAGTCGGTTTTTTGAATCGCGTAAAGGCAATTTTGAAGTTATCGAGGTACGGTTTACGCAGAACACTTCTTTTTTCCAATATCCTTCAGAAAATATATTATCTGTCCAGGTTTAATCAATTAAAACCATCTCCGTTCCACAAAATGCTAACATTCACGGATTGGAAACTGATATTTAGTCGGTTTTTTGAATCGCGTAAAGGCAATATTGAAGTTATCGAGGTTTAGTTCACGTAGAATCCTTTGTTATTTAAATACCTCTCAGAAAACATATAATTTGGCTAGGTTTAATTGATTGAAACCATCTCCGTTCCGCAAAAAAGCTATTTTTCACGGATTGAAAACTGATTTTTTAGTTGGTTTTTTGAATCGCGTAAAGGCAATTTTGAAGTTATCGTGGTGCGGTTCACGCAGAAAACTTCTTTTTTTCAATATCTTTCAGAAAATATATGATTTGTCTAGGTTTAATCAATTCAAACCATCTCCGTTCCACAAAAAAGCTAATACATACTCCTGGATTGGAAACTGATTTTTCAGTTGGTTTTTTGAATCGCGCAAGGGCAATTTTCAAGTTATCGAGGTGTGGTTCAAGCAAAAAACTTCTTTTTTTCAATATATTTCAGAAATTATATGATTTTTCCAGGTTCAATCAATTAAAACCATCTTTGTTCCACAAAAAAGCTAATTTGCACGGATTGGAAACTGATTTTTTAGTCGGTTTTCTGAATCGCGTAAAGGCAATTTTGTAGTTATCGAGGTGCGGTTCACGCAGAATTCTTCCTTATTTTAATACCTCTCAGAAAACATTTAATTCGTCCAGGATTAATCGATTAAAACCATCTTTGTTCCGCAAAAAAGCTAATATTCACGGATTGGAAACTGTTATTTAGTCGGTTTTTTGAATTGCGTAAAGGCCATTTGAAGTTATCGAGGTGTAGTTCACGCAGAAAACTTCCTTTTTTCGATATCTTTCGGAAAACATATGATTCGTCCAGGTTTAATCAATTCAAACCATCTCCGTTCCACAAAAAAGCTAATACATACTCCTGGATTGGAAACTGATTTTTCAGTTGGTTTTTTGAATCGCGCAAGGGCAATTTTCAAGTTATCGAGGTGTGGTTCAAGCAAAAAACTTCTTTTTTTCAATATATTTCAGAAATTATATGATTTTTCCAGGTTCAATCAATTAAAACCATCTTTGTTCCACAAAAAAGCTAATTTGCACGGATTAGAAACTGATTTTTTAGTTGGTTTTTTGAATCGCGTAAAGGAAATTTTGAAGTTATCGAGGTGCGGATTACGCAGAAAACTTCTTTTTTTCAATATTTTTCAGAAAATATATGATTTGTCCAGGATTAATCAATTAAAACCATCTCCGCTCCACAAAAAAGCTAACATTCACGGATTGGAAACTGATATTTAGTCGGTTTTTTGAATCACGTAAAGGCAATTTTGGAGTTATCGAGGTACGGTTTACGCAGAACACTTCTTTTTTTCAATATCCTTCAGAAAATATATGATCTGTCCAGGTTTAATCAATTAAAACCATCTCCGTTCCACAAAAAAGCTAACATTCACGGATTGGAAACTGATATTTAGTCGGTTTTTTGAATCGCGTAAAGGCAATATTGAAGTTATCGAGGTTTAGTTCACGTAGAATCCTTTGTTATTTAAATACCTCTCAGAAAACATATAATTTGGCTAGGTTTAATCGATTGAAACCATCTCCGTTCCGCAAAAAAGCTATTTTTCACGGATTGAAAACTGATTTTTTAGTTGGTTTTTTGAATCGCGTAAAGGCAATTTTGAAGTTATCGAGTTGTGGTTCACGCAGAATCCTTCCTTATTTCATTACCTTTCTAACGATCTTTGATTCGTATAGTTTTAACAAATAAAAAAATTTTAAGCTAGCTAGAAAGAGCGATGTTCATTTTATTGGTTTTTCAAACTGTGCTAGAGCTTTTTTGTAGATACAGTGTTTCGGTAGTTGCAAAAAAATTCCTCTTTTCAATACCTATAGAAAGATGTATGATTTGTATCGGTTTTATAAATCCAAAACGTTCCAAGGTACTAAATGAGCATGAATATCGGTTTCTTACTGATTACAAAATATATGATTTTTTTTGGTTTTGAATTCATAATTTTCATGGCTTTTGACATACAAAAAAAAACTGTTGTATGAAATCAACAAAAGATTGGAGCTAAAAAAAAAAATTATTTTATAAACTGTTTTTTTTAATCGATTTACGATTTTTTTGCGGTTTATTAATTGGTTAAAAAAGCATGGTTTATTAATTTTTAGGCATGTATAATGTACATACATAAAGGTACATCGACGATCTCCGACTGAGCAAATAAGCCCGAGTGGGGACTTGGGAGTGCCTAACAGCCGAGTCGGTGAATCGCCTTGGAGCGAGCGTTTTGAAACATTCTGCCATGCAGTCGGAACTCACACCGTAACAGCTGTCGCTAAGCCCCGGGGCCCCAGTAACTCACAAAAATATGTACGCCCTTGAATTTTCGCATTGACGCCATCTATGGTCGGGTGGAGAACTAGATATCCGCTCTGTTTTATCCCGAAAGACTAATATCACAACAACCATCCGGCTGAAATAGCTCCTGACTAAATGTGGCCGCTAGAATCCACCAATCGTTACGAAAAAAATACCAAAAAATTCGTTATTTTAGCCTAAAAGTCCCTTACTATCTGGATTTTTCATCAAGTGAAGGAATAATTCGCAGTAAGTAATTCTTTGTCATCGGCATTAACATGCGCAGCAGACGCCGTTATTATCGAGATTTTCAATCATTGTTTTCAAGCATTTAGAAAAACTTTTCGGGAAAACCAGATAGTAAGGCAAGTGTAGAATAATTTTAACTATTTTTTGAGATTTTTTTGGTAATGATTAAATCGTTATCGAAAGCGTATTTCGTCATGAACTTTTTCCACACGCCCGTAATACAACGTTAGGCGGCGCTCCACACTGTTCTGAGAAAAGGTACCAACTCTCAAAAATGTGCGATAGCACATAGTTGATCGATGAGTTACCACTTTGGTCGATTTTTCTTCCTTAGGTCGAGAAGAATCGAGATCCGTTTCCCTCGAGTATCAGATTAACGATTGTGGGGTTGTTCCACGGGGTTTCATGGGGCTTAATTTTTCAAAAATTTTCAATGACTGCAAGTGATTAGTTATAAAATTATCCCTCTTTCACCCCCAAAATCACTTTTTAGGGGTAGTTTTTAGAAAATAATGTAAAATAACACTAGAACAATTGATTTAAAAAAAAAAAAAAGTCATTAATAGTAATTTTTTCCATCCAATAATTCATGAAAATCATCGTAAAACCATGAATTTACGGGTTTTTACCATTTCAGCCCCTAAAAACCCCCTGGAACTACCCTACAATCGTTAATATGATACACGGGAGAAACGGATCTCGATTCTTCTCGACCTAAGGAAGAAAAATCGACCAAAGTAGTAACTCATCGATCAACTATGTGCTATCGCACATATTTGAGAGTTGGTACCTTTTCTCAGAACAGTGTGCGCTCTCCGCGTGGTAGGCAGCACTCTTAATGTATTTTTAATAACATGCATTGAATACTATTAAGAATAATATTCATAAAAACTAACTTATATAACTCGCAACACTAACGCTTGAGGGGTCGAATATTATTTTGAATTTATTTTAACAATTTCAATTTCAAAAATATTAAGCAATATTTTAATGTAAATATCGAATTAAATTCAAATTTACACGTATAAAAAATTACATTTTAAAAAGTAATTTAAAAATATTCCATAAATAAATATTTTATAAAATCTACTTTAATAAAGTTTCTTCAAAGACAAAAATGTAATTAAAGATTAAATTTACATTCAACAAGTATGCAGAATACATTCAAAAATTAATGTCTTTTTTGTGATAGAAACTTTTAAATAACGGACTAAATTATGTTGACAAAAATTTGTCCATAAAAATTAATTTGGTTTTCATGAGGAGTCTAATTTAAAAACGGATATCTAATTCTGATCATAAATCATTAACTGCATCAGCCAAAACCCACTAGTAACATTTTTAATTTATATCCGATAAGAGTATCTAAAAGTGTTTTTGAATTTCACATTGATGAAAAGCCTTGCATTACTCATATCAAGAGTTGAATTCAAAAATAATGATTAAATTCATGATCGTCATTATTGAAAACCTCGAAATTGAGTTTAACAAAAAATCTTAATTAATAATTTAAAAAATTTTCTTTTAACATAAAATAGGCCTTATATAAGTCTATTTCAAAATAGTATTTTCACATCTGAGTGAGTCCAAAATGAGTTTGCTCTCAGAAAACCAAAATTGACGCTTTAGCCGAAGGCGAGGGTGCCAAAGGTTTGCTTAGGGTTATCTCATTTTTGCACTACCTTGAGTGTAATATATTTTTTTTTACGAGGCGAGGAAACTGCAAACTCCTGCCTATATGGTGGAGGAAGAAAGATTGCACTTTCTACGCCGTGTGAATTTGTGATCGGTATCCTTGAAAATTCACAAGTATAAAATTTGAAACAATTGTGAAGAGTCTCAGTCATAAATTTTATTTGAGTAAAATATTGTAGTTCTTTTGTAAGTCTAAAAAAAAATTAAGGTTTTCATCAAGTTTTTCCCTGACTAAAACCCCCGAGTACTTTATTTCGAGTTAATCGAAGTCATATAAGTGTTGGTCAACTCCTCTTGGAGCTCGTCCCTCTCTGTCTCGGCAACGCGTCTAGCTCTCTCGCTGCTGGGGTGGAATTCTATTTCTCTTTTCGTCAACATAAAATACGTTTTGCCGACGAAAAAAATTTTTACGTCGTCGTAAAAATTTTTTCGTCGACAAAACATTTTTGATGTAGAAAACGTCTACGTGGCGTAAAATACTTCAACGGAAGTCGAAAAAAATTAAAAACATCATTCTTTGCAACAGCCACAAGCAAGCTGTTTGTATCGTTTACCGCCAAAAAACATCGTACCAGAAAAATCCAAGATTCTAGAATGTAAGTAAAATTAAAGTATTAATTTCTATATATCTATCTATGTATTATTAAAATCAAACTATGTATGTATGTATGTTACTATTTTTTAAAATTCTTTTTTTTTCCAAATCCGTTGCTCATAACTTAAAAAGTGCTATGTTCTGAACAATTTGTAATTGTAAAGTAGCATTAGATATAATATTTGTGCAGTAATGTAGATATTTTTACTTTATTTTTGTTTATTGAAAACTAAAATTTTAGTTTAAAAAAAAAAAGTTAGAAACACAGTTGTTGCATATTTCTTGAGTACTGAGTAATAATTTTTAATAATTGCAGGGATCTGCTGAACCAGATGCAGCAAGATTTTTTACTACACACAATGGCTAAATACCAAAATGTAGCTAGAGTCAATCCAACAAATTTAAACGAAGAAGAGAGGTACACATATGATGAAGTATGGTGCAGTTTACTTGAAACGTACATCTTTAACGATCTACCAAGTGTAGATGTAGATTTGTTACAACATGTAAGAGTATATTATTGTATTTTCAACTCTGCAACATGCTCATTCAAAACTATGCACTTTATTTCAGATTTGGCTGGGCACAGTAGCCTCACTCAGGAGGCAGTTAAATATTTTGATTGTAAAAGGTCAACAGGAAGAAGGAAACAACAAAGTAATCTCTTTGGATCTAATTAGTCACAGTATCTTCAACATTATGGGAATTACTCCAGGTCCAGGCCTTCGTTTTTTCAATGCGAAGGATGTTATGGGTGATTATATTTTGAAGATTAAAATGTTAATATTGGGAAAATATACATTTTTAATAACTGTAACTGTCAATAATTTTTTTTGTAGATCTGAGGCACTCACAAAACGTCAAAATTATTGGGACAATAACGTTTCCCAAATTCAGTGAATGTGAAGAAAAATATTATTGCGGTAATTTTTTTTTTTTATACATATCAAAGGTAATCCAAATTTTCAAGTTATTTTGTAAGTATGTATAGAAAGTAAAAAAATTAAAAAATAAACAATACATATTAAGCTTATGAACTATTGTTTTCTTTGAATATAAAAATTAATAAACATTATGTTGGTTCTTGAAAGTAATTATTGTAAAGAAATTATAAAATTAAGGAAAATTTTTTTGAAAATCTACATTGAGGGGTTTTTTGTGATTATTTATTAAAAAAATGATAAAGTTGTTGTAAAAAAGAAGTAAGTGTACTGAAAAATTTTAGAAATTTTAAAATGATATTTCTTAAATTGAAGATATCACAAATAATGTTCTTCATAACTATGAATACTTTATAAATTCTTAAATTTAAATAACCGCTAAATTTTAGCATATAACCTCCTTATGAGAATGCACCCTAATTCTCTGCTGCACGATGTACATCTTCGCGCTATGCAGTTTGATTTGTAAGAGTCAAGAATGCACATGCGCGCATTATTGTTTAAGTGCAGTACCGCATTTAACCTAAAAGTAAAAAGAAAATAATAAAAAAGTAAAGTAATTTAATCAAAAATAGCTATAAATTTCTCGGTAATCAAAAATAATTATAAATTTGTCGTTAGCGTTAGTTTATTTGGAGACTTGCTTGTACATCGATAATTTTTAAATCGTCCTGGTAGTATTTTATAATAGTAACTACAACTTTGTGCAAAAGCATGTTCCAACATAATGTTGAAGAACAGATTGATTAAATGTTTAATGGGGATCAGAATTTTTTATTGTATCGCAGAGACATTATTTATCGAAGAAACATAAAACGCAGGTATCTTCGTGATCACATTAACCCTTTTTTAGAAGACCCAGAGCATTTTAGAAAATTTTACAGGTTAGTTAACTAATGAGAGTAGTAAAACGTTATTTAAACTTAACTGGAAAAATTTCATTAACAAAAAAAGTTTAAATGTACAATGTTGTCTCTTTTTACAACTTCTTTGTAAATTTGTGTTAAATAAAATCACTTTAACTCTAATAATGATAATAATATGTGTGAAATCACCTCTGTTCTATTAATATGATAAATAAAAAAATAAACTCTTACTATGTTTTTTTAACAGACTGTACCCATCGGTGGCTTTTCGTTTGTGCAATGTTTTATGGCCTTACTTAGAAGGAGAAAGATCACATCACCTCCCTGTTCACATACAGGTTCTGCTATGTTTATCTTTTTTTTTAAGTGGATCTTTCCAAAATGTGCTTGAGCAAAGCTATTTTCATCCGACCTCACAGCCTGCGATTTCCAGATGCCTGGACAAGTTTGTCAAAGCTCTATACGATATATCTGGTGATTATATTAACTTTCCTAAAACCCCTGCTGAAAGGTTTTTTGTGCAGGAAGGGTACAGTTCTTTTTTTATATAAAATTTGTAAATCTAAATACTGAGGCAGTCCTGTTATGTATATGTATTTCAAGAAATGTAATTAATTTTCTTTTCTAGTTTTCAAAGAACTATTCGAGTACCTGGTATTTTGGGTGTAATAGATTGTGCGGTAATAAAAATTATAAGACCTTCGGAAAGCGAGGAGGCATACTTTCATTACAAACACGGCCACTCATTAATTATTCAAATAGTAAGTACTACTTTAATATATATACTCCATAAGGTACAACAAAGAAACCCCTGAGATTATTTGTTTTAATTACTAATTATTGTTTTAGATAGTAGATTCAAATGGATTGATCACAAACGTTTGTCCCTGCCCTGGAAGTGCATACGACAGATACGTGTGGAGCAATTGCAAAACAAAAAAATATTTAGAGAGCTTAAGGGCAAATATACCAGATCATTTTTACTTAATAGGTAAGAGCAAATTTGTTAATAAAATTGCATATTGCACGGTTACAGTTTAGTCAATGGGAAAGTTTTAAAAAAATTTTTTCTGTAACTTTATGTAATGTTAAAGTAAAAAATTTCAGCTTTGTTCACTGCATTTGAGAATATATTTTCACTGAGACACTTGAAAATTTGGTCAAATGAAGATGTATAGTTCATATTAACTTCTGGTTCAATGAGAACTATTTTTTATTCAAAAATAAATGTACAACCTATACAAGAAACAATTTAAATGAAAAGTTTTTTTATTACGTATACTACATTTTTTTTAGGAATTTTCATTACAATTTTTAAACAATTAAACTGTTTTCAGGAGATGGAGGTTACACCAGATCACAAATTATGCTGACACCAAACCACCACGCTATACCTGGGACTCCTGAATCTGTTTTAACTGCTGAAATCGGGTGAACAAGATGTCAAGTGGAGCAAGTGTTTGGGATGGTTTCTAGCGTTTGGAGATGTGGTCATAAAGGTAGAAAATTTCATTATGATCCAAAAAAAAGCAGCTACATATACACTGCAGCAGCTGTTCTACATAACTTTAGGTTGTTAAATGGGTCAGTGCTGTATGAATTGCTTTGTTATAATAAATAATAGTAATTAATTAAGTACATCTTATTATTTACAGTAACCCTCTTCATATAGATTATCATAATCGATTCTTGGGTAATGATCAAAGAATACCCGAAACTTATCAAGCTGGATTGGTGGAAAAAGAAAACATATTAAATTTGTATTACAACGATTAAAAATTGTACTTATTAAAGTTTATTATCAATAATATTTTTATTAGTCTCTATAGCACAATGCACCTCTAAAAACAATAGTTAATGTTTGGGTATTTAATAACAACAGAAGAGTAAAGAAACATTTATTTATTATTTTATTTAAAATTTAAAGAGTGATTATAGAAGTATGTGTTCAATGTATCTTGCAGCTCTCTTGAAAATTTTATTTGAGATTTGAAAATTAGTTATAAACATTTAATCATACCTTTTCATTATAAAATCAATTAAGAAATAAAATTTTTTTAATTTTCCATTTTACATTAATTTACTTTAAAAATAATATTAAATTTAAAAAAACAGTTTTTTAAGTTTTTTTTTCTTTTTAAATAACTAGATAAAAAGATGATTATGTTCAGATGACGAAACACACCAAAACACGCGGACGCGGCCCAAAAACGAAATCTTTGTGGCTACTCAAAACGTATTGTTAAATTAGTATTTTTTGTGCAGCTTATTGAATATCATGCTACTCGATTAATTAGTTATGTTACACACTAAAAGAACGATCGTTAAACATATCAATGTACACTGCATTACAAACGTTTCATCGTCTGCTCTATAAATTTACGTGCATGCACAGCGTTTCGTCGTGCATGCTCAAAAAAGTGTCATCAACTTCACCAACATTCAAGTGCATAATTAAAGAGCAAGGTCTAAAGTGTGGCTCCAATTGAAAAAGCTTTTCATTTAATTAGGCGTTACATAAGTTTATTTGTTTGTATCTCAAGAATTTGGCTACATATATTTACTAGGTTTGTGTGTATCTAACCTCAACGATCATCGAAACTAACAATTATGTTTATCAATCACTCTTATTTTAAAAAAGTATAGATTTTTTTTACTTATATTTCTTTCATTAGTCATTACATTTATTATGAAACAATTTTATCTAATCTAACAATCGAGTGCTCTTAAAGTAAACTATAAATGAAAAGGGACAGTCTAATGGGGTGCAGTTGTTAGCAAACATTTGTTGACAAGAGTGATTTTTGCTAAAAAATGCACCAAAATCTAGTTCCAATTTTTCTAGTGTTTTTTTTTTATTTTTTAATATTTTTATTTTTCAACCACTTTTATTTTTTCTGGCAAAAAATTTTCAGCAACTATTTTCTAACATATTTTAAAAAAACTCTTTAACTTGTTATTTTACATATTTACTTATTATACCTTTTTACTTTTAATCCAAAAGAACCCTCCTAGCTTTACCTGAATACTAGCTTCTGACTTGAAGCCAACGACCCATCCCAAATAACCCTCCTAGCTTTACCCAGATACAAGCTTTTACTTTTAATCCAAAAGAACCCTCCTAGCTGTACCTGGATGCTAGCTTTCATCTTAAATTCTACAAGTATTTCTCTTAGCTTCACTTGAATAATAGCTTCCGGATAAAGCTTCTAGGGTGAGTGGGGATGAGTTGTTGGCTTTGAAGTAAAAACTAGTATTCAGGTGAAGCGAGGAGGGTTATTTGGCTTCAAAGTAAAAACTAGTATCCGGGTAAAGCTAGGAGGGTTATTTGGGATGGGTCGTTGGCTTCAAGTCAAAAGCTAGTATCCAGGTAAAGCTAGGAGAGTTCTTTTTGATTAAAAGTAAAAGCTAGTATCTGGCTAAACCCTCCTAGCTTTACCCGGATACTAGTTTTTACTTTGAAGCCAAATAACCCTCCTCGCTTCACCTGAATACTAGCTTTTACTTCAAAGCCAACAACTCATCCCCACTCACCCTAGAAGCTTTACCCGGAAGCTATTATTCAAGTGAAGCTAAGAGAAATACTTGTAAAATTTAAGATGAAAGCTAGCATCCAGGTAAAGCTAGCATCCAGGTAAAGCTAGGAGGGTTCTTTTGGATTAAAAGTAAAAGCTTGTATCTGGGTAAAGCTAAGAGGGTTATTTGGGATGGGTCGTTGACTACAAGTCAGAAGCTAGTATCCAGGTAAAGCTAGGAGGGTTCTTTTGGATTAAAAGTGAAAAGGTTTAATAAGCACTTATAAATAAAGATGTAAAATAACAAGAAAAAGAGAGTTTTTTTTAAATTTGTTAGAAAATAGTTGCTGAAAATTTTTTGCCAGCAAAAATAAAAGTGGTTTAAATAGTTTTGCTGAAATTTGCCAGCAAAAGTAGATTTCTGAGTTTTCCAAAGAATAGAAAAAAGTTTGTCAGCAAAAAAATTTGCTAAAAAAAAAAAAAACACTAGAAAAATTGGAACTAGATTTAGGTGCATTTGCTAACAAAAATCACTTTTGTCAACAAATATTTGCTAACAACTGCACCCCATTAGACCACCCCAAATGAAAATCAAAAATCTTACACTATTTTTGTTTATTCATATTAATATTCAAGCACACTTATCTTTGTATCTAAATCGGTTTTTACAGCAAAAAATATTATGTAAAAGATTACATTCTATCACTTTATTGCTTCTGAAACTAATCAATTATAGTTCAGTTGCTACTAAATCTTATTTGATCTTTTTTATCTACAGAACTAATCTAACTAAAAAAACATTTTCAGATGGTGGCTGCTCAACAAGTTCGATAACTTATGAATTTTTCAAATTTGCCAATATACTTATGTTAAAATGTAAGTATCAAACAGTAACATTAATTTTTAATTTTTTTTAATCTCCTGTTTCTTTAATTAATTGTTCAAAACTTATTTCTAGGATACAAGTTACTGAACAAATGTTGTACCTGTTATGGTATATGGAGAACCATCCAGATTTTGCAAAAAAACGCATTGATAAGTTAGGTGTCTTTGGATGGGATACTTTTAACACAGTGTGGGAAAACTTGGCCAATCACTTAAATGTTTTAGGAAATTTGAAAAGCGTTTCTCAGTGGAAAACAGTATTATACCTTTTATTAAATAAATTTAATTGAACATTCTTCTTTTAGCCATAACATATGTTTTTTCTTTTTAATAAATCATTTTTTTTTTTATTTTTAGTACTGTCATACTACATTGAGATTGTCGTGCAAAAAAAAAATGGTTCAATATTTGACAGAAATGAGAAAAACAGGTAATAATGGAGTTGATACCAGCATAGACGAAGTAACTGAGCGAGTTTGCCATGTTTATGGGAGGTACGGGCTGCAAACAAATGTGTGTCCTGAAGTTGGATTTGATAATGATGAGCCTCGTACGTTTTTAATTTTGTTAAAAAAAATTTCTTACATGAATTCATGATAAAATTATTTTCAGTTTTAGTTGACTTATTTTCTTGTATAATGCAAAAAGAAGAGAAAATTGACAGTGACTTCACAGATGATGAAAGGTAAAAATATTCATAATGAACTTCAAATTAATATTCTGGTAGAAGTAATTTTATACAAAAAATTTGGACAATTATTTTTTAAATAATTATTTGTGCCATCTACGCTGAAATATCTGCTGATCTGCGTGAGCCTTTTTTGAATGATTTGTGGTTACTTGTGTGTACTTGAACACAATTCTTAATTAACAGATACTTTTTGTACAATAAGCTAATTAATTGTATTTATTATTGTCGTTTTTTTTCCAAAACAAGAATGGTAAATAGTAATGGTACTGCGTTGTTAATGATATGCTTAAAAACTTTTTAATTACTATCTATGAATATTCAAATTTAAATTTCGCGCGTTACCGTCCGTCGGTACTACTCGAGTAAATGAGTAACCAATAGCGCAGCGCGAAAGAGGACATAAGTTGTAACAGTGCTCGTCCGGGGAAAAACAACGACAATCTGCGTTGTCAGACCAGCAACTGTACGTACATAAAATTCCCGAGTACTCGCTCCTGAGTACTCCTGCAGCCGTTGCTAGTACCTGTAAACGATTAAACAGACATGCTTGGGGAGACGCGTACGCGGGCTAGCTGTCAAATGCCGGCAGTGGGCGGGGCTATTCCCCAAGTTAAAATCAAAATAAAATAAATTTCTCGGAATCAATAAATTCCCTAAATGAGGAAAAGTCGAGCGGAGGAAAAAGATTCGGTTTTTAATAAAGAAAAACCCGGAACAACAATTAATTTTAACTTACAATTTATTAACAAAAAAAAATAATAAAAAATAATAATAATACAAAAATTAATTGTCGCGATCTTAGAATTTAAAATCTAAAGTTCGGCCGATCGCGCGAGTGGCCGAACAAAGAGAGTCGAATGTAAACAAAGTAATCTGCCGGGCGGCTACGCGCGCCGGCTCGCAAGTTTCTACGTGTGAGTTCCATCGAGAATTCACACGTAGAATCTTCAGGAAATAATCCAGACCGGGAGAGAAAAATCACAAGTTCTCTCCCTTCTCGCAACGCACTCCTTCACTTTATCTGCACTCGACCGCGGTTACACAAACCTTTACAGGCGCGGGTGGAGATCTCCAAGCGAAGACGGGTGGTCTACGAAAACAGCACACACTCATCTACAGCACTCCTTCACGACCTCGTGTATAACAAAAACCTCAACGCGACTCGCTATTACAGTACTTTTTCTCTCTGATTTCGAAAACGAAGAAGTCGAAGAGAAAATCGAGCGTCCGTGCTAACAGCCTACGCAAGACTGCCGCGCTTCAGTCCCGTTCTACCCGGTCCGACCTCTGATAGTCGGTCCGTTCCGGAATGGTCCGCCAACTGCTTAGCGTCAGCTGCTGGCCCACGTCCACACGGATAATCGATACCGATCATGTGGACGAACATTTTCACCGACCGTGACAAAGTAGATTCAGATTTCACACACTAGAATTCAATTCGTAGAACTGAGAAATTTCTTATCGCTTTCTTGTTCGCGCAGGTTCAACTGTTGTGTTAAAATAGAAATGTCTTTCACTTAGTAATAATTGTGTGTTCTTCTATAAATACTTAATTATGGACTTGTCTTTTCTTCCAACTAATACAACAAAAGCATGGTAATAATTATTCGTAAAGTAAGGCTGTGTAATTTGAACCCCAGCCGACATTCATATGATAACGTTGAAAAATTTGTTTTTGTCTTTAAAAACATAATCATACCTCCGAAAATTAATAGCAATTTGCCATACCCGTATTGTTAAATTGTTTCAACTGTATTATTATATTATTATAACCTGTACAATGGCTATCATTTTTTTGTTTTAAACTTTTGTGCAAATCCCCATTAGCCTAATTTGTAAATAATTTAATTTTTTCTCTGAATGAGAATAAATAACCTCTTTTATTTGTTTTACAGTGAGAGGAATCATTTAACATTAAATCAAAAAGAAAAACTCACAAAATGGATGAGTGGACATCCAGAACTTTCCAGTGGAAGATTAAAAAATAGTAAAGAAGAAAAATTTCTTTACCAAGAATGTTCTGATCACATGAACTTTGGTCTGGTCGTGGCGAAAAAAAGACATTGGACTAAGTGGAAAGACGTTCGTATTAACAATCTTTTATTAAATATAACCTTAAATTCAATATACTAACTTTTATTTATAACTTCAAGAGCTGGGAAAGAAAAAGAAGGGAAATCAATCGTGACGTACAAAAAGGAAAAAAGCTGTCAAAGGATGATTTTAAAATTCTCCAACTAATGGTTGATACTGAAGATATCATTTTAACTTGTTCCAAAGGTAATATTGCCTTTATTCAATTTTTTAAAATTACATACATAACATTTTTATTTTTCAATATTTTAATACAATGAAAATTGATTTTAATCACAGTATAATCTGCAGCTGATAATAAATCCAAATTTCTGATGTTTATGTTTGCTATTTTAATTTAGAACGTCGCAGATCAATACTCATCTCTTTGAAGTCTACACAAGTAGAACATGCAATGAGTCCAGGAAGAGCTCCAGAACAATTGAAACCACTGCACAATAAGAGGCCAAAGCCTAACTCGTTTCAAGGTAACGACAATAGTAGTACGTACAGGCAGGATGAACAAGACAAAAACCAAGGCAACCACCTATTAAGAAGTAATCACAGTACAAGATATCGTGCAGATTTCAGTGAAACTGTTAATGAAAACCAATTGTCCCTGGAATGTTTGGCACCAGTAGCGACACAAAGTAAGTTTTAAACTGAAAAAAATTTTATAATAATACATGATTAATAATATCTGAGAGTTGTAAATTAGCTTCTTACAGTCTTAGACAATGCAACTGAAGTGAATATTAAATTCTTATGTATTGTAAAATCTCTTAGAAATAACAACTTTTTTCAATCAACATTATATTACTATCATGGCATAAATACAAAATTAAAAATTGCATATCAGCAGAAACATTTTGAAATTTATTATTAATTTGTTGTCTTGTTTTAGAAAATCGCTATAAACCTAGTCAGGTGTTTAACAACATAACACATAGGAGAAATGTATCAAAGGAGAATATTGTTGATTATTATAAACAACACGTTCCTATTCGACAAAAAACACCGTCCAATAACAGAGGGCACAATATGTCACCTAGAAATTATGAGGAAGGACCATCAAACTCGACTGGATGCAAAGGTAAGAACTCCATTGTTTTGCAAATTCTATTAAGCTGTAAATAACAAAAAATAAAGAAATTTGTCAGTCAATTTTACAAAGTCATTTCTTATTAATTATATAATATATATTTCATACAAATGTGTATAAGTTTTTGGCAATAATGCTTTTGCTATGGTTTATTAGAAATCTTATGTACCAATATTGTCGAAACAGTACTAATAATACAAATAGTCTTCCAAATTTAGAAAATTTATGAAGTATTCACAAAATTTTATATTGATAGAAATTAATCATGTTCATAAATATAGAGATTAATGGTATTACATGTATTTCAATTTATGTAGGTAAAAATCGTGATTATTCATGGAAATCCTCGGAAAAGTTAACAAAGCATCATCTTGATGATAGTATGGTCCATAGTCGACAAAATGATTACTCAACTAACAGCCATGTTAAAGTAGATCATAATTTCAATGTTACATCAACTTTCTTCACACATAATGGTAAATTACACCGTGACAGTGATCTCAAAAGTGACAGTTTTTAACACTTTCTTTTGGACTTTTGGCTGGGAAAATCTTACACTTTTGTGAGCTCTGCGAGCGCATTTTTGTACGAACCCAAAACATTACACACCTCCTCTCTACGGTACCAAGTGCAATAAACGAATTATTAAGTGTATCGTAATCCAAGGCATTATCAATCCTCCCCATTACTTTAATATTGCTCCACTTGCCTTAGCGAATTAAAGTCTTATCATATAAAGGAAAGACGTCTGGGACGTCATATTAAAAAAAATATTTTTAATTTTATGGAAAAAATTAATGAATTATTAATTCGAATCATATTTCTTATCTGCTATGTATGTGGCACGTGAGTGCGTGTGGGGAGTGAGGATATTGAATGTAAACGTATTGGTATTAGAAGGTGTTTATTTCATGCTGTCTCGAATACAACTGGTGGTCGTTCGGCGGGCCTAGAGCGCGATCACAGGTGGCTTACATATTCTGCCACGCTTGCACATTCCATACTAACGCACATACACTACACTCCTCCCTTGTTTTACATCGGAAGGCTCGCTCTATCGGCCAGACGCTTTTACCGACGTATAGGTAATACAATTTGAACTTTATGGCGCTTAACGAACGCACCCGAGTTGCTTTGTATTTGATACGTTGACGGTGACAGTTGTTTAAGTGCTCTGCCCGGAATTCGCTTACCTCCCGAAACTCCGTGGTTGTCAATCATCACCTCATCCCCTGCGTCTAACCGTATTTTCCGCAGATGTTGCCCGCGCGCTACTAACTTCTCCTGCTTTTCTTTAACTTTACCGCGAAGATTGGGTCGTAGGAGATCAAACCGCGTTTTCAGCTCGCGGTTGTGCAGCAAACTAGCTGGTGTTTTTCCCATGGTGCAGTGAGGCGTGCTGCGGTAATCGAACAAGAACTTGTGTATAGCGTTTTCGACTCTCTCCCCTCCTTGCACAATTTTTTTTACTTTATCTTTGAAGGTTCCCACAAAATTTTCTGCTGCGCCGTTCGTTGCTGGATGATATGAAGGTGAGTAGCTGTGTTTCACCCCGTCGTGATCTAGGAAATCGTTGAATTCTGAGCTTGCCAGGTTTTTGCCGTTGTCTGTGATCAGGTGGTCTGGTAGGCCGTGTCTTACAAAAAGCTCTTGGAAAGTTTCCACGAGTTTGTTTGCCTTAGTGTTTTGTCTAAAGTTTATCACTTCCAGCCATTTTGAGTATACGTCTACCACTACTAAATACATGTCACCGAATAGTGGTCCTAGGAAATTTGCGTGTACTCTTTCCCATGGTTTTTCCGGCCATGGCCAAGGGGTTGGGATGGCCTGTGGCGCGCCCAGGGTATTTGGGGCTTAATGCTTGGGGGGTAGCCAATCAGTATTTTGTTGAATTCGGTTGCCCAGGGTTTTGGCTGCTTGGAGCTGGAGGGGTAGCCGATCAATTTTTTTGTTGAACCCGGGCGCCCAGGGTATTTGGGGGTTAGAGCTTGGGGGGTAGCCAATCAGTTTTTTTGTTGAATTCGGGCACGTAGGGTTTTGTGGGCTTAGAGCTTGGGGGGTAGCCAATTAGTTTTTTTGCCATCTGACAGAAATTTTATTTAAAAACTGTCTTACCGTCAGAGAATTTCTTTTTCAGCCAAAAAAAATTTTGTCGGCGAGATTTTTGTCGGTGAGATTTATTGTCGGCGAAAATTTGATCTGCGAGATTTTTTGTCGGCGAGATTTTCAGTTATGGTTTTGCAACATACCCCTTAAAACAATTTTTGTAATAATAAAAATAATAAATAATAACTGTTATCATGAATCTGTAGTCATCAATATGTAGTTACACTAAGTATCTTAAAAAAATCTCTAAGTAGAAAAAAATTACAGACCTTATTTTTTTAAAATTAAAATTTTTCTTTTTTAAACTAAAAGATTGTACTTACTTGCAGCTAGTAATTCTTCTAGATTTCAATTTCAAGTCGTTACTGTTGTAATGAGTCCATCTTCTCACAAAAATTTTTTGAAAATATTTATTTATACTTTATTTTCACTAACTGGTTCACATAAAAGTCAATTATATTGACCCAAGTTTATTTTTCTACTTTTAAAATAAAAATAACTCAAAAACTCTACCAAAACAACCCAGTTATAGTTATATAAATTGTATATTAATATTCGTAAATTGATAGCTAAAAAAGTGGTCATTTTTAAAACAAACTTTTAGTGTCTTTACTCAAGTTAAACTAGATGAGTTTAAACTTACTAAAATCAGACCTGTGAGGTCTTATTTAATTTATTCCGAGAGACTGAACAACAAGACTGATGACGACGTCATTGCTTTGATAAAAATATGACATTCTGACATTTTTCCTATACCTTTTATTTGACACAACATTCTTTTTCTTCTTCTTCTTCTCCTGTGACTAAGGGACACGAGATGTATTAGCCAGATTCAGTTACCCCCTATAAGTTTCTCAGTCTCCTATGCACAGCACTGGAAAGCTGGTGGGTGCAATGCTTATCTCGCAGTTGGTACACTAAAAACCCACATTGTAGGGAGAAAAACCTATACCAGGATGACCGAGGTTTCACTTATTGAGTCGCATTTAGAACCAAGACATAAAGCCCATGAAAATATCTTTCAGAGTACCAGCACTGGGAGTCTATTCAGGTCCCTCGGGTTGAGAGTCCAGTATCGAAACTGTCGAGCTGCCGCGGCTCTTAAATAATTTTTTAAAATAAATAATTCTTCTTTTCTTATTGATTTTAATTCAAAGTTTAAGTAGAGTAGGTAAAACTAATGTGGATACCCCCGATAATTTGAATATATGCTCGTTTCGCATTATCTCTAAATTTCAAAATGACTACTGCTTTCACTATATGTGGTTTTTAACACCACTGTTCTTATTTTTATCGGTTAAAATGCTATGAAACAATAAAACAAGATGCATCCGATCTAAATAATATAGATGGTCCCAGCGAAGAAATACCTTAGCAGAAAATCTGGAGATTTTAAATGACCAATGAGAGGCTAAAATGAACTAAAGTTTTTTTTTTGAATCAGGAATCTCAATAAATCATTACTTAAAAAATAAGATTTTTTTATTTTTTTCAATTTTTTAATTCATTTTAGCCTCTCATTGGTCATTTAAAATCTCCAGATTTTTTGATAAGGTTTTTCTTCGCTGGGACCGTCGATATTAATTTATAGGCTTTCTTATATCCTATTTTTTCCACCTTTCAAACCTATTTTTATTAACGCATTTTCTATAAAATTGGACACTATCATAAATATTTTAACTTTACAAAAACCTTAGTGACGTCAATATAGCCAACCCCTTTAAATTGAATTTTATACTTAACTATATTAGTAATAAATGATCAAAATAGTTCGAATACTTTGAATTAACGATAAATAAAGGGTCTTTGGAGTACATTTTATTGTTGGTAAAAATTTATTCCTTTAAGTTAATTTTATTTATTCTTTTATTTTACAGAAAAATTTTTTTATTAGTTGGGACTACTCATCATAAAGTACATTTAGTCACTGAATTATTGTCTTTTTAAAATAATTTTAAATTAAAGTTTTACTAGAGATTGTAATGAACCAATACTTAGATAAAAGTAGAAGTTATAACGGCGAAATTAAAATCACAAATTTTGGTGTCTTCAAAAACTACGTTTTAGTAAATAAACTGCAGTCATTCAATCCCTGTTTTTCATTATCGAACATGTAAGGTCTTGTTTTAAAGCTCTTGAATCGAGCTTTTAAAATGAGATCTTTCTGATTAAAAAAAATAGTTTGGTGAAATAGCATCCATTCTCGCAGAAAGTAGCCATATTAGGAACCCCTGCCTTATTTAAAATGACTACAAATTATGTGTTCCAATTAAGTTATATAAATAATACATCTAGTAATATCATTTATTTTTTATATTTACTATAAAAAAAATCATATTTCGATGATCCCAGCAAAAAAAACCTTAGCCCAAAATCTTCCACGAATAAAGCTACAATGAGGCGACTTTCGATGATTAAAATGTCTCTAAATCACTAAATTCATAATTTTAATTTTTGTCGATAAGAGGAAAATGAGTTTTTCTATCAGTCTGTTAATACAAGAGATTGAAAAAAAAAATTTCGACACACTAACCGTTAATAAAAAGACTATTGCAATGTTTTATAAGCTGAAAACTTAAATTCTTTTTATTCGTGGCTGGTGGGCCACAAAACAATTTTACGACCTCTTATATTGATACGCTGATAGCAAACCTCATTTTCTTCTAATCTACAAAAATTAAAATCATGAAAAATTTTGTTTAGAGACATTTTAGTTATCAAAAGTAGCCTCATTGTTACTTTATTCGTGGCGAATTTTGGGGTAAAGTTTTTCTTCGCTGGAACCATCGATTTATAATTAAAATAATATTATTATTTTATCAAATGAAGTGTGAATTGAAAAAGATTGCTGCAAATAAAATTTGTTTAACATTTTGAAGAGAGCAAGAAAAAAAGGAAAATTTAAATATTTCAGATAAATTTATATTGTATTTAATTAGAAAATAAACATCAAATGTAAAATCGTTATTACAAGAGACTCTTGTTTATCTGGTTTTACACGAATCTTTTCCTAAATAATCTAATACTTTGAAAATATATAATTTATTTTGCCCTTTATTTTACAATTATAAAATAAAGAACAAATTAGTTGAACGCAATAAAAAAAAAAAATAAATAAATTTTAGTCGAGAAAATAAATAAACAATCACTTTAACAATTAATATTTGCAATAGAATAAAGTAGTGAATATAGGAGATTGTTTAATATTTAAATCCGAAGGTGTTAATTACTGAAATCTTCATTTTTTTTTTTTTTTTTTTATTTATTGTAAAAAAATCTTCATTATCCAATATTTCGGTTTTCAAACAAACCCCGTTCCTAATTTATTCTAATAATCGAGACTTTACTGTAAAAGCTAATGATATTAGTTGTATGAGTGATACCTTACGTGACAAAAAAATATTGTTTTGTGTCAACTTGCGTTTAAAAGCAATGCTTTTTTGTTTAACATTGATGATGAATTCTCTTAGAAAAAACAAAAATTTAACTTCTTGATTGTAAAAATAACTAAATTATAAATTAACTTCTGTTGGTCAAGTACAGAAATAGTGGTCAAATTTTTAATCAGAAACTCATTTATACCGCGTTGAGCAAAAACATTTAAAAAATTATGATAATAAATAATAAATATAAATGTATACCTACTTTACAAGGCCTTAGGTAAGTCAAATTATTTGAAAAGGTCAAATTTGTACTCTGCGGCCTTTAAATCCTCTGCATAGCAAATAGAAAAAAAAATAAATAAATTGTAATTACGATGAATTTTCTTATACCAAGTTCGATGTAAATCTTTAAAGAATATCAATAATTTTCTGTTTTAAGTAAGTCTTGTGTCGGTCAAATTAAAAAATTTTGTTCAGTTTTGTCATTGCAAATATTTTTTTTTTTTTTGTTTAAAAAAAAAAATAAATAAAAACAGTTTTGTTACTTCATTCTTCAAATTTTTGACAATGAATTCTTGATAATTTTATTAGTTAAAAAAAAAAAAAAAAAAAAAATGAATAAAATAAAAAGAATTTATTGCGCTGTATTTATTACACTTACTCCCCCTAATCTTTTTTGCAAGGTTAACTTATTTCACTTAAGTTCGAACAATTTTAATTTACGCGCGCTTTTCTTGTGTTCTACATAGTTGGTTCCTTGACCGTCATCAATTACTCGCCAACTTCAGTCTTGGGTGCTAATGCCCTACTCCCCAATGTCATTAAAATAAAAACAATATCTCATCTCATAAAGAGAAAAAGCCGCAAGATTGGAGTTAATAAAAATTTGGCTGAACCATACCACAAGTGTAACAAGAATTTTTACGTGAAAACGTATTTTTACGAATCGTCACCAGTATACTAAAAAAATCATATTAAATAAGATGCTTAAAATGGGGAAAATACAAGGTATGTTAAAGTTAACCTCGAAAAAAATTTACTCATTAAATTTTTAAGTACGGACTCTTAATTTTCAGTTTATTTCATGTATCTAACAATTTAAATTTATTGCAAAAAATATTTTATCCTGGCTGAGCATTTTTTTGTATTAGTTAGATGGCTTGTCACACTCTTGTCAAGTTTTTGAGTTTGTCTATCTTATGTCTTACTGTACCTAGATATTACTACTTAAATTTTTTTTACTGTGCAAGAAAGTATAATCTTATGAAATTTTATTCATTTAATTATTTTATATTAGATACCACATACTTTTTTTCTGGTTCGTGGTCCCGGTAATATCGTCCCAAGAAGAACTTACACTAAAAAATTAAGGTGTCACGTTAGTCTAGGCAATACGGAAGCTTTTTTTAAATAATCATTTTATCCAAGATACATTACACTACTTTAGCAAAAAAACAATTATCTAGGTCATAATATCCAAGCTTTACTTAAGCTACAGGTATATCACAAAATTAAAAATTTTTATAAATTTTATATCATACATTTTTTTTATAGTTTGCGGTTTGCGAAGTTGTATTCTGTACGTTGAAATATTCATTAATATTTTCTAGAAGAATATTACTAAATAACAACTGTTGCAAGAAATGAAAAAAACAAATAAGATATTCACGTGAAAATCCAAATTTTCCAAAATAATTTTTTCTTCTTCATCAGATTGATTCAAATTTGACTTGCATTTTAACCAATGTAATAATTCATTTATTTGTGACCGTCTTAAAAAACTGCTACAGGTAAAGATTGACGTTTCTCCTGTTGAGTAAACAAAGATAGTGGAAAAAAAAAATTTTATCCGTACGATCGCCATCTTCAATTCATTGCTGAAATAGTCATAGGTAAAATTTCACAGTTTCAAATTTTTCAAAGTGAAATATTGAATCAAAATATTACTTATGAATTTTTAACTACACTTTTTTAGGGGGCTTTAATTTTTAAACATTTTTAGAAAAAATAATGTGTAGTTTATTAGTTATTTTTTTAATTTTTTTTTTTTACTCCTTTAGGAAAAATTTTTTAATTTTTTTTTTTGGTATATAATTAAAATCTTTGAAAATTATAAAGAACATTTTCAACTAATTTTTCTTGTCAAGTATAAAAATTTTATTTTAAAAACAATGGAAAAAATATTTACGCTTGGTTCGTAAATATAAGAAGAGTAATCAAACTAAAGTATTTCAAAAAATTGACACTTATTACCTTAATAAAATTACGTGAATTAGACAAATGATTTATGATTCGCTCATTTATCAAAAAAAGTCTAAATACCGAAATATTCAAATTTTGGGCACTATTTTATCTAGCGCAAAGTACGCAAATTTAAACATACTTGGTTTATAATCTTTGGGTGCTAAGATCACCAAAAAATACTTACGCTGAGTACGTAAAATCCGGGCAAGAGTAATGCATAAAAGTTTATTTACAGACCAGCGCAGTCTTAGTAAAAAAAAAATTCAATCATATTCTAAGTAATACATTCTACAACAAAATTTTAATCAAAAAATGTAATAACGTAATCGAATTATTATTTTTAAACATGATAACGGAATTAAAAAATTTACTTGTAAAAGAAACGTTTTTTATTTATTTTCTAATTTTTGAATTGTTCTATTTTAGAACTTTCAATTTTTTCATTAATATTTAACGAAGACAGCGCCGCCTAACATCTTTAATCAAAAATTACTATCATCCTAACCTGACAAGTGGCGGTAACAAAATTCGAAATCGAGCATGGTTGCCCCTTAATAAACTCCAATTATTAAAATAATAAAAGAAAATTCTCTGTCCTAACTCGAGAAGAAATATTTGAGTCAGAGTGGCCGGAGAATAGTATATTCCTGTGCAAGTAAGGGAACCGCGTCGGTCCCACGAGAGTAGGACCGACAAGGTTCACTTACATGCACAGGACTGTGCTTTCTCAAATTCGCTGAATTTCAATGCATTTTTCTATAATTCATTGACAAGAGGCGACAGAGCGCAGCGGTATCCATGTGTCCTCCCGCCGGCGCACAGTGAACGGATCCGAAAATCGTTGGAAAGAATCTATTTAAATGAAGGAAAATAAAGCTAGAGAGATGTGGTCAACGACAATCAAAAGCTAATTTAATAACAATCATAGAAAAAATATAAAAATTATAGGTTTTCCATTCCTAACCTGAAAAAAATGCAAAAAAAAAAAATCACGAATGTGTAATTTTCGTCCAAAATCTGAAAAGAACGAATACGATTGTAAAATCAATTTTTTTTTAGTTTATGGCAAAAATAAATGATTTTATAAACATTTCTTCTACTGTTTTTAATTAAACATGTTTAAATCGTAATTATCGATAAAACAAACTATTTTTTAAACATAAAATTCATGTAACTTCATAAAATATACTATGTAATTAAAATATATTACGTGAAAAATGTAAAAAATCATACAACCCCATAACTGAATTCGTCAGACTTCTACAACCCAATAATCGAAATTATCAGGCTCTTACAACCCTATAACTGAATTCGTCAGACTTCTACAACCCAATAACCGAATTCATCAGGCTCTTACAACCCTATAACTGAATTCTTCAGACTTCTACAACCCAATAACCGAATTATTCAGGCTCTTCCAACTCCATAACGAAATTCGTCAATTTCCTACAACCCTATAACTTAACTCATCAACCTTCAATCCTTCAAACATACAACTCCATAACCAAATTGATCAGATTCTTACAACTCCATAACCAAATTGATCAGACTCCTACAACCTATAACTGAGTTCGTCAAATACTTACAATCCTATAACCATATTCGTCAAACTCCTACACTATTCCATAATAGAATTTGTCATACTTCTACAACCCTAACTTCGAAATCATCAGACTTCCATAACCTATAAAAGAATTCATTAGACTTCTACAACCCCATAACCGAATAAATATAGCTTCTGAAACCAATAAGCAAACTTGTTAGACTTCTACACACTCATAACTAAATTCTTTAGACTTCTATTTATTCTTCAAGCCTACAACTCCTTAACCGAATTCGTCAGACTTTTACAACCCATAATTAAATTCATGAGACTTCTGCATATTCCTTAAGCCTAAGACCCCATAACCAGGACTTCTAAAACTCCATATCTTTATTCGTTAGATTTCTAAGTATTCCTCAAGTCTACAACCCCGTTAACTGAAATCGTTTAAATTCTACAACCATATTCATCAAGCTCCTACAACCCTGCAACCAAATTTATCAGACTTTTACAACCCTATACTTGTACTTATCGTACTTGTAGAACCTAACAGAATTCCTTTTATTTCTACAACCCCATAACCGAACTCATCTGACAAAAAAAAAATTGATTGAAATCAACAAAATTCGTAAAACAACGATGTCTCATGTCATTTTGATTGTTGTGCACTTTGTATTACTATTGCATTCTTTTTGCACTTTATCGTGGAATTCATTCAATTTTTTTTTTATAATTATTTGCTGTGTAACAAGAATTATCAATGATCCACCAAATCATAGATTTTTAGACTTAATGAAAATGTGACAAATATACTTCTAGGGTTATATAGTTCTGACGAATTCATTTATAGGATTATAGGCTTGAGAATTACATATAAAGGACGTATTTGGTTATAAGATTTTGAGCGTTTAACAAATTCAGTTATGTAGTTGTAGGAATCTGATCAATTAAGTTATGAGGTTGTAAGAGCCTGATCAAAATGGTAATGGGATTGCAAGTTTGAGGAATAAAAAGCTGATGAATTCGGTTATGGAGTTAAAGGAATTCGGCTAATTCAGTTATGGGGTTGTAGAAGTCTGACGAATTCTTATATAGGTTGTAGAAGTTAGATAAGTTTGAGTATAGGGTTGAAGAAGTCAGACAAATTCTATGATGGGGTTGTGTAGGAATCTGATGAATATGATTATAGGGTTGTGGGTGTTTGACGATTTCAGTTATGGAGTTATAGGAGCTTGATGAATTTGGATATGTAGTTGTAACGGTCTAACGAATCTAGTTATGGGGTTGCAAAGGCATATAAAGTTAATTATGAGATTGCAGAAGCTAGACGGGTTTTAAGAGTCTGATAAATTCGGCTATAGGGTTGTTAGAGTTCAAAGAATTCGGTCATGGGGTTGCAGAAATTCAACTAATTCTGCTTGGTTGTAGAAGTATTACAAAATCAAGTATAGGGTTATCAAAGTCTGATGAATTTGATTGCGGGGTTGTAGGAGCATATCAAAAATTTCTATAGGGTTGTAAAATTATGACAAATCCATTCAACAGGGTTGTAGGATTGAGGAATACATAGAAGTCTAACGAATTAAGCTGTGGGGTTTTAGAAGTCCTATTTAGACTTCTATTCCTAAAGTCTGCAAACCCATAACCAAATTCGTCAGAATTCTACAACCCCATAACTGAGTCCGTCAATATTCTACAACCCTATAAGTGATCGCAAATCCAACAACAATCCATTCTTCAAGCCTACAACCTCATAATTGAATTTTTTATACTCCTGCAACTCTATAAGGAGTCATCCATTAATGATGTCACACTAATTTGGTATAGTCTCGTAGCGCTACAGTGTTAGCAGACTATATCATAAAAACGTGACATCATTAATGGATGGCCCCTAACCGAATTGATCAGACTTCAACAACTTTATAACTCGACTCAGCAAACTCCAATTACATGCCTGAATTCACCAACCTTCTATTCCTCAAGCTAAAAACTCTATAACCTAATTCGTTTTATTTCTACAATTTATTTCGATTATATTTTTACAATCATCTTCTTTATCAGATTTAACGCGTCCACAAGTTCAATAATTTCCGAGTATGCCATACTTTTTGTAACAAAAGATGGTAAGAACAAGCTAAATCACTTCGAATTAAAGTGGTTAAAAATTGTCCTTAAGAATTTTTGAAATGTTTCCAAGTATTGAAAACTTCCAACAATCAAAATTTCAATTGCCGAATATATTTTACATGGAGAGAAAATAAATTTTCTTTCGGTAGACAAAAAAAATTCCAATGATAGAAAACTTCCATTTATTGCCGATTCTAATTATAAAGTTTACGCAGTAAAAATGTATTTAAAAGATAATAGCAATGAACAATTATTTTAGAAAGATAATACATGGAAAACAAAGTTTTGATCCTAGTTGATAATTGTACGAATTATTTTAAAAGATTGTGAAATTTTTTGAATGATCCGATGAATTTGTGAGTATCACAAAATGATCCTTATAATCATTTTTAAGGATCCCAAAGATTCATAAAATGATCATAAGGCTCATTTTTATCATTTTTTTTTTTTTTTTTTTTTTTTTTTTACCATAAGTCCAAAAACCAATGATTTGGATCATTGATAATTCTTTACGAATTTTGTTGATTTTAATCAATTTTTTTTTGTCAGATGAGTTCGGTTATGGGGTTGTAGAAGTAAAGGGAAATCCGTTAGGTTCTACAAATACGACAAGTTCAAGTATGGGGTTGTAGAAGTCTGATAAATTTGATTGCAAGATTGTAGGAGCTTGATGAATATGGTTGTAAAATTAAAACTATTTCAGTTTACGAGGTTGTAGACTTGAGAAATCTAACGAATAAAGATATGGAGTTTTAGAAGTCCTGGTTATGGGGTCTTAGGCTTAAGGAATATGCAGAAGTCTCATGAATTTAATTATGGGTTGTAAAAGTCTCACGAATTCGGTTAAGGAGTTGTAGGCTTGAAGAATAAATAGAAGTCTAAAGAATTTAGTTATGAGTGTGTAGAAGTCTAACAAGTTTGCTTATTGGTTTCAGAAGCTTTATTTATTCGGTTATGGGGTTGTAGAAGTCTAATGAATTCTTTTATAGGTTATAGAAGTCTGATGATTTCGAAGTTAGGGTTGTAGAAGTATGACAAATTCTATTATGAGGTTGTGTAGGAGTTTGACGAACATGGTTATAGGATTGTGGGTATTTGACGAACTCAGTTATAGGTTGTAGGAGTCTGATCAATTTGGTTATGGAGTTGTAAGAATCTGATCAATTTGGTTATGGAGTTGTATGTTTGAAGGATTGAAGGTTGATGAGTTAAGTTATAGGGTTGTAGGAAATTGACGAATTTCGTTATGGAGTTGGAAGAGCCTGAATAATTCGGTTATTGGGTTGTAGAAGTCTGAAGAATTCAGTTATAGGGTTGTAAGAGCCTGATAAATTCGGTTATTGGGTTGTAGAAGTCTGACGAATTCAGTTATAGGGTTGTAAGAGCCTGATAATTTCGATTATTGGGTTGTAGAAGTCTGACGAATTCAGTTATGGGGTTGTATGATTTTTTACATTTTTCACGTAATATATTTTAATTACATAGTATATTTTATGAAGTTACATGAATTTTATGTTTAAAAAATAGTTTGTTTTATCGATAATTACGATTTAAACATGTTTAATTAAAAACAGTAGAAGAAATGTTTATAAAATCATTTATTTTTGCCATAAACTAAAAAAAAATTGATTTTACAATCGTATTCGTTCTTTTCAGATTTTGGACGAAAATTACACATTCGTGATTTTTTTTTTTGCATTTTTTTCAGGTTAGGAATGGAAAACCTATAATTTTTATATTTTTTCTATGATTGTTATTAAATTAGCTTTTGATTGTCGTTGACCACATCTCTCTAGCTTTATTTTCCTTCATTTAAATAGATTCTTTCCAACGATTTTCGGATCCGTTCACTGTGCGGCGGCCGGACGGCGATAAGTTGGGCATAGTGGGGGCGAAATTTGACACTTGACCTCTCATTGGTTTTAAAGTAGTAAAAATTAACAAAGAAAATGCCTAAGTGTGTTGCTTACGACACTATACACTATGCATTTCCCATAAAATATACCTATATATATATTACTTCGGTTCTTCTTTCTGCTGCTCTTTCGTAAACAGCTTCAGAGTTCAGAGAAATGACAGCAGACGTGGAAAAGGCCTTTTTCCACGCGTGTTTTGAAGACTACTAAACTATAGGAGAAAAGGGTCGGTTCCCTGGTTGTTCACACGCATGGAAAAGGACGTTTTCCACTTGCGGATTTGAGAAAATCAAAGTCCCACTCCTGATGAAAAAAAATATAAGTGACATGGAGTAATTCTATGTAAAAAAACCGAAAATGTTCCAAGTCCTGATAAAAAAAGAATTCTCTGTCCTGACTCGAGAAAAAATATTTAAGTCAGAGTGACCGGAGAAAATCAAAGTCCCCAACTTAAAAAATATAAGTTCGAGTGACATTGAGTAATTCTAAGTGAGAAAACCAAAAATGTTCCAAGTCCTGACATAAAAAAGAAAATTCTGTCCCGACTCGAGAAAAAATATCTAGGTCATTGTGACTGGAAAAATTCCAAGTCCCACTCTTAAGAAAAAGTATAAGTCCAAATGACATAAAATAATTCCAAGTCAGAGTGGCTGAAAATGTTCCAAGTCCTGAAAAAAAAAAAATTCTCTGTCCTGACTCGAAGAAAAATATCTAGGTCAGAGTGACTGAAAAAAACTTAAGTCCCACACTCAAGAAAAAGTATAAGTCCAAATGACAAATTAAGTTTAAGTTAGAGTATCCGAAGATGTTCTAAGTGCTTAAATAAAAAAAAAAAAAAATTATTGTTCCTAACTGGAGAACAAAATTTCAAGTTTTGACTCAAGAAAATAAATCCAAGTCCTTAACTTTAAAAAAATCTAAGTCCTGCGTTTATGAAATGAGTACGAGCGTCTTAAACAAATTCTGAGTCTTACATGATTCTAGTTTACATGATTCTTCGTTTGTTTTAAGCAGAGTACCGTATTTACCCATGAATATGCTACTCTAAAAATTTGGTTTTTTGTGTCTTAAAATATGGTGTGCTTAAAAGTTAAATTTTAAGACTAAATCTAGAAGAGCGCTTAGAAAAAAAATCCGCCTCATATGCTGAATTACAAGTTCAATCAAAACAGTATGTCCTTACATTAAGAGCAAAGCTTTGTGCAGTTTCCACCAAAATGATATAAGTCGAGACCATGAAATTGTCTACAGCACTTGATGGCTCCGAAGATGATGAACTGTGACAGAATCTTGATAATCAAGATACTTTGGAAAGTAATGAATCAGAAGATGATAGCGACAAATTAATAATTTTTTTCTACTTTCCCGAAAATGGGTGTGGTTGTTCTATGGGGTGCAACTTATAAACAAGGTCTTATTTTTTTTTTCCCTTTTGGCCCTCTCAAAGTATGATGTGGTTCATACATGGGTAAATACGGTAAATTTGGTATTTAAAGATTTTTGTTGATTAAATAATCTTTAACAAAAAAAAAAAATAACTCTTCGTAGCATAGTGTGCTGTTTTACTCTAATTCACTGCTTATTTTTTAATCTATAGAAAAGAATTTTTCGCCCTTCTTACCTTAATGTTGAAACTTCACCTCTTGTTTTTAGTTATAAGAAAGAAAAATAGTATATTTCTCTTAGGGTTTGATTCGGCCGACTCGTTGCAACCCTTGCCTTCGGCTCGGGTCACAAACTTCTCGGAGGCCAAATGGAACTTTCTTTCCCGCGGAAATAATATACTACACACAGAAAAAAAATTGACTGTTGTAACCAGTCTTAAGTAAGAGGAGATGAACCCATGCTAAGTACGACTGAACAATCCGGACCTCAGACCAGATGAACCAGTCTGGCGGACGGGATTGACTTCAGAAGCATGCCGCCGTAATGCACGCAAGGCTTTACTTCAGACGAATGCCGCCGAAGTCAATACCGTCCGCTAGACTGGTTCATTTGGTTTGAGGTTCGGATTGTTCAGTCGTACTCAGCACGGGTTCGTCTCCTCTTACTGAAGACTGGTTACAACGGTCAATTTTTTTTCCGTGCAGTAGAAGCTTGATTATCCGAAACCTCGATTATTTGAACCGTCTCAGAGCTTAAGGGGTCGGACCAACCGTCCGCCTCTCAAGCTTAACATCGCTCCTTAGTCTAGTTTTGTTTTGAATAAGTGAATGTAATCTAATCTAATAAAATCTAGTTCAAGAAACTTTCATAACTTTTATTATTTATTCACAAATATTTTGTATTAGGCCGACTATTATTGTACAGTATATTATTATTTTTTTAGAGTGTCTCCTTCGTTTTTTTATAATTTCCTTGAAGCGAGTTCTGCAACTTTTGATTCTATTGGTTATTTTTTTGGTAGACAATCTGATGATTGTGTTTTTCATGTTTCTTGGCATGCCGTTGTATTTTACTTGATTTAAGTTATCTTTTACTAAACCTGCAATAAATATTTGAATTCAAATTCAATTTAAAATCTCTTTTATTAAAATAGTACTATATTCCTGCTTTCAGCAGTGTCGGTAAGAATTCGTTTTATCAATTAGTAGCTTTTTTCGGCAACGAGCCAGAAAAAGACACCCACGAGCAGTTTGTTTGTTGACTATGATTTTGTATGATCCTGGGTAATGGATTTGAAATTTTACAGTACCTAATATATATTATATTGTTAGATTTAAAAAATTCGCAAGGCTATTAATGACATGATGGATACAATAATAACAATATCGTTCATTTTTAGTTATTTTTTCTTTTATTTCAGCTCTTTATCACGTGACCATTAGTATTCATGCATACTTCTTTTGTTGCGCTCCCTATGCTAAGGATGAACACGATATTTTTTCTTAGGGCTTATTCTCTATATTCAATTCGCACAAGCAAAGGGGGAACTAACATGGTGGCATACCAACGTTCCATCGAGAACATTTTAATTTTATGGTTTTGAGTATTATTATTGTTTTGCAAATTCAAAATTATTGTGCACATATTCAAATGAAATGAAATGAAATAAAACATAAATAAACAAAGGGCCAAAGGTGCTTTAGGCTCGAGGAATGACCTTTGAACTGCGTCTGCTATAATTTTTTTACACGCTTCGAAGGCATTTATATCATTCTGACTGAACGAGATTTTTGCTTTTTAGACCGTCTTTGAAGGAGATTGTTGAGTTAGGCCTGGTACTCGAAAGCGTGAGGGATGCAGCCACGGTAGTGATTTCAAATGCCTATGAAATGACGCAATTCAGTCGCTGTTTGTGGAAGTGGAAAGTTCATGATAGCTTCAGTTTTTTCGGGCGGAGGCTGGAAACCATCCTTGTTTACTGAGTATCCAAGGTAGGTTACTTGAGGCTTTCCAAAAATGCACTTCTCCGCATTAATTTTGAGGTTAGCTTCTCGAAGAGTCAGGAAAAGCTGGCGCAAGTATTCCAGATGTTCAGCGTGGTTCTTCGAAGCTATAAAAAGGTCATCAATGTACTATTTAACAAAACGTAACATACGAAGGACGTAGTCTATCGTGCGTTGCAAGGTTTGAACTGAGTTTCTAAGACCAATGCGGGTTAAAACTAACCGCATCTCTTAATTTTTCTTCTAGTCCAAGATATTGCCGTTTTAGTGAATGCAACTCCCGCTTATTTCTTCTTCTTCTTTCTTTTATTGGCACCATCCCGCTTATTTGACATAGTAGTGACTAGTCTCTCTGAGCGTGCAAGCGCTCTAATAACATTACCTAAATAATTTGATATAATTAAGTAAAGAATATTATTCGCAATGGTTTGAGGAAAAGTTACTTTTTGTCAAAAGTCTTTTTTAATTAGGCAAGCATAATTAATAATTATAAATAGTGATTATCAGTGGTGGGTAAAAACAAATTTTTTAAACTCTATACTAATTAAAAAATAATGATTATCAGAAAAAATTTTATTTAATATAGTGTTAAATCAAATAAAAAATTAAGAGGAGGATATATCCCGCGAATATGCGCCCTCTAGTGTAAAATTCGTATTTTTCAAATACCTTTTTTTTTATAGTACAAAAGTTAATAAAATTTCATCCACGTGTTTGAAATTTAAAAAAGGAATCTAAATAAAAAATTATACGCTAAGTATGATCTTTAAAAAATACTTTAAAAAAAGTAATATTTACGGCGATTGGTTTTTTTAAAAGGAGTCTAAATAAAAAGTTATACGCTAAATATAATAATCTTTTTTTGAAAATGAACTAATGAAAGAAGTGAAATCAAAAAATTTATTACGGACGACTTGAGGGCGAATTACTTATTATTTAAAAATAATTTCTCTTTCACGGCAGTCGGTTTAAAAAAAACCAAATCGCCGTTAAAGCCCGATTGGGCTTTAGGATATGTTTTTATACAGTCGTTACCTATTTTTATGCTAAAAGTCGATGAAAAAATTATTCATTTAAAATTCATTCACCATTGCAGATGACACAAAACGCTCATCCCAGACTTAATTTCTCCCGAAAAAAAAAAATTCAACATTAATCGTAAAACCAAATAGTAACGACCATAGACGCTGCTTCAAAGAATCTATTTATGTCAATAAATTTTATTTTTAAGAAAAATTAAAGATTTCACATGAAAAGTACGATTTAAGGTGTAAAGAGATAAAACAGATTCTTGAGACGTTGTCTTGTACCATAAAACATACCATGTAGATGGTCAACTCACACGCAACTTGTTTGAAAAATTGCTGAGTAACTTTTTGTTTCTTTCAAAGAACAAAATAAGTTACAACTGTAAAGAATAATATTTTGTACATTATTGTTGATTTTTTTCCAAATCCATACTGTAAAAAAAAAGTTATTTGAAAAGTATGAATTTTTATCTACACGGTGATTCACCGGGAATGACGAGGAGAAAAAATGTAGATTCCTAAAATTTTTCCGATTCCAAAAATAATAGTATTAATAATTTTTTATTAATAGGTTCAAAAGTTATTAAGGATTTGAAAAGTCCCTTCAGATTCAAAAATTTTATTCCGAAAGGGTAGTGGATATAGTAACTTGGATTGTTTTATTTGATATACTTTTTGCAAAAACAAAAGCCCGTGGATAACCTTACACGACACGCGAAAGCACGTGGGTTTGTTTTCATTCAAAACAACGAAGGTTATATGATGTAGCAGGAACTTTTCACGCATGATCAGCGCGAGGTTCAGAGCGCTTCTTTCGAAGCATTGAGTTCAGGCCCGCTGGGGTTACGTTTGAAAAACGTGAAAGCGCAAGAAGTAAAAGAACGATAAAAATTTTTAAATATCGTTCAATGTATGTTTTCAATTTTACTTACGAAAAATTAATTATTATTTTTAAAAAATATAGAATAAAATAAAGAAGCATCATCAAGTACTTAGCCAAGTCAAAAGAACTAAAATTTCATTTTTTTTAAGAAGACGTTGACTTTTAACTAATAAGTCTTTTAAAATATTTTAAATGAAAAAAAAAATTATTTCAGGCCAGACCAAGCCTTTTCTCAATATTTTTTATTTCTAGCGTAAACTTTTTAAGCATGAGGTAAGTAGTTTTTAATCAGAAAAATTAATGTAAATACATAGCTTGTGTTCGAAAATTGTTATTGCTTTGTGAAAGTTGAAATATTACTGAGACAAGTATAGGATTGCATTGCTTTCAATCAGAAATAATGATTAAGTAACTCTGAATCTTTTGAAACAAATACTTATAAGATCAATTTTCATTATAAATAAAAAAAAAATAGTAATAATAATAATTTTTCACAACAATCATAAGATAAGTTAATGAATAATCATGTATGAGCAAACTAATATTTTCAAAGAAATTTGGTTCCAAATAATTTTAACAGTTAATTTGATAAAATTTATTCAAATACTTTTGCTGAACATTCAGCAAGAAAATTAACTTTTTGAAGAGGTTTCTGTACGAAATTAAGAAGAGTTATTTGAAATTTTAATTTTTTTAAATCTTTAGAAGTAAATGCCAGGAGTATATGTACACATGATATTTATTTTGATTTCGTCAATTTTTCAAACAATTACAGATGAAGAAACACTTAAATATTTATAATAATAGCTAAAAAGAACAGTAGTTTAATAAAATTAAATGGTTTAAAATAATTGAATGATATCAAATTTTTACGAGTAAAAAGTATTCATGCATATTTTATTTTTAAAAATTTTTTTAAAGTATCTTTGAGCTCTAGATACTTTTTATAAAGTTAAATTTTGATGAAAACATATTTGATCAATCTGAAACTGTCAACCTGTCTCAAGATAGGTTTTCCTGGCTCAAAAACGATACAACTTTTTTTTAAGAATTCTTGCTTGATAGAAAGTTATTTTAATCAAAAAAATCTTTTGTCATTTGATTAGCATCTCTCAGAGTCAAAATTCAACTGCTCAACCCGACCTGAAATAAGTGATGAAATACCGAAAAAAGTCTAGCTCGATTTTTTCGTGATTTCGTATCCGAATGGAGATTTCCGAGTCGAAAAAATCATTTTCCAATAAAATAGAAAATATTTGGGTTTTTCTCTACTACAGTCGACCTGTCGCAGGTTAGGTTTTCCGGGCTCAAAGAGGATCTAATCTTTTTTTAAAGAATTCTTGCTTGACAGAAAGTCATTTTAATCAAAAAAATCTTTTGTCATTTGATGAGCATCTCTCAGAGCCAAAATTGAACTGCTCGTCTTGACCAGAAATGAGTGATCAGATACAGAAAAAAATCTAGCTTGATTTTTTCGTAATTTTGAATCCGAATGAACCCCTCCGAGTCAAAAAAATCATTCTCTAATAAAATAGCAAATATTCAAAGTCAATCTCAAACAGTCAACCTGTCTCAGGATAGGTATTCCGGGCTCAAAAAGCATCGAGCTTTTTTTTTAAGAATTCTTGCTTGACCGAAAGTCATTTTAATCAAAAAAATTTTTTGTCATTTGATCAGCATCTCTCAGAGCCAAAATTGAACTGGTCGGCCCGACCTGAAATGAGTGATAAAATACCGAAAAATATCGAGCTCGATTTTTTCGTGATTTCGTATCCGAATGGATTTCCGAGTCAAAAAAATCATTTTCCAATAAAATAGAAAATATTTGGGTCGATCTACAACAGTCAACCTGTCTGAGGTTAGGTTTTCCGGGCTCAAATAGGATATAAATTTTTATTCAAGAATTTTTGCCTGATTAAAAGGCATTTGAATCAAAAAAATCTTTTGTCATTTGATTATCATCTCTCAGAGTCAAAATTCAACTGCTCGGCCCGACCTGAAATGAGTGATAAAATACCGAAAAATATCGAGCTCGATTTTTTCGTGATTTCGTATCCGAATGGATTTCCGAGTCAAAAAAATCATTTTCCAATAAAATAGAAAATATTTGGGTCGATCTACAACAGTCAACCTGTCGGAGGTTAGGTTTTCCGGGCTCAAATAGGATATACATTTTTATTCAAGAATTTTTGCCTGATTAAAAGGCATTTGAATCAAAAAAATCTTTTGTCATTTGATTATCATCTCTCAGAGTCAAAATTCAACTGCTCGGCCAGACCTGAAATGAGTGATGAATTACCTAAAAAAATCGAGCTCGATTTTTTCGTAATTTTGAATCCGAATGGAGATCTCTGAATCAAAAAAATCATTTTCCATTAAAATAGCAAATATTTGGGTCAACTCTACTACAGTCAACCTGCCGCAGGTTAAGTTTTCCGGGCTCAAAAAAGATCTAGCTTTTTTTTAAGAATTTTTGCTCGACCTGAAATAAGTGATAATATACCGAAAAAAATCTAGCTCAATTTTTTCGTAATTTTGAATCCGAATAGAGAGCTCCGAGTCAAAAAAATCCATTTCCAATAAAATAGCAAACCATTGGGTCAACTCTACTACAGTCGACCTGTCGCAGGTTAGGTTTTCCGGGCTCAAAGAGGATCTAATATTTTTTTAAAGAATTCTTGCTTGAGAGAAAGTCATTTTAATCAAAAAAATCTTTTGTCATTTGATGAGCATCTCTCAGAGCCAAAATTGAACTGCTCGTCTTGACCAGAAATGAGTGATCCGATACCGAAAAAAATCTAGCTTGTTTTTTTTATAATTTTAAACTCAAATGGAGGATGGAAATAAATCTTTGAGGTCGGAAAAACTGACGCCTAGCTAGGGATTTCTCTGATATGTTTTTTATGAATTTCCATGAAGTTTTAAAAAATTTACAGGAGGAATTGTATTTGCTTTTGGATAAGGCATGAAGCCAGAGCCATTCTAACCAAAGTTCACAATGGTAACAGCACGTGCCGATTTAAGTTTTATCCTTGAGGTCGGAAAACCTGACACCTTGCTAGAGACCTCTCTGACGTGTTTTTTATGAATTTTCATGAAATCTCAAAAGATTTCCAGGTGGAGTTGTATTTACTTTTGGAGTAGGCATGAAGCCAGAGCCATGCTAACTACAGTTCACGATGGTATCAGCACGTGCCGATATCAGTTCGATCTTTAAGGTCGGAAAAACAGACACCTTGCTAGGGACCTCTCAAACGTGTTTTTTATGAATTCTCATGAAATTTTAAAAAATTTCCAGGTGGAATTGTATTTACTTTTGCATAAGGCATGAAGCCAGAGCCATTCTAATCACAGCTCACACTGGTAACAGCACGTGCCAATATAAATTTGATCTTTGAGGTCGGAAAAACTAACTCTCTGCTAGGGACCTCGCTAACGTGTTTTTTATGAATTTTAATGAAATTTTAAAAAATTTCCAAATGGAATTGTATTTACTTTTGGATTAGGCATGAAGTCAGAGCCATTCTAACTACAGTTCACGATAGTAACATCACGTGCCGATATCAGTTTGAACTTTGAGGTCGGAAAAACTGACGCCTTGCTAAGGACCTGGCTGACGTTCTTTTTATGAATTTTCATGAAATCTTAAAAGATTTCGAGGTGGAGTTGTATTTACTTTTGGATTAGGCATGAAGCCAGAGCCATTCTAACTACAGTTCACGATGGTATCAGCACGTGCTGATATCAGTTTATCTTTAGGGTCGGAAAAACAGACACCTTGCTAGCGACCTCTCTGACGTGTTTTTTATGAATTTTCATGAAATTTTAAAAAATTTTCAGGTGGAATTGTGATTACTTTTGCATAAGGCATGAAGCCAGAGCCATTCTAATCACAGCTCACACTGGTAACAGCACGTGCCCATATAAATTTGATCTTTGAGGCCGGAAAAACTAACTCTCTGCTAGGGACCTCGCTAACGTGTTTTTTATGAATTTCTATGAAATTTTCAAAAATTTCCAGTCCGAATTGTATTTACTTTTGGATTAGGCATGAAGCCAGAGTCATTCAAACCACAGTTCACAATATTAACAGCACGTGCCGATATCAGTTCGATCTTTAAGGTCGGAAAAACTAACGCCTTGCTAGGGACCTCTCTGACATGTTTTTTATGAATTTCCATGAAATCTCAAAAGATTTCCAGGTGGAGTTGTATTTACTTTTGGATTAGGCATGAAGTCAGAGCCATTCTAACTACAGTTCACGATAGTAACATCACGTGCCGATATCAGTTTGAACTTTGAGGTCGGAAAAACTGACGCCTTGCTAAGGACCTGGCTGACGTTCTTTTTATGAATTTTCATGAAATCTTAAAAGATTTCGAGGTGGAGTTGTATTTACTTTTGGATTAGGCATGAAGCCAGAGCCATTCTAACTACAGTTCACGATGGTATCAGCACATGCCGATATCAGTTTGATCTTTAAGGTCGGAAAAACTGACGCCTTGCTAGGGACCTCGCTGACGTTCTTTTTATGAATTTTCATGAAATCTTAAAAGATTTCCAGGTGGAGTTGTATTTACTTTTGGATTAGGCATGAAGCCAGAGCCATTCTAATCACAGTTCACAATGGTAACAGCACGTAACAATATAAGTTTGATCTTTGAGGTCGGAAAAACTGACGCCTACCTAAGGACCTCACTGACGTGTTTTTTATGAATTTTCATGAACCTTTAAAAGATTTCCAGGTGGAGTTGTATTTACTTTTGGTTAAGGCATCAAGGCAGAGCCATTCAAACTACAGTTCACGATGGTATCAGCACATGCCGATATCAGTTTGATCTTTAAGGTCGGAAAAACAGACACCTTGCTAGGGACCTCTCTGACGTGTTTTTTATGAATTTCTATGAAATTTTTAAAAATTTCCAGTCCGAATTGTATTTACTTTTGGATTAGGCATGAAGCCAGAGTCATTCAAACCACAGTTCACAATATTAACAGCACGTGCCAATATAAGTTTCATCTTTAAGGTGGGAAAAACTGACGCCTACCTAAGGACCTCACTGACGTGTTTTTTATGAATTTTAATGAACCTTTAAAAGATTTCCAGGTGGAGTTGTATTTACTTTTGGATTAGGCATGAAGCCAGAGCCATGCTAACTACAGTTCACGATGGTATTAGCACGTGCCGATTTCAGTTCGATCTTTGAGGTCGGAAAAACAGACACCTTGCTAGGGACCTCTCTAACGTGTTTTTTATGAATTTTCATGAAATTTTAAAAAATTTCCAGGTGGAATTGTATTTACTGTTGCATAAGGCATGAAGCCAGAGCCATTCTAATCACAGCTCACACTGGTAACAGCACGTGCCAATATAAATTTGATCTTTGAGGTCGGAAAAACTAACTGTCTGCTAGGGACCTCGCTAACGTGTTTTTTATGAATTTTCATGAAATTTTAAAAAATTTCTAGGTGGAATTGTATTTACTTTTGGGATTAGACATGAAGCCAGAGCCATTCTAATCACAGTTCACAATGGTCACAGCACGTAACAATATAAGTTTGATCTTTGAGGTCGGAAAAACTGACGCCTACCTAAGGACCTCGCTGACGTGTTTTTTATGAATTTTAATGAACCTTTAAAAGATTTCCAGGTGGAGTTGTATTTACTTTTGGATAAGGCATCAAGGCAGAGCCATTCTAACTACAGTTCACGATGGTAACAGCACGTGCCGATATCAGTTTATCTTTAGGGTCGGAAAAACTGACACCTTGCTAGAGACCTCTCTGACGTGTTTTTTATGAATTTTCATGAAATCCCAAAAGATTTCCAGGTGGAGTTGTATTTACTTTTGGATTAGGCATGAAGCCAGAGCCATTCTAACTACAGTTCACGATGGTATCAGCACGTGCCGATATCAGTTCGATCTTTAAGGTCGGAAAAACTGACGCCTACCTAAGGACCGCGCTGACGTGTTTTTTATGAATTTTCATGAACCTTTAAAAGATTTCCAGGTGGAGTTGTATTTACATTTGGATAAGGCATCAAGGCAGAGCCATTCTAACTACAGTTCACGATGGTATCAGCACGTGCCGATATCAGTTCGATCTTTAAGGTCGGAAAAACTGACTTCTTGCTAGAGACCTCTCTGACGTGTTTTTTATGAATTTTCATGAAATCTCAAAAGATTTCCAGGTGGAGTTGTATTTACTTTTGGATTAGGCATGAAGCCAGAGCCATTCTAACCACAGTTCACAACATTAACAGCACGTGCCAATATAAGTTGCATCTTTAAGGTCGGAAAAACTGACGCCTTGCTAGGGACCTGGCTGACGTATTTTTTATGAATTTTCATGAAATCTTAAAAGATTTCCAGGTGGAGTTGTATTTACTTTTGGATAAGGCATCAAGGCAGAGCCATTCTAACTACAGTTCACGATGGTATCAGCACGTGCTGATATCAGTTTATCTTTAGGGTCGGAAAAACAGACACCTTGCTAGCGACCTCTCTGACGTGTTTTTTATGAATTTTCATGAAATTTTAAAAAATTTCCAGGTGGAATTGTGATTACTTTTGCATAAGGCATGAAGCCAGAGCCATTCTAATCACAGCTCACACTGGTAACAGCACGTGCCCATATAAATTTGATCTTTGAGGCCGGAAAAACTAACTCTCTGCTAGGGACCTCGCTAACGTGTTTTTTATGAATTTCTATGAAATTTTCAAAAATTTCCAGTCCGAATTGTATTTACTTTTGGATTAGGCATGAAGCCAGAGTCATTCAAACCACAGTTCACAATATTAACAGCACGTGCCGATATCAGTTCGATCTTTAAGGTCGGAAAAACTAACGCCTTGCTAGGGACCTCTCTGACATGTTTTTTATAAATTTCCATGAAATCTCAAAAGATTTCCAGGTGGAGTTGTATTTACTTTTGGATTAGGCATGAAGTCAGAGCCATTCTAACTACAGTTCACGATAGTAACATCACGTGCCGATATCAGTTTGAACTTTGAGGTCGGAAAAACTGACGCCTTGCTAAGGACCTGGCTGACGTTCTTTTTATGAATTTTCATGAAATCTTAAAAGATTTCGAGGTGGAGTTGTATTTACTTTTGGATTAGGCATGAAGCCAGAGCCATTCTAACTACAGTTCACGATGGTATCAGCACATGCCGATATCAGTTTGATCTTTAAGGTCGGAAAAACAGACACCTTGCTAGGGACCTCTCTGACGTGTTTTTTATGAATTTCTATGAAATTTTTAAAAATTTCCAGTCCGAATTGTATTTACTTTTGGATTAGGCATGAAGCAAGAGCCATTCTAACTACAGTTCACGATGTTATCAGCACGTGCCGATATCAGTTCGATCTTTAAGGTCGGAAAAACTGACGCCTACCTAAGGACCGCGCTGACGTGTTTTTTATGAATTTTCATGAACCTTTAAAAGATTTCCAGGTGGAGTTGTATTTACATTTGGATAAGGCATCAAGGCAGAGCCATTCTAACTACAGTTCACGATGGTATCAGCACGTGCCGATATCAGTTCGATCTTTAAGGTCGGAAAAACTGACTTCTTGCTAGAGACCTCTCTAACGTGTTTTTTATGAATTTTCATGAAATTTTAAAAAATTTCCAAATGGAATTGTATTTACTTTTGAATTAGGCATGAAGCCAGAGCCATTCTAACTACAGTTTACGATGGTATAAGCACGTGCCAATTTAAGTTTTATCTTTGAGGTCGGAAAAACTGACGCCTTGCTAAGGACCTCGCTGACGTTCTTTTTATGATTTTTCATGAAATCTTCAAAGATTTCCAGGTGGAGCTGTATTTACTTTTGGATTAGGCATGAAGCCAGAGCCATTCTAACTACAGTTCACGATGGTATCAGCACGTGCCGATATCAGTTCGATCTTTAAGGTCGGAAAAACTGACGCCTTAATAGGGACCTCGCTGACGTTCTTTTTAAGAATTTTCATGAAATCTCAAAAGATTTCTAGGTGGAGTTGTATTTACTTTTGGATTAGGCATGAAGCCAGAGCCATTCTAACTACAGTTCACGATGGTATCAGCACGTGCCAATTTAAGTTTTATCCTTGAGGTCGGAAAAACTGACTCTCTGCTAGGGACCTCGCTAACGTGTTTTTTATGAATTTTCATAAACCTTTAAAAGATTTCCAGGTGGAGTTGTATTTACTTTTGAATAAGGCATCAAGGCAGAGTTATTCTAACTACAGTTCACGATGGTAACAGCACGTGCCGATATCAGTTTGAACTTTGAGGTCGGAAAAACTGACGCCTTGCTAGGGACCTCGCTGACGTTCTTTTTATGTATTTTCATGAAATCTTAAAAGATTTCCAGGTGGAGTTGTATTTACTTTTGGATTAGGCATGAAGCCAGAGCCAATCTAACTACAGTTCACGATGGTATCAGCACGTGCCGATATCATTTTGATCTTTAAGGTCGGAAAAACTGACGCCTTGCTAGGGACCTCTCTGACGTGTTTTTTATGAATTTCCATGAAAATTTAAAAAATTTCTAGGTGGAATTGTATTTACTTTTGGGATTAGACATGAAGCCAGAGCCATTCTAATCACAGTTCACAATGGTCACAGCACGTAACAATATAAGTTTGATCTTTGAGGTCGGAAAAACTGACGCCTACCTAAGGACCTCGCTGACGTGTTTTTTATGAATTTTAATGAACCTTTAAAAGATTTCCAGGTGGAGTTGTATTTACTTTTGGATAAGGCATCAAGGCAGAGCCATTCTAACTACAGTTCACGATGGTAACAGCACGTGCCGATATCAGTTTATCTTTAGGGTCGGAAAAACTGACACCTTGCTAGAGACCTCTCTGACGTGTTTTTTATGAATTTTCATGAAATCCCAAAAGATTTCCAGGTGGAGTTGTATTTACTTTTGGATTAGGCATGAAGCCAGAGCCATTCTAACTACGGTTCACGATGGTATCAGCACGTGCCGATATCAGTTCGATCTTTAAGGTCGGAAAAACTGACGCCTACCTAAGGACCGCGCTGACGTGTTTTTTATGAATTTTCATGAACCTTTAAAAGATTTCCAGGTGGAGTTGTATTTACATTTGGATAAGGCATCAAGGCAGAGTCATTCTAACTACAGTTCACGATGGTATCAGCACGTGCCGATATCAGTTCGATCTTTAAGGTCGGAAAAACTGACTTCTTGCTAGAGACCTCTCTGACGTGTTTTTTATGAATTTTCATGAAATCTCAAAAGATTTCCAGGTGGAGTTGTATTTACTTTTGGATTAGGCATGAAGCCAGAGCCATTCTAACCACAGTTCACAACATTAACAGCACGTGCCAAAATAAGTTGCATCTTTAAGGTCGGAAAAACTGACGCCTTGCTAGGGACCTGGCTGACGTATTTTTTATGAATTTTCATGAAATCTTAAAAGATTTCCAGGTGGAGTTGTATTTACTTTTGGATAAGGCATCAAGGCAGAGCCATTCTAACTACAGTTCACGATGGTAACAGCACGTGCCGATATCAGTTTATCTTTAGGGTCGGAAAAACTGACACCTTGCTAGAGACCTCTCTGACGTGTTTTTTATGAATTTTCATGAAATCTCAAAAGATTTCCAGGTGGAGTTGTATTTACTTTTGGATTAGGCATGAAGCCAGAGTCATTCTAATCACAGCTCACACTGGTAACAGCACGTGCCAATATAAATTTGATCTTTGAAGTCGGAAAAACTAACTCTCTGCTAGGGACCTCGCTAACGTGTTTTTTATGAATTTTCATGAAATTTTAAAAAATTTCCAAATGGAATTGTATTTACTTTTGGATTAGGCATGAAGTCAGAGCCATTCTAACTACAGTTCACGATAGTAACATCACGTGCCGATATCAGTTTGAACTTTGAGGTCGGAAAAACTGACGCCTTGCTAGGGACCTCGCTGACGTTCTTTTTATGAATTTTCATGAAATCTTAAAAGATTTCCAGGTGGAGTTGTATTTTTTTTGGATTACGCATGAAGCCAGAGCCATTCTAACTACAGTTCACGATGGTATCAGCACGTGCCGATATCAGTTCGATCTTTAAGGTCGGAAAAACTGACTTCTTGCGAGGGACCTCGCTGACGTGTTTTTTATGAATTTCCGTGAAATTTTAAAAAATTTCCATGTGGAATTGTATTTACTTTTGGATTAGGCATGAAGCCAGAGCCATTCTAACCACAGTTCACAACATTAACAGCACGTGCCAATATAAGTTGCATCTTTAAGGTCGGAAAAACTGACGCCTTGCTAGGGACCTGGCTGACGTATTTTTTATGAATTTTCATGATTTTTTAAAAAATTTCCAGGTGGAATTACATTTACTTTTGGATTAGGCATAAAGCCAGAGCAATTATAATCACAGTTCACAATGGTAACAGCACGTGCCAATATAAGTTTGATCTTCGAGGTCGGAAAAACTGACGCCTTGCTAAGGACCTGGCTGACGTATTTTTTATGAATTTTCATGATTTTTTAAAAAATTTCCAGGTGGAATTACATTTACTTTTGGATTAGGCATAAAGCCAGAGCAATTATAATCACAGTTCACAATGGTAACAGCACGTGCCAATATAAGTTTGATCTTCGAGGTCGGAAAAACTGACGCCTTGCTAAGGACCTCGCTGACATGTTTTTTATGAATTTCCATGAAATTTTAAAAAATTTCCAGGTGGAATTGTATTTTTTTTTAGATTAGGCATGAAGCCAGAGCCATTCTAACCACAGTTCACAATGGTAACAGCACGTGCCGATTTAAGTTTTATCTTTGAGGTCCGAAAAACTGAATTTTGACTCTGAGAGATGCTAATCAAATGACAAAAGATTTTTTTGATTAAAACGCCGTTTAATAAAGTGAGAATTCTTGAAAAAAAGTTAGATCCTATTTGAGCCCTGAAAACCTAACCTGAGACAGGTTGGCTGCTGGAGAATGGCCCAAATATTTGCTATTTTCTTCACTAATGACTTTTGTTTATTCAGAGAACTTCATTTGGGTCAAGAATTTTGAAAAAATTGAACTAGAAATTTCCAAATGGAATTGTATTTACTTTTGGATTAGGCATGAAGTCAGAGCCATTCTAACTACAGTTCACGATAGTAACATCACGTGCCGATATCAGTTTGAACTTTGAGGTCGGAAAAACTGACGCCTTGCTAGGGACCTCGCTGACGTTCTTTTTATGAATTTTCATGAAATCTTAAAAGATTTCCAGGTGGAGTTGTATTTTTTTTGGATTACGCATGAAGCCAGAGCCATTCTAACTACAGTTCACGATGGTATCAGCACGTGCCGATATCAGTTCGATCTTTAAGGTCGGAAAAACTGACGCCTTGCTAGGGACCTCTCTGACGTGTTTTTTATGAATTTCCATGAAATTTTAAAAAAATTCCAGGTGGAATTGTATTTACTTTTGGATTAGGCATGAAGCCAGAGCCGCTCTAATCACAGTTCACAATGGTAACAGCACGTAACAATATAAGTTTGATCTTTGAGTTCGGAAAAACTGACGCCTACCTAAGAACCTCGCTGACGTGTTTTTTATGAATTTTCATGAACCTTTAAAAGATTTCCAGGTGGAGTTGTATTTACATTTGAATAAGGCATCAAGGAAGAGCCATTCTAACTACAGTTCACGATGGTAACAGCACGTGCCGATATCAGTTTATCTTTAGGGTCGGAAAAACTGACGCCTTGCTAGGGACCTCGCTGACGTATTTTTTATGAATTTTCATGAAATCTTAAAAGATTTCCAGGTGGAGTTGTATTTACATTTGGATAAGGCATCAAGGCAGAGCCATTCTAACTACAGTTCACGATGGTATCAGCACGTGCCGATATCAGTTCGATCTTTAAGGTCGGAAAAACTGACTTCTTGCGAGGGACCTCGCTGACGTGTTTTTTATGAATTTCCGTGAAATTTTAAAAAATTTCCATGTGGAATTGTATTTACTTTTGGATTAGGCATGAAGCCAGAGCCATTCTAACCACAGTTCACAACATTAACAGCACGTGCCAATATAAGTTGCATCTTTAAGGTCGGAAAAACTGACGCCTTGCTAGGGACCTGGCTGACGTATTTTTTATGAATTTTCATGATTTTTTAAAAAATTTCCAGGTGGAATTACATTTACTTTTGGATTAGGCATAAAGCCAGAGCAATTATAATCACAGTTCACAATGGTAACAGCACGTGCCAATATAAGTTTGATCTTCGAGGTCGGAAAAACTGACGCCTTGCTAAGGACCTCGCTGACATGTTTTTTATGAATTTCCATGAAATTTTTAAAAATTTCCAGGTGGAATTGTATTTACTTTTAGATTAGGCATGAAGCCAGAGCCATTCTAACCACAGTTCACAATGGTAACAGCACGTGCCGATTTAAGTTTTATCTTTGAGGTCCGAAAAACTGAATTTTGACTCTGAGAGATGCTAATCAAATGACAAAAGATTTTTTTGATTAAAACGCCGTTTAATAAAGTGAGAATTCTTGAAAAAAAGTTAGATCCTATTTGAGCCCTGAAAACCTAACCTGAGACAGGTTGGCTGCTGGAGAATGGCCCAAATATTTGCTATTTTCTTCACTAATGACTTTTGTTTATTCAGAGAACTTCATTTGGGTCAAGAATTTTGAAAAAATTGAACTAGAAATTTCCAAATGGAATTGTATTTACTTTTGGATTAGGCATGAAGTCAGAGCCATTCTAACTACAGTTCACGATAGTAACATCACGTGCCGATATCAGTTTGAACTTTGAGGTCGGAAAAACTGACGCCTTGCTAGGGACCTCGCTGACGTTCTTTTTATGAATTTTCATGAAATCTTAAAAGATTTCCAGGTGGAGTTGTATTTTTTTTGGATTACGCATGAAGCCAGAGCCATTCTAACTACAGTTCACGATGGTATCAGCACGTGCCGATATCAGTTCGATCTTTAAGGTCGGAAAAACTGACGCCTTGCTAGGGACCTCTCTGACGTGTTTTTTATGAATTTCCATGAAATTTTAAAAAAATTCCAGGTGGAATTGTATTTACTTTTGGATTAGGCATGAAGCCAGAGCCGCTCTAATCACAGTTCACAATGGTAACAGCACGTAACAATATAAGTTTGATCTTTGAGTTCGGAAAAACTGACGCCTACCTAAGGACCTCGCTGACGTGTTTTTTATGAATTTTCATGAACCTTTAAAAGATTTCCAGGTGGAGTTGTATTTACATTTGAATAAGGCATCAAGGAAGAGCCATTCTAACTACAGTTCACGATGGTAACAGCACGTGCCGATATCAGTTTATCTTTAGGGTCGGAAAAACTGACGCCTTGCTAGGGACCTCGCTGACGTATTTTTTATGAATTTTCATGAAATCTTAAAAGATTTCCAGGTGGAGTTGTATTTACATTTGGATAAGGCATCAAGGCAGAGCCATTCTAACTACAGTTCACGATGGTATCAGCACGTGCCGATATCAGTTCGATCTTTAAGGTCGGAAAAACTGACTTCTTGCGAGGGACCTCGCTGACGTGTTTTTTATGAATTTCCGTGAAATTTAAAAAAATTTCCATGTGGAATTGTATTTACTTTTGGATTAGGCATGAAGCCAGAGCCATTCTAACCACAGTTCACAACATTAACAGCACGTGCCAATATAAGTTGCATCTTTAAGGTCGGAAAAACTGACGCCTTGCTAGGGACCTGGCTGACGTATTTTTTATGAATTTTCATGATTTTTTAAAAAATTTCCAGGTGGAATTACATTTACTTTTGGATTAGGCATAAAGCCAGAGCAATTATAATCACAGTTCACAATGGTAACAGCACGTGCCAATATAAGTTTGATCTTCGAGGTCGGAAAAACTGACGCCTTGCTAAGGACCTCGCTGACATGTTTTTTATGAATTTCCATGAAATTTTAAAAAATTTCCAGGTGGAATTGTATTTACTTTTAGATAAGGCATGAAGCCAGAGCCATTCTAACCACAGTTCACAATGGTAACAGCACGTGCCGATTTAAGTTTTATCTTTGAGGTCCGAAAAACTGAATTTTGACTCTGAGAGATGCTAATCAAATGACAAAAGATTTTTTTGATTAAAACGCCGTTTAATAAAGTGAGAATTCTTGAAAAAAAGTTAGATCCTATTTGAGCCCTGAAAACCTAACCTGAGACAGGTTGGCTGCTGGAGAATGGCCCAAATATTTGCTATTCTCTTCACTAATGACTTTTGTTTATTCAGAGAACTTCATTTGAGTCAAGAATTTTGAAAAAATTGAACTAGAAATTTCCAAATGGAATTGTATTTACTTTTGGATTAGGCATGAAGTCAGAGCCATTCTAACTACAGTTCACGATAGTAACATCACGTGCCGATATCAGTTTGAACTTTGAGGTCGGAAAAACTGACGCCTTGCTAGGGACCTCGCTGACGTTCTTTTTATGAATTTTCATGAAATCTTAAAAGATTTCCAGGTGGAGTTGTATTTTTTTTGGATTACGCATGAAGCCAGAGCCATTCTAACTACAGTTCACGATGGTATCAGCACGTGCCGATATCAGTTCGATCTTTAAGGTCGGAAAAACTGACGCCTTGCTAGGGACCTCTCTGACGTGTTTTTTATGAATTTCCATGAAATTTTAAAAAAATTCCAGGTGGAATTGTATTTACTTTTGGATTAGGCATGAAGCCAGAGCCGCTCTAATCACAGTTCACAATGGTAACAGCACGTAACAATATAAGTTTGATCTTTGAGTTCGGAAAAACTGACGCCTACCTAAGGACCTCGCTGACGTGTTTTTTATGAATTTTCATGAACCTTTAAAAGATTTCCAGGTGGAGTTGTATTTACATTTGGATAAGGCATCAAGGAAGAGCCATTCTAACTACAGTTCACGATGGTAACAGCACGTGCCGATATCAGTTTATCTTTAGGGTCGGAAAAACTGACGCCTTGCTAGGGACCTCGCTGACGTATTTTTTATGAATTTTCATGAAATCTTAAAAGATTTCCAGGTGGAGTTGTATTTACATTCGGATAAGGCATCAAGGCAGAGCCATTCTAACTACAGTTCACGATGGTATCAGCACGTGCCGATATCAGTTCGATCTTTAAGGTCGGAAAAACTGACTTCTTGCGAGGGACCTCGCTGACGTGTTTTTTATGAATTTCCGTGAAATTTTAAAAAATTTCCATGTGGAATTGTATTTACTTTTGGATTAGGCATGAAGCCAGAGCCATTCTAACCACAGTTCACAACATTAACAGCACGTGCCAATATAAGTTGCATCTTTAAGGTCGGAAAAACTGACGCCTTGCTAGGGACCTGGCTGACGTTTTTTTTATGAATTTTCATGATTTTTTAAAAAATTTCCAGGTGGAATTACATTTACTTTTGGATTAGGCATAAAGCCAGAGCAATTATAATCACAGTTCACAATGGTAACAGCACGTGCCAATATAAGTTTGATCTTCGAGGTCGGAAAAACTGACGCCTTGCTAAGGACCTCGCTGACATGTTTTTTATGAATTTCCATGAAATTTTAAAAAATTTCCAGGTGGAATTGTATTTACTTTTAGATTAGGCATGAAGCCAGAGCCATTCTAACCACAGTTCACAATGGTAACAGCACGTGCCGATTTAAGTTTTATCTTTGAGGTCGGAAAACCTGACGCCTTGCTATGGACCTCTCTGACGTGTTTTTTATGAATTTCCATGAAATATTAAAAAATTTCCAGGTGAAATTGTATTTACTTTTGGATTAGGCATGAAGCCAGAGCCATTCTAACCACAGTTCACAATGGTTACAGCACGTGCCAATATAAGTTTGATATTTGAGGTCCGAAAAACTGAATTTTGACTCTGAGAGATGCTAATCAAATGACAAAAGATTTTTTTGATTAAAACGCCGTTTAATAAAGTGAGAATTCTTGAAAAAAAGTTAGATCCTATTTTAGCCCTGAAAACCTAACCTGAGACAGGTTGACTGTTTGAGATCAACCCAAATATTTGCTATTTAATTGGAAATGATTTTTTTGACTCGGAGGGCTCCGTTTGGATTCAAAATAACGAAAAAATCGAGCTAGTTTTTTTTGGTGTCGGAACATCCATGTCTGGTCGGGCTGAGCAGTTGAATTTTGACTCTGAGAGATGCTAATCAGATGACAAAAGATTATTTTGATTCAAATGCCTTTTAATCAGGCAAAAATTCTTGAATAAAAATTTAGATCCTAATTGAGCCCGGAAAATCTAACCTGCGACAGATTGGCTGCTGGAGAATGGCCCAAATATTTTCTATTTTATTGGAAAATGATTTTTTTGACTCGGAAATCCATTCGGATACGAAATCACGAAAAAATCGAGCTCGATATTTTTCGGTATTTTATCACTCATTTCAGGTCGGGCCGAGCAGTTGAATTTGGACTCTGAGAGATGCTAATCAAATGTCAAAAGATTTATTTGATTCAAATGCCTTTTAATCAAGCAAAAATTCTTGTAAAAAAAAGCTAAATCCTTTTTGAGCCCAGAATACCAAACCTGAGACAGTTTGACTGTTTGAATTTGACTAAAATATTTGCTATTTTATTAGAGAATGATTTTTTTGACTCGGAGGGCTCCATTCGGATTCAAAATTACGAAAAAATCAAGCTAGATTTTTTTCGGTATCGCCTCACTTGTTTCAGGTCGGGCCAACCAGTACAATTTTGGCCCTGAGAGATGCTGATCAAATGACAAAAGATTTTTTTGATTAAAATGACTTTCGGTCAAGCAAGAATTCTTAAAAAAAAAGCTAGACCCTTTTTGAGCCCTCACCTTGATACCTTACCTGAGACAGGTTGACTGTTTGAGATTGACTTGAATATTTGCTATTTTATTAGAAAATGATTTTTTCGACTCGGAGGGCTCCATTCTGATTCAAAATTACGAAAAACTCAAGCTATATTTTCTTTGGTAACGGATCACCTATTTCAGCTCGGGCCGAGCAGTTAAATATTGACTCCAAGAGATGCTTATTAAATGACAAAAGATTTTTTTGATCCAAATGCCTTTTAATCAAGCAAGAATTCTTGTAAAAAAAGCTAGATCCTTTTTGAGCCTAGAATACCAAACCTGAGACAGGTTGACTGTTTGAGTTTGACGTAAATATTTTGTATTCAGTTGACAAATGATTTTTTTGACTCAGAGGCCTCCATTTGAGTTTAAAATTATAAAAAAAACAAGCTAGATTTTTTTCGGTATCGGATTACTCATTTCTGGTCAAGTCGAGCAGTTCAATTTTGGCTCTGAGAGATGCTCATCAAATGACAAAAGATTTTTTTGATTAAAATGATTTTCTCTCAAGCAAGAATTCTTTAAAAAAATATTAGATCCTCTTTGAGCCCGGAAAACCTAACCTGCGACAGGTCGACTGTAGTAGAGTTGACCCAAATATTTGCTATTTTAATGGAAAATGATTTTTTTGATTCAGAGATCTCCATTCGGATTCAAAATTACGAAAAAATTGAGCTCGATTTTTTTAGGTAATTCATCACTCATTTCAGGTCTGGCCGAGCAGTTGAATTTTGACTCTGAGAGATGATAATCAAATGACAAAAGATTTTTTTGATTCAAATGCCTTTTAATCAGGCAAAAATTCTTGAATAAAAATTTATATCCTATTTGAGCCCGGAAAACCTAACCTCAGACAGGTTGACTGTTGTAGATCGACCCAAATATTTTCTATTTTATTGGAAAATGATTTTTTTGACTCGGAAATCCATTCGGATACGAAATCACGAAAAAATCGAGCTCGATATTTTTCGGTATTTTATCACTCATTTCAGGTCGGGCCGAGCAGTTGAATTTTGACTCTGAGAGATGCTAATCAAATGTCAAAAGATTTTTTTGATTCAAATGCCTTTTAATCAAGCAAAAATTCTTGTAAAAAAAAGCTAAATCCTTTTTGAGCCCAGAATACCAAACCTGAGACAGTTTGACTGTTTGAATTTGACTAAAATATTTGCTATTTTATTAGAGAATGATTTTTTTGACTCGGAGGGCTCCATTCGGATTCAAAATTACGAAAAAATCAAGCTAGATTTTTTTCTGTATCTGATCACTCATTTCTGGTCAAGACGAGCAGTTCAATTTTGGCTCTGAGAGATGCTCATCAAATGACAAAAGATTTTTTTGATTAAAATGACTTTCTGTCAAGCAAGAATTCTTTAAAAAAAGATTAGATCCTCTTTGAGCCCGGAAAACCTAACCTGCGACAGGTCGACTGTAGTAGAGAAAAACCCAAATATTTTCTATTTTATTGGAAAATGATTTTTTCGACTCGGAAATCTCCATTCGGATACGAAATCACGAAAAAATCGAGCTAGACTTTTTTCGGTATTTCATCACTTATTTCAGGTCGGGTTGAGCAGTTGAATTTTGACTCTGAGAGATGCTAATCAAATGACAAAAGATTTTTTTGATTAAAATAACTTTCTATCAAGCAAGAATTCTTAAAAAAAAGTTGTATCGTTTTTGAGCCAGGAAAACCTATCTTGAGACAGGTTGACAGTTTCAGATTGATCAAATATGTTTTCATCAAAATTTAACTTTATAAAAAGTATCTAGAGCTCAAAGATACTTTAAAAAAATTTTTAAAAATAAAATATGCATGAATACTTTTTACTCGTAAAAATTTGATATCATTCAATTATTTTAAACCATTTAATTTTATTAAACTACTGTTCTTTTTAGCTATTATTATAAATATTTAAGTGTTTCTTCATCTGTAATTGTTTGAAAAATTGACGAAATCAAAATAAATATCATGTGTACATATACTCCTGGCATTTACTTCTAAAGATTTAAAAAAATTAAAATTTCAAATAACTCTTCTTAATTTCGTACAGAAACCTCTTCAAAAAGTTAATTTTCTTGCTGAATGTTCAGCAAAAGTATTTGAATAAATTTTATCAAATTAACTGTTGAAATTATTTGGAACCAAATTTCTTTGAAAATATTAGTTTGCTCATACATGATTATTCATTAACTTATCTTATGATTGTTGTGAAAAATTATTATTATTACTATTTTTTTTTTATTTATAATGAAAATTGATCTTATAAGTATTTGTTTCAAAAGATTCAGAGTTACTTAATCATTATTTCTGATTGAAAGCAATGCAATCCTATACTTGTCTCAGTAATATTTCAACTTTCACAAAGCAATAACAATTTTCGAACACAAGCTATGTATTTACATTAATTTTTCTGATTAAAAACTACTTACCTCATGCTTAAAAAGTTTACGCTAGAAATAAAAAATATTGAGAAAAGGCTTGGTCTGGCCTGAAATAATTTTTTTTTACATTTAAAATATTTTAAAAGACTTATTGGTTAAAAGTCAACGTCTTCTTAAAAAAAATGAAATTTTAATTCTTTTGACTTGGCTAAGTACTTGATGATGCTTCTTTATTTTATTCTATATTTTTTAAAAATAATAATTAATTTTTCGTAAGTAAAATTGAAAACATACATTGAACGATATTTAAAAATTTTTATCGTTCTTTTACTTCTTGCGCTTTCACGTTTTTCAAACGTAACCCCAGCGGGCCTGAACTCATTGCTTCGAAAGAAACGCTCTGAACCCCTCGCTGATCATGCGTGAAAAGTTCCTGCTACATCATATAACCTTCGTTGTTTTGAATGAAAACAAACCCACGTGCTTTCGCGTGTCGTGTAAGGTTATCCACGGGCTTTTGTTTTTGCAAAAAGTATATAAAATAAAACAATCCAAGTTACTATATCCACTACCCTTTCGGAATAAAATTTTTGAATCTGAAGGGACTTTTTAAATCCTTAATAACTTTTGAACCTATTAATAAAAAATTATTAATACTATTATTTTTGGAATCGGAAAAATTTTAGGAATCTACATTTTTTCTCCTCGTCTTTCCCGGTGAATCACCGTGTATAGGTTATTTCGTTGGCCCTTACGAAAAGAAACACCTGCCAAAAAATCCGGTTAAACAGTAACAGTACCAGTTTTTCAAGAAAAACGTTACAAGTTTTTTTTTTACGAGAAAACTGTAACAAGTTAACAATTTTCCGAGATAACTGTAACAACAAAATAATCGGCCAATATATGAGCCGGTTTTTCAAGAAAAATGTAACAACCTCTTTTTTTACAAGAAAACTGTAACAAGTTAACAATTTTCCGAGATAACTGTAACAACAAATTAAATCGGCCAATATATGAGCAAAATTTTTCCGAGAAAAGAGTAATTAGTATAATTTTTCCGTGATATTAATAACAATCAATAAAAAGGGGAAATTTCCGAGAGTAAAGTAACAGGTGCACTTTTTACGGGTAAAGTGTAACGTTGGGATAATTGACGATTAAGATATTGTTTTTCCAGGTAAAAAGTAACAAGACCATTGCCAACTTATTTGAAACAGACTAAGGGAGCTTTTCCCGAGGAAATCGTAATGTTAAGAACTTTTTCCCGAGTAAAGTGTAACGTTGATTAAATCATCGAATATAAAAATATTTTTTAAAGGAAAATTTACAATATCCATGCCAACTTACTCAAATCTGAGAAGAGAGATTTTTCCGAGGAAATCGTAACGTTGGGACTTTTTTCCGGGTGAAATGTAACGTTTAGGAAATCATCAAATATAAAGATATTTTTTAAAGGAAAACTAGCAATATCCATGCCAACTTACTTAAACCATATTTGGGAGCTTTTCCCAAGGAAAACGTAACGTTAAAACTTTTTTCCGGGTAAACTGTAATGTTGAAGTTATCAACGATTAAGGTATTTATTTTCCAAGTTAGAATTTACAATCCATGCCAACTTACTTAAACCAGATTTGGGAGCTTTTCCCAAGGGAAACGTAACGTTAAAACTTTTTTCCGGGTAAACTGTAATGTTGAAGTTATCAACGATAAAGGTATTTTTTTCCAAGTTAGAATTTACAATATCTATGCCAACTTACTTAAACCAGATTTGGAAGCTTTTATGGAGGAAAACACAACGTTAAAACTTTTTTCCGTGTAAATTGTAATGTTGATGTTATCAACGATTTTTTTTCCAAGTTAGAATTTACAATATCTATGCCAACTTACTTAAACCAGATTTGGGAGCTTTTCCCGAGGAAAACGTAACGTTAAAACTTTTTTCCGGGTAAACTGTAATGTTGAAGTTGTCAACTTTACGATTACCTCGGAAAAAGCTCTTTAACCTGCTTCAAATAAATTGACAGATATTTTAGATTCTAACTTGGAAAAATAATACCATAATCGTTGATTACCTCGGAAAAAGCTCTTTAACCTTTAACCTTTACGATTACCTCGGAAAAAGCTCTTTAACCTGCTTCAAATAAATTGACAGATATTTTAGATTCTAACTTGGAAAAATAATACCATAATCGTTGACAACTTCAACATTACAGTTTGCCCGGAAAAAAGTTTTAACGTTACGTTTTCCTCGGGAAATCTGGTTTGAATAAGTTGGCATAGATATTGTAAATTCTAACTTGGAAAAATAATACCTTACTCGTTGACAACTTCAACATTACAGTTTATCCGGAAAAAAGTTTTAACGTTACGTTTTCCTCGGGAAATCTGGTTTGAATAAGTTGGCATAGATATTGTAAATTCTAACTTGGAAAAATAATACCTTTATCGTTGATAACTTCAACATTACTGTTTACCCGGAAAAAAGTTTTAACGTTACGTTTTCCTCGGAAAAATCTCCATTTTCTGGTTTAAGTAAGTTGGCATGGATATTGTAAATTTTCTTTAAAAAAAATATCCTTATATTCGATGATTTCTTAAACGTTACATTTTACCCGGAAAAAAGTTGTCAACATTTCGATTACCTCGGAAAAAGCTCTTTATCCTGCTTCAAATAAATTGTCATAGATATTGTAAATTCTAACCTGGAAAATAATACCTTAATCGTCGATAACTTCAACATTACAGTCTACCCGGAAAAAAGTTGTCAACGTTACGATTTCCTCGGGAAAAGCTCTCTGGTCTGATCTAAATAAGTTGGAATTGCTATTGTAAGTTTTGACTTAAAAATATATAAATTTAATCGTCGATAACTTCTACATTACAGTTACCCGGAAAAAAGTTTTAACGTTACGTTTCCCTCGGGAAAAGCTCCCTGGCCTGCTTAAAATAAGTTGTCATTGTTCTTATTGCTTTTTACTTGGAAAAATATTATTTTAATCGTTGATTACCAATACGTTACACTTTACCTGGAATAAGTTGTGCAGATTACTTTTTTCCCGGGATTTATTTTCGTCTTGAGTGAATGTAATTGTTTTCCCGGATAAAAATACACTGATTACACTTTCCTCGGGGAATGTTGTCTTCCGACCCACAGCAAGTTTAACATGACAGTTTTCTCGGAAAAATTATACGTCATGACAGTTTTCTTGGAAAAAATTGCAACGTTACATTAATCGTGTAAAAATTTTTTTTTGTTATTCTTTCCCCGGAAAATCACGTAATGGGACTTTTTTCACGGATAAATTTTACATCATGACAATTTCCTTGGAAAAAATTGCAACGTTACATTAATCGCGTAAAATTTTTTTTTTGTTATTCTTTCCCCGGAAAATCACGTAATGGTACTTTTTTCTCGGATTCTCGGTCTCAGGTGTTTCTTTTCGTACGGGTCAACGATTTATCATGGTCAATTTCGTTAATTTGAGTCGGCTGCTAGAGTACTGCATGCTTGTATATAGCAATAACCATCAAGATAAATAAATTGAAACATAATCAATTCATATAAATTATTGTTTATAAAAAAACATCCAAACATCAATCAAATCCTAGATCAATACATACTGTGGTGGTTTATTGACCTTACGAGTAAACCGTCTTCAAGAGGGAATTGAATTTTTTAATTGAAAGAGTTTTATTCAGATCTTTGATTCTTACGTATAAGGTATTTTCAACTGTGACGTCACGAGCGAAAGATGACGAACGCCGGAGCAAAAACAAACTTATATATACCCAGCTGAAAAAATCAGTACGGAAACCAGTACGGATATCAGTACTGGGATCCGTACTGGGATCCGTACTGGGATCCGTACTGGTCTCCAGTACTGATAATTGAGACCGATATCCGCACTGATTTCCGTACTGATTTCAGTGCTGATTTTTTTTTCTTTTTTTTTCTTTTTTTTTTTTTTTGGGGGGGGGGGGGGGGTTAACTGTTGTACAAAAAAATATAATAAGTTTTATAGTGAAAATATCAAAATCCAATATTTCAGTTACATTAATGAAACATAAAAGTAAAGTATGAGGCTTTTTCATAAGCAGACGATACTAGCAGAACGTGGAGTAGCCAAAACGATATTTGTTAGATATCTAACAAATATCGTTTTGGCTACTCTATTCTTTTATTTATAATTTAGTTTTAATTCGAATACTTTACAACAATAAATAGCTTGGCAATAACGGGTTTCATTAAATACAAAGCCTTTTAAAGAAAAAAAAAAAATTTTATTCAATAACTTAACAAATTTGGTACTTCACGTATCAACTCTTTATTTTTATAATTACCCAGCTGAAAATACATATGAAAATCCATGCAGGACCGCATACGGAAATCCATAACAGAATCCATATGGAATTCCTTATGGAAAATTGAAACAGGTATCCATATGGATTTTCAAAAGCAAAGAATTTATTTTTTTAAATAATTTTTTTTTCCAAATGTTTTTTATTCTTTAATAATAATTTAAAAAAAAATTGGTTAGCATAATTATTTTTATGCCTTTTTCCAAAATAATATTTGTATATACCTTTTCTCTTTATCCAAATTTTTTTTTTTTTTTTTAATTCAATTCTTTATATTTTGATTTTATTCTCATCGGTAAAAATTAATATTTAACAAACTTTATATTTTACTTTGATTATTGATAGTTATCGACTTATATAATTTAATTTTTGAAGTTACGCGTTTTTATTATTTTTGTTTCGTTATCTCAAAAGTTAATACCGCTTGCTATATTTTTCTTTGTTCCTCACGATTCCTAACATCTTGCTATGTCAGAAAACCTGTTTTTAAAAAATATTCTATGAAAATTGAATGTGCAATTCAAAAATAACCTTCAAATTTTTACGAATTTTTATGCTTGGCAGAGCACTTCCGCCTAGTGAAAATATATGATGCGTACACACATGCGTACGCACGTGCTGTTAACGTTCAGTAAATTTAAAAAAAAAAATAACAACAACCTTATTATTTAAAAAAAAGTAAACATCAAGGTAATAGTTATAAACAATAAGTTCAACATCAAGTCTGAATTATAAATTGACACTCAATTTATCCCTTTATAAAGGAGAGCTATCGCCATTTTGGTGAGATTTTCAATGTAAGATTTTATTCGTGAGGTGATTGGTGGAGAAGTTTTTAAAATATTTGAAAAGTGCCTTTTGAGGTTACAATCATTGTTTTTTTTTCCTATGCGCGCTTGCAGCGCGCTGAGTGGCACTAGTTTAAGTTAAAAATTTGAGATTGTTATTTCTTTGTACTTTCTTGATTGCACAGATCTATGTTCATCAGAGGTTTTAGTGTACCTGACTTTGGACATTCCAAAAATGGATTTCAAATTTTATAGTTGAGTTTCAATATTAACATTAAAAGAAAAAATTATAAAAACTTTTTCATTGAAAATATATAAAATTTTTAGATGATAGCAAACTAGTGGTAACATGTTTTTTTCTTACTCGAAAAATTTCAGGTACACGGATATTTGGTTCAGTTCGCCATAAATTGAAAAATAAATTCTTTATTGTTGAACTTATTGTTTATAACTATTACCTTGTTGTTTACTGTTTTAAAAATAATAAAGTTGTTGTTATTTAAAATAAAAAAATTACTGAACGTTAACAGCACGTGCGTACGCATCATATATTTTCACTAGGGCCATGCAATGAGTTGAAACTTCCGAGCTAAATATCTCAAAAATTAACGTGTAGGGCACACAAAAAACTAGCTCTGTGCAAAATTAGAAAAATTTTGTAAGAAACACGAAAACTATAGGGAGCTACCTTAAAGCTACATTTTTTAATCTTTTCATACCTTAAAAAAAAAATTAATCAAATTTTAACAAATCACAATTAATTATACTGTTTGGTTACATTGAATTATATAACTATCAATAAACAAAATAAAATATGAAGACTGTATAATATTAATTTTTAAAATATTAATAAAATCAAATAAAAAGAATTGAATTATAAAAAAAAAAAAAAATTTGGATAAAGAGAAAAAATATTTACAAATATTATTTTGGAAAAAAGCATAAAAATAATTATGCTAACAAATACTATTTAAATACAAAATTTTTTTTATTTTGGTTATATTTTGTTTATACTGTTACCCCCAATTAGAAAAAATGATAATATTGGATTTTGAAATTAACTGAAATATTGGATTTTGATATTTTCACTATAAAACTTATTATATTTTTTTGTACTAAAGTTAACTCCCCCCCCCCCCCAAAATTAAAAAAAAAAAAAAAAACAGCACTGAAATCAGTACGGAAATCAGTGCGGATATCGGTCTCAATTATCAGTTCTGGAGTCCAGTACGGATTCCAGTACGGATCCCAGTACTGATTTCCGTACTGATTTCCGTACTGATTTTTTCAGCTGGGTAGAAATACTTTTAGGTTAAATCAAAAGTAAACAGCAACTGGTGTGTGATAGTGATGTTGTAGATATAAATAAATAAATAAGTGATTAAATTAAAATGAGTGATTATTTTAAATCGTTAGTTGGTGATGTGAGACTAAGATACATTGAAAAATGTCGTATCATCGACAATATAGATCCTTACACTTTAAAAGTTAGTGATTTTAATAGAAGTTTGGAAACTGTACCAGGAATACATTGGACTGACATTTATGACTACTTTGTTTTAACTCATAGTTATTATACAAATAATCAATTTAAAGCAGTTAAAAGCTTACAAGCATTCAAGTATTATGAGTCTGGATTTATTAAAAAAATGCATTGTACAGAAATATGTGAAAAGTTCCTCATTGTTGTTGAGGTAAGATATTGATGTACTCTTAAAATATTATCTTTCAACAATTATTATCACTAGTAATAAATTCCTTTTATATTATAATTTTATCTCTTTAATTATCATTCTAATACCTATCATGTTTAATTATTGAAGACTTGTTCAAAAAAAATTGTTTTCAAATACAATGTGTATGATGAATATTAAAATATTTATAAAATATAATAAAATATTTGTTTTTTTAGGTCAAACATTCTCAAAGAATGAATGATAAACCACTTATTCCATGGTTGATTATTTCTACAGATTCATCCAAACTAACTGCACATTGTACTTGTTTAGCTGGACTTGGAGAAAATTGCAGTCACAGTGCTGCATTAGCATTTGAAATATTTTTTAAAAAAGAAAGTAGTGAAGATTCATTAGCTTGCACAGATAAATTGTCAACGTGGAATGTTCCAAGACCTAAGATAATTAATAAAGTTGACTTCAAAAAAATTAGCGAAATTGATTGGGGTAAAAGTAATAATGCATCTTCCTCATTTAAAGGTAAATAATTGTTATTTTTAATTTGAGTTCATTATTATGATATTTTCATAAAACACTGAAAATGATATTATAATTTTGCAGGAGTTGAGCCAGACAATATCAGTACCATAACTGATAATTGCAAATTCAGATTTTTGCAAAAATTGGACAACATATGTTCTGATATAGTTACCCTTAGTGTACACCAACCTTTTGCAAGTCATCGCAAACCTGAAGCAGTAGAAAATTTACCTGTGAAACTGCCAGATCTGTATGATTCTCAGAATGTTCTGTTTGATTTAGAAGATCTACAAAGTTTTGATTTAAATTTGAGTATAAGTCTTACCGAGCAAAAAGCAGTAGAGCTTGTAACAAGAAAGCAGAGTAAGAGTCTACACTGGCATGCATATCAAGCTGGTCGTATAACTGCTTCAAGTTTTAAATCAGCCTGCACTACATCCACCCATTCACCTTCGTTGAGTTTGTTGAAAAAAATTTTTTATCCAACAAAAGCTGGTTTCCAATCAGCTAGTATTAAATATGGCATTCAGCATGAAGATGAAGCTAGAAAAGAGTATACTCGGTTAATGAAGAGCAACCATCAAGAGGTACATGTAAATAACATAGGATTAGTTATATCATTGGAAGATCCAGCTTTTGCTGCCTCCCCTGATGGCATTATTTCTTGCAAGTGTTGTGGATCCGGATGCATTGAAATAAAATGCCCTGCTCGCTTAAAAAATATGTCAATAGAAGAATTAGCAAATTTGAATGACTTTCTAATAATTTCAAATGATGGCAAAATAAATATTAAAAAAAGTCACAGCTACTTTTATCAAATTAATTTACAAATGTATGTAACAAATTTTAAATATTGCGATTTTATTGTGTGGAGCAAGAAACAATTATTTGTAGAAAGAGTTCCTTACGATGAAGAATTTTTTTTACAAAATTTTGCAAAAGCAAAAAAATACCACCAACTAGTAATTGTCCCAGAACTATTATCAAGGTGCTTTACAGCTGAAGTAGTCGACAAAGAGTTATGGTGCATATGTCAACAGCCAGACGATGGGCAGCAGATGGTCCGATGCTTAAATGAAGATTGTAATATAAAGTTCTTCCACTTGCAATGCGTAGGGCTTCTTGAATTGCAAGATGATACTTTGTTTTTATGTCAGACTTGCAATGGCAATTTATAATTAGATTCTTGAAATAAAAACCCTTAATGAATGAAATAAATTGTAACATGTATAAAAGGATTGTCTTATTTGTTGATAATTAATAAAATTTTATTGTTTGTGCAAAAAATAACAATTCTATGATTTTTATTAAAATGTAAAATAATGAAAGGTAAAAAAAAAAATAACACAAATATTTAATGAATATTATTCAGTTTATTTTTCTTTATTGTTTGGGTATCACAAACTTTTCATATTATTGATTTGTTCTTAATCATCAAAACTATCAGTTTAGTTATAACAATACTAAAATTATAAATAAACATGCATACATAGATTTTTTTTCAATTAATAATTTTTAAAAACATTACTTTAAAATACCTCACTCAAAACTCATACTATAACACACAAGATTTTTCCTTGTGGATTTTAAATGAATAAACACATTAGACAAATAATTTAGGATCATATTTTTATTTGAAAGTACATATTTGTTTAATTATAAAAAGTAACTTTTACATTAACTTGCGAACAGCCTCTTGGACTTTTTGTCGAACTCCGCTTGCTTCTGCTTTTCAGTAAGATTAGTGATAAGCTGAAACAAATAAATTTATGATCTATTTAGTTAAATTTTTATTTGTTTTATAAAATAATTGTTTTTCATAAAAAAAAAACAAAAAAAAAAAACAAAAAAAAAAAAACAAAAACAAAGTAAATAAATTAATAATTGAAATATTTAATCAAAATTACAATTTTTTTTTACAATTTTTTAATATTAAATTAAGATTTACTCACCCTTTCAGCTCTCACTAGACGGTCAATTAAATCTTCTTCAGGAGCCTCGCTAAGCTGATTTTGTTCATAATGAGGAGTGCGAGGGTGGTAGTTTCCATAACTTCTTTCTCGTTGACCTCCTCTATTATAGCTGGAGGAAGTTTCTTGATGGTAACTGGTTCTTGGTCCTCTCATACCACTACTATTACCTCTTCCTCTGCAAGTCCAACCAGCTGACTGTTGTTGTTCAAACCACTCCCCTCGACCTCTATTCCATGCAGAACTTTGTCCATGGTGCCACCCTCGTTCTGCTCGTCCTTGAGCTCTGCCATTCCAATTTGATGTACCTGGTGGTTGCCGTTGATACCACTGGCCTTCTGCTCTTCCTTGAGTCTGGTTCCACCCTCCAGTTTGGATTCTTCCTCTGTAAGATCCTCGGAATCCCCTGTATCCTCTACTCGCAGAGCCTCTAGTCCACCCATATCCCTGACCTCTATAACCATTACAATTCCACATGCTTGCTTGAGCTTCTCCTTGTTGTGGGTATTCTTGGTTTACAGGTGGTGGTGGAGGTTGTTGTGGTTGTTGCTGATCTTGTAGTCCTGGTGGTGGTGGCGGTTGTCTCTGTCCCTGTTGTCCTTGTGGTGGTGGCTGTTGTTGATGTTGTCGCTGTTCCTGATGTCCTTGTGGTGGTGGCGGTCGTCTCTGTCCCTGTTGTCCTTGTGGTGGTGGCTGTTGTTGATGTTGTCGCTGTTCCTGATGTCCTTGTGGTGGAGGCTGCTGTTGATGTTGTCGCTGTTGCTGATGTCCTTGTGGTGGTTGCTGCTGTTGTAGTCGCTGTTCCTGTTGTCCTGGTGGCGGTTGCTGTTCCTGTTCGTTTTGTTTTGGTGGTGAATGCTGTTCTTTTTTTTTATGAACTGTTTCAGCACTACTAGTTTTATTGCCTAGCCTGGTCTTAGAATTTTTCTGACCACCACCTCGGTTTCCTCGACCACCTCCTGTGCCTCGCCCTGCTAGAAGGAAATAAGAAAATTGATAAATTTTTAAATATTTAAGCGTTTCAACAACAACGAAAATTTTTTTTTGCATGCTTTGTACATATAATTTTATCCCGATAAGCTTTGCCTTGTGTCCACGTCAGTACTTGAAGCACGGCTTTACAAGCACGCAATAAATTTCTAATCAAGATTAAAAATAAAGTTTAGTAACGTATTTTTAAAACAGTAGAATATACGTAACTAATTGAAAGATACAACAATTAAAAATTTTAAACGTGCTTAAACTCGTGCTTTAAGCACTGTTAAAAATTATTGATGAAGCTACTTATTGATAAGCTTGATTAAAAATATTGATTATTTTATTTTAAAAATCACATGTAGTATATAATATTGTCGACTTTTTTATTGATTTTTATTTACATTCACAGATTATAGTAGATTAAAATTACCTTTGCTCTTCGGCATGGTGTTGCTGCAAACCCGGTATCCGGTTCAAATGAAACACCGAAATGATACTATAGTGCTATATAGCGCGGCGAGCAGTCTTACCAACTCCAAACTTAAAAATACGTAGCAAAAATTTAAAGCATTGTATATTTTTGTTTAATTTTTACATAGAAAAAATAAAAAAATATTTAAATTTATACGGATTTATTCGCAATTTTCAAAATAAATATATCATTGAAAATTTCAAAAAATAAACAGGGTGGAATAGAAATATATATAAATATTTTTTATTTATTTTTTACTATATTCGTTTTGAATATACAATTCAATAATAAAGTAAAACACTCATTTTACCAACAATCAATTATATTTATTATATCATTTAATTTTAGCGGGTACGCCGATTTCCGTTCGTATATACTTTTTCGTGTCATATATAGATAGACACATTCACATAACCACATTCGCTATGCTAACGCCGTGCAGAAGGCGATGAGCTTTAGCAAAATGAGTTGTTTTTTATTGAATAATTTATTTTATAAAAACATATTCAAGTGTTATCAAAGCGATACGAAATTTTTAAAATTTCCTATATTGTTTTGATGTCTGTATTTTTTGTCGAAATGGGTTCCTCAAGAACCGACAAGAAATTTGCGAGGAAATTTGCATCCACGCGCAGACTGTCGAAAAGAAACCGAGGATTAGTAAGGTAAGTTTAAAGTTTAACTGAAAATATAATATTATTATACGTCTATCATATTATTATATCTACAAATATAATTTTTTTTAATAGCTAATGATATAATTCCGTTGTACACAATAAAGGTTATATCATGGGAAATCTCATTAAATACCGCATTCAATTGTTTAACGGATTAAATTTTTTCTTGACAATACAGTCTTTTTGAAATTACATTCATTACGACCTAAATGGCTGAATTTTTCAAAGCAGCCGATTTTTTTAATACATATATCTAAAAAAACTTAACATTTTGAGTACAAAAACATCTCGAATGAAGAATTAAAATACAGCTACACATTTGACCGCACTTCTCTAATCAAAATAGTTTTTATAAATTTTCAAAAAAATAGTTTTTAATATTACAAGTAGTCGTGTTTTATCAATTTGTTTTCTATTTGATTTTTATTTAATATTTTTTTATCACTTCAGTTTTGAAGTCAGTACTTCTATAAATAGATATACAAACACTAACTGTAATTGTTTTTAATATCACAACTAGTCGTACTTAATCAATTCGTTTTTTATTTTATTTTTATTAAATGTTTTTTTATCACGTAAGTTTTGAAGTCAGTTCTTCTATAGATGGATACAAACACTAACTGTCTTTATTAAATTAATCTAGTATAATAAGCGTTAGATTTTATAATAAGATTTGTATCAGTCTCGTCGACTCGAAATATCAGTGTTGGTCGTATAATATATAAGGAAAACATGAAATTTCCCCGTTTGAGTGACTTTTGACTGCTGATAAACAGAAAGATAACAATTTATAAATATAAATGAGATTATGCATTTTCCAAAGTAATATCAATGTAAAATTGATCGACTAAACAGTTAATTTGTTTTTGTTTTTTTGTTTTTTTTTTTTTTTTTTCAAATATCGCATTGGTCATTTTCTATCGTGAGTTCATTTGTGCAACTCTATGCTCCAAGTAACTTGGTCGTAAAATACGTTTGTTCAAAATTATTTCAAATTTTTTCAGCACAAACTATACAAAAAAAGCAGCCACCAGACGTAGGTAGGAGCTGCTGCGGGCCCGCATGACAGTCACGGGTCGAAAATGTAGGTGCCCGACTGCCAGAGCCGACTCAGCCGACTCGAGCAAGTTGAGCACTGCCGAGTGCCCGACTGCCGAGCGGCGGCTGCTGTACTGCAATTTTTTAAGTGCAGATTAATGTTTATAATGAATTTTTTTTTTTTTTTTTTTTTTTCGGAATAAATGAGTGATTCGCCAAACTTACAATTTTTTAGTGTTAACAATATAAGTGAAAACGTGGTAGTTTGAATAAATGAACTTAAATTACTGAGTATAATAAAGTTTATGATTTTAAAAATTAAATGTTGTAGTGTTGGGAGTAAATAAATTATCAAGCTAAAACAGTAATCAAAACCTGACATGTTTTAAAATTTTCCATCAGACTTCTTTTTTTTACTAAACATAAACTAAATTTATATCCATGAAATATTAATAACATGTGATTTATGTGATAGAAAGTAGTCATTTACAAATGTGACAATTACAAGTATTTTTCAAATAGCAGACTTTACATTTTTTTATTTAAGTCTTGATTTGCTTTACTACCAACTTCAATTTATTTACTCAAAGTTAACTTTTCACTTACAATGTTAGTAATGCAACAAGTAATAAAAAAAGACTTTTTAAAATGGGTTATTTGGGAAGGATTATTAATTTCAAGGTAAACACGAGTACTGCCATGAACCTATGAAAGATTATTGAAGTGGAATGATTGGTTTTTAGGTAAAACCCAGCATTTACTTGATTACCTCACTTGCGTTTCTTGCAGAAGTCATTGGATTTAAGATAAAAGCCATCATCGACCAGAACTCATGATAAATTATTTGGGATGGTTTGAAAATTCTCAGGTAAAAACAAGTATCTACTAAAAATGTAGAGTTGCTAACTTGATGCTGGTTTTTATCTCATATCTAATGACTTTTCCAATAAACCCATGTTAGGTCCAAGTCATTGCTGGCTCACACATCAAAACTTGAACTTAAGATGGATAATTTAGGTGGGATTAAAAGTTTACACTTAAAATTATTATCAACTTCAACCCAGGATGAGTTATTAGTGTAGCATGGATGGTTTTGAGGTTTAAATCAGTATCGACTTAAACCCAGCATGGTTTCTGGAGAAGTAATTGAATTTGAGATAAACACTAACTAGCATTGACTAATGAAAACAATCATTTCAAATAAATATGCATGCAGATTATGTTAGTGAGTTATGAATAAAATAAGTTATGAAAATTCTTGGGTGTAAATATATGTTACTTTTTATAAAGAAGATTGTGACTAATGAGTTATTTTTTACAAAAACATTTTTGTACACAAAATGTATACTGAATTATCAATTCAAAAATTTTTATTATAAACTTTTTGTCCACTAAAGTAAGAAATTTTTTTGCCATTCACTTTCACAATTTTAGCTGCCATCACTTTGATACAAATTTTTTTCATGCAAAAGAAAGGTCAGTTTTTATTTTTGTTTTATCGCCAATAACTTATGTCTAACAATACAAATTAATGATACATCCCAAACAAGCTATCCAAATTACAGGTTGATGCTGGTTTTTATCTCGAATCCAATGACTTCTCAAGTAAACCCATGCTGGGTTTAAGTCGATACTGGCTTATGCTTCAAAACAATCCATGCTACACTAATAACTCATCCTGGGTTGAAGTTTATAATGATTTCAAGTGTAAAATAATAATCCCACCTAAATAATCCATCTTAATTTCAGTTTTTGATGTGTGAACCAGCATTGAGTTGGACCTACCATGGGTTTATTAGAAAAGTCATTAGATTTGAGATAAAAAGCAGTCTTCACCAGTTTATGAGATAAAAACCAGCATTGACTTATGTTAAAAACAGTCATATCAAAAAAATATACATGAGATATGAATAAAATAAGTTAGCAACTCAAGATTTTTAGTAGATGCTTGTTTTTACTAAGTTCTTGTTGATGATGGTTCTTATCTTAAAACCAATGACTACATCCGCGCGCGCGCGCGTGTGTGTGTGTTTGTGTGCTCCAAATGAATGGATAAAGACGTTTACAAAATTTGTGAAATTAACCTGCTTATATAACGAAAGTACTCGAAATTTTATTAGTTGAAGAAACTAATTCAATTTTATTAGTCGAGTACTAATGCGTCCAATTTTCGAGAAATATATGCGACTAATAATATTTTGAATATTTCATTTTTTTAATCCGTTGGCTTAGTATAGTTCTACAATTTATTCGAAATCTAAGTGCCCGAATGATCTGGTTTGAAGGACCGATAAAAATTTGTTATGAATAACTACTTTTATGAAGTTCAGACCAATAACAATTAGCGGGACTTAGCAATTTGCACGCTCCGAAGCGAGAAATTATTTATTTTTCTGGAAGGCACAGTAATAAAACACAGTAAGTTTACGGGTAGTCACGGGTACATTTTCTAGTTGAGGATAACCCGTTGAAAAGGAAAAAAAAAAAAAAAAAAATACATAGTAGGACTTCCTACTATTGTCAGGTACCACACACTTCCGCCTATATTATAAAGTCTTCCTATATTATACTTCATATCCAGGAGAAACTCCCATGGGTTCGATTCGTGCGGATGGTTGTTATGTTAAGTAAAGTGAATATGTTCACTGAATGTTCAGTCCGACTGAAGATAAAATATATATATATTAGAAAGGGTATCGATATTCTGCTCAGGGGACTGAGCTTTATGATCAGGGCATACTTTTCGACCAAGCATTAGTTTCAGGTTGTTCGGCGGGCTAGTACAGGAATCCCACAAGCTTGACAACCCAATAACGCTGGGTACAGCGATAAATAAATTATTTTTTATAAACAAATAACTAATCAGCAAGCTTCAAACCCCCGTAACACTGGAAAAGATAAATCAAAATTCTTTTATAAACAAATAATTAACCAGCAAGCTTGAAAACCCTGTAACGCTGGAAAAATAGATAAATAAATCTTTTTTTATAAACAATTAAATATACCGCCAAGCTCTAAGCTCCAATGACGCTGCAAAAAGCGATTAATGAATCTTTTTTTATAAACAATTACATAAACCGCCAAGCTATAAACCCCCATAACGCTGAGGAGAGCGACAAATAAATTTTTTTTTCATAAACAATCAAATGAATCGACAAGCTGTAAACCCTCATAACGCTGGGGAGAGCGCTAAATAAATAATTTTTTATAAGCAATTCAAGAAACTGACAAGCTCGAAACGCCAGGCGCCCGAGGTCAACAAAAAAACTGATCGGCTACCCCCCATGCACCAAGCCCCCAAAACTCTAGGCGCACGAGTTGAACAATGAAGCTGATTTGCTAGCCCCCAAGACCCTGGGCGCCCGAGTTCAACAAAAAGCTGATAGGGTACCCCCCAAGCTCGAAGCCCCCAAAACCCTGGGGGCACGAGTTTAACAATGAAGCTGATTGGCTAGCCCCCAAACCCTCAGCCACCAAAGTTCTGAGGCGCGAGTTCAACAAAGAAGCTATTGGCTACCCCCGAAGCTCTAAACTCCCAAAACCCCGGGCGTCTGAGTTCAACAAATGAACTGATCGGCTATCGCCCAAGCTCTGGGCCCCCAAAACCCAGGGCGCCCGAGTTCAACAAGTGAACTGATCGGCTATCTCCCAAGCTGTAAACCCCCCAACTGATCAGTTTGATTTATTGAACTCAGGCACCCAGGGTCTTAGGAGCTTAGAGCTTGGGGGGTAGTCGATCAGCTTTTTTGTTGAACTCGAGTGCCCAGGGTCTTGGGGGCTTAGAGCTTAGGGGGTAGCCAATCAGTTTTTTTGTTGCACTCGGGCGCCCAGAGTTATGAGGGTTAAGAGCTTGTCAGTTTATTCAATTGATTATAAAAAATTATTTATTCATCGCTCTCCCCAGCGTTACGGGGGTTTAGAGCTTGTCGGTTTAATTAATTGTTTATAAAAAATAATTTATTTGTCGCTCTCCTCAGCGGTATGGGGGTTTAAAGCTTTCTGGTTAATTATTTGTTTATAAAAATATATTAATTTATCCTCTTTTCCAGCGTGGTGGGGGTTTGAAGCTTGCTGGTTAGTTATTTGTTTACAAAAAATAATTTATTTATCGCTGTACCCAGCGTTATTGGGTTGTCAAGCTTGTGGGATTCCTGTACTAGCCCGCCGAACAACTTGAAACTAATGCTTGGTCGAAAAGTATGCCCTGGACATAAAGCTTAGTCCTCTGAGCAGAATATCGATAATATATATATGTATATGTTATCTTCAGTCGGACTGAACATTCAGTGAACATATTCACTTTACTCAACATAACAACCATACGAATCCGAGGCCAAATCGAATAATATATTACTATAAATGTTTCAATTGAAATAATATTTAACAACTTTACACATTTGACATGTTTGAACTTCTATTCACGACATAAACTCAACTTATTTTATTAAATACTAGAACAAGTTTTTGAAGTATAGCCCTCCATAACTACAAGAATTTAAAAATTTAAACATCAATATATATCCCAAAACTTTTGAAGTATGTGATCCATAAAGATGAGTATACAACCTTTTGACTCATTTTTTGCTGTGAGATGATTTGTTCCCATGATGTTAATCCTTATGTGTATTTTAATTAGGAGACTTCGCACTAAAATAATTAAATTTTATTTTGAAGATTTTGTCAGGGATTGAAGAATGTACTGATTTTTATTATTATTATTATAGTTTCAGAAATAATACCCAGTCTTTTATTTTTCATGATTCATGAAAATTCTAGTTTGAATACTTCTTTTTTTTTAAATCGTCATAGATTCTTACTAGAACTTAATTAGAATTTGTTATGATCATTTCTTTGATACATAGTCTGTTATAATTCTAACAAAGTACACTGGCCGGACACCATATCGTTCCGAAGTTCGAATTGTGACCGTCAGAACCAATTTTTTTTGGTACCAACCTTCGTCCCGAGCGCGCAAAACGTTAGTAAACTTAACCTCATCAGATGAGAGAAGTTTTTTTGCGCGCGTGGGACGAAGGTTGGCATTAAAAAAATTGATTCTGACGGTCACAATTTGAACCTCGGAACGATATGGTGTCCGGCCGAGTCCCAGACGTTTCGCCATAAAGAGTGAAGTTGGTTTTAGACGTTTTAGACGCTTGTCGGATAAACAACATTAAAAAAAAATTTGGAATGAAATTAAAATAATGAATTTTCTTGTATAAACTGTAGGGTACAACCATTTTACCCTGGAAACGACTCCCAGGGTGCTTGTACGTAACATCCTGGGTCAGAATGGTCACCAGGTCTCAAGGTCCAAAGATTACGTCTTGGAGAAGACTTCCCCAGGAAGTTTCGACCCAGGTCAAGTCTAAATAAACACCTGGAGCATGGGGTGATGATTACTCTTTGGGGATGACCTCCCCAGGAAGTTTCGACCTGGGTCGAGTCTAAATAAACACCTGGTGCATGGGGTGGTGATTACTCTTTGGGGATGACCTCTCCAGGAAGTTTCGACCTGGGTCGAGTCTAAATAAACACCTGGTGCATGGGGTGGTGATTACTCTTTGAGGATGACCTCCCCAGGGAGTTTCGACCTGGGTCAAGTCTAAATTGACACCTGGTGGATAGATTACTCTTTGGGGATGACTTCCCCAGGAAACTTCGACTCAGGTAAGTCAGCGTAGACACCTGATGCATGGGGTGGTAATTACTTTTTGGGGGTGACTTCACCAGGAAGTTTCGACCAGGGTCAAGTTCAGATAAACACCTGGTGGATAAATTACTCTTTGAAGATGACCTCCCCAGAAAGTTTCGACCCAGGTAAAGTCAGAGTAGACACCTAGTGCATGGGGCAGTGATGACACTTTAGGGATGACTTTTTCAGGAAGTTTCGACCTGTATAGAGTCGTAATAGACACCTAGTACATGGGTCAGTGATTACGTACAGTGGCCGACTTCCCCAGGAAGTTTCGACCCGGGTGAAGTTCGAGTAGACAACAGGTGCATGTAGCGGTGATTACGTTTTGGGGATGATTTTTCTAGGTAGTTTCGTCCCAGCTGATGTCTGAGTAGACACCAGGTACATATGGTGGTGCAGCGGTTGGATATTGGGGATGAATTTCCCATAAAATTTTGATTACAAACTAAATCGTACGTTGACACTTGGTGCAAAGGGTCTCGATAACGCTCTTGAGATAACTTTCTCAAAGTTATGACTCTGTACAGGACAGATAAACTTTCTGATGTAAGAGCGGCGATCATGCCTCGCAAATTATTCAGAAAAATAAACATAGGGATAAGGAAAATTTTTGATTTTCATTATACTGATTCTTCCTAGGACACGACTTACCTAGATAATTTGAATTTGTATCGCATTTCATTTTAAAATGATAATCTCAGATATTTTGTTGAGTAAATGTTTTATTTTTGGATGCCTACTGTCGTTCATAGCATGGCATATAGCTCAAGAGATGATTTAAAATATAAATCGTTAGAATAATAATTTTTTATATCAAAGAAATCTTCTTTTTAATACGTGTTTTCAAAAAGAATAAAATTAATTACTATAAATTAAAAAAAAAAAAAAAAAATTATTTATTGATTGACCTAACGAACGTAAATAAAAAACCTTGTCATGACTGTATGTAATCCGGATGCAGTTAAACTATAAGACACCTCAAAAAAAAATACATATATTTTTTGAAACAGACGAAGCTTTTCTTGGTCGCTCTTCATCATCTTTGAAAATTATGTTTCATCGAGGCATTTTTAAAATCAATCCGGATTAAATAGTAAGTAATACAAAGGCTTATTTTTATGTTCGTGAACATAAATTAACAAATAAATTAATTATTTACAATAAATTTACAAACTACTAACGAATCCGATCAAACTTGAATTCAAAAATTTATAAAATTAAGTTGATTATCGACATTGACCTTGAAAAGGCCTTTATAAAACAGAAATTAACTTGCTAAGTTGATAAATAATAACTAAACTCTCGCACTTGTTCATGGCTTAGTGTTTAAGACTCCTTTATATTGTGAAAAAGATTAAAAGTTAGAATATCATCCAGAAAATTTTTTTTGCAAGAAATATGATTTAATCTTAAAGTTGTCTCATCGAGGGCATCAAGATAAAACATAGTTATTAAAATTGCTCTGTTTGTGTTTCCTTTTTTTCATGATTTTTTGCCGGCAGTATTGATCACAAGACATAAAAATTCGGCGTTTTTAAATAAATTTTGGTCTCTTTTTTCAAATGACAAGGGGTGGTCAATTTTTATTAAAATAAAATTTTTAAATACGAAAGTATTTTGCCCGTAGAAGACACAAAAAAACCTTTGCCACCGTCACCTTCGGCTCGGGCGTCAATTTGGGTTTGCTAGGGCTGGCTAATACTTTTCCAGTGCCCAGTGTGTAATATACTATTTAGGACTAGAAATTTTGAAAACTTTATATTTCAGTACCTATAATCGATGCACAAATTTTCAGAATATTGAAAAAAAATGTAGATTTGTATTTGAAAAATCATCCCCAAAACGTAATCACCGCTACATGCACCTGTTGTCTACTCGAACTTCACCCGGGTCGAAACTTCCTGAGGAAGTCGGCCACTGTACGTAATCACTGCCCCATGTACTAGGTGTCTATTACGACTCTATACAGGTCGAAACTTCCTGAAAAAGTCATCCCGAAAGTGTCATCCTTGCCCCATGCATTGAGTGTCTATTCAGACTCTGTCCAGGTCAAAACTTCCTGAAAAAGTCATCCCTAAAGTGTCATCACTGCCCCATGCATTGAGTGTCTATTCAGACTCTGTCCAGGTCAAAACTTCCTGGGGAAGTTATCCCTAAAGAGTAATCACCACCCCATGCACTAGGTGTCTATTTGGACTTTACCCTGGTCGAAACTTACTGGTGAAGTCATTCCTGAAGAGTAATCACCGCTCCATGCATCAGGTGTCTACTGTGACTTTACCTGGGTCGAAACTTTCTGGGGAGGTCATCTTCAAAGAGTAATTTATCCACCAGGTGTTTATCTGAACTTGACCCTGGTCGAAACTCCCTGGGGAGGTCATCCTCAAAGAGTAATCACCACCCCATGCACCAGGTGTTTATTTAGACTCGACCCAGGTCAAAACTTCCTGGGGAGGTCATCCCCAAAGAGTAATCACCACCTCATGCTCTAGGTGTTTATTTAGACTTGACCTGGGTCGAAACTTCCTGGGGAAGTCTTCTCCAAGACGTAATCTTTGGACCTTGAGACCTGGTGACCATCCTGACCCAGGATGTTACGTACAAGCACCCTGGGAGTCGTTTCCAGGGTAAAATGGTTGTACCCTACAGTTTATACAAGAAAATTCATTATTTTAATTTCATTCCAAATTTTTTTTTAGTGTTGTTTATCCGACAAGCGTCTAAAACGTCTAAAACCAACTTCACTCTTTATGGCGAAACGTCTGGGACTCGTCCGGCCAGTGTACATATGTGGGATAATTGAACAGTTTTTTATTGAAGACATTGGGTTTTTCGTAGTTAAGCATGTGAAGAAGTTGTTTTTTTTACAGGGTTCAATAAAACTGTTAGAAAATTATGAGGATTTATGTAGCTACAGTAACTACAAAATATTTTAAATAAATACACAAAACGAAACGTACCTATTATAAAACGTCCGGAATAAGCATGGTTATAATTTGCTTGAAAAATTTAAAGTTTTAAATTGTAATAACAATTTTTAAAGTAAGATTTTTTTTTACTAAACTACTGAAATAAGAAAATATGCAACAATCCCGGACATGTATCTTCAAGTAAAACTTCATTTTTCTTGTCGAAATAAAACTTTTTTTACTGATTCAATAATTTCATATACTACTTGTGCTAAGTTTCTTAACGTTATTATTTATTTCATACTTACATCATTTATTAGAAAATAAGACAACTATATTTTGTAACTTATGCGCTATAACGAGAGTAAATTGCGATCAGTAGCAAGCATTTATGTTGAGTACTATTCATTCACCCATGGATATGACTCAGAATACTCGTTACGACGCTCAAGTTACAGAAAATATAATAAAATGTTATTTGTCTAGTCCGATAATCGTGATTTTACAAGAGCGCTGATGCAGCTTTGTAAAATAACTGCCGAATCTTGGGCGAGATTAATGTTATATCTCAGATTATAACTGATAACTTGGTTGATTCACGTAGTGTTTTTAGTTAATTAAAAGGTACGCGAACCTTATTTCGGACGGGTACTTGATTTCAGACACCCAGGTAGACGGAATGTATGCGCGTTCCCTAGCACCTCAGTAAAGTTGGAAAAAATGAAAAACTTAAAATATGCAATTTACAACAGATTGGGATTTTTTAAAATGACTTCCACGCACACCATGTATTTTTAGGTGATTTTAAACTAACCTACTAATTTTAGTGTTTAAACGATAGGAATTGAAAAAAAATTAATCTGGAAAAATTTGGTGTACAAAGTAATAAAATTGGACCCCATTTCTGGGGTTTTTAAAATGGAGGACCCGGGTGCCAGAACCACTTTAACGTTCGAGTCGGTCGAAAATCGGCTCAAGCAGTCCCATCCGCTACTTTTAAAATGCTGATTTTTTTATTTTTAATACTCGATTACTCGGCATTAAAACACTTTAAAAATATCTGGACCATTTTGTTGGTAGCAGAGAAGGTTCAAGAATATGCTGCTAAAATTTCATGAAAAGGTATTAAGTACTCTCCAAATGAGTCATTTTTCACTCTTTAATGTAGAAAAAAGTGAGCCAGTAAGTGAAAAATGACTTCTCCAAAGAATGATTTCTGTCACCTTAATAAGAGTGATCTTTCACTTTTCCACCACTCAGCTACCGTTTTCTGTTTTTAATAATTTATTAAAGCGTATATAAAAATTGAAAACCTTTTTGCAATACTTAGAAAGGTTTAAAATAATAATACCTCAAAATTATTTCGATATGTTAAAAAAAAAAAATTTTTTAAAGTTAAAAATAAAATTAGGTTATTTGGAGGGATGCATGTATACAAGCATTCATCTTATATCACTCGAGCACTCAATAGCCTCCGCTCCCTCTACACTTTTTTCCAGGCATATACTGTTTAGTGGCATCGTAGCATTCTCGTCAAGTTTTTTTTTTTTTTTTTTTCTCTCTCAAACTTTTCTAGTGAAAAATTCACTTGTAGAAATAGTGATACCCCTAAATTGACCTGATCACTCTAATAGAGTCATTTTTCACTCTTAATTGAGTGGTTTGGGTCACTCTTAAGAAAAGAGTAAAACAATCACTCGATACATACGAGTGATTAAGATAACATAACCTATAATATTCTTATTACACTTTTTATAGTGGATTTCTCAAGGATTATTAACTTACTACTTCTACAGGCTGGCTAAGCGGATGGGCTTAATAACTTGAAATATATGCATTTTTTCTATAGCACATGTAACGTGAGAGTTGCTTTTTACAAAACTTAGGATCAGATGGTCCAGACAGAATAGGGCCCGAGCTCTTACTGTGGGCCCTACGGACCCTAAAACCATTTTTTCAAATGAAAAACCCATACTTTTCACCCCAGATTCAGAAAGAGCGGAAAATTGTAGGCTCCTGTAAAACTTAGAACAATTTTTCTCGTCCATTTTGAGGTCCCGGAGAAAAAACAAAAAAATTAAAAACTAGCTAAGAGCATGAGGTTTTCAGGGTTCTGAGCTTGATATAAAGGTTAGGGCTTCGTGATTAAGAGTGCTGCCTACCGCGCGGAGAGCGCCGCCTAACGTTGTATTACGGGCGCGTGGAAAAAGTTCCTGACGAAATACGGTTTCAATAACGATTTAATCATTACCAAAAAAATCTCAAAAAATAGTTAAAATTATTCTACACATGCCTTACTATCTGGTTTTCCCGAAAAGTTTTTCTAAATGCTTGAAAACAATGATTGAAAATCAGTGGTGCGCCGTTGTAGTTTATACTCGTTCTTGGTCTGAAGTAGGGATTGGTGATTATCAAAACAATCGACGATTATTCTAAATCGAATGAAATCGCCTTAAGGTTGCACGGTCGGTGCGAGTAGTCTGGGGACTCTCCATGTCTTTCGCACTTGTGTAAAACATGGCTGCTAACCAAAGATTTTAGCGTTTCATGAACTTTTTAAATAACTAACTGTTTGTGTCTTATTTCTAATATGTCTGAATGTTCTAATTATTTATGTGAGGTAATAACTTTTTATTAACAAAGTTCTTGCCAAGATCCATGCAAATTTCTAACGGCATTCTAGTACCGACCTTGCAACCTAAATGAAATCGCCATTTCCAATCGATCACAATCACCAATCCCTATTTTAAACTTAAAAAACAGTACGGGAATCGACCGAGTTCTCGGTAACTAATCGAGAGGTTTTTCAATAAAATGATTATTATAAAATTAATTTTTTTTTAGTTCGGGCAAAGCTGTTGCGTGCAAAAGAAAAGAAGGTAAAGACGTGAAAAATACTATTTTTGAAACAAAGTTTCAAGAGGTAAGTTTACGTAACACGTCTGAACCAAAACATACTGTTGAAATTATAACTGAATGTTTAAAAAATAATGATTTTAACGGTACCGAATCATTGGATATCAACTCCGATGAACGTAAAGAAATAAATGATTTTAGACTTACATATAACTCATGGACTTTGAAAGATCTTTATCTTGACCATAACTATTTTAAAACAGGTGAGAGTGTCATAGACTCAAAAGAAAGTGTGCATAACGATTTAAAATATGATAATTGTAATTTGGGTTTATGTAACCAAAACATTTATGAGAATTCTTTGCCGGAAGAAAAAGCTAAAGATTATATATTTTCAAATAAAAGAATAGAACCAATTGTAGAAGCTGAGGTCTTAAATAATTTAAATGCATGTACGCATACTGGAAATGAAAAAACAGTTTCAAATTCAAATAGTCATACTACAAAAAGATCTACAAGTTGTGATCATATTGGTGTTGGAAAAAAAAGATGCTTGGAAAGCTCTACAGAGTGTATCTTGATTAATGAAAAAAGTATTGCTCTGCTTGCGGAAAATGAATCCAAAAGCAATGAGGTAAATTTTGATAACAAAATTGGTTCTGATGGTATTAATAATCTAAAAAAATCAAAAGTAATACCAGACAAGACCACTCAAGAATTTGACCAAATGGTCAAAGAAATTCCAAAAGTAGTCAACCGTCAAATTGTAGATTTTGATTACATGTGGTCACAATGTCAAAAGAAATTTGCTGAATGCAAAATGAAAGATATTGAAATTATTGAAAAAAAAACCGTAGGCTTAAATCATAGATTCAAATTGCACTGCCGAGATTGCGATAAAATAGAGTCTATTTTATCTGAAGATCCAGACTCTAATGCTTTAGAACTGAGCAAATCATCAGTTTTGGCCACACTTAAAACTGGATTTAGTTTTGCAGGTCTAGAAGAGCTTTTTGCATGCTTGCATTTACCATGCATGACGTTTCCTACCTACAAAAAACACCATGATTTTTTGTACCATAAGATTTCGGAACTATTTGAAAATACTATGGTAGAAGCTGCCGAAGAAGAAGCAAAAGTAGCTAGAAAAAATGGCGATATTGTTCCAAATACTGATTATCCTTTTACAGGTGGGAGAGGAGATGGCACTTGGGGAAAACAATCATTTGGTTATCAATATAATTCCCTGTATGGAGCAGCAGTTATAATAGGAGTACATACTAATAAAATATTGCACATGTCAGTATTTAACAAACGTTGTGCTTACTGTGATATGTATAAAAGAAAGGGTGCGGAAGCCCTGCCCCACGATTGCTACCATAATTATCCGCGTAGTAAAGCCTCTACGGCAATGGAGGCGCAAGGTTTACTTGAAGGTTTCTAAAACAGTATTGAAAAGCGTGGACTTGTGTATAAGTATTTTATTGGAGATGGTGATAGTAACTTTATGAAACAATTAACAAGTAATAACCCCTACGATCACATTAATATATATACAAAAAAAATTGAATGTACTAATCATTTATATCGTTGTTTGTGTAAAAAACTCAATAGAGTTGCGAGCATGACACAGCGCAGAGGAGAAATAAAAAAAGTTGGGTTTGTAAGTTTGCGCACGTTAGTTAAGCGAAGATATTTAAAAATCAGAGCAGAAATCGAAAGAGCTGTGGAAAGAAGGCTTACCATGAAAGATACTTCGTGGGAGATACAAATCGAAGAATTACGCAAAGATATTTTGAACACCCATTACCACGTTTTTGGACAGCATAAAAATTGTAAATCAACAGGAATAAGCAATTGTCAACAAACTAATGATAAAAACTATGTTTTGCTTTTAAAATCTTATGGTTTTTTTGCCCCAATAGATGATGCAGTAAAATATATTAGCTGTCATGCTGAAAGTTTATTATACAAAGAAGACACAAACATTGTTGAATCATTCAATAGTTATATTGCAAAAACTACTGGAAATAAAGCTCGAAATTTAAGTCAATCAAATCAATATAACAGTAGGTGTAAAGTAGCAGGCATACATTTTAATTCCGATGAGCACGGTCTCACAACAATATACAAACATCTTGGAAAAGATGATACCTACGTCAGAGTTTTGGAAGATGAACACAAGAAAAAGACTGAAACAGAAAAAGAAAGAAGAGCACTACAAGGAAGGAAAAAAAATCGTGAATTTGGTAGCATAGACGAAAACTACGGAGAAAATTGTGAAAAGCCAGACAAAGACCCCAAAACGATTGAAAAAGAAAAAATTGAACATAAAGAGTATTTAAAAGAAAATCAGAAGAATCGATTGCAAATAGGAATCGATACTCGTTTACAAAGCGAAAAACCCTTCTGGAAAGAAGTGAGAAAGAAAATGCTAACAACCTCGCATTTTGCTATAATATGTAAAAAAAAAGAAGATTCTACATGCAAGCATATTGTGAAAGCTATTACTCGACCTGGATTTGATACCGCAGATATGAAATATGGTCGAGATATGGAACCAATAGCAAGAAATGAACTAGAAAAGAAATTTGGTATTAAAATTAGACTTGCTGGATTAATCATCGATGCAGAAAATGAAGTTTTAGGCACATCTGTAGATGGTCTTATTGACAATTGGAATGGCAACGATTACACGGTTGAAATAAAATGCCCTGCTAGCGCTGCTTATATGACGCCAGAGAATGCCATGAAAACAATAAGTCGTTTAAAAATAATGGACAACAAAACAGGAAAGATGAAAAAAAACCGCAACTTTTATTATCAGATACAAGGGCAGTTACACATTACTCAACGAAAATATTGTTTGTTTGCTCTATATACTAAAATGGGCCTTTTTCATACAATCGTTGAAAGAGATGAAAAATTTTTTAAAGAAGAAATGGAACCGAAACTTATGGCATTTTACGAGGAAAGTCTATTGATGGAAATTTTAGATAGCCGTCTTGATAGAAATATGGAACCAAGAGAAAAACCCGCAGCTCAAAAAAAAATTGATGAAAAAAAAAAGAAAAAGCCGAAAGAAAAGAAGACACAGAAGCCAGTATCAGATGAACAAATTCATGCAGTTATCAATCAAATAGTTCTCAGTGACTTAGAAGATGATGACAAAACATTGAGTGAAGACGAAAGTGATTGCTTAAATAAAAGTTGTGTAAAAAAAGAAAAAAACATTGAAACAAAAAAAAATATCAAATTAGAAAAAAATTTTAAAGTAAAGTCTTCTCAAGTATCAAGAAAAAAAAGTGACCGAATTATCAGAAGAAAGACAGTTTTAGCAGTTAAACGTTCCCCCTCTATAAGAAAAACAAATAAACAAAAATTAAATAAAAAATTACTTACCAAAACTTACTCTACTCGAAGAATGGGACGAACTCTTAACTTATTATAATTTGTCTCGTTATTTAAAAAATAAAACTTTTGATATCACATCTAGACGCACGGAGAAACGTAATGGTGTAGACAAAACCCTTCCTTATGATAAGTGGATTGAAGATAAAGAATGGTGGTTGAATGATGATGTTATTGATGGATTTTCAAAAATCTTACGAGATGAGACTGCATTTGAAAGTCACAGTGTAGAATACCTACTTAATCTTAGAGATGTTCAATCAGTTAAAACAAATAAGAGCATACAAATAATTGGAGGACTAGTTGATTTGGATCATTGGCGATTAGCTGTTTATGATGGTTCGAACATAACTATATTTGATCCAATGGGCCCAGATTACAAGCCACTTTTTGAAAGAGAAATATTATATTTAAAACAACGTTTTCCAAATGCAAAAACAGTTACTTTTGCTGAATTGAATACTCGTCAACCAGATACCTCTAGCTGTGGAGTTTATTCTGCAGCACTGGCTGTGGAAGCGGCTCTAGCAAACGATATCTCTGAGGTGAGTGAAGTTCAACTAAGTTCTGATGTGTACTAGATGCGCCAAAAATATGTAGAAATATTGAGAACAAAAAAATTGTCGCGTTTTCCTCGTGAAAACTATTAATGATATATTGTTATACATGGGAGGCAAGCGCCACATTGACGTCGAGAGAGAAATTTTCAGGTAGCGGCACGAGGCGAAGGTTGCGCGCAGCGCAAGTCAAAGTAATGTAAAGTAATGTAAAGTCAAAGTAAAGTCAAAGTCCCGCTACAGCGGGAGTCAAAATTACTTTGACTCCCGCTTCACGGAGAGCGGGAGTCAAAATTACTTAGACTCCCGCTTCGGGAGAGCGGGTGTCAAAGTAACACTTTGCTCCCAGAGAGGGCGCATCGAAAAGTATCTATTGAATGCCGCAGTGAAACAATGATATATTGTTATACATGGGAGGCAAGCGCCACATTGACGTCGAGAGAGGAATTTTCGGCTAGCGGCACGAGGTGGAGGTGCGTGCGCAAGCGCTTCCACCTCGTGCCGCTAGCCGAAAATTCCTCTCGAGAGGTCTGTGGCGCTTAACTCCCATGTATAACATCATATTTTGTTTTACTGCGGCATTCAATAGGTACTTTGAGAAACAGAAGAAAATACTAAACGATTTTTGAAGTCCTGAAAATTTTGTTACTTGAAACTGCCCTTGAAATCGCCAGCGTTGCTGCGCTGTGTTTACGGCTTTTCCTTGAAAAACGCACACGTGTTAAAAAGGTTAACGTTTTTCTCTAGCGCATTTTTCCAACTTACTTTAAATATATTTTAGTTTACAGTTTTTGTTATGAAACAAAAAAAAAAAAAAATAATAATAATAAAAACAAACAAATTATTTTTGTTTAGTTATTAACAACTACAGTTCAGGATTATTATCCAGCGTGTGTGTTTTTTTTTCGCGCGCGAAGCGCGCGGGCGTCTTTTTATTTTGACTCCCTCCGCTGCTGGTAGGATATCTCGATGAGGGACTTTTTTACTTTGAATCCCGCTACAGCGGGAGTCAAAGTACGGAGAGTAGTATCTCGAAGGGGGCGTCAATGTTGCACTTTGCTCCCAGAGAGGGCGCCTCGAAAAGTACCTATTGAATACCACTGTGGAACAAAAAAATTTTTCGTGTACCAATTAAATGAAATTCAAAAAATTTTTTTAAACTTCAATACAAACAGTGAAAAAATCAATAAAACATAACCAAACAAAACTCATTTTTGAGATAATGTCATTAAAATTTTTAAAGTTTTAAATAAATATGCGTCACTCAAATGTAAATTCAGAAAAGTTCGAAAATTCTATTCTAACTCGAGAGTTGAGAATTATAACAAGGTTTGAAAATCGTATGCAAATAGAATGATTAAAAAGAAATAAAAATAATTTTCTAGTCTAAAACATGAATATATATAAAATATATACATCTATATAAAGAGAGAAAAAAAAAGTAAGGAAACAAATCCTACTTATAAAAAGGAGAGTGCGAGTGTCGAGTTTCGAGCTCGAGAAATTATCGAATTGAAGATTCAGACTTTTATTCTGTATCCGATTGGCTCAAGGTGACGACACCGATTGAAAGTTTTCGAGCGAGATGTATAGAGAGGTATATTTTGGATAATTTTCTGTCAAAAGTGTTTTGGTAGAAATTTAATAATAAACAAGTTAGATTTGCGAGGTTAAATCATTTCGTGATCACGCTGTGCATTCGTAAAAAACTAAGTAAGTGATTTTTGTTGCGTAGAGAATCGGTTGATTTATAGTCATTACACTTTACTCGAGCTCTCAGTTTTGTCCATAAATATATTCCAAAAGTGCAGAAGGTTAAGAAAAAGATCTGCAATCTTTTGTACACATTAACTTAATGTGTACAAAAGATTGCGTGTTCCTAAAATTTATACAAAATATCGTCATTCGAAAGAATTAAATTTTTTAAGATGTAAACAAATCTGAAAAAAAAACTGAATGTTTAATCTCATAAAAAAGTTTTTAGGATTTTTCAATGCTAATGTTATTGCTGGTATAAACTCAATTTCGATCGGGTGAGCTTGCTTTAATTAATTATTTGACGTATGTCACCATGATTTTTTTTTGACAAGTAGTTTGAATGAAAAATCGCGTTCCAGTGATTTTTATTTTTGCGCATAAAAAAACTAAAAAAAAAAAAAAAAATTGAACGTTTGAGCTCGTGACGACGAAGCTTTCCAAATTTTTGGAGGCTTAAATAAGTTATAAGGCCTATACGCTCCGTGAGAGTTCGTCCACGACAACACTTACAGGAAAATCCACGCGGTAAATTCGAGATGGCGTTGCGCTGGCGACAACACTTACAGAAAAATCCGGCTGTAAATTCGAGGTGGCACCACTAACTCACACGGAGCGAATAGTCAAATAAGAATAACTAGAAATCCTTTTGCGGAACGCGTCTCTAAGATTTTTTATCGTACGGCACTATAAGTAACCTCATTTTGTTGATATTTTCTTAAAACTTAGTACTCTAGGATAGGCTGAAAATTTTTTTTTCTGAATTTGAAGTATAATTTTTTTTCTATTTTATAGACGAAAAGGCAACTGTTGAGATCCAAGGCATTTTGATAATATGAAAAGCTTGGTGAATTAATCAGTTAGGTGCTCGAGACGCTCTAAATTGATTGAGGCAGCGCCAGTCACTTTATGGAAAACGCTATCATTTTTTACCATATATGAGAAATATCATTTGAAATTCTACAGAAATATTCTTTGAAACATAATGACAAAATTCCTCGCCGACAGTTTTCTTAACGCTAAACTTTTATGCTTAATTTTTCAATCCAAAGTTAGAAATTGCCAATTTATCGTTAAAATGTTAGAAACACGGCTCATGAAATTTTTAAAAATATCTGTATCATTTTACTTGCGGAAAAGCTTCAAATAATATGGTCTTAGAATTTAATAAAAAAATATTTAGTTCTTCATGATTTTTTACGAGTTAAAATAAAAATTTGTATGATAAACAAAATTTAAGTTATTGCTTTAGTTTTCTTATAGGTTGTAAATGACAGTATTTTCCAAAAATCGACTGGTGCTGCCCGAGCCAATTTCGAGCGACTCGAGCACCTAACTGGTTGTTGCACCGAGCTCTTCTTATATGGCGTTTTCGACCCTTGACAGCAAGGTTAACAAACGTTAGTAAAAATAATTCTATTTCATACATGAAATTTTCAAAATTTGTATTAGGGGACGTTCAAAAATTACGTAACGCTTTTTTGGTATCGTCTGATATCACAGTGGCAGTACGAGACTACACCAAAAAGCGTTAAGTTATTTTTGAACGTCCCTTTATAGCAGATATTACGGAAAAAGCTATTAATAATAATTAAAAGAACATTTCAACTCGAAGTGTTAAGTGTCATATGAAAAATTACAGTGAATTTTTATTTTTTAACACAAGTGAAATAATTTATCTGATGATAGGCAGTATCAACAATTTTTTGATTAATATCTTTCCTACTTAATTTAAATTTTCAATAAAAAATGAATTTAAAAATAATCTCCTACAAAATTTATAACGGATAGAAATTTGTGTTTAAGCAGTTCAAAGATATCGGAAAATATCGTTTGAAAAATAAAAGTGATTTTAAAAGCGTACTAAAAGATTCTTATAGTAGACGATTACGGCAACGATTTATGAATTATAACGGTATTCAAAACAAGTCAGGACAAAAAATTTAATTATATAAACAATTTTATACAACTATAGAGATCTGCTGGTTTTAATTTGAGTAAGCTTCTCAAATTTGTGTTCAACCGGGATTTTTCGTTAAAAAAACAGAAAAAAGTAAGCGAAGTTGAGTAAAAAGGTAAAAGGTAACGAAGTAAGAGCGAAGTAAAAACGAATCGAGATCGAAGTAAAAGCGAAGTAAGAGCAAAGTAAAAACGAAGTGAGAGCGAAGTAAGAATGAAGAAGCGAGGTAAGATTGAAGGAGCAAAGTATAAGCGAAGTATAAGCGAAGACAAGAGTGTGAGTGGGTAAAGGTTAAGGTTTAAGAATGAGCAAAGAAGCGAATGTAGCTCGCGATTGCAGAGAGCGTGATTTGTCAAACGGGGAGCAGACTGCGTAATAGAAGGTTGGGAAAAAGGTTACGACCATAAGTTTTCCGTACCACAAGGGCTAAGTCAAAGAAACCATGTGATATAGATTTTCAGGTGAACTATGAGTGGAGCGGAAAATTGAGCCTCCTCGATTCCGACAAGGTCATCGCCACTGACTTCAGTAGTTACCGGAAGTACATCTCATCATCAGATCAGCAATAAAAAGCATGACCATCTTGACAGAGAGAGAACTCCACCACTTCCTGACTTTGATACATCTAACGCCAAGATCCGGACTCTCCATGAGCAAATAAAGGCGGTAAGCGAAACCCACAGACTGGGGGGTCAACAGCACAATCTGCATCGCAGCGAGCGAGAGTGGTTGCAGTCTCCTCGAAGAAACGAGATCTCTTTCCGAGACTCAATGTAAGAAAAAGACGACTTATCTTGTAATAGCTTTGATTTAGCGAACGAACCAGTTTGCCGAAGCCTCCGACTGGAGTTAAAGTCAGGTCCAGTTAGCCACCCATAAGGTGCTAAAGAGAGCAGCCGTAGGTTGACTGCGAGCGCAAAGTGAGTACCTGGGCCGATATTAAGAAGGGGCTGACCTAAGAGTTCAGTCAGGAAACGGACGGAACTCGCATCGTTAAAGGAATGCGAGTCCAACGACCGAAGGAAGGCGAGAGCATTATAAGCTTCAGCCTGAGAAAGAGTGATTCCACTGAACCCGAGTATTGAATGTGATCTAGCCGAGGGAAGGCTACTAGCGTTGGACGTGCCACCAGATCGACCGTCCGAGCCGCGAGTACTTGGAGAAAACCTGCTTCAACTGAGAGGGATACATGTATGTGTGGCCGTGGGCGACCACTTATAAAAGGGGGTGTCTGTGGGGAGGTGGAAAGTTGAAGAGCGGCTGCTACGAAGTTACGAGCTTGACCTCACCCAAAGTATAATACAATACATACAAATAGGAAATAAACCGTAATAACTGTAAATAGTGTGTTTTATGTATACACTCTGCTGGTTTTAATTTGAGAGAGCTTCCCACAATAATTTAAGATAGAAATTGAGCATTAGAAAAGGAAAGCTTTAAAACAAGCAAAGCGAATAATACACTCGAACTCTGATTCAATAATCGAGAGAATGAAAACTTTGAATTTTTATATTTCGGGGTTTTGTTTTGTTGATGTGATTGTGATTGATGTGGGTACGTTGGGCACTCAGCTGCAAGAATTTACTAAACTTGATGAAAATTAAGTACGTGATTCTTCGATGCTAAAATTAATATTTGTTAAGAAAAAGAGCAGTTTGAAATTTCCACGTGAACTTATACGAGGCGCAACTGTCCGTAATAAAGTATTATTAATGTGACTTATTCAAAAGTTTTGAGTTAAAATATGTGCATGCTCGTGTACTATTTAACTCTGATTTAAATTGATAAAAAAGCGAAAAGTCGATCAAAGTACAGGCGCGCGGTACGCGCGCTAGCGGATTTTCTAGTCCTACTTATAAAAAGGAGAGTGCGAGTGTCGAGTTTCGAGCTCGAGAAATTATCGAATTGAAGATTCAGACTTTTATTCGGGATCTGATTAGTTTAGAGTGACGACAACCATAAAAAATGCAAAGCGAACGTAGCCACGTAGGTATAGAGAGGTAGATTTTTGATAATGAACTGTCAAAGTTCAACAAAAACAATTGTTTTATCCGTGAGGTTATTCGATTTGATGTTTGATTAATAAATGATAGAATCAAGCGAAATAAAATTATTTTTCAAAAGCTGAGGAAATTTTTTTAAAATTGAATTTCAAGAGCAATAAGAACTCAAACAACCGCATTTTAGAAATTTAAAAATAAATTTGTAACTTTTCTGCTTATTTTATTTTATTATTCTCAAACATCTTAAATGAAGAGAACAAGAGAAGTATAAAAATTACAAATTTTGTGATAAATTAGTTTTTTGAATTAATTTAAGTTACTTCAAAAATATCGATTCATACTTCAAATTAAATAGATAAAATTATCTCAAAATATATCTGTATTGTTACTGAAAAGTTCGATTCAATAGTTTGTTATTGAAAAGTTTAATGCTAAATAAAACAAAAACTAATAATTTAAAAGTTGAAAATATATCTCCAATTCCTACAAGTCTTTAATAAAATTGGTTCAATAAATTTCAATCATTTATAATGTTAAAGAGTTTAGTTAAGAAATCTTGATTTTTTCAACTATGTAATAAAAATACTAGAGTCTGCATACCCAATAGTTGGTAAAAAAATACGTTTTTGTACTTGAGATGGAATACAAAAAATGAGAAATCTATGTAACTTTAAACTCCTGGTAGGTACTACAAAAACTGAGAGAAATGATTTAAAATTGATATCGAAATAAAAGGCTGCAATTTTGAAAAGCAACTTTTTATACAAATTGTAAATCGCCGTTTGCATTTTAATCATTCTATGTACAATAAGTTTTCTTTTCACTTTTCACTTCATGAGTAACTCATAAATATAAGACTAATTTTATTTAAGTGATTAACTGTCATTAAATGCGCAATATTATAATGTACACAAAATTTGAGGGTTATGAAAGAACAAAAATACAAATGTAAAATGTAAATGTTGGATACTGATATGAATCATGTGATTGATTATAAACCTATTAACAACAATAATTACCAAAAAGTGACGAACATAAATAAGTGATATACATAACAGCAGTTTTTTGCTTAGTTAGGTTTATTATGAAGGATAAGTAATTTGGAAATAGAACATGATAGCAACACACTGTGTTTTCTTAAATTTCTTTCATGAAGTTTTGATGTTTCGACGTTACGAATTATGTCCTCTTCATGATGTCTATATAAAACAGTTTATTTTGTTAAAACAATGAAAAATGTATAAACATGGAAGTTACGAATTTTTTGGACAAAAAAGGGAGTATTTGAAAAAAAAACTCCTTATTTTTATGTTTATCAATCAACGTTTCGGCTACCATCGGCAAGCATTCTTCAGGATTTTATAAATTCAATTTTATAAAGTCAATTTTCTGGAGTTTTGAGTGTCTGCTTCGCAAACTGTTTGTAACTTTTAATAATAAAATCATGAATATGGCTATCCGTTGGTAGCCGAAAATTTTATTGATAAACATAAAAATAAGGAGTTTTTTATTTATATCCTACTCCCCTTTTTTGTCCGAAAAGATCGTAACTTCCATATTTATCTAACTTTAGACGTAAAACAACTAATTTGAAAAATATAAAAATTTTGGTTAGAAATTTATACATTGTTTTGTATTTTTTTTAAATTATTTTTTAATTTGTAAACAAAATTCATATATTTTTCATTGTTTTAACAAGATAAACCGTTTTATATAGGCATCCTGAAGAGGACACCATTTGTAGTGTAAGCCTACAAGCACCATTAATAAAAGAAATTCAAGAAAACACCGAGGAAAACACAGTGTTTCGACTTTATGCTCTATTTCCAAATTACTAATCCTTCATAATAAATATGTGAATACGTTTCAATTAGAGCTCCAGTATTTCAGGTAATTAACCCAGCACAACGGACTAGAAAAAAAGATTTGATATTTAGAGCATGTGTTGCTCAATGTGATGGGCAAACCAGGGTCTCTGTCTCTGAGTAAACAATACTAAATAAAAGAAATGCAACTTTTGTATTGTAGATGAAAATGAGTGATGAAGCTATAATGTAAGATCAAATTTTTATGTTTTCCGACCAAAAAATTGTATTTTCGGCCGCGGCCTAGAACAAAATTGTCGCTTTCTGACTCTGTAGAACCTGAAATAAAATGGGCCAGGTATATACTTTTAAATGCTTTCAAAAGCGATTTATATATGTCGAAACTTATATGAAGAATGAAAGACTGCAATTTTTCAAAGACACTTTTCATTGTAATTCAAATCTTAGTTTGAAATTTATCAATATTTTTATCTGATAATTTTCATTCAACGTAGATTAGAACTTACGAAAATTTTTTGGGTATGACATGTTTCAAATAAAAGTATAAATATAATTCAATAATTGATAGCGATGAAAATTTAAATAGCCACTTTTTAGAAAATACTGCCATTTTTTACCTATAAAAAATATCGTTTTGAAATTCTACAGAAACATTTTTCGAAACTAAATGAAAAATTTTCTCTTTGAAATTATTTTGGACTCTTAAATTTATGCTTAATTTTTTTAATCCACGGTTTTTAGGTTCGAAATCGTCAATACATCGCTTAAAAGTTAGTACCATGGCTCATAAATTTTTTAAAAATATCTGGACCAATTTGATAGCAGAGAAAAAACTTCAAGAATGCGGTTTTAAAATTTTATAATAAAATATTTAGCTTTTCCCGAGTTTTTACGAATTAAACTCAGAATTCGTATGATGAACAAATGTTAAGTTTTTGCTTTAGTTTTCTTATCGGTTAGAAATGACAGTATTTTTCAAAAATCAACTAGCGCCGCCTGAGCCAATTTCGAGCGTCTTGAGCTCCTCACTGGTTATGACATCGAGCTGTACTTATTTGGCATTTTTGACCCTTGGTATTACACCCCTACCCCTGAGATCCAGCTGGATTTCCAGCCGGATTACCAGCTGAATTTTCAGCTGGATTTCCAAAAAATAAGTTTTTTGGTTGATATTGTATTATTCATTTCTCAATAATTTTGAAAAAATTGAACTTTGTTATTTTTCAAAATTTTCTAGCTGGATTTGTCCAGCTGGATTTCTAACTGGAAAATGAATAAAAAAAACTGAGTTCAATTTTTTCAAAATCATTGAAAAATAAATAATAACTTGATTTTAAGCAATCCCTGTTGTGACTCCACACGTGTGCCACACATGTGGCAGAAAAAAATATTTTTGCATAAAATGTTAAAATAATTAATAGTAATAGTCCTTTTTAATTTTGGAAGCTCCCGGTAATAATCGTGACCTATTGAACCAAGTAAACTTACCTGTATATAGGGAAAAAACGAATAAAAAGTGAAGGTTTCGACCACTGCTTTTTCAAATTTATGAATAGTTAAATAATTTGCAAATCACATTTTACTTAAGTATTATCATTAAAAATTATTATGTGCCACACGTGTGGAGTAACAACAGGGATATTAAACAAAAAATTTTTTTTTTTGATTTTGAAATCCAGCTGGAAATCCAGCCGTCATATTGGAACCGAAATCCAGATGGATTTTAGGGGTAGGGAGAGCAAGATTAACAAATATTGGTGTAAGACTTCTATTTCATACATTAAATTTTAAAAATTTTAATTGTAGCAGATATTACAGAAAAATATAAAATAATGATTGAAAGAACATTTCTACTTAAACTGTTAAGCGTAGTTTGGAAAATTGGATTGAGTTTTTATTTTTTAAGGACATTCAACTCGAAAAATTAATCATGATGAATAAATTATGAAAATTTAGAGATATTTTGATTGCATAATAAGAATTCCTCTGTTAAAATCTGGATGCAATTAGAAGTCTAATAACAAAGATATTAATAATTATTGCTTACACCCATTAACAAGTGTCATACGGAAAATCGAACTTTTTCGTGTTTCTTAACAAATTCTCTCACATGACACAAAGCACAGTTTTTTTGAGGTGTGAAAAGAGCATTTGAGGATTATTTTAAGATGTTTACGGAGACGTTTAAGAGAATATTAATAATAGAAAAGAAAAGTTAAAAAAAAAAAAAAAATAGTACTTTTGGGGTTAGGTTAGACTCGAACAACCAATCAGCGTGTTTCTACATCGGAAAAATAGTCATACGAGAAGACTTGACTTGAGTAGTCAAAGTTGAACGTGCTTAACACAAGTGAAATAATTTATCTGAGGATTGGCTGTATTAACAATCTTTTCGCATTTCTCTTTCCTATTTAATTAAAATTTTTCATAAAATATGGATATAAGAAGAATTTCCTATAAAATTTATAAGGGATAAAAATTTGTGTTTAAGTAACTCAAATATATCTTAATCAAATATTACTTAAATAATAAAAGTGAATTTAAAAGCGCACTAAAAGATTTTTCCGTACTCCGTCCGGGAAGTGATACAGGCAGTAGAACTTCCCGGACCGATTGTACGAAAAAAACATTTCACATGACACTGGAAAAGAATTAGCAAACCCTTAACGCCCTCGCCTTTGGCTCGGGCTTCAATTTGGGTTTACTAAGGCTTGCTTATACTTTCCAGCGCTCGATATGAAATATACTATTACAGTAGAAGATTACTGCAATGGTTTTCGAATTATAATAGTATTCAATATGAGTCAGGAAAAAAATTGAATTATATTGCTAATTGCATAAAACAGTATAGAGTAACCGAAATCTGGAAATCTGCATCAGCGATTGAATCATCAAAATATTTAATCAGGGTACTATCTGAAAAATATTGATCAAAGTTAACTTTTTAAAGAAAAGTCATTAAGGAGACAATAATATGTACCTGTGCTAACGGATCAATATTTACGAAAGGTTCAGTTAACAAAAAAAAAGAATTTATTGAAAAAGACAATTTTGAGGTATTATATATAAACTGTGAACAACAGGCTAATAATGAATGATGTTTTTTAGAGTTTGCTATCGAAACAGTTTAAGTTAAGTCACGTCTTAGTTTTGAAATATTGTTGATGATAAAAGCAAAAATTTCATAAACAACTTAAGATAGAAATTAATATTACTAGGAAAGGAAAGTTTCAAAACAAGTAATGGAAATAAAACACCCGAACTCTGATTTAATGGTCGAGAGAATGAAAATTTTTTTATATTTTGGGGGTTCTGTGATGTGATTGTGATTGATGTGATGCATGTGCATAATGTGCACTCAGCTGCAAAAAATCACTTAACTTGATGAAAATTAAATACGTGATTCTTCGATGATAAATAAACTTTTTTTTTTTTTAAAAGAGCAGTTTCGAATCTCCACGTAAAGTTACATGAGGCACAGCTATAAAGTGTTTATGTGAATTACTAAAAAGCTTTGAGTTAAAATATGCTCGTGTACTTATTAACTCTGATTTAAATTGATGAAAAAGCGAGAAATCGATCGAAGTACAGGCGCGCGGTACGCGCGCTAGCGGATTTTCTAGTCTAGTCCCTTTATAAAAGAGAGCTATCGCCATCTTGCGTAAGATTTTTATTCGTGAGCTGATTGGTGAACAAGTTTTTAAAATATTCGAAAAGTGCATTTTGAGGTTACTCTTATTGTTTTTTCCTATGCGCGCTTGAAGCGCGCTCAGAAGAGCTAGTAAAAAAAAAAGGAAAAAAAAATTATCAAAATCAAATGAACAAAATTGTCGTCACAACACCACGATTATTAAAAAAAAAAAAAAACAAACAAAAAAAAAACAAAAAAATAAAATAAATAAATGAATGAATATAACAAAAGAAACAGATTTGATTTAATCCATACTTTCATAAAAAAAATTAATTCAAAAAAGTGTGAATAAAAATTGAAAAAAAAAAAAAATATTGTATCAAACGGAAACACTTTTGTTTACAACAAAAATAATAGTATTGTACACACCTGTAGGAGTAAAAAATAAAGTAGCCCTTAGCAAACCGAAATTAATGCCCGAGCTGAAGAGTAGGGTATCAAAGCTTTGCTAATGGTTAGCTTATTTTTGCACTTCTACGTGTGCACTATACTTTTCAACAGGAGGCAAGGAAAGTGCAAACTACCTGATTGAGGCAAGGAGATTTCTGCGCCGTGTGTTGAAAAAATTCTTTTTAAAAATGTTTAAGAGAACAATTGTTGAAACAGTTACTGAAAAGAAAAAAAAAAAAAAAGAAAAAAAAATAATTCTATAAGTGAAAAAAGAATTTGAAAGTAAATTATTGAAATCAAATGAAAACAAGTTTCCGAACAAAAAAAAATTTATTTAAAAAAATGTTAAATAAACATTATAAGTGATCTTTAAAAAAAAAAAAAAAAAAAAGTACCAAATACAGAAATGAGAGTTAAAAAAAAAAAGAAAAAATTAATAAGCACACACTACAAACAAAAAATTGGTTTAATTGAAACCGTACTTTCGAGAAAAGAAAGTAGCAATATGCATTTAAGAATTTTTTTTTCTTTATTATTAAAATTTAAACATTACAAAATAGTAACGATAAATTTTTTTTTATTGATTTCATAGAATGAAAATGTTGATACTTTTTATTAATAATAAATAATCTCAAACTTTGTCCCTAAAATTGGAAAATAAGAAAAAAATGAGTTAAAAATAAAGTTATGGAGTAAAATTTTATGAAAATAAAGTGAACAAAAGTAAATCTAACAAAAACAGAATCTATTAAGCAATTGGAAAAAATGAAAATTATCATTATTTGATAAATGCAATTGATTCATTAATGTTACATGATTCAAAACAAAAACAGATTCAAACAAGACTAAAAAAGAAGTATTTGACGTGAAAACCGTTCAATTCAATTTGAACATGAAATACTCTAGCGAAAATCATTGCATGATGTCTTCATGCAGTGAACCAACTACTCACGTCTACGTCGTGCTAGGGAGGCAACACATCATTCAAATATTATAATGTTGTGGCTAGGAAGTAGCGCTGGTTTCTAATATTTGTTCACAAATTCGATTACGCAAGTAAACGTTTTGGGATCAAATTGCAGACGCAACCCTTGGTAAAGTATCAGATCGAAGTGAAAAAAATTTTTCCAGGATGCTGTAATATTGAATGCATATTTTTATAGTGCTTAGGTTTCCAACGGACTGTCACGTAAGTATTCTTTACTGGATAAGTATTATTTATCATTTATATTAAACTAAAATATTTATTTTTCTTTTCAGCGCTAAAACAAAAGCTGACAGAATCTGGTTTAAATTACTATTTACAATTACTTTACAATTATGTAACTGCGACAAATGGGTAATTTTTTTTTGTTTTTGTATTTTTTTTATTAATTATTAAAGCTTTTTTTCAGAATATATTCAGAGTTCATGCAGACACTGCCGTTACAGATAATATCCTTTAATAAGTAAAAGTTTTTCAGGCAAAAACTTTTTTATTGGAAAGTAAGGGAAGTGCGATTTTAATTTTGTATGAACCATCAAGCAAGGTAACAAATTTAATTTTGAAAACTATGTTTGGCAAACACAAAAAGCATTTATCAGAGTACAAGTCTAAAATTAAAATAATGCAAAAAGTCTTTACTTGTAACTGCTGGTATTCGATCACTCATGGTGATCAAAGAACGAATTTACTCTTGCTTTTATTGTAATTTTTAGATAGAATAATAATTGAAGTATAACTTTTTTTATCAAAAATTTATTTTCATCTTTATGTTGGTTTCTAAATTAAATTTGAAATTATTTTTACAAACATCTGAATAAAAAGTTGGTAGTACCTAAACTCTCGCGCAAAAAAAATTTACAATGTTTACATTGGTTAGAAGGTTAATCAAGTTAATATTAATAAATTTAAAAAATTTAATTAGAAAATTAAAAAGCACTTTATCATTCCCTAGAAGAGTGCTAGTGTAGCTGATGATACAAAAATAACAATTCAATGTGCTTATTTTAACGAGTCAACTGTGATTACTGGCTTGCAGGTAATGTTTTTTTATCTTCACTTAATTATGTAGAACGAGTTAAGTAAACCAATTGAAGATTTAAATAGACTTCAAGTAATTAATTGTTAAATTTTAGATTATCATGAGGTTAAATATTTTTTTTGCTTTTTTTTACCAACTTCGTGATCTCGTTTCGATCGAGATTGACATGCGGCTTAGAAAATCTGTTTGTTATAAATATTTGAATTTTGCAGAGTTTTTGTGCTACGAGGACGGTCCGAGAACAGCGCCCGGATCGTCGAAGAAGTCATCATAAATAATTAACTGTTTTTGCAATGTCTTTAAAAACCATTATTTGCAAGCCAGTAATCATAGTTGACTTGTTAAAATAAGCACATTAAATTATATTATATCATCAGCCACACTAACACTCTTCTAGGGAATGACAAAGTACATTTTGTTTTTTAATTAAATTTTTTTAATTTATGAGTATTAACTTGATTAACTTAACCTTCTAACCAACGTAAACATTGTAAATATTTTTTGCGCGAAAATTAAGGTTGGTTATACTAACTTTTTATTCGGATGGCCATTTGCAAAATTCAAATTCAAATTCGAGGGGGGCCAAGAATACAATTAGTACCACAAAAGTACATGGAGCTCCAAAAACAGTTTTTAAATACAATTAAGCTACCGACGGCTGGGAATAAGGCTTTTTCATAGCAGACGACTTAGATGTATCGTACTGAACCCAAAACGATATTTTGTAGTTTTATTTAATTTTCTATGAATTTTTTAACTTTTTGTAAAAGTTAGGTTTGGACTATATTAATTATTCTATTATTCTGACAACTTTATTGTAGCGAAAGGGTATAGCCGGGTAAGATAGTCAAATTGGCCCCCAGGGCGAACCCCTACAATATATATATCATTCGAAAGGGCATAAAAAAATAAAATTTTTGGCGCCAACCAGAATTTTTTATACCCACTACTGCGCATGCACGGTCCAAAATAGTGATTTTTCAACTTTGATTTTTATCTCGAAATCTAAGAAGGCTAGAAAAACGCGGTTTGCGACAAAATTTTGTTTACAAAAAATGTAGTTCAATAATATTTTTTTTAATCATTTTTGGCGCCAAATTCAAATTGTTAAGGCTGTTTTTCGAATTTTTTTCCCTAAAAAATACGATAAACAAAAAGTATTTTAGAAAAAAATAGCTTTACAAATTTTTTCAAATCTTTTAAAGTGGTGGAAGACACTTTTTAGGCCGAATTATTGAAATTTTTTATCTAAATCGCCACCTAGCGGCTGCATACTGCGTTAAAATATAACAACATTTATATCGTTGAACGACATTTTTTGTAAACAAAATTTTGCCGCAAACCGCGTTTTTCTAGCCCTCTTAGATTTCGAGATAAAAATTATAGTTAAAAAATCACTCTTTCGCCCCGCGCATGCGCAGTTCAGGGAATAAAAAATTGCGGTTTGCGCCAAAAGCTTTCTTTTTCAAGACCTTTCAAATGATATCAATATTGTAGGAGTTTCTGCATAAAACAATTTGGCCTACCTGACCTTGATTGACAATTTCCCGCGGTAAAGATACGTCTACAGTACAATGAATTGTTCAGTGCTAACAAGTATTTCAAGTCCTGAGCAGGGATGTTAAAGTAGGTTAGGAGTTAGGTTAGGTACCTAACTCGGCCTAACACCTAACTAAAATTATTCGGAAAAAAAAATTCTTCTGCTCGGTGTTGCTTCGGCAATAAATAAATGATTTTTGATAAACAATTAATTAAACCGACAAGCTCTAAACTCACATAACGCTGGGGAGAGCAATAAATAATTAATTTTTTAAAACAATTAATTAAACCGACAAGCTCTAAACCCACATAACGCTGGGGAGAGCAATAAATAAGTAATTTTTTATAAACAATTCATTAAACCGCCAAGCTCCAAACCCCCGTAACGCTGGAAAAGAAGATGAATAAGTATTTTTTTATAAAAAAATAATTAACCAGCAAGCTTTAAACTCCCATAACGCTGAGGAGAGCGATAAATAAATAATTTTTTATAGACAATCAAATTAACCGACAAGCTCTAAACCCCCATAACGCTGGGGAGAGCGATAAATAAATTATTTTTTATAAACAAATAACTAACCAGCAAGCTTCAAACCCCCGTATTGCTGGAAAAGAAGATAAATAAGTATTTTTTTATAAACAAATAATTAACCAGCAAGCTTTAAACCCCCATAACGCTGAGGAGAGCGATAAACAAATTATTTTTTGTAAACAATTAAATAAACCACCTAGTTCGAAAACCTCATAACGCTAGGGGGAGAGAATAAATAAATTATTTTTTATAAATAATTAAATAAATAGACAAGCTCGAAACCCCCATAACGCTGGGGAGAGCGATAAATAGATTATTTTTTATAAACAATTGAATCAACAGCCAAGCTCTAAGTCGGTTTATTTAATTGTTCAAAGAAAATAATTTATTTATTCTCTCCCCCTAGCGTTATGGGGGTTTAGAGCTTGTCAGTTTATTTAATTGTTTATAGTAAATAATTTATTCATCGCTCTCCCCAGCGTTATGGGGGCTTAGAGCTTGTCGGTTTATTTAATTGTTTATAAAAAATAATTTATTTATCGCTCTCCCCAGCGTTATGGGGGTTTGAAGCTTGCTGGTTAGTTATTTGTTTATAAAAAATAATTTATTTATCGCTCTCCCCAGCGTTATGGGGGTTTAGAGCTTGTCGGTTAATTTGATTGTCTGTAAAAAATAATCTATTTGTCGCTCTCCTCAGCGTTATGGGGGTTCAGAGCTTGTCGGTTTATTTAATTGTTTATAAAAAATTATTTATTTATCGCTCTCCTCAGCGTTATTGGAGTTTAAAGCTTGCTGGTTAATTCTTTGTTTATAAAAAAATACTTATTTATCTTCTTTTCCAGCGTTACGGGGGTTTGGAGCTTGGCGGTTTAATGAATTGTTTATAAAAAAAAATTTATTTATCGCTCCCCCCAGCGTTATGGGGGCTTAGAGCTTGTCGGTTTATTTAATTGTTTATAAAAAATAATTTATTTATCGCTCTCCCCAGCGTTATGGGGGTTTGAAGCTTGCTGGTTAGTTATTTGTTTATAAAAAATAATTTATTTATCGCTCTCCCCAGCGTTATGGGGGTTTAGAGCTTGTCGGTTAATTTGATTGTCTGTAAAAAATAATTTATTTGTCGCTCTCCTCAGCGTTATGGGGGTTCAGAGCTTGTCGGTTTATTTAATTGTTTATAAAAAATTATTTATTTATCGCTCTCCTCAGCGTTATGGGAGTTTAAAGCTTGCTGGTTAGTTCTTTGTTTATAAAAAAATACTTATTTATCTTCTTTTCCAGCGTTACAGGGGTTTGGAGCTTGGCGGTTTAATGAATTGTTTATAAAAAAAAATTTATTTATCGCTCCCCCCAGCGTTATGGGGGTTTGGAGCTTGGCGGTTTAGTTAATTGCTTATAAAAAATTACTTATTTATTGCTCTCCCCAGCGTTATGGGGGTTTGGAGCTTGGCGGTTTAGTTAATTGCTTATAAAAAATTACTTATTTATTGCTCTCCCCAGCGTTATGTGGGTTTAGAGCTTGTCGGTTTAATTAATTGTTTATCAAAAAAAATTTATTTATCGCTCCCCCCAGCGTTATGGGGGTTTGGAGCTTGGCGGTTTAGTTAATTGTTTATAAAAGATTACTTATTTATTGTTCTCCCCAGCGTTATGTGGGTTTAGAGCTTGTCGGTTTAATTAATTGTTTATCAAAAATAATTTATTTATTGCCGAAGTGGCGAGAACACCGAGCAGAAGAAATTTTTTTTCTGATTAATTTTAGTTAGGTGTTAGCCCGAGTTAGGTACCTAACCTAACTCCTATCCTACTTTAACATCCCTGGGGCCCGCCAGGCTCATTGGCTGGGCTGACCGGCTACAATAAGGCTTTTTAGTAGCACAATTTTAGCTGGGGATAAAACAAACCACCGCTACCCATTGCTTTAGCATAGGGACGAATGAATTTTTTTTTAAAATAAAATATTAGGAATTCTTACTTGCATTTATTACTTTTACCGGCTCGGGATTATTTTTATGAGATTCCAGCAGGTTTTAACTTTCCAAATATATATTTTTTGGGGTGTTGACATTATGCCGAATGACAATTTGCCGAAAAAAAGTTTCGGCGGCATCGAGGTTGGCACCACTTCATCGATCGTCTGCTCGCTCGCTCGATTGTTCGATGAGTTTCACTTCTAACCTCACGCGGCGTTTCTTTTTGCGTGAGCATTTTTCGTTCGGTGCGAAAGCTCTATAATTCGAATTTGTATCGAATTTAAAAGCTTTGTGTAAATCTTTGTTAAATTGAGGAGCTATAAAAAAATTTCTAAAAATTGAAAGTAATTTTTTTTTCAATAATTAATCAAAATTGATTTGTTATTTTATGTATAATTTTTTTTTTTTTATTAATTGAATTTTTCAAAATTAAGTGTTTAAATTTTAAGCTCTCTCGAAATTTTCCATGATGTTTAAAATTTTGAAACGTTCTTTAAAGAACTCCTCACAAAAATTTTTTATTTTCTTTGTTAATAATATAATATTTTCAGGTGTCGAATATAAGGTAAGAATATTATTTTTGAATAAATAATAACAGTTGTTTAAAAGATTTAAATATAGTAGTTTAAATGATTCATCAGTCTCCAGAGAACATTATTTCAATGAAGGGTAAGTAAAATTAAAATAAACTTGTATTTTTAAGATCAGGGATAACTTACGTGGCGTCTTTAATTAGTACTAAATAGAAAACTGGTATCCGGTGTTATAACAACAAAATAAATTTTCACAAGTAAGTCTTGCCGATAATCAGCCCATCATTTTTGCGAAGAATTTTAGCGTCTTTATTATTATCTTTTTGCTTACAAAATTGTCGCTATTAAGAGTCAGTTTTCACACTTCCTAAAAATCCGTCAGAGTCTATTGATATTGTCCCCTACGATAAGATTACTGATCATTCGTAATTTTTAATTAAATGAATTAAACAGTCCCTAATATTTCAAAAACGATACAAACAAAATCTAACTTTTGATATATTTTCCAGTATTAAAGAAAAAAAATCAAGTATAATTTTGATAAATTTTGTGTGACGATCTTCTTTCGTTGTTTTTCTCAGTTTCTGCTAATTTTAAGAAACTAATATCTTTTCAGAATATTATTTTCCTTTTTTTTTGTTTTTAATAAAAATAAACCGTCATTTTTAATGAAATGAAACAAACATATTTTCTTCAACTACATATCTCGATTTTGGAATTTTTTTACTTTAATTTGTTGTTCATTTTTTTTTTTTTTAGCGATCAAATTTCTCTGCTTTACTTTTTTTTCTACATTTTAACGTATATTCTCTTTTTGTTTAAAAAAAAGATTTGATACTCAAAAAAAAAAAAAAAAAATGTTTTAAAGAACAAAGATTGGTAACTTGTAAAATGTAAACAGTAGTAAATGAAAATACATTTTTTATACTTTTAATTAATATTTATTATTTTAATCCTTTTAAACAGATTTATAAATCAAATCTACATTCTTGAAAATTATTGTAAGAATAATTAACTTAACGTGTTTGCATTTTGACAAGGTAGTATATTTTAAGCCTATAGCAGAAAAATCATTACTTTAGAATTTAGAAATATTCTTATAAAATAGAAGCTATTCACTTTGTGTAGTCGAATAATTATTAGAATTAACGAAATCTTACTCTTTTTAAATTTTATATTTTCAACTAAATTAGAGTTGTGCAAAAATAATGTGCTAAGTTGCGTGAACTGAAGTTAAAAATTTATGAAAATTATCGTAAACTTTTTTTTTAATTATGGGAGAGGATACCATTCAAAAAACTTCGAAAACTTAAAAAAAAAAAGTCTAAAATTCTCCGATAACCGACTTTAAAATCTATGTATCGAAAAAAATGTTACGTATTATTGAGTAATATTTAATAACTTAATGTCACGTAGTACTATCAGGTTTGAAAAAAAAAAAAAAAAATTATTTGATATCACATTGTATGTTCTTCAGAGTTTTTATTATTTCTCATATAAAAAATTGTTTGTAAAAATTTTGAAAGATCATAAATAAAGAAAATTTGTGTTGTTTCGACCTCTAAATGTTTTTGTATAATTCGAAGCAGAGCAGAGTAAAAATCCAAAACTATAAAGATTTCCAACCATCAGTGATCGAATTTGAATCAGCTTTTGGAGATCGAGCAGTGGCGCTCAAACAAACATAACCGGGATGATTTGATGAGAAATGATAATGTTATAACTCTGAAATAATAATTTTGTAAATTTATTTTTGTTTATTTAAACACAGTCATTTTTCACAGATAAAAGTATTAATAAAAAATTTTTATTAGTATAAAATTTTTATTATTATCAATTATAAACTTCTTAAAATTAAGAAAAAATGATTATAAATTATTGTGATTTTTTTTTTTCAATCATAAGTCCTTTTAAAATTCGGAACAAATATTTTTAAATTATTGTATAATTAAATCAGTGTATCACTATCAGTGTAGCTATTAAACGTAAAAAAAAAAAAACGAAAGTTTAGATTAAAATTGAAAAAAAGTAGATTTACGTTTCTTATTTTTTATATATAATTATTATTGAAATCTAAACCATGATTATCTATGAATTTAGTAAACACTAGAAACTGTTGAACTTATTATCATGATCGTGATTTTTATTTTACATTGTATTTACCTACAATTTTATTTTTACCGAAAACTTGTGTTTTTTTAACATTGAATCGCTACACTGATAACTTATAATATATTTTAAAGCAAGCTTTAATCAAACAATAATTTAAAAGTGTTTGTTCCTAATTTTAAAAAGATTTGTAATTAATTAATATTTGCAAAACAAAATTTTTGATTATAACTTAGATCTGTAGCGTATTTATATAAATAAAAAAAAATTTGAAAAAAATGTGATTTTCAGTATTATAGTATTACACGGGAAAAACAACCCATGCAGCGTAGTTGAATTCAGCGATGGTGCAACGCAAACGGCTAGCGACGCTCCACCGCAAACTTTACTATGTAGCAAGGCAAAGTCTGCGTTGAAGCGATGAGAAGTCTACGTTGGAGCGAGGCAAAGTCAGCCGTAGCGTGACTTCCTCCTTGATAGCATGTACCCTGCTTGTTTGAGTGCTTCTGCTCGATCTCCAAAATCTGTTCCAAATTCAATCGCTGACAACTTGAAATCATTACCGCTTCGAATTTCTATACCAGCTAGCTCGGTTCTATTTTATAATTTCTTTCTCTTGTTTTTAGATATTAATAATTATTTCTCTACAGGCTAAAAATTTAATAACGTATCTTATAAGGCTTTTTCATAGCAGACTACATCTAGCAGAACATAGAATAACCAAAACGATATAAGTCAGTTTTATTTAATTTCATGAACTTTTTAATTTTTCGTATTTGTTATTTTTTAATCTTATCATGATTTTCTATGATTTTGACAACTTCATTGAAAAAAGATCTATGCTGTTTTTACTTTTTCGTCGATTGAAAGTCTTCGCCGACCCCGAGCATTTTTGGTCAAATGCTCGGGGTCGGCGAAGACCTTCAATCAACTGTAAAGTGAAAAGAGCATAGATCTTTTTTCAATGAAGTTGTCAAAATCATAGAAAATCATGATAAGATTGGAAAATAACAAATACAAAAAATTATAAAGGTCATGAAATTAAATAAAACTGGCTAATAACGTTTTGGTTATTCCATGTTCTGTTAGATGTAGTCTGCTATGAAAAAGCCTTGTACTGTTTCATGGTTAATTATTCATAGTCTGCATAAATTTTTCTTTTTGGAGCTCTTCTTAACGATCTTGTACTACACCTAGACTCTAGAGTTTCGATTTCACCTTGTGCTGAGGCATCTACGTTGGTAGGAGACGAAATTTCTAAATATGAAAAAAATTGTATTAAATTAAATATTACACATTATTATATTATGTATAATTGAAAAATCTTATTATAACTGTTATGTTTTTATCAAGTTTTTGATGAACTATTTTGCATAAAAATTACACAAATAATTATTGCTTTTTACTTGTTGTCATAATTACAAGGAATAATAAGCAAAAATGTTATTAAATTTTAAAATACTACAGATACTATTTAACCACTGATCACCAATAATCCAAAGCATTAGCTCTTGGGTCACGAAAATTTATAAATTAATGCAAAGACTTGTTTTTTATTATTTTATTTTACTATTGACCCAAAAAGCGTTTAAATCAATGGTCACCGATGTTTTTAACCAATGTAACTAATAAGATTGTAAGAATATAATGAACATAATGAATATTTTTACCATTCGAAGTTTTTTCTTCTCGCCTTTTATTTTTTTTTCCATGACATCTAGCTATAGTTTTTCTATTGTTCTGATTATTGATCTTCACCTTTTTCGTTTGGTTTACATCTAGGTTTTAAAAAATCATTTTACACAAACTAAACATGAATAAAAGTTTAGGTATTTCTTAAAACAATTAGATTTTTTACAACCTTTATTTGAATCTTCAGAATCCAATAGTTTTCTTTTCAAGATACTACTTTCTAGAATATTTTCATCTACTAAATGATGTTGGGACGACAGATCTATAATTAATAAATAAAGCAAATAGTTAATAATTTATGAAAAATTTTAAAATTCTGTTATTATTGATAAAAATAAAATCTTAATGTAAATATATGTTAAACAGTTTTTTACTGTTGACTGTTCTATCTGTTTCCATCATTTTTGAATTTTTGAATACGTTGATTTTTCTTTTTAGGCTTGCAAATGTATTTTTGCTCGCAGTCCGCAGTCTTCGCAGGCGACTGCATCGGTGTTAAAAACGTTTTATCACTTAGTACTTACAGTAATAGTAATGAATTAATTACTTATTAGTTAACGTAACAGTATAAAAGTGCAAGAAAAATATAGATAATTCACCTGGTTTTCAAGTTTATGTTTATATAACTACTATGATACTTCAGGACAAAGAGAAGGAATCAGTACAAATAAAATTTGTTTGGAGCAACTACAATCTGAACCGCTAAACCTGAGATAAATGCAAAAAAGAATTGCTGTTATAATGCAACAAATAGAAATTCTTGAGTTTTTTTTTTTTTTTTTTTTTTTTTGGAAAATGTAGAAAGTACTTAATAAAATCTTGTACGGCTGCAAACTTTCCAAGTAACTTTTGCTACAATTCAGGAGTTTTTGGAACGTTTTCAATCCCTGCAATTCAAGTAATCCAACCAGTAGTTGCATCAGTGATATTAACTTCAGACGGGTATTTTGATGCAAATTTTGTTACTCCTCAATATCAACAACAGCAGCAGCAGCCACAACCACCGCAACTGCAGCCTGCAGCACAACCTCCAAGCAGCAATAATATTGTTAACCAGACACAGAAATTACACTTTTTTTGTTACAAGATGAGGAAATGTAACTAGAAGTTTCAGCTACTTAGTCAACACCAGTAGTCTCACATACTCCACCTGTTGTAGCATCTACAATGCCAATAAGTGCTCATGTACCAATTCAAACATTTACAAATCAGACATTTGCAGCTCCAAGATATATCTCAGGTATTCTCACATCATTTTTGTTTTTTAATGAATAAATATGCAGCTGATTATTTAGCCAAATACTAGACACACCAATCTAGTTCTTTAATTCTAGCAATTCAAAAATTATAATGTTCCAATATTTTTGAGATTTAATCAAAAATTTTTTTAAAACCAAAGTTATATTTGATTATTTATTTACTTTTTACCAGGTCATGTATTTACACCTAGCACCTCAATAATTAGCTTATTTACCAACGTTTGAAACTACTAATTCACACCACCACCTCATCAAAATAATACACAGTTTTGTCGAATCGGTCCTACAAATGATCAACAAACTTCAATAATTTCCAAAGAGAAAGAAGAAATGTAACTAAGGTATTTTAATTTGTTTGAAATCATATGAAAAATTTTCAAAGTCCATAATAATTAAAATGAATTTTTAAATTATATTTATATATATATTTTTTTTTTAGAAGTTAAACAACAATGAAAGTAAAGGGGTCTAGGAAAACCAGAAGAACAGGGAAAAGCAGAAGAACATTGCTGATTGGCCGAAAATAGGTTGCCAGGGTGACGGAAACATTGAATCTTTTCGCGAAAATAGTAAGCGTGAAGTTGGTTTCATACGTCTTAGACATATATGACTCAGGTACAAGAATAGCGCGATACTTCGGATTAAAATTATATATATATATATATATACACAACGGAGCGGATACAACTTTGAGATGACTTCTTCATAGGATTATGGTTTAATTTCAATAGGGTAGAAACGGAATGGGGACCTAGTGCACTGGGTCTCAGGTTACGCCTAGGAGATGACTTCCCCAGGAAGTTTCGTTTGAATTGAGGTCAAACCAGGTCAATAGAGCCCTTGGTGCCCTAAGTCTCAGATTACGCCTAGGAGATGACTTCCCCAGGAAGTTTCGTTAATTAAAGCCGCACCAGGTCAGTACAGCCCTGGTGCTTTAGGTCTCAGATTACGCCTTGGAGATGACTTCCCCAGGAAGTTTCGTTTTAATTCAAGCCTTTCCAGGTAAGTACAATTCCTGGTGCTCTAGGTCTCAGATTACGCCTTGGAGATGACTTCCCCAGGAAGTTTAGTTTTAATTCAAGCCTTTCCAGGTAAGTACAATCCCTGGTGCTCTAGGTCTCAGATTACGCCTTGGAGATGACTTCCCCAGGAAGTTTCGTTTAAATTAAGGTCACACCAGGTCAGTACAGCTTCTGCTGTCCTAGGTCTCAGATTACGCCTTGGAGATGACTTCCCCAGGAAGTTTCGTTTAAATTAAGGTCACACCAGGTCAGTACAGCCTCTGCTGCCCTAGGTCTCAGATTACGCCTCGGAGATGACTTCCCCAGGAAGTTTCGTTTTAATTCAAGCCTTTCCAGGTAAGTACAATTCCTGGTGCTCTAGGTCTCAGATTACGCCTTGGAGATGACTTCCCCAGGAAGTTTTGTTTTAATTAAGCTTATACCAGTTTAGCGAAGACTCCTGGTTAATGGCCAGAGATTACGTTCTGGAAATGGCTTCACTGAAACTTTAGTTGTTATTAAAGTCATCTTAGTTGGCTATTACATTTGGGTAAGAACTTTTACAGAAACTGCTGTTTAAGTTGAAGTTATTACAATTATCAATCTCAAATTAAGAATAATTTGTTTAATATTTCGAAACTAATCGATGTTTCCTTGTTCATTCTGTGATGCACGATATGAATTATATTGTAACTTTTTTTTAAATTTAATAATATTTTTAATAATTATTAATATTTTTACTATTTTTTTTTAATTTTTATTTTATACTTGGTAAATAACTGTTAAAGCTTTTGACAATTGTTATTCAGCTTAATTACAATCAAATGAGTAAAAAAAAATTTTAGCTAAAATATGTCTTCACGAATTAATTTTTTTAAATTTAAATTTAGTTTACAAGTGTAATTTCAGTGATTTTTTTTTTTTAAATCATTAAGCGTTCTGATATTTTTTAAAAATAAGGATTGTTGTTTCGTTTGTTTATAAATAGAACAACTAACCTAAACTTTAGTATCTCAGTCGTAAGTGATTGAAATAATTAAGCTAGCTAAAATCGAATTGATAATGAAGATTTTTCTATATTTATGTTACTTTTTTGAACTCGTGTATGTTGTGCATAATGTAAATAGTAGTCCACCTGTAATAGTGTCAGTGGATAATGTATATTGCGGCTCTATAATCCCTTCTACAAGAGAAAATTTTAATTTAAATCAAAGTGGTAGTGATCTTGATCAAAATCCTTTAGATCAAAATTTTAATCCTTTTTTGGAGTTGAGTCAGAACCCCTTTAGGGCATTACATGACCATGGATACTGCAAGCCTAATACAGCTGATGACAGTGTCTCAACTAGTAGTAGTGTTACTACAGAAGATGTTTCTTTATTTGACTTAGATTTAGATTTTGTTACCCAAGACACAGGAGACTCTGAAAAAGTTCCTACGGAATCATCGGAGATAAAAAATCCTTTTACAGCTTTAGTTCAGCCGCAAAACTCTGATGAGAGCTCTGTTTTGATTGAGCAAGTTGAAAATCGTGGACTAGAAAAAGAAGCAGAACCTAAAATATTAAATCTCAAGAAAGTGCTAAGAACACACATTTCCAAAAAAGTTTCAAAAATCCCCTCAATCTCGACACCTAAAAAAAATCCTGTTCTTAAGTTATTAAAAAATCAAAACCTACCTGGTGTAGATCTTGTCGAATCTGGTCCAAATCCTTCTAAAGCTATACCGCCGAAATCAATTGAAAAAAGTGATAAATCTAAAAAAGTTCTGAAAACACAATCAACCTCATCACGTAAAAAAAATCCTGTTCTTAAATTAATAAAAAATCAAAACCTACCTGGTGTAAATCTAGTCGAATCTGGTTCAAATCCTTCTAAAGCTATACCGCCGAAATCAATTGAAAAAAGTGATAAGTCTAAAAAAGTTTTGAAAACACCATCAACCTCATTACCTAAAAGTAACCCTTTTTTTGGTTTAATCGAACATCAAAATTTACCTACTGTCGAATTAGTCGAATCCGAAAATGATAAAACAACACCATCCAAATTAATAAAAAAATCTAATCAATCCAAAAAAGTGTCCTTGTCAATTCCAACTAGTCCAAAAAAAAAAAGAAAATCTCCGGTACCATCAACATCTTCAAATAAAAAAAAAAGCAATAAAGGCGGCTACAACGAAAAAAGATTTATTGATGGCTGCAGCCACAAGATTACAGGAATTCACAGAACAGATCCTGACCTAAGGTAATTATCTTAGATTGATTTAAGTTTTAAAAAATTATTGTTTGTAAATTTATTTTTAAAACGAATATTTTTCCAATTGTTCTAGGCATTCCATGTTACAGTTTAATAAATCTCTTTGCCTTATTGTTGTACTATCTTGCTACCAAAACTTTACAATCATTTCAATAAAATTTAGATGTATACCAAGACAAATTTATTAAATGCTTTTATTTTTAATAAGGTATGTGAGATGTACCGAAAAGACTGCCGCCCAAACTCAATGTACATCTACGGGTTTATTCAATATTAAAACTAAAAAGCATGTTCCATCAGCTCTGAGAGGGACTCATACCTGTAGAAAAAACATGATCAATAAAATCAGAACAGAATTTTTGTCCGTTTTAAAAGACTGCGTAAAAATGGGAACAAAAAAAAACCTCGACTGCTACAAACAAGCCAAAAAACTGTAAGTAAAAACATAAATATGTAAACATTATCATTAATAGAATTCCCTCAGAAAAATCGGTGACTATGTAACTCTTCACGGCTGTGTTCATCATTGTTTAAATTTTACTTCTACCACGGACGAGTAGATAAGATAACTAACTATATACAAGATACGCTTCAAGAATCATGATTTATTCATTTTAGAATGAACCCTTTTTGAACTATGCATGTATTTCCGGTTCGACTGTTACAAAATTGAAATTAATAATTATAAAAAAGTGCGGTATTTTATTAAGATGTTACTTTCCTTCATTTTCACGGTCCATACTCAGAGTTAGGGGTGCCGTCGAGACAAGAGAGAATATTTGCATGACCGAGACAAGACGTTTAAAAATTAAAATTTTTTAATTTTTACTGTTAAAAATCTTGAATAGAAATTTATAATTCCTTGTGTGCTAACAATATTATAAATATTTTCCTGTACAATGTGAGATTATAGCTATTATACTTAAAATATCTCGAGCCATTATGGTCAAACTAATTTGCCACACCTTAAGGTGTTTGCATCTTTATCAGCAAGATCACGTTTCAAATACTTACTGAGCTCTGAGCACTAGGTGTCTGTTGCTTATTTTTTAATTGTTACAGTAAAAATCATTTGAATCAATACTGATCACAAAAATAATTGTTATTTACAATCTTTTAAAACTTAAAAAAATAGTTCTTAAACTACTAAATTATTCGAATTATTGATACAAAAAAAAGTTAATATCGTCGGTCCCAGCGAAGAAAAACCTTAGCTCAAAATTTGCCACAAATAAAGTTACAATGAGGCTACTTTTGACGACTAAAATTTCTCTAAACTCTTTCTCTAAAATTTATTATTTTAACACATGAAAAAAATTTTTAAATGATCTTTGCTGTCAATGTTTTGATATAATACATTTAAAAAAAAATTTTCGACCCACCTGCCACGAATAAAAAGACCCTTGACACAATTTTATAAGCTTAAACCTTATAGTAATTTTTTTCGTGGTTAGAGTGTCAGAAATATATATATTTTTTATTGTAATATATCAACGGATTGGTAGCAAAGATCATTAAAAATTTTTTTCGCGTGATAAAATAATAAACAAGGTGGCTTCGAAAAATTTTAGTCGTCAAAAGTAGCCTCATTGTAACTTCATTCGTGGCAGATTTTGAGCTAAGGTTTTCCTTCGCTGGAACCGACGAATATGATTAATACCTTTTTGACGTTTAAAAAAATTACCATTTTCAAGTTCATTTTCTGCAAGAAATATTAATTAGAGTCAACAGAAAATTAAGATCGAGTATCGACGAGGTAGTCGATTTTTAATTTTAGTGTCACTCGAAACGAAATGGCCAAAAATTTCGTCTCCTCTCGTCTCGCGACATCTCCTTACTCTGAGTTCTGAAAAAATCTGAACTTTTTCTTTTTATCTTGTAATAAGTACTACTTATATAAAATTTTAGAATGATACTAATAAATTTTCAATAACATTGAAAATTTAGAAAATATCCTTAAGTTTCAAATATGTTTAATTTGAATATTTTTTACAGCTTTTTCAAGATATTTTCCAAAATCATTATTTACTTTTATTCTACAATTTCCTTTGACAGATTGCCGGAATCAGCTGCAGCTAATCGTTATGATACGGTTAGCCGCCTCATGAGATTGTGGCAAGCTAAGTATCACCCAAAAACAAAAATTAAAGGAAAAACTTAAGCCGAAATATATACATTTATTGAAAAAAATAAAAATTGTCTTGAAGTTAGACTAGAGTTAGACGGCAGAATCATTGAAAGTGAAATCACCGCAGAAATTTTATCGGCAAATGATAGAAGTCATTTAATTCTTTATGATTCACAGTTTATAGAAGATTGCACCGATACTCGTCGATTTTTCGTGGATGGGACATTCGCAATTGTCCCAAGAATTCAGAAAGTGAAACAGTTTTTGACTGTTATGGTTGAAAAATTTGGAAAAGTAAGATCTGCAAAGTCATAAGTGGGTTCAAATTACGATAAAAAGCCGGTCTTTAAATTAAAAAAGAAATTTTAAAGGTTGGTTGTAGTTTTCTTCGTGGCAGACGTTCGAAATTTTTTGTCTCGTTATTATAAGCTACATATGTCGACGGTCCCAGCGAAGATAAACCTTAGCTCAAAATCTGCCACGAGTAAAGTTACAATGAGGATACTTTTCTTTTTTTGACTAAATTTTTTTTTTTTTTTTTTTTTTAATTAAAATTTCTCTAAAACACTTTTTTTTTACCTTAGCATTCAAAAAAATTTTTTTAAAGAGAGTTTAGATTTTGCAAGTTAATCAAAATAAAACGTTGATATTTTTTGTTAAGTACATTCTTATCTAGGCTTTCTTGAAAATCATGATTAATTAATGCTTTGAACTTTGTCTAGTAAATTTTTAAAAATTAAAAAAATCCATGAGATTTTATATAATAATAATAATAATAATAACTTTATTCAGATGTATAAGTGATATGTATACATAAAACCGTAAATACATAATTTTGCATGAATGCAAAAATCGCCACTATGACTTTAATAAGTCAGCGCGTGGCCTGAATATAATAACTTATAATTAATTAATAAAATTTTAAATTTAAATTTACACTTAAAATTACTTACAATAGATATAAGAATTACAAATTTTCAGATCATCTAAAAAAGCTTTAACGAAAGTATTTGTTGTGTGATTATCCTCCTCTTTTATAATTCAAAAATATTTAACAATTATCAATAATCCATCTTTTTAAATTTAATTTTATAGACTTCTTGTTAGAAGTAATATTTTTCAAATCATTAGGTAACATGTTGAAAGTTTTTATCGCATTATAATGACTACTTTTTTTAAATATAGATTTTTTTATAGTAGGCAATGTTATTAATTTATTCTTAGTAATACTATTTGAGTTTTTATAAATATAACAGAGTTTGTCATAATGAAAAACAAGTGAATTTAAATAATACATCTGATTAATTCTCAATATATTTTTACTATATTTAAGTGAAATTCTTTTTAAGATTTTTTTCTGTAGATTAGAAAGTAAGTTTTTGGCATTTTTATAGCACCCTCCCCAAGCTAAAATACCGTATGAACAAAAACAATTAAATAGTGCATAGTAAATCATCATTAATGAATCAAAGTTCATAATTTTTCTGAGTTTGGAGAATACATAAAGCAAATATTTAGTTTTGTTAACTACATTTTTCAAATGTTTTTCCCAAGTTAATCTATAATCAATTGTGATTCCTAAATATTTAGTTTCTAATACTCTTTCTATGCTTACATTATTAATATTTATGTTTATATCTATATCACTGGGAACACTATTTTTATAAGCACCAAATGTCATAAAAACTGTCTTTCTTATATTTAGTGATAGCCTATTTGCACATAACCAATTATTAACTATATCCAACTTAGAGTTCATATTATCACTTGATGACAACCAAGAATCTCCTTCACTTAAGATAACAGTATCATCAGCATAAGATATAATTGTACCATCTGTATATTGGGTTAATAAATCATCCATATAGACAATAAAAAATAGGGGACCAAGAATAGTTCCCTGAGGAACACCCATATTTAAATATCTCATTTCACTATTGATTCCATCAATTTTGACGCATTGTTCTCTATCACTTAGGTAACTGCGAATAAGTTGTAGTGGATGATCTCTAATACCATATTTTTCTAGTTTATCTAGTAAAATATCATGATCCACAGTATCAAATGCCTTACTAAGATCAATGAAAGTGGCAATTGCATGTCTATTTAAATTCGTAGTATTATATATGTAATTTGATATGTATTCAAGGGCATCTTGAGTGCTTCTTTTTTTCATAAAACCAAATTGCATTTCTGATATTATCTTATTTTTTTTGAAAAAATTTTCCAGCCTAATATATATGATCTTTTCAAACACTTTTGCCAGATTGGAGATTAGAGAGATTGGTCGGTAATTGTTCATATCACATTTATCACCAGATTTAAAAATTGGAATAACCTCAGCAATTTTCAATGCGCGTGGCCATGTCTTTGTTTCTATACATTTGTTGAAAATATTTACTAGAGGATTAGCAATAAAACAATTTAATTTTTTTAGAATTTTTACGCTTATTCCATCAACACCTCCACTTTTATTTTTTAGATTATTGATAGTTCCAATGATTTCCATAAAGTCAGTTGGATTGAGAAAGAGAGAGTTTTTATTAGGTTCAGTCATTTTGATTTTATCATTATTGTATGACTTTTGAATTTTTGTTGCTAACTTCTCACCAATTGTGCAAAAATGTTTATTTAGTTCATTAGTAATAATATTTATATCGTTAATTTTCTCACCATTTAGATTAATTTCATTTATAACTTTCTTTTGTTTAGTTTTATTTTTATTTATTTTATTATTGATAAAAGACCACAATTTTTTACTATCATGAGAAATTTCTTTAACTTCTTCAGTATCTTGTTTTTGTTTTGCTTTTTTTATTAAAATTTTTAATATACTAATATATTTTTTATAATGCATTTTTGCATTTATATCTTTAGGATTATTTAAGCAAAATTTATGTAATTTTTCTTTATTGACACATGAAACTATTATACCTGAAGTTATCCAATTTTTCCTAGGAATGTACTTTCTCTTTTTCTTTTTACAACATTTTTTAGAAGCAGTAATAATATTTTTAATGTCAGTTATCAAATTGTCAATTGCTGTATTTACGTTTAAGACTGTGTTATATTTGTTCCAGTTATGTTCTGAAGCTTTTTCTTGTAATTTATTAAAATCTATGTATTCAAAAGTTGTTTTTAAAGAATTTGTTTTATTAAGTACTTGATCTTCAAATTGAAGCAATAGAGGATAGTGGTCAGTAAAACCTTCTATTATTTTGAAAGATTTTATAGCAAAATGGTTAGTTTTTATAAATGCATTATCAATGCAAGATCCTTGTCCAATTTGATTATTACTTGGTCTGGTTATTCCATTAAAATAAGGAAGGTATTCTGCATTGGTAAAATTGTTTAATAAATCTAAAGCGTGTTTTGAAGTCTTTAGCATATCTATATTGTAATCACCTAGGAGACAATGATTAATACAATTTTTATTTCTAGATAGATAATCATTCAACAGTTTAAAAAATTTTTCATTTTTTGTTTGGTGAGATTTATATAAAGCTGATATTTTTAATTTAACTTTAGATTTCATATCAAAATTTGTACTAATAATTTTAAGATCTTCTATTACTTCTATTTCAGTAGAATGTGATAAATCTTCTTTTATGTAAACTATAACACCATCAGCTTTGTTTATAGTGCTATTATTTGAAAGTATCTTATAATTAGGAATTTTATAAAAATTAATTTGTTCAGGAGTCCAAGTTTCAGTACATATGATAATATCTGGCTTTTTTTTCATTCTTTCAATAAAAATATGTAAGTATTCAAAATTTGCATTTAAACTTCTAATATTAAACATTAATACTGTGAAATGATCACAATTGAGTATATCGTTTAGAGCAAGTATATCAGGAACACTCTGTTCTTCAATTTTGAAATCATCTTCTAGAATAGAATCAAGATCTAAAATTTTACTTACTTTTTTGACTGTGGTTTGAAGCAGAGTTTAGATCAATACTGTTCTTGACGTCATATGATGTACTCATTATATTTATTTTATTTTTTGGCCAAATAGGTTGGATAGGATAATCTATGCTATTTATGGTTTTTTTCAGTCTGTATTTATAAGTTGTACATTTATCAAAATCAATCATTGTGTGATTAATATCTCTTTTTTCTGTTAGAAATTTGTTTGCAAAATCACAGTTTGCACATTTCTTAATATTCTGTTGATTACATTTATTAGTTTCATGTTTACCAGAGCATAAGAGACATGTTATCTCATACTCACATTTTCTACTATTATGTCCAAATTTACCACATTTTAGACAGGGTCTAACTCCAAATTCATCATAGAATTTACAATTTTGATGTCCTAAAAAAATTTTGTTATTATTATTTCTCAAATTTAAATATAGATTAGGACTAACTTGAACTAAGGCACCAAATTTTTCTTTCTTAGTTTTATAAATATTCAAAACAGAACACTTATCAGGTAAACTATTAAAATTTCTATTATTTAAGTCATCTTCAAGTTCCTGCAATTCATACTTAGATTCTATGCCCACAATTTTAATAATTGGGTATTTTAAAGATTGTATTTTAACCTCAAAATCATCATTTTTGAGTTTGCTTTCCAATGAATCTTTCACAATTTCAATATCACTTTTATTGTTACATTTAATAATAACAGAGTTGTCTTTTTTCTCAAAAGTGTTTGATATAGGTGCATTTATTGAAGTATGAATTGTTTTGACAACTTTTTCAAAACATTTTGTCTTGGATTTATCATTTTTGGGTACAATAATTAGATTAGGAACCTGGTTTATTTTTTTATTATTTGTAACTCCATTCTTCACTACACTAGAAAAGCTATTGAGATTTGAAGACTCTTTATTTTTTAATAGATCATTTAGTAGTTTATTTTCATTTTTTAAACTCTGATTAACTTCCCTGAGTAATTTATTCTCCATGTTGACTACACTATAAAATTCACTTTTGTTAAAATCATAATCAATCTGAGAATGAAAACTATCATCATTATTACTATCAGTTTCACTTTTTATCGTTTCTTCTTCACAGTTGTATTTGATTAATGCAATCAATTGTTTAGCTTGAATTGTTAAATCATCGTAGTTTAATTTCGAGGTTATGTTTTCCATCATACAATTTTTACAAATTACAAAAGATTCACTAACGATTTTGGCATTTTTTTTGGTTTAAAATATCACTAGGATAATAAACATCCTCACAAATTAAACATATCACAAAACTAATTTTTTGCTCTGAATGACCTTTAATAATTTTCTTTTTACGAATATCAGGTGGCACATGCTTGGTAGGCAGCATGGCGCCGAAAAAAAAAGATGATACAATAAAATATTTTATTCGTTAAGTACCCAAAAAATGTTTCTCTTAATTTGTACAGGTGTTACCTGTTGCTTATGTATTAATGGAAGGAAAAAACGAAGATGATTATTTTGCAGTTTTCGAATACATAAGAAAAGTTCTGAAATTTAAACCGGACACGAGCATGAGTGATTTCGAGGGTGCGATGCGCAATGGTCTGAAAAAAGTTTTCAGGGAAAAAATAGGTGAACAAGAATACCGAACTATCCGCGTTGGTGGATGTTTTTTCCACCTGTCGCAGGTAATTTATTTAATTATAAATAACGCTTCCTTCATAAGTAGACTAAATAGTCTGCCCTGCAAGCCTTTTTTTGGTTCATTTTTAAATTTTAAAAGAAAAAAACATTAAAATTTATACTAAAAATAATAAGATTTATCTCAATACAAAAAGTGGCCTACAACCTTCGATGGCAAGATCCACCAATTTAAAAAAGTTTCAAAGAACTTTTTCGAAAAAGACGATATTCTTGATATGATTTATACGAAATACGTATAATAGATCAAAAATAGATAGGAGTTTTTTTACAAAAAAATTTAGCCGAGATTTTTATTTCAAAAACTACGTCAAGAGGTAATATACTCTAATTCACAAAAAATCCAGAAAAAGACGGTCCCAGCAAAGGAAAACAGTAGCCGAAAATCAGATGAATTAAAATAATCAATAAGAAGCTAAAATGAATAAAAAAATCCGAAAAAATAAAAAAATCTTATTCATTTGGTACTGACTTACTAAGATTTTTGATTTTTTCTCTTATTTTTCAATTAATTTTATCCTTTTATTGATTATTTTAAGTCAGCTGATTTTCAGCTACGGTTTTTCTTTCTACGGACTGTTGACTTTTTTTATTAAATAGTCCTGGGATAAATTGGGGATGTTGCTTTTTTCCTGAGTTTGCTTTTTACCTAAATAAATTTCTATCAGGGCATATTTTTAATGCTTGTAGATTCGAAAATACTTTAAAGCTATAAATAATTTTGTACATCCTTCTTAATACTGTGAAAAATATTAAAATATATACCGAAGGGGGTAAAATAAAAATAAAAAATAATAATTTTATAGGCCATGTTCAGGCAGGCAAAAGCAAAAAAAGCGGCGGTAAAAAAAAATAAGAAAGAGCGACCATACCATCACCGACGGCTCATAGAAATAATGGCTTTGGCTTATTTGCCTGAAGACTTAATCATAAAAACATACGAGAATTTAAAAAAAAAAATTCAAAATGACCCCAATATCGGTTCTTCCTTTGATGCATTTTTCAAGTATTATGAAGACACTTGGTTACGGGATGTTTCTCAATTTTGTGTTTATAGACTCCAGTTTGCGACGAACAATTACTTGGAGTCGTATCATCGCACGTTGAAGAGATACTTAGGGAAGAGACCGCACGTCAACCATTTTTTTTGTGAGTTTCATAGCACTTGTTATATGTAAGATTTGAGAAAGTAACTTTTATTTATCAGGTTGTTTAGAAATTTGGTACTAAGGGATTCTTCAAGACGCTAATAACAAACACGACATTGTTGCTTTGTTTACGAATTTTATCTTACTTTTTAATCTAACCGACGTAATAATTAATTATTTAAGGTTTAAAATTATTTTTCAAAAAAATTTTTATAAAAAAAGTTTGTGGGAGTTATTTAGGGTGCTGATAAGTAGATAACAGATAACAGTTAACAGATTTAAAAGTGATACTAGATTTGACCTTTTTTTTGAATATACCTATGTATTTACTTAAGGTAAAAATTATTTTTTGACTTTTGACTTAGCTTAATTTTTGAGAAAATTTTCTTAAATCGGTGTAAATCCAGCATTCATTGGTAAATTTGACTTACTTAATTACTACTTATTTAAGGTAAAAATTAATTTTTCAAATATTTTTGTTAATTTATTAGTATTTACGAGGATTTTGATTACAAATCAGAGTTTTATTTGTTTATTTGACCTTCTAAGGATTTGGTAAAATCCACTTTTCTAAGTTAAAAATTTTTTTTTTTAGATTTTTTTCAAACTTGGTATACGGGGTTTTTGAATATGCTACTTGGAAAGACGTTTACACTCTAAATCAGAGTACACGCTCAGAGACAGTATGCATACACACTTGCTGAATGTGGAATACACGCGGTAGGACGATGTGTAAACCCCGAATTCGAGTGTACGAAAAATCCCGGAGCGATCTCTGCCACCGCGCCGCCGCGGCGCGCCGGGCCGTGCTCCGCTAACTTATTAACTTACTTTATATCGCGTAAAGATTGAATAAATTAATAATATGATCTTACAAACTTAAATACTATGTGCTCATTATTATTTACTGAGATTTAAAACTGCATGAAAAAATTAAATTTTACATTCCGATAACCGAAGCGCATAACAGATCACTCTGAGTTGATAGCGAGCGTCTTTTTATTCAACTGTACAATATTTTTATTTTAAATTATCTAAAATATTATCGAATCGACAACTGAAAAATTAATTTTTACTATTATTTATTTTCTCGTTTATAAAGTTTTTGTAAAATGTATTGTTAATTTATTTTTGATCTGAACAAAACTGTACCATTCTGCCAAATTTTTTTTACCCAAATTGTAAATAAAATAAATAAATTTGTTTTTAGTGTAGGTGACTGATTTTTTTTTTTTTTAATTTAATAAAACAAAATTAATTTGGTTTTTCATAATATTCATAAAAAAGTTAATTAATCTAACTCTTTCTTAAAAGATTTGATGGAATTTAGACGAGGATTCAGATTTTATTTGGAAAACAAAATAAAATTTTTGAAATTTAAAATTAAATTTTTTTATGCAGTTTTAAAGTTTTTAGTAAATAATAATAAGCACATAGTATTTAAGTTTTTACGATTAACAATTGAATAATACATTCTTTACGAGATATGTAGTAAATTACACGTCAGCTGAGCAAGAGCCGAGCACTGCCAGGCGGCGCGGCGGTGGCTGAGACCGCGCCGGGATTTTTCGTACACTCGAATTCGGGGTACTTACACCATCTCGTAGTGTGTATGCACGGCGTCGCTGAGCGTGTACCTATACACTCTGAACCGGAGTAATTGTATATTATACCTTCGTTTTTAAATATCTTATTTAAATACCAGTAAGGTCTACTTTTTTTAGGGGAGACATTCATTCTTATAAGCTTTTTCCGAACTTAGTATGAAGTAAAAATTAATTTAATCATCGAATTTTCATAAAAAACTATTTTCATTCGGGGTTTTTATTTGATAATCATAATTCTAATTTATACTTTTAACATAAAAGTTTTAGAATTAATTATTAAAATATTTAAAATAAAACTTAAAACATTCAATATATGAAAAATGAATTTTCAAAAGTTAAATAATTTTTTTTTTTTTCGTATTGATAATCGCTTATTTTTTTCATTTTTCTTCTAACTCTGTGGGTCACTTAAAAGACTATTGCGTGAAAAATAAAAATCAATGCATTAATTCAAATAGTACTAAATGACTAAACACTGATATATATCATAAAAACTAATAAAGGTAATTAATCCTAATTTTAAGTTTGAAAGATCTTTTGGATATTTAATTCTAAAAATTTTATTTTGTCAATATTTTCAGCGGAATTACTAGAAACAGTCCACTCAACGTGGATTGATCTGGCAGCTTTCAGAAAAGGAGGGACTGAGAAAGTTTCTCCAATTAAAGAAGAAATACGCGAAAGGCAAGATAAGATCGAAAAAGCGTGGAAGATGTTAGAGGAAGATAAACGAACTCCTTGGGAAGTTTTACAGCTGATCGCGGATGCAATCTACGAATTAGATATTGATGAATTTCCAGATCAGAAAGGTGAAGACAATGACACCAATGACGTCGATGACGACGACGATGATGATGATAAAAGCATGAATGAAGTAGATGAGGATAATGAGAGTGTTGAGGATGAGAGTAATGATGACATGGATCTGGACGAGCTTGGAGTGAGAAACGATTTTTTCGAAGGTATGAAATTTAATAAAAGAAAATTGTTTTTAGAGATTATAAAAAAAAAAAAAAAAATTTAAACTAATGTCACGATTGAGCAAAAGCCCAAGTCTGGAGTTCGAATCCATGTCGAAGTCAGTCCGGACTCTGTATTCCTCTGACTCGGAGTCTTGGAAGTCCGGAAGTCCAAGTCCGAGAACTCGAAAGGCAAGAAATCTAAGTTCTTCGTACTGGAGCAGTTGGTTTGGACTTTTGGACTCTCAAGTGCGAAAGGAGAGTACTCAGAGTCAGAAGACTCGAATACCCGTACTCGTGAGTACAACATCAAGAATTCCGGACTTGACTCTATACTCTGGAATTCGAGTTTTTGCCTAGGCCTGACTAATAGTGTATCATGCAAAATCTTTCAGTTGCACGCACTTTGAGCTTTATTCATTAAAATTTGCTCATCTTATACAGATAAACTTACTTCTTATAATTACAAATGTTTTTAATTTTTTTTTTAACCAGAAGAAAAAACTTTTTAGCTAAAATCATGTCTAAAAGTTTTTTTTTTAATTAGTATGTCTCTATTAAAATGTAATTTAGGTGTTCTTAATGTGATTATTTACCTAATGTGGCCACCCCTGGTATTTTGAATATGCTTAATCCACGATATATCGAAGGTCTTAGCGAAGAAAAACCTAGCTCAAAATCTGCCACGAATAGAGTTACAATGAGGATATTTTTTATGATTAACATGTCTCTAAACCACTTATTATTTTAGCCTGCAAGAAAAATTTTTAAATGATCTTTGCTACCAATCCGTTGATATATTACAATAAAAAAAAAAATATTTCTGACACTCTAACCACAAAAAAAATTACTATAAGGTTTAAGCTTATAAAATTGTGTCAAGGGTCTTTTTATTCGTGGCAGGTGTGTCGAAAAGTTTTTTTAAATGTATTATATCAAAACATTGACAGCAAAGATCATTTTAAAAATTTTTTCACAGACTAAAAAAATAAATTAAGTGTTTTAGAGACATTTTAGTTTCCATAAACAACTTCATTGTAACTTTATTCGTGGCAGATTTTGGGCCAAGGTTTTTCTTCGCTGGGACCGACGAATATGTACTCAGCATGGAAAAAATAATAAATTATGAAGTTTTGAGTAGTTGAGGAAAGTTTCGAAATGACAATTTAGAACACCTCTGTTAATATTTTCGTAGAAAATCAATAAGTTTAATGCTTTACCAATAAAACAGACTGCTCCAAATCAAAATACTAATTAATTGGCTCTATTCTTTCCAAAAGCGTTTTTATTTTTTCCGCCTATGCGTTTGCTATCGAATTCCAAAATGTGAAAATTTCAACATTACATCAACCCTAGTGCACCTGAAATGCCACTCCCTTTCATTTGAACTGTATACTTGGTATGTTGGTACTAAGTGATGGAATGGTTAGAAAGCTTTATATTAAAGTCACAGAATCTTTCATTTAATATTAATTTTTAATAAAAAACTATTACGGAGCCAGAAATAGACAAAAATAAACGCCATAGCTTAGGAGGTGGCCATATTAGATACACAAATTTTTAGTACCTCAAAAAACTACGTTTTAGTAAATAAATATGATCAAAAAATAATGAAAACTTTCATTACAGATCTAGAAAATCTACCAGAATTCACCAGCGAAATCTCCACCATAACAGATAAAGATGGTAGAACCATTAAAAGACTAAAATTAAAACGCAAAAGTTAATGCGAAATCTTTTAAAGGCGATGGCACGTATATGTGTCTCTTTTTGAAGTTTAGTTTTTCATTTATATAAAATGTCTACGTTTGTTAAATTTAATCATATTTTTTTCTGTGTATTTTATTAACAAACTAAAAATAAAGATTAAAATTTTGAAAAAAAAGACTTTTTCAGTTATAAAAAAATATTTTAGTAAAATATGATGGTTTTAGGCATGCAGAACCTTAATCTGAATCCTGATAAGATATTCATTTATGAAGACTCGAAATAAAAAAGTTTTACTTAATTAAAAAAAAAAAAAAAAAATACTATAAAATTTCACTCAAAGTTTTAGACTTTACTGTATTTGTAAATTTTTTAATTTGATTTACTATTATTGAGTAAAAAATTATCAAAATTTCAAACTAGGTCTTAAAGTACATCCGAATCAGATATCTCTATTTAAGGTTCTTGCTTTGACCTATAAAATAAGACGTAAGGAAAAATTATTGAAGTTTTTTATTTTATTTTTTATTTCCGAAATTATTCATCAAGTTTAGTCCTGACTTGCTAGGAGATAATTTAAAACGAAACTTCCTGTGGAAGTAATCTCCAAGGCGTAATCTGAGACCTAGGGCACCAGAGGCTGTACTGACCTGGTGTGACCTTAATTTAAACGAAACTTCCTGGGAAAGTCATCTCCAAGGCGTAATCTGAGACCTAGAGCACCAGGGATTGTACTTACCTGGAAAGGCTTGAATTAAAACTAAACTTCCTGGGGAAGTCATCTCCAAGGCGTAATCTGAGACCTAGAGCACCAGGAATTGTACTTACCTGGAAAGGCTTGAATTAAAACGAAACTTCCTGGGGAAGTCATCTCCAAGGCGTAATCTGAGACCTAAAGCACCAGGGCTGTACTGACCTGGTGCGGCTTTAATTAAAACGAAACTTCCTGGGGAAGTCATCTCCTAGGCGTAATCTGAGACTTAGGGCACCAAGGGCTCTATTGACCTGGTTTGACCTCAATTCAAACGAAACTTCCTGGGGAAGTCATCTCCTAGGCGTAACCTGAGACCCAGTGCACTAGGTCCCCATTCCGTTTCTACCCTATTGAAATTAAACCATAATCCTATGAAGAAGTCATCTCAAAGTTGTATCCGCTCCGTTGTGTATATATATATATATATAATTTTAATCCGAAGTATCGCGCTATTCTTGTACCTGAGTCATATATGTCTAAGACGTCTGAAACCAACTTCACGCTAACTATTTTCGCGAAAAGATTCAATGTTTCCGTCACCCTGGCAACCTATTATCGGCCAATCAGCAATGTTCTTCTGCTTTTCCCTGTTCTTCTGGTTTTCCTAGACCCGATGCGATGTGAGTTTCACCAAAACAAAATCATATGTGCGCTAATTCATAATAAACAAATTTTTTCGGCTGTTTAGGCCAGCTTAGGCTGAAAGGTTAATAATCAAAACTTTTTAATTTAATTATAAGTTCAAAAAAAAAAAGTGATCGAATAGTAAAATGTTCTTGAAATTTGTATCTGCTGTTACACATAAAATAGGAATAATGAGGACAGTACTCGGATTTCTTACAACAATATTTAAAACATTGGTTATGATCACGAAACATGAAATCTCGTTTTTTCATCAGATAAGTCTTTTTATTATTGGAAAAATTTTCGTCGTCATTGCAACAAAAGATACTTTGTGGTTTTTTAATGTTTTTATTCCAGGACTATCACATATTTTTCGCTGGAGTACGATTTACGATGCAGCAGGGCGACATTGACGTAAGAAAATCCCTAAATTTAAAAAAAAGTAAAAAAAAAAAACTTCAAATTTGTGGAAGTATAGTAAATAGCTTAAAAATTTTCAATTTCCCATCTCTTGTAGATAAAATTTAATGTAAACGATCTAATCAGTGAAAGTTGAACTATTAAATAAGCTTAACTTCTGCGTTTTTCAGAATTTGCTCGTCTCAACTACCTCAAAGTATAGTTTACATGAATGTCACAGGTGAAATCGGTGTAAAATTTTGTTTAAAACATTGTAATTAAAAAAAAAAAAAAAGTTACAAAGCAACTATTATACAAAAAAAGTTTTTTATCAAGTTTTTGTAAATTTATCAATTGCAACGCGTATGAAATCAAATTTCAAACATTTTTTCAATCTGAACACTTACAATAATATGATTTTGATTGCTCACTATTTTTAAGTCCTACTTAATGATATGTTACTCAACTTGTGTGTGAAGTTGTACATTTGCATCGAGAGTTGTTGATACTCGATGTGCAGCCGAGATTTAAAATTTTCTTACACCAAAACTAATGAAAATGGTTAATAATTCTCATTTAAAATTGATTGGAATTAAATCGACGGTTCGTGCAAAGAAAAACCTACCAGAAAATCAGTTGATTTAAAATTACTCGTGTAGATAAGTTCAAAAGGTTTTTAGGCGTTTTTTATGCCATCTCATAGAACACGCGATCAAGTGCACTAATGTTCAATCATCTCTTTTTTTTCTTCCTTTTTTTTTTTTTTTTTTTTTTTAAGTAACAATGCATAATAACTCTATGTATACGATACCAAAAATGTTAATTGTAATTTATTATTGATATTTCGAATACATTACAATTTTTTTTTTAAAAAACATATTCTGTATATATTTATATAGTTTGTACTCTTACTTGTATAATTAAATGAAAAAATAAATGGTTACAAAAATAAATGATCAAAAATATAAATATTTTTATTGTTAATTGTTGATTTATAGAAGGTAACTAAAATTATGAAAAAAAAAAAGTTTTATACGTGAATATATTTTACATGAAATCAATGTATTTTTTTTTTCATGTTAAAAAAATCGTAAATTTCACGAAAATTTTTCAATAATATTAAAAAGAGAATAAAAAAAATAAAAATAATTAAAAAATCTACAAAAATAGAAAGGGAAAATTTGTTGTTCAAAATAAATATATTTTACATGAAATCAATGTGTTTTTTAAACTAAAAAAAAGTCGACATAAATTTTACGTAAATTATACGTAAATTTTACGTAAAGAATACAAAAAATTTACGTAAAATCAAAGGTAAAAAATGGCCCATTTGAAAAAACGAATTTATTGTAAATATTACGTAAATTTTACGTGAATTTTACACAAAATACATGGTAAAATTTATAAAAAATTTTAGTAAAATTTACGTGAAATTTACGTCAAATTTACGTGAATTTTTTTGCATTGGTAGCCAATGTAGTGATTTTAAAAAAAAATCATCCTTTCTGTCCTGTCAAAGGACTTCAAGACACACTTGGACTACCCATCGGATATCGTGCCCTTTAAAAGTATTTTAAAAGTATGTTAAATTTTTATAAAAAATAAATAAAAAATTTTGCATTTTCTATTTAAATGTTAAATATTTCTTAAATATTTCTATTTCCTTGAATTCAATTTATTTCATTAATATTTTATTTTCGATAAATAAAATTTTTTTTTATATTTATAATTTTAGAAATGTGAAAAAAAGGACAAATGTAAGATATAGACGTGCAGCAAATAAAGCGCAATTGACTCAGCCAGATACTGTCAAAAGACTTGCTTATGCTCAAAGACTTATTGGATGGCCTAATGATAGATGGAGAAAAGTGATTTCAATGGATAAAAAGTTTTTTCTACTGAGAAAGATGGTACGCATCATTAGTAAATTTTATATTTGATTTTTTTTTTTTTATAAGTAATTTAGAAACAAATAATTTATTGTAAAACTTAGGCCGAATTGGGGTGTGGAGAGAGCCGAAAACGAGATTACATCCCAATCATGTCATCTCAATGAGAAGGTCAGGTCGAAAGACGCAAGCTTATTATGCTTGGTTTTCGTTCTATGTACCAGGAAAATTGATTAAAATTAGTCGTCGTCTTAACGGTGTGAGATATGCCAGTATTTAGGAACGGTTTCTTTGGCCATAGATACAAGAAACGTATCCAGGAGATCAAGTTGTCTACGTGATCGAAGATAACTCTCGAGTACACACCACTAACGTCGTGCGCCAGTGGTATAATGGACATCGCCACAAAATCATTCGACTAGATCATCCTGCACGTTCCCCCGACCTAAACGCTGTAGAGAATATATGGGCTTTCATGGTAAAAAAATGGGCAGGAGAAGTTTCTCACAACCAAGAACAGTTGAGAGCGAGGGAAAGACGAAGATGGGCAGAAGTGAAAAGAAATCAGGGGCTGCTAAGAAAATTAGCAATGTCTATGCCAAGAAGATTACAGAGTGTAATAGATAACAATGGCTCATATATTCGTTATTAATTTTATGTAAAACTGGTTTGAAAACTTACAGAATATTATTTTGGTATTATAATTAATTAAACTCAGTGTAACAATTATCAGAAATAATTTTATTCTTTGAAAAAAAAATTTATAATATTCATAAATTAAATGTAAATAAATATTGTATTAATATTATTTTATTATAATATTTTATATTATTTTAATATAATTATTAAATTTCCCGAAGCGCGTTGATCCGCGCGAGATCCTTGTTTCGGCCCGCAAGCTCTCCGTGGACATCGAGACTCGTCGCGTTGTTACCGCCTGGCCAGAAGATCCTGAAAAATAAGATTTTTTTGATTAAAATGGAGCTTATTTAGGACGCAGGACGCTCTCGATCGAAACGCGGCCAACAGGTTGGCGAAAAAAAACTCGAAAAGCTCGAAAAGTTGACGAAAAAATCCTTACTTGACGTGTTCGGCGTTCCCGAATCGCGTTGATCCGCGCGAGATCCTTGTTTCGGCCCGCAAGCTCATCGCGGACATCGAGACTCGTCGCGTTGTCACCACCCGGCCAAAAGATCCTGAAAAATAAGATTTTTTTGATTAAAATAGATCTTATTTAGGACGCAGGACGCTCTCGATCGAAACGCGGCCAACAGGTTGGCGAAAAAAAACTCGAAAAACTCGAAAAGTTGACGAAAAACTCCTTTCTTTACGTGTTTGGTGATCCCGAAGTGCGTTGATCCATGCGAGATCCTTGTTTCGGCCCGCAAGCTCATCGCGGACATCGAGACTCGTCGCGTTGTCACCACCCGGCCAAAAGATCCTGAAAAATAAGATTTTTTTGATTAAAATGGAGCTTATTTAGGACGCAGGACGCTCTCGATCGAAACGCGGCCAACAGGTTGGCGAAAAAAAACTCGAAAAGCTCGAAAAGTTGACGAAAAAATCCTTACTTGACGTGTTCGGCGTTCCCGAATCGCGTTGATCCGCGCGAGATCCTTGTTTCGGCCCGCAAGCTCATCGCGGACATCGAGACTCGTCGCGTTGTCACCACCCGGCCAAAAGATCCTGAAAAATAAGATTTTTTTGATTAAAATAGATCTTATTTAGGACGCAGGACGCTCTCGATCGAAACGCGGCCAACAGGTTGGCGAAAAAAAACTCGAAAAGCTCGAAAAGTTGACGAAAAACTCCTTTCTTTACGTGTTCGGTGATCCCGAAGTGCGTTGATCCATGCGAGATCCTTGTTTCGGCCCGAAAGCTCACCGCGGACATCGAGATGAGCCACGCTAGTACCGCGTGGCTGCAAGATTCTGAAAATTACAAAAATTCAGATCAAAATAGCGCTTAAGACGCAGGTCGCTCTCTTGATCAAAGTCAGACCACCTCATTGGTGAAAATAGCACGAAAAGTTCAAAAATTTATAAAAAAATAATCTATAATTTTTTAACTCGAATATTAAAAACTATTAAGTAATGATAAATATTACCTGAAAGTCAGTAAACGTTGTTAAGAATAGACTTGTTTTCACCAATGCACATTTGGATATTTTGCACAATCAACTGCACTATCAATATTTTAAAGAATAACAAAATATTACTCGTTTTTGTAATGAATATTTTTAATTTATCCAAATTGATTTACATAATCTTCTAACCTATGTAAACATTGCACCATTTTTTTTTTCCGCGAAAATTTAGGTTGGTACTACCAACTATATATTCAAACGGCCATTTGCAAAATTCAAATTAGAATTCGAGGGGGGCCAAGAATCCAAGCACCACGAGTGTACCATGTTTCACCAGGTCACTCCCAGGTGGTACCTGGTGATTAATATAGGATTCGATTATCACAACACCTAAATTTACATTCTCAATTATTCTGATCATCATACGCTCAAGGTACGTGCAATAAACATAACCGGCTCAGCGTTCCTTAAGCATTTGAAATTTAAACATTTTAAGTTTTATTATTATTATTATTTTTTTTCCTCAGAGTTAAGAAAGAAGAAAACAAGAGAATTAATCGGTAACAAATGAAATAGCAAAAAACCTCCATACGTCATTTTGTGCAAAACATTGTTAGTCAGTGGTGTAACTTATTGGGCTGTCCTCAATTACAAAATTTCTTTGGAAAATCACATGTAAATGGTCAGAATATTTCTGTTCATGGTATGGGGAGAGTATATGCAACATCAATTATTTTTATGGATGATAGCGATTAAAATGAAAGTGCTAGAATGGAATTTGACTTCAAAAAAGTATATAACATTAAATTAATTTTAGCAAATTATTTTTTTTAATTTTAAGTTAAAAATTTCATTAATTATCATCATCTTTATTTTATTTACTTATAACTATATATAAGCAGCTGTGGCCTTTCGATTAAGTTTACAATCAGCATAAGCAATGAATTTTTGTACAATTTTTCATGCATTCCAAGGTAGATGTAGAAACAATCTTCAATCAATTTGTTTATTTTGATTAACACTTATTATGATTTTCTAAAAAAATTCTTTGATCTTTTTGAAACGGATGTACTGGCTTTCATAGTTCAGCAATCAATTTTTCAATTTAAAACTTTTAGCAAAGTTCATTAAAAACTTCTAGAGCAATTCAGATTCTACTTAAATAATCTTGTTTCGGATTTTGGACCAATTGAACTTTTTGAGAAGTATTTTGAATTTAAACATAAGATTTAGAAAAAAAAAAGTTTATGGGTATAGTATGATATTAAACTAAAATAATTATTTATTGAAAGTTTTTGAAATTTCATAATTTCCCGCTACTTTATTAACGAATCACGGATTTTATTTTCTCCCCCGACTTAACGTTGATCAAATGTTTTTTGAGTAAGCAGCATAACTTTGTTTTTTTTTTTTTTGCGGATAGTTTAATAATATTAAACCACAGATCGTTTTGTTCTATTAAAATCTCTCGTTTTTTTAAACAATCATCATAAAGAACACGTTGGAAAATCTTTAATAAAATATCTTTTATTTTATTTTTTCATTTTTGGGGTGTAAATTCGTTTCACGGCAGTAGCTTTGATTTTCAAAACTAAGGTAAACGAAAATAACTACCATCATAAATAAAAAGAGATTAATTTTACTTTCAATCATTATTCTAGGTGAATGCTTTTGTTTGAACGGCTGAAGATTGATAAATTTGATTATTTTTTCCTAACACATCATATTGCAACAAATATATGTTTTTTTTGGTAGTTTTTGCTTTTAAATTAAATGTCTTCATTTCTAAATTTCAATTTTAATTTGCGACTCTTACTAACAAAACTTTTAAAGTTTGTAATCATTTATTTACTTTTAAGCTCAAATAAATCTTAAAGATTTTTATTATTTACTTTTCATCTTTTTCTTTGCCTAATAGTGGCAAAGAGAACTAAAAAGTGAAATAATTAATTAATAAATAATAATAAATCAAAAAATCATATTAAAATTGAATTCTTGGATCTAACTTTTTGTAACGAATTGTAGTCTCATTATCACTGACGAACTCATTTATGATGCGATAATCTTTGGGTACCTTGTTTGGGAAGTTGAGATAAGCAGCACCACAATATATATTTCATCTCCACTGTTTCATGGTCACAAGAGACAGCAGCTAGAAGTTGAAATTAGCCAAATAATTAAAGTGAGTGTTTTTTTTTCCTTTCTTTTTTTTTTTTTCAATCAATACAATTGTCTATAAAAATTACATTTGATTTTTAGCTGAATAGCACCTAGTTTGGCATTTGAATTAAATAATATGCGTCTTAAACACAACTTGGTTTATTATTTTGAGCGCATATAAGTAATTTTAAATGCTCATGAATTTCCTTATTTATGATGTGATAATCTTTGGGTATCTTGTTTGGGAAGTAGAGTAAAGCAGCACCACAATATATATTTCATCTCTACTGTTTCATGGTCACAAGAGACAGCAGCTAGAAGTTGAAATTAGCCAAATAATTAAAGTGAGTGTTTTTTTTTTTTTTTTTTTTTTTTTTAAGTTAAGTTTTTTAAACTATTTTTACAATTTTTTTATCAATATTGATAAGCATTGTCAATTTCATGAGTACCTAGTTCTTTGGTTATTTTTTATTTGTCATCTTGAAATCAATTGTGTCTCAAAGTGCAAAGTGCTTTTTATAAATTTTTTTTTCTAACTACTTAAAATTGGAATCAGAGTGATAAACTCCAAAATAATTTTCCACAATGGCGGCTAGGGGGGTTTTCTACACAAAAATTTTTCTACACACTACACAAAATCGACTCTACACAAAATTTCAAATTTGAAAAATTATTTCAATTAATAGTTCTACACAAGCGAAGTTCTACACAAATGAAGTTTGTGTAGAACATGAAAAAATTATTTTTGTTAGATTTTTGACATACTAAGTACTCGGTAGTTTTCAAGCACACTGACAACGAAATAAGGCGTGTTTTAGAATTTTACTAACTAAGGTCTACTCATTTAAGGTAGAAAATTGTTTTTTTTAGTTTTTCAACTTGTTAAGTACCCAAAGGTTTTCAGGTACGCTGAGTACAAATCAGAGCTTGATCGTCGAGTTTAACGAGTTTTAGAATTACTTATATAAGGTAGAAAACTATTTTTCTCAGGGCAAGCTGATTACGAATTGGAGCGTAGTTTTCAAATTTTACCAGTTAGGACTACTCATATACGATGGAAAATTATTTTTCGCAGATTTTAAACATATCGTGTGCCGAACGGTTTTCAGGCAGGCTGATTGTGTATCTGAGCGAGTGTGATTTTAAGATCTTACTAAATAAGGGTTACTCATATAAGGTGGAAATTTTTTTTTAATATTTTTATAATACTTAGTACACAGGCGTTTTCAAGCTCACTCACAAATAATAGAAGCGAGATTTTAGGATTTTACTAAGTAAGGTCTACTCATATAAAAAGTGGAAAGTAATTTTTTTTTTTCAGTTTTTCATCGTATTTGTATTTTACAGTTTTCACGTAGTTGATTCGAAATAAAAGCTTGTCTTTCTAGTTCGACTTGTGTAAGGTCTACTTAAATAAGGTACAGTATTATTCTTCTCAGATTTTTAAAATACTCAATACCCAGAAATTTTACGATTTTACTTAGTAAAGGCTACTTATATTAGGTAGGAAATAATTTTTTTCTGATTTCAATCTTATTTGTATTTTATGGTTTTCAGATTTTCACTGATTAAAAGAAACAGCTTGACTTCAAGTCTTGACTTTCAAGTTCAACTTGTATAAGGGCTACTTAGATAAGGTGGGAAATTTTTTTATTTAGATTTTTAAAATACTTAGTGCACAGGCATTTTTTAGGATTAATTTATAGGCTTCGAAGAGTTCGCAGGTGAGTTGAAGGCAAGGCATGTCGAAGAACTCTTCCTGATCGAGTAAGACCAGATACCAAAGCCAACCAGAAATCCGTCGCATTCAAGCAGACGAAGGTCTCATACCGATCAACGGAGTCCCCTGCAATTTTCCAGGTCCCCCGAGAGGGTCCCGGTCGATCACGGGAGTCCCCAGCGCTCGATAAAAGAGCTTCTACTGGGCGGGTGACGACGAGTTCACCGGTAAGCCGAAGTATCAGTCGCGGTAACCGCAAGCGCCCGAATTTGAACAAATAATACCAAAGGCCGAATGCAAAAAGATTTCCACGACCAAATACCAAAGCCAACCAGAAATCCATCGCATTCAAGCAGACGAAGATCTCATACCGATCAACGGAGTCCCCTGCAATTTTCCAGGTCCCCCGAGAGGGTCCCGGTCGGACACGGGAGTCCCCAGCGCTCAATAAAAGAGCTTCTTCTAGGCCTGTGACGACGAGTTCACCGGTAAGCCGAAGTATCAGTCGCGGTAACCGCAAGCGCCTGAATTTGAACAAATAATACCAAAGGCCGAATGCAAAAAGATTTCCACGACCAAATACCAAAGCCAACCAGAAATCCATCGCATTCAAGCTGACGAAGATCTCATACCGATCAACGGGGTCCCCTGCAATTTTCCAGGTCCCCCGAGAGGGTCCCGGTCGGACACGGGAGTCCCCAGCGCTCGATAAAAGAGCTTCTTCTAGGCCTGTGACGACGAGTTCACCGGTAAGCCGAAGTATCAGTCGCGGTAACCGCAAGCGCCTGAATTTGAACAAATAATACCAAAGGCCGAATGCAAAAAGATTTCCACGACCAAATACCAAAGCCAACCAGAAATCCATCGCATTCAAGCAGACGAAGATCTCATACCGATCAACGGGGTCCCCTGCAATTTTCCAGGTCCCCCGAGAGGGTCCCGGTCGGACACGGGAGTCCCCAGCGCTCGATAAAAGAGCTTCTACTGGGCGGGTGACGACGAGTTCACCGGTAAGCCGAAGTATCAGTCGCGGTAACCGCAAGCGCCCGATTTTGAACAAATAATACCAAAGGCCGAACGCAAAAAGATTTCCACGTCCAAATACCAAAGCCAACCAGAAGTCCATCGCATTCGAGCAGACGAAGATCTCATACCGATCAACGGAGTCCCCTGCAATTTTCCAGGTCCCCCGAGAGGGTCCCGGTCGATCACGGGAGTCCCCAGCGCTCGATCAAAGAGCTTCTACTGGGCGGGTGACGACGAGTTCACCGGTAAGCCGAAGTATCAGTCGCGGTAACCGCAAGCGCCCGAATTTGAACAAATAATACCAAAGGCCGAACACAAAAGGATTTCCACGTCCAAATACCAAAGCCAACCAGAAATCCATCGCATTCGAGCAGACGAAGATCTCATACCGATCAACGGAGTCCCCTGCAATTTTCCAGGTCCCCCGAGAGGGTCCCGGTCGATCACGGGAGTCCCCAGCGCTCGATAAAAGAGCTTCTTCTAGGCCTGTGACGACGAGTTCACCGGTAAGCCGAAGTATCAGTCGCGGTAACCGCAAGCGCCCGAATTTGAACAAAGAATACCAAAGTAGGGGGTACCCACCTTGTGATTTAATATTGTAAGTATATCAAAATGTTTCTTTATCAAATGTACTTGCTTTTTTAAACTATTGTAATTTTTTTTAATTCATGCTTTAAAATATTGAGTAATTTTTAGTTCTAATTAAGTAATGAATGACAATTTTCATTTCAATTTTTTTATTTTTTATTAACAATTATATTGGAAAAAAATTCGTCTCACATAAATCGTGAAAAAACAGTCTTCGTTGTAAAAATCGCTTTAAGTAGCCGTTAAGAAATATAATAATTTTATTTTACCTGAATTGCATTCATATATGTTAATACATGAACTTACGATGCTTATGAACTGATTGTTTTATAGTTATCCTGCAAATGAGTCATATATTTTTATGTAATAAAAATAGCTTGCAAAGATCTGCTTCTGGAATATTAAAATAATTATGATTACCATTTTTTGTGAATAATATTTTTATTATTCTTGATTTTTCTGAGCTTACCTGTGAATTGCACCTTTTTTTTTTGTTTTTTTTTGGTGCTTTCGTTTTCTTATTAAGTCTATTTACAAGTTTATTATCCAGTTCCACTGTAGGCATTTGTTTAACGCCACTGTAGTCACACTGCTGATTGAACTCTGTTTCATTTTTCATGATATCTTTTCTTTTTCTCTTCTTTTTTTTTGAGGGACTCTTCTTGGATAATAAGCATCCGTTAATTTTCAATCCATCAGTGAGAGGAATTTTGCAATTATTTTCAATTGAAGTAGGTAAACTTGTCACGTTTTTTTTTCTTTTTCTTCTTTTTTTTCTTTTTCTTATCAACAGGTTCGTTTTTTGAAATTACTGGAATTATGGGAGTGATCGAAGAGCGTCTCCCATCATCATTAACTTCGTTTATCTTATAAGTGATTACTTTTTTTTCGACTTTTTTTAGAGCATATTCTGAATTTTTTGAATGACTTTGTATTTTTGTTATTAAAAATTGTGACTCGGGTGGTAATAAAATGTTTTCTTTAATGATAAGCACAGGTTTGCATATCACAGGTGAACAATTTTCATTTTCAAAATCTGTTTTAGTTAATTTTGTCTTATGATCTGAATTTTCAAGATCTTCTTTTGGGCATTTTCGTTTTTTGGATTTTTTTTTCTTTTTTTTTTCTTCTTCACATTGGATGAGTCTAATCTTTCGGGTGTTACTGCACTCTTAAGTTCAACTACATTTTGCATTTTAAATTTTATTAGTTTATTCTTGTCACGGTTTTCTGCACACTGCATTTCTGGAGAAGCACAATTTATTTCCTTTTCATTGCGAGGAGACATTTTTAGACTCAGGGTAGAATCTCTGCTTAATTTTAGCTTCTTTGCATTTACAAAAGAAGGTGAACAATTTCTTTTTTCAGTTTGATTCGGAAATTCTTCTTGAACAGAAGTTAGTTGCGCGATTTCTTCTACCAGCCTCTCATGGAAATTTTGAGTCGGCAATGTTTCTTGATAAAATTCATTCATGGAACAGGTTTCGAGAAGCACATCATTGATTTGCGGTGTGGAAATTTGAGTTTTAACGTTTATTTCATCGGTATCCTGTTTAGAATAGACTTCGATGTCTTCAAAATTTTTTACAGATGAAAATTCTGAAAAATAAAAATAAAAGCTGAATTCAAAAGCTCTGCTAACTTGACGAGACTACGTAAGGCTAAAAAAATTAGAATAAGATAGTTATCTGAATAAGAGTTTATGATATCTCGGAGAGCTAAGCTTTTCAGGCAGGATTAGAACAAAATAGAAAAACTCCGACAAATTCATTCCGAATTTCAGACCGACAATGCAAAAAATTCAATCGCAGGTGCTTATCCCGTTGTACCGTAGGTATATGAAACGTGAAAAAATCCTGCACGCTAGGCTTTGTCGCGACACCCTCGAAAAACTCTCTCGTGCAGGTAGAGTGACAACTGGTGATCCGCGAAGCTGATAAAAAGATATCGAGTTTGTTTGGAGTCCTGGGCCACATCTATTTGATAAAGTTTGAACGAGGCCGTTTATTTGAAAAAAAAGGAGCATTCTAGATTTCTCGGAGTCTTGTGCCACGTGCATTAAAAAAGCTCGGACGAGTTTGTTCTCTATACGTAAGTGTAACCGTTAAAGAGTGCTTGTCCCATTAGACAAGACTGTGTGATGGGTTCGATCGTGGCAGTAGTGTGTAAAGGCTTTGAACGACATACCAGTAATTGAAGTCTTTCCAACAGGCGCTTCTGTATCTTTGGTATCATTTTCCTGTGACTGAAAATTTTGTAACGTCGAATCATGTTGCCATTCAGTTCCAATGTCACATAGAATATCTTAAATAAAAATTAAAAAAACTGTAAACATTTACCCAAAAAGAAAAATATTCTCGTAAACCAGACGATGTCAGCTTTTTATTTTTATAAATATTATATGGATAAGTTGCGCCAAAAAATTATAAAAAAACAATTAAAAACACCTTGATTTGGACCAAAAGTGAAACAACGTTTGAAAAAGTACCCCAAAAGTGAAACGTACAAAATGCGTGAAAAAATACAAACTGTACCCAAAAGTGAAACGAGGGTGCGTACACAAATCATCAAGCTAAAATGTAATACATTCAGGGCTAAATATAATAAAGTATATTGAAGTTAAATAATTAATTCACTTATTTATAAATTTAGAAAATATTTATATATAAATTTTTTAAAGTGAAAAAAATTAAATTTTCAAGGTAATATAAAATTTATAGTCAGAAATATATATGTATATGGGTCAAAATAATACTTTTTTAAAAAACCGTCCGCACGAGGTTCACCGATTTTATTGCAATTTTTTTTTGGCAAAAGTACTATTTAATAGAAGACTTTTGCCACAAACTAGAGGTCTCTATCTTATTTCTGCTTGGTGCTAGATTTTTTCAAAGATTGAAAAATGGCCTATTTTTAAGCTGTTTTAAGCGGTTTTAAGCAATTTTAAGGTATTTTTCGAAAAATTCTAACTTTTGATCAAAATGAGATAGAAACCTCTAATTTGATTGCTCAAAATAAGTTCTTTTTTGTAAAAATATTTTCACAACATAGTTTGGTTATTTTTATAATAATACAGTCCTACACAGATATTGCTATTTTTGCTCATTTGCAGGTATCTTCAAACGACCGTAGCTTTTTCTAGGCTAAATTTTTGTTCATATTAAAAAATTGTTAAATTTTTTTTATGAGAAAACAAAAATTTTGCGACCAACCGGAACCCTGTACGATCTTCCACTTCCAAGATACAGCTGTTTAAAGTTGTCAAAAAACACAAAAAACGCGTTTTTTACGATTTTCACACGCATTTTTGAACGGTTTCGACCTTGTTTTTTCTCTCAAAAATATGTGGAATCTTCTCTTCATATGTTTCCAAACAAGCTCCCATAGTAATTGTAGTGCGGATTTGGGGTTTTAGTTGATTCCAAAGCATACACTTTTGACACATTTTATGTGCTAAACTAGTGTTTTTTTAACAATATACACGCTACATTTAACTTTTTCGTTCATTATAAATGTTTTGAAATTATTTTTTGACTAAAAACTATTCAAATTCCAGCCAAAATTAGGTCACCTGCTTTGAAAAAATTGATACTCAACGAAATATTGATCTCAATATCAAAATGATATACTACTTTTATTCAGTTTTTTAGTATTTTGATTCGTTAAAAATCTATGTTCAAATATTGTAAATAATATACCACTTGTTTATTAATTTTTTTCTATTTTTGAAATTACAAATAATTGATCATAGTTTATCAATTAGTCTGATAAAACAATCATGGATTACTATTGCTTACTCTGAAAAAAATTAGTCCAAATTAAAAATGTTATTTTTTGAATTCTATGAAGCATGCAACAATCTACCAATCTACATTCTACTTATAATTATGTCCACTTATGAAGAAGAGAATGAGAGATTCGATTAGAAAGTCGAGTCAATATATCGAATCGAAACTTGATCTTTGATTCTTGGAGCAAGAGCGCCGCCTTAAAGGCCTCCCAAAAGTGTGAACCAGCCAGACGCGCCAAATTTAAAATCTTCAGGCATGCTTGATTTGAATTTTTTGTTTTTTTTTTTTAATTAATAAAGTGAGTAACGAAATTTAAATTTTTAATAGACATATAAGCGGACAAGCTTACAACCCCATAACCCTAGGCGTAGTGAATAACAAATAATTAACTTTTGTAATAAACAAATAAGCCGATAAGCTACAACTCCAAAATACTGGGCGTACTTAGTAAAAATAATTAATTTTTTTTAATAAACAAATAAGCCGATAAGCTACAACACCATAACCTAGCGCAAGGCTGAAAAAAATGTTAATATTTTAAATAAACAAATAAGGTGATAAGTTACAACCCCATAGCTTTTGGCATGTCTAAAAAAAATGTTAATATTTTTAATAAGCAAATAAGGTGATGAGATACAACCCCATAACACTGGGCGGAGTGAATGAGAAATAATTAAATTTTTTAATAAACAAATAAGCCCATTAGCTGCAACCCCATACCATAGGGCATGGCTCAAAATTTTTTTTTATCCATGTCCAAGGTTATGGGGTGGTAAACTTGTTTGCTTAGTTGTTTATTTAAATATTCACATATTTTATATTCGCTGCGCCCAATGTTATGGGGTTGTAGCTCATCGGCTCATTTGTTTATTAAAAAAATTAATTATTTTTCATTCACTACGCCCAATGTTATGGGGTTGTGGCTCATCGGCTTATTTGTTTATTAAAAAAATTAATTATTTTTCATTCGCTACGCCAACCGTCATGGGGTTGTAGCTTATCGCCTTGTTGGTTTATTAAAAATATAAACATTTTTTTCAGCCATGCCCAAGGTTATGGGGTTGTAGCTCATCGGCTTATTTGTTTATTAGAAAATTTAATTATTTTTCATTCACTCTGCCCAGTGTTATGGGATTGTAGCTCATCGCCTTACTTATTTATTAAAAATATTAACATTTTTTTCAGCCATGCCCAAGGTTATGAGGTTATAGTTCATCGCCTTATTTGTTTATTAAAAATATTAACATTTTTTTAGCCATGCGCAAAGTTATGGGGTTGTAGCTTGTCGCCTTATTGGTTTATTAAAAATATTAACATTTTTTTCAGCCATGCCCAAAATTATGGGGTTGTAGCTTATTGGCTTATTTGTTTATTAAAAAAAATTAATTATTTTTACTAAAGTTAATTATTTGTTATTCACTATGACTAGAGTTATGGGGTTGTAAGCTTGTCCGCATATTTGGCTATTAAAAATTTAAATTTCGTTACTCACTTTAATAATGAAAAAAAAAAAAAAAAAAAAAAATCAAATCAGGCATGCCTGAAGATTTTAAATTTGGCGCGTCCAGCTGGTTCACACTTTTGAGAGGCCTTTAAGGCGGCGCTCTTGCTCCAAGAATCAAAGATCAAGTTTCGATTCGATATATCGACTCGACTATCTTATCGTATCTCTCATTCTCTTTTTCATAAGTGGACATAATTATAAGTAGAATGTAGATTGGTAGATTGTTGCATGCTTCATAGAATTCAAAAAATAACATTTTTAATTTGGACTAATTTTTTTCAGAGTAAGCAATAGTAATCCATGATTGTTTTATCAGACTAATTGATAAACTATGATCAATTATTTGTAATTTCAAAAATAGAAAAAAATTAATAAACAAGTGGTATATTATTTACAATATTTGAACATAGATTTTTAACGAATCAAAATACTAAAAAACTGAATAAAAGTAGTATATCATTTTGATATTGAGATCAATATTTCGTTGAGTATCAATTTTTTCAAAGCAGGTGACCTAATTTTGCCTGGAATTTGAATAGTTTTTATTCAAAAAATAATTTCAAAACATCTATAATGAACGAAAAAGTTAAATGTAGCGTGTATATTGTTAAAAAAACACTAGTTTGGCACATAAAATGTGTCAAAAGTGTATGCTTTGGAATCAACTAAGACCCCAAATCCGCACTACAATTACTATGGGAGCTTGTTTGGAAACATATGAAGAGAAGATTCCACATATTTTTGAGAGAAAAAACAAGGTCGAAACCGTTCAAAAATGCGTGTGAAAATCGTAAAAAACGCGTTTTTTGTGTTTTTTGACAACTTTAAACAGCTGTATCTTGGAAGTGGAAGATCGTACAGGGTTCCGGTTGGTCGCAAAATTTTTGTTTTTTCATAAAAAAAATTTAACAATTTTTTAATATGAACAAAAATTTAGCCTAGAAAAAGCTATGGTCGTTTGAAGATACCTGCAAATGAGCAAAAATAGCAATATCTGTGTAGGACTGTATTATTATAAAAATAACCAAACTATGTTGTGAAAATATTTTTACAAAAAAGAACTTATTTTGAACAAAATTTTCCGCAAACTAGAGGTTTCTATCTCATTTTGATCAAAAGTTAGAATTTTTTGAAAAATACCTTAAAATTGCTTAAAACAGATTAAAAATAGGCCATTTTTCAATCTTTGAAAAAATCTAGCATCAAGCAGAAATAAGATAGAGACCTCTAGTTTGTGGCAAAAGTCTTCTATTAAATAGTACTTTTGCCAAAAAAAAATTGCAATAAAATCGGTGAACCTCGTGCGGACGGTTTTTTAAAAAAGTATTATTTTGACCCATATATAAGTAATATAATTAATACTAAAAACTGCACTTCAAGTTGAATAAAACATTGATATTAAATTACTTTTTAATTGCTGTTTTTAAAATGAATAAGTATATTGATCATGATTGAGTACAAAATTTTCATGTACTTGGCAAGAGAAAGAAATAAACAACTTTAGAGGTTAGGTTAGTCTGACACTGTTTCTAGGCACCGTTTTTCACACAAGTTCACAAACTTTTTGAAAAATCAGTAGCTCAGTATTGAAAATGTAGGATACAAACTTTTTTTTTTTAATTTAAGATAGTTTTGACTGAAAAATAACTAATTAAAAAGTGTTTCACTTCTGGGCCGAGTAGAGATTTTTGACTTTTTGCGGACCCAGAAGTGAGATAAAAAATATTCAAAATATTTCACTTTTGGTCCATTTTGTATCACAATTGGACCCCTCATAAATAACGAATAAAAATAAATTTTATGACTTTTGAAGTAAAATTTTGGTGGTAATATCAACTCAAGAACTGTATCCATCACTTTAAATAGTCTTGAAATAGTAGCAGTTTAATTAATAATAAATAAAGACGATTGAAAGTCTTATTCTCAAACGTGAATTTGGTGAGATTTCGGAATGAAATCAACCCCGTCATAGAGTTAAAAAAACTCAATTTTGTTTGATTTTTGACAAATATATAAACGAATGACTCTTAAAAAAAATTAATAGGTCTTGAAGCTACACTATTCGAGATTGCATATGATTTTTTTTGTGCTGTCTAGAATTGTTTTTAATTAAATTATTATTGTTTTAGAAAACCGTTTCACTTCTGGGGTATTTTTCGCTCTGTTTCACTTTTGGGTATTTTACCTTAATTACTAAAGAATTATTAAAATTATTTATACTCAAGACTTTTTTGTCGTTATTTTTATTTTTTTAGGTGCTATCAAGTATAATATTTTATTCTTTTGCTCTTACCATCAAAGCAGTGACAAACCAATTGAGGCTATTCAATATACTTTCGAATCATTATAAACATTAAGTTTTTGTACATTATACGGCAGTGCTAGAATGGAATTTGACTTCAAAAAAGTATATAACATTAAATTAATTTTTACAAATTATTTTTTTTTAATTTTAAGTTAAAAATTTCATTAATTATCATCATCTTTATTTTATTTAATCATAACTATTATTTCCAGATACTTTTGGCAGAGCAGCTTAAAAATTTATTGACTGCACATGAGTACTTTGCAATGATCATGAATTTGGAGTAGCTCATCTGTAATGCATAAGCCGATGGTGTCAAAATTCTTGGATATCAATTCTGTGAAGTTGAGAAAGGCAGCACAAAAATATTTTTCATCTCCGTCCGGCATACTTGCTTATTTATGGTCACGAGAGGCAGTCTACATTAAAATCTATTACTTTGATAACAAGACAATTTGTGCAAAGGCCGTCGTTATAAATTTTTTAATCCTCTTAGAAAGACACATACATGCAGAAACTTGATACATTTAATTTTAATTAAAGGTTAAGGGAAATGATTAAAGTGAGTACATTTTATTTTATTTTTTTATAATTTTTCAAAAATCAAGTTTCTTAAATTATTAAGTACTAAAGAATTATTAAAATTATTTATACTCGTGACTAATTTATCGTTATTTTTATTTTTTTAGGTTCTATCAAGCATAATAAGCATCTGTGGCCTTTCGATTAACCCATTCAGTCCGAGGATTTTTTGAATTTTTGGTTGTGTTTGAGCTGGGAAATCTTAGGGAAAACTGTGAAAAATGTATACCTGAATACCCTATCCCCCTATTTTCAAGTATGCCCTACACGATGGTATAGTTCAAAAAAGTCAAAAATTCGATTTTCATTTGTTTATAAACAAATTAAAAAAAAAAAACAAGATTTTTTTTGCACTTTTTTTTTTTTAATCGAAAAATTGAGTGGTTAAAAAATTTTTTACACACTTTAGAATATCATCACGGGTGATCACGCATTTCAAAGTTTCCAAATCTTCTTGAAAATTGTAGCTGCGATTTTTGTAAACAAAATGGCGGCCAAAACACTGCGAAGAAAAAATTCGTAAAGCAGCCGAAGGCGGAACCAACATCGAAAAACTTATTTTGCTCAAAAATATTTATTGAAAAAGCATAAAAAGTCTTTGAAATGTTAATTGTTAATATTTTTATCATTTCAATTGCATATATGCGAGTATTGGGCCCAATAGGGAGGGACCCAAAAATAAACATTGAGAAATCGAAAAATAAAAAATACTAACTTATTCTACGTAAAATTATAAGAACAAAATATACTTGGTGTTTTTTTTATTGGGGCCACTATTTTTTCATAAAAATTCGTTGAAGTTGGGACTATCAACCAATTGAGTCCAAGGATTTTTTGAATTTTTGGTTGTGTTTGAGCTGGGAAATCTTGGGGAAAATGTATACCTGAATACCCTACCCCCCTATTTTCAAGTATGCCCTGCACGATGGTGTAGTTTAAAAAAGTCAAAAATTCGATTTTCATTTGTTTATAAACAAATTAAAAAAAAAAAACAAGATTTTTTTTGCACTTTTTTTTCTAATCGAAAAATTGAGTGGTTAAAAAATTTTTTACACACTTTAGAATATCATCACGGGTGATCACGCATTTCAAAGTTTCCAAATCTTCTTGAAAATTGTAGCTGCGATTTTTCTAAACAAAGTGGCGGCCAAAAAACTACGACGTAAAAATTCGTAAAGCAGCCGAAGGCGGAACCAACATCGAAAAACTTATTTCGCTCAAAAACGAGGCCTTCAGATGTATTTATTTATTTATTTATTTATTTATGTTATTTATTTATTAGATTATTTGATTTTTCTGTTAAAAAAATAAATGAATAAATAAATACTTGAATTTTTATTTATTTCCTTTTTTTGTTATGCAGTGTCAAACTGAATACGAAATATATGTTCAATAAAAATAGCCTGCGTATTTTATAATTATTAGAAATACAATTTTGTTATGCAGAAGAAGAGAAAGTAAGAAAGAACAACGGATTCATTGATGCTGTTAAAGCTTTTGCCAGGTGTATACGAGTATAGCTGAAAGGCATAGAGTCTGCTTCATAATCCCCACTTCATGGGTTCGAACCTTGCTTACGAAAATTAAAAACTCAAAATTATTGCCATAAATAAAAAAAAAATACAAGAAATGTAACGTACAATATATTTTATTTTTTTACATTTTATTACATTATGTTTTTGTAAAAATTAATAAAATTTTGAATGTAGTCATTCTAGTTGGGCAAAAACTAATTGAAGAGAAAACTAAATGAACAGAATATTTTTAATGTTTGCAGATATTACCAATAATTTATATATTTATAAAAAATAATAATTTATTTCGAAAAAAAAAATAAAAATGAAAAAACATTTTTTATAAATGACAATGGTGAAAATTCTTATCATCTGCTAGGGTAAACATGCTTCATAACGAAAAGAGTCCGCTAGGTGGCGTCACGTTTAAACAACATACTAATAAATTAGGTGAAAAAAGAATATAAACAATGGTTGGTTTGATGACATTTTTACCCTGGCAGATGATAAGTTCCACCAGGGGAGCTGCTCAAAGACTGTGGCTGATAATTTTAGCGAATTTCAAGCTAGTCCAGACTACAAATAAATAAATAAATTGAAAAAATTTTGAAATCTGTTCAATTTTTAGTGATTGAATAATTTCAAACTTTTCAATATGCGACCAAAGCGACCTAGACCAGCTAAACCTCCTGATACTGATTCTGAATCAGAATATTTCAGTTCTGATGAAGATGACGAACGATATTGCATACCTGATCCAAATTATTCTGGAGATGAAAGCGAAGGCTCAGGAGCTGAAGAAAGCGACGACTGTACAAACGATTCTCAAAATGATAAAACTTCACAAAAAACTTATTCTCAAGCATCAAAAAATTATTTTAGCAATAACAGTCGTTTGGAGGATAAATACGTTTATGAGTGGGTCGAGGGAGAACAAATTTATCCACAAAACGTTGAAAATAGTTGCCAAATGTCTGATGCTAACAAAAAAAAAATAAAAAGTATGAATTGTGTTGAACTATTTGAAACTTTTTTTTCAGATAGTATAAAAAATCACATAATTATGTGTACTCGAGCAAACGGGTATGAACTAACGATGGGTGAACTTAACGTTTTTATAGGTATTTTAATTGCATCAGCCTACAATTCGCGAAAATCTTACAAACACTACTGGTCAAATGATCCTTTTTTGTCATTTGAGCCAGTAAAAGCGGCTATGGCTCGCGATAAATTTCAGCAAATAAAATCAAACATCAAATATTCTAAACCTGCAGATGAAAATGAAAATGATTTTGGATGGCGTGTACGTACAATTATTGATTTATTCAGGGAAAACATCCAGCAATTTGGATATTTTCAAGCTGCAATGGCCGTTGACGAGATGATGGCCAAGTTTTATGGTAGAACTATTCTGAAACAATTCATAAAAGGGAAGCCCATTAGATTTGGCTTGAAATTTTGGGGTCTTTGCACTCCTGATGGCTATTTACTTGAGTTTGATTTGTACTGTGGTAAAAACTCTGCAATAGCTGACAATAAACTTGAAAAATGTTCTTTAGGTACTCGTGTTGTTATGAGTTTGCTTCAGCACTTTTTTTCAAACGTAACTTTTAGGAAACTGCCTCTTTATCATTTATACATGGACAATTTATTTACTAGTTTTGATCTTGTTTTACATTTAAAAAACTTAGGGGTTCGTTCGACTGGTACTATCCGAGAAAATCGTGTAAAGGAAAAAAATGTTATTCCTAAAAAGTCACCGAAAGGTACAGTTGCAGTGAAATACGAAAAAAGTAGTGGTATAAATTACATTACATTGCAGGACTCTAAACCAGTGTCGATGGTTTCTACTGCTGCTGGTGTCACACCCACATACACAGTGAAAAGGAGGAGCAAAGAAAAAAAAGAAAAAGAAGAAATTGCTTTCCCTAATGCATTCCAACTTTATAATAAAAATATGGGTGGCGTTGACGTTCATGATGGACGTTGTAACTACGCTATGCCTTGCATAAGGTCTAAAAAGTGGACGTGGATCGTTTTTATTCGTCTTATTCAAGCGTCAATAGCTAATGCAGTTGTTCTTTCGAACTATGTTCACGGCAAGGAAACTAAAAAATCAAGTTCGCTTGACTTTATGATGGCAATTTCCAAGCATTATCTTTCAAAGGAAAAGTCTACTAGAGGCAATCACCAAATTTTGACTAAAGAAAAACTAAGAAAATGTTGCTTCTGTCCCATTAGGACACGTTTGTACTGTGAAAAGTGCAGCTTATCTATTTGTCAAAATTGCGTTCCTAAAAATAATCATTAAATTTATTGTAGTCTAAAAGTTTTCATAATTTCTAAGAAAGTTTCATTGTTGAACTAAAAAATTATTTTTATAAAAAAATTGATAAAAAAAAAAAAAAAAAAAAAAAATTAGAAAAACACAAAAAAAGTATAAAAGTAATAAAAAAAAAAAAAAAAAAAAAAAAAGACACTTTGTTTCATCAACCTCCGCGTGGTAGGTGTTGGGCAACGTTATGTTTTGTATTTTATAAGTGTAACGGCTAAGAGATGAAATTTACAATTTGACGAGTTATTGTTACTTTTTAAAAATTTTCTATACATTTTTATAATTTTTGATTGAGAGAGATTGGTAAAGACTATTATTGCTACAGAAAATTCATAATTTATTATTTTTACATATAAATGAAGTCTAAATCTGTAAATCTGTACACGGCCGTTGGCTAAAGCAGCAAAGAGCCAGTTTAGCAATGCTTAGATCGTTGTTCGAATCCCGCTCACGGCGAGTATTCAGAAAAAGCGCAGATACAGTTGTAAACTGTAAAAGTCGTAATAAAAATTTCTCAGAGGCGTTGACTTCGTGGTGATTGAAAAAAAAAATTTCATCCTTAGGCTATAAAAAAATTTTTTTTTTTTTCAACTCTCAATCTGCCAATTTTTCTTTATATCTGATGAAATATTTCTTTATAAAAGATTTGATTTATGGATATAATTGAACAAAATTTTCTTGTAATTTTTTCTAGCCTGCATCTATGATAATTTTAGTCTGATCGCTTTTTACTAAAAGTTAATTTTTCTTATAGTTTTTTATTCAGTTCAGACCAATATTTGGTGAAGTATATCCTTTCAAAAAGGTGTATTTGAAAGTAGAAAAAAAAAAAAAGATTTAAAGTCATTGGAAGACGAATTTTTTTTTTTTTTTTGGATTTACAATTTTTTTCTGTATTTGAGATACTTTTTGCTCTAAGCGGGATTTGAACCCATGGACTTGTGATTACGAAGCAGACTCTATGCCTTTCAGCTATAGTCGTATACACCTGGCAAAAGCTTTAACAGCATCAATGAATCCGTTGTTCTTTCTTACTTTCTCTTCTTCTGCATAACAAAATTGTATTTCTAATAATTATAAAATACGCAGGCTATTTTTATTGAACATATATTTCGTATTCAGTTTGACACTGCATAACAAAAAAAGGAAACAAATAAAAATTCAAGTATTTATTTATTTATTTATTTTTTTTTTAAAAGAAAAATCAAGTAATCTAATAAATAAATAACATAAATAAATAAATAAATAAATAAATAAATAAATACATCTGAAGGCCTCGTTTTTGAGCGAAATAAGTTTTTCGATGTTGGTTCCGCCTTCGGCTGCTTTACGAATTTTTACGTCGTAGTTTTTTGGCCGCCACTTTGTTTAGAAAAATCGCAGCTACAATTTTCAAGAAGATTTGGAAACTTTGAAATGCGTGATCACCCGTGATGATATTCTAAAGTGTGTAAAAAATTTTTTAACCACTCAATTTTTCGATTAGAAAAAAAAAGTGCAAAAAAAATCTTGTTTTTTTTTTTTAATTTGTTTATAAACAAATGAAAATCGAATTTTTGACTTTTTTAAACTACACCATCGTGCAGGGCATACTTGAAAATAGGGGGGTAGGGTATTCAGGTATACATTTTCCCCAAGATTTCCCCAAGATTTCCCAGCTCAAACACAACCAAAAATTCAAAAAATCCTTGGACTCAATTGGTTGATAGTCCCAACTTCAACGAATTTTTATGAAAAAATAGTGGCCCCAATAAAAAAACACCAAGTATATTTTGTTCTTATAATTTTACGTAGAATAAGTTAGTATTTTTTATTTTTCGATTTCTCAATGTTTATCTTTGGGTCCCTCCCTATTGGGCCCAATACTCGCATATATGCAATTGAAATGATAAAAATATTAACAATTAACATTTCAAAGACTTTTTATGCTTTTTCAATAAATATTTTTGAGCAAAATAAGTTTTTCGATGTTGGTTCCGCCTTCGGCTGCTTTACGAATTTTTTCTTCGCAGTGTTTTGGCCGCCATTTTGTTTACAAAAATCGCAGCTACAATTTTCAAGAAGATTTGGAAACTTTGAAATGCGTGATCACCCGTGATGATATTCTAAAGTGTGTAAAAAATTTTTTAACCACTCAATTTTTCGATTAAAAAAAAAAAAGTGCAAAAAAAATCTTGTTTTTTTTTTAATTTGTTTATAAACAAATGAAAATCGAATTTTTGACTTTTTTGAACTATACCATCGTGTAGGGCATACTTGAAAATAGGGGGATAGGGTATTCAGGTATACATTTTTCACAGTTTTCCCTAAGATTTCCCAGCTCAAACACAACCAAAAATTCAAAAAATCCTCGGACTTAATGGGTTAAGTTTACAATCAGCATAAGCAATGAATTTTTGTACAATTTTTCATGCATTCCAAGCTAGATGTAGAAACAATCTTCAATCAATTTGTTTATTTTGATTAATACTTATTATGATTTTCTAAAAAAATTCTTTGATTTTTTTGAAACGGTTGTACTGGCTTTTATAGTTTAGCAAACAATATTTCAATTTAAAACTTTTAGCAAAGTTCACTAAAACCTTTCAGTCATTCAGATTCTTCCTAAATAGACTTGTTTAAATTTGGATAAATTTTGTACCAATTCAGCTCTTTAAGAACTATGTTAACTTTAATAATAACATTTAGAAAGAAAATATTTCATCAGTATAATATGGACATTGTCTTACAAAGTAATGTTGAAATTTTTTTTGTAATTTTTAATATTATTTGAAACATCGAACCGAGCTAAATGGCGATTGTTATGAAACTTTAATTTTTCAAACTTTCGTAACTTTAAAAACAATTTTGAGTTTTGAAGATGAAGTTTTTTTTTGGTGTTTATGTTTCTATTTTTTTACAATTGTGCTATAAAATATTCTTACTTCTTTCGCATTAAAGTGATTAAAAAATACTATTGTGTTACTTATTACATCGAATTTTTAAAACAAATTTTATTTGTGCAGGCCTCAGGATGCTCTCGCTGTGCGGGTAGAAGCAATCTTTTCTTAAGCGGTCTATAAAAAATCTTGGGCATAGCACCTTTTTCAAAGCGCTTTTCAAATAATTTGCCTGAAAAGGGAAATGCACCACTTAAATTTTATTAATTTTTATCAAGTAGCATTATTTTACGCGTGTGTGTGTGTGTGCGTGCGTGCGTGCGCGCGCGCGTGTGTGTGTGTGTGTGGGTGTGTGTGTGTGTGGGTGTGTGTGTGTGTGAATTTTATCATGAAACTTCTATATATATGTTACGGGCAATCGGTGAACTTGGGCATTTCACGAATTGTCCAACTCATCTGGTCAATTCGTGAATTGTTTGAGCGGTCGGCCTATTTACGTACGCGTTCTCGAAGGCATGTGAATTATCGAATTTGTGATCATACGATTTTAACCTAAAAACAAATTAATTGTTGTTTTTACTTAAATATTATATATTTTGGAAAATGATATTGTATAAAGTGTAGATACAATGCAGAAGTGATATGATTGCTTTATTCAGTATTATAAAGGTGATATTTTTAATTTTTCGAGTTAAATTGGTTTTTAGATAAAAACAGTATTTTTATTAAACTTTTTATTTTAGCATTTTATCTATCATAAAATGGAATTATCCATGGATGATATTTGTACTTTGGCTGCAATACAATATGAAGAATTGCAAGTTGCCAAGCAATTATTTGAAGATAAAGATGAAAATTTTATGACATTGTATTTGTTAAATTCCATTGATGATGAATTTTGCATTGATGCAGTGATTCAATACAAAGAAACTCAAGTAGCTAAAGATTTATTTCAAGAAAATATTAATAAATCATTGCCAATATTTAGTATAAAGAAGCATTTACCAAAATATGAACAGCCGTTGAATAATCCATGGGCTTCATACCTTGATTGTTTACCTGCAAATGTTGCTTCTGTGCCTTTTTTTATTCGCAAAGCTTTTTTTGAACATTGGTTCAATGACCATAACAGAATGTTAGTTGTTAATTTCTCAGTATTGAATGGAATTCATTTTGATGTTCTTGATGAATGTTTGTTTTTTACATTGGGAAAAAAGATATATTTAATGAAAAAACGTAGAAATCAAGTTATTTCAAGGTATGTATCTTTTTTTGATCATCGTCCGGGAACAAATGTTAGTGACATTAATATCAATTGTGAACCTCGAGTTGGAACTTCAGCATATAGAAATAGAGCTAAATGTTATTCTTATAGTATGATAGATAGAAAAATAAAAACTTTGAATCATATTCGGTGTGATAAAAAAGGTCATGAAATATAAAATAAATTTATCAAATTTTAACTTTATTTTGACTCAAATAAAATAATAAATACACTTTTTGTAAAGTTTTATACATTATATATTAAATATATTTGTAAGTAATAAATAATTATTAATTTAAAAATAATTTAGTTAAATATGTTTTATTATAATCCTTAAACAACATTTTATTAAAAACATATATATTATATTGATCTGTCATGATTTTTGCAACTTACATTTCTATGACATAATGAATTACATTTTAAATGACTTTTATAACAGCGACATCTATTTGTATTACAATTCAATTTGCAATTACATTTTACAAATAATTGTCCATTACCAATTGCTAATGCTCTAACTAAATTACGGATACTTGATGTTGTTTCTGGTATATCTTGTATTTTTAATCCACTAAAAGATATTTTTGAAAATGCATTTCTTGATAGCCAGTTTTCTATAATTCCTACTTTTATTCCTATTTTATAATTATTGTGAACAGAAATTTCCATAATGACTCCAATTATATTTGGTGGATCACCTTTTCTTCGATCAAACTGTGATACGGGCACTATGACGCAGTCGCCAATTTTGACTTGTGGTAATTTTACAATTGAACGCTGTAACATTCTGTCAGCTTGTTTTTTTAAATTTAGTGCTGTATTTGTTCTATATTTTATTGAAGAGTGTTCTGAAGTGATAGAGCAAGATGCTTCTATTGGATTGTTAACACCAACTCTAAAAATGTTTACATATTAATTATAAAGAAAAAAAAAATTGTCATTGAAATAATAACTTACAGTACAAATGATTCAACTTTTGCATTATTTAAATCAAATTCTTCTTCAACAATAGCCTCCTTTTTGACAATGTTTTCAAATTCATTTTCAATAATATTAATAGAATTTGTATCATCTACTTTGTTTTCATAATTAATTTGATCCACAGCAACAGATGAAGTATCAATATCACTGTTAGATGTCATGTTATTTATCACCAACGCACTGTCTGTTTTAATAATTTTTTCTGAAATTTCATTACTTTCATGAACAAGGGATCCGCTTCTTTTCCTACTACTTATTATTTTTAATTTATTAAAATTTTCTGAAAACCTATCAACACTTGACACCGTTGAAATATTTACATTATCTTCATTAAAGTCTTTTGAAGCTGCATTACTGTTAATAGGTTCATCATAAATCTCATGTGACAGTGACAAATTCTCAACGCCTTCTTCAATTAAATCATCATCATGTGATTCGTCATTTGCCAATACTTTGATAAAGTCTTCTTCTGTAATACCAGAATGAATTTTTTCTAATAATTCAACTGGTATATTTGTCGACAACCCAATTTTTGGTTTCATTCCAAATACAACATTGTATGGAATATTTTTAATGGCTTCACTGTACGTAGTATTCATAGACCACTGTGTAAAGTATAGACCAAGACTCCAATTGCAGCTGTCGTTATCTCTCATCCATGCATTTAAACTACGCTTCAAAGTATCATTGCCCTTTTCAGTTGATCCTTGACTTTGCGGATACCTTGGTCGACCATTAATGAATTTAGCATTTGGCCATAACTTATTAAGTTCAAGAATTATTTTGGCAGTAAACTCTCTACCATTATCACTCTGAATTATTTGAGGTGCTCCAAAATCAATAAATATTTTTAGCAATTCTTTTGCAATTTCAATTGCAGATTTACTTTTCAGTGGACGCAGGAAATGATATTTTGACAAAAAATCAAGTCCATGAAATATATATTTAAAATCACCATCTGGAATTGTTTGCATGTCAACAAGGTCTACTTGAAATCTTTCATTGTAGTCAGAGGCAAGAATTGGTTTTATTACTAATCCAGTTTTGTTTTTTTGTTGTAACTTCTCAACACATCTTTCGCATTGCTTCAAATATTCTGATACCATCGCTCTTGTAATATTTGCATAACTTTCACATAATTTTAAATGAGTCTTTGTATGACCAGCATGTCCGCATGACTCATGAACATTTTTGATTGTTAAAATTACATTTTCCTTTGTAATCATAATTTTTTTATTACATTTTTTAATAATTTTCTTAATATCACCAATACATTGAATTTCGTATGTATTATATGTGTAATAATCTTTTCTAGATTTCTTTTTTATATTATTCCAGTTGGAAAGAATATTTAGAATATCTTTTTCTTAAGTATCTGTCCACATATCACTTTCTTCAACAAATTTACTTTCAAATTTACTAACTATTCATTTTTAATTTTTTTATTAATGAAAATTTTTAAATAAAAACAAAAAATATTATGAAAATAATATCTAGAAAAATTTAGCAGCAATAACCATGGTGTTAAGAAAAATTCCATTATACTAATGAATCACCATAAAAGAATCATTAAATTTTGACACTTGACACCATGACTAAAGCAATCATATCTCTCTTTTAAATTGGACTGAAATATATTTAAAATTTTTTTTTAAATCATATTCAATTTTAAACCTTATTATATTTTAATTTAAAATTTTTTTTTTTTAAATTAAATTATATTTTTGTACAAAAAAAAAAAAAATTATAATCTACATTGAAGAATGTACTTACCTAACAATCCACAAATCAAAAACTAGCGCCATTTACTATGCTGTATTGTGCACATGCGCAATTGGAAATGCTGCATTGTGCACATGCGCAATGATGTTATAATAAAAAAATCATGCCTTCGAGAACGCGAACGTAAATAGGCCGACCGCTCAAACAATTCACGAATTGACCAGATGAGTTGGACAATTCGTGAAATGCCCAAGTTCACCGATTGCCCGTAACATATATATATGATAGCTAGTGGAGTAGTCATAAACCGCGATCGAGCCGTCTCGCGGTTCGTGTTGGCACGAGCTCGACAATTAGGATGTCCCGAAGCTCCGATCAGCTACCGCGTAAATCGGTATTTACCGCAATTAGGATGTTCTGAAAAATTCATTGTTAGGCGTCGCTAGTGTAAACTTGACTCGGCTACCAGCAGTTTGGCATGGGGGCAGATGTATCATTGTGTGTGTTCGTGTGGAATCTCTCACCGATACACACAGTCATACGTCAGCTCCCATGCAAAACTGCTGGGAGCCGAGTCAAGTTTACACTAGCGACGCCTAACGTCGAGTTTTTCAGAACATCCTAATAGAGCTGTCTCTTTTCAAGGCGTACTCTGAAAACTCCGATCAGCTTCCACGTCAACAACGGAAATTGTTTATTAATAATTTTTTGAATTTAATAAGCCCCTAATCCGAAGTCACTAGTTCGGTCATAAACGGGTGAACAGTCCGGTCGCGGTCTTAACATGTGGCTAAGGTAGATCTAAAAGGTAGGCTAAAACCGATTTTGTGCTAATTTTGTAATAAAATAGTTCGTGATAATAATTTTATTCATGTCATCCCAAGAATTGATATTTGAAATTGTAAAAATTATCAATTGATTTATGATATCAATTTCGTGCATTGTAAAGAAGCCAATTAAGTTTTACTTTTAGTTAAATTACTATTGTTCAAATATTTTTAAATTAATAATTTATAAAAAATGACTTTGGGAGTATGAAGTAAAAAATAAAATTATGGGTATAAATTTTTCTATCTGAAAAAATTTTTGTAAGAGCACCGCATTAAAATTAAATTAATATTTTATACATAAAATACAAAAATACAAAAGAATATTTATAGTTTTATGGGGGAAGGCTGGGATAAATATCATAGAAGTAAACAGTCATTTATGTAACTACATTGATATATTTATTTATTAAAAATGACATTATAAAACTACACGGGAATCACAAATTAATTACATTTTACTTATACAATAACTGCTACATTCACATTTGGCATTATTGTTACAATGGTAGGAGCGCTCTTGGAACCTTGTTTTTTTAACCATCTCTCCGAACTTTTTCTAATATATGCTATATAAGTAATCTTGTTATCTTGATCTGGTTTTTCGTAAGCTATGACTCCAGCTAGTCCAAAACTTGTTTCAAGAGTTGTAAAAGATGTAGGAATGCAGTGTAAAAATGCCTTGAAGGTGGTATGCTCAAGATCAAGTAAAATATAATTTCCAAGTAAATATTTAGGCACAACAGCTTTTTTACAACAGGAGCAGAATCTATTAGTAAACAATTTTTTTTTTATTTCTTCAGCTAAATTTGATATATTTAACAAATTATCACTATAGAATAATTTCAATGCGTATCGACGCAAGTTGTAAGAGTTCTTACAAGAAATACACTGTATTTCTTCGGTCATCATGCAATGATTTCCTAACATTTTTTCATACAATTCGCAACACGATTCGCTGCACGATAATCTATCACCAGTTAGTGTACAGTATTTGAAAAAAAACGAGCCCTCGTCTGGTAATAGTAAATTAAATTTCGGGCTTTACTTACAAGCATAATTCACTTGTACGAACAGAGATCGCTATCACATTCACATAGTTCTTTTAAACAAAGATTGAAAAAATTGTGCCTATAATTGCAACAAAAAGTAAAAATTTCTACTAATGCATCCATGATTGATGTGTCCTCGAGGTAATATGGATTTCCACCAATCTTTTTTTTTTTTTGACCGATTCCGTTTTTTATAAAAAAGTCTCTAGGACCTTGTTGGTTTTTTGTTATTGCTTGCTCATGCTGTTGTTGGATAAACGCGGGAGTCGTATAAATACCAGTTTTTTTTTTCTTTGCAGGTGGAAGAGGATTATTGTCAAATGTCACTTTTTCCATACTACGAGCCGAAGTCATGATGTACGAACGCTGTTCAGGCAAATGAACATTGAGACTACCATTACTCGGATAGTCCAGGTACCTTTTTTCTGCTTTTGATATAGGAGTTGAATGCTTTTCTGTACCTTGTTGGACAATAATTGAGTCACTTATAGATGAAGTTTTTGTTTTAGTTTCTTCTACCTCATCAGCTGTAGAAATATCCATTTTGAAGTTGCAATTGAAATTCCATTCTATTGGTAGTCTTTCTGGAACTTTGTCTTCCTCAATTAAATTTTCGAATTGTGAAAATTGTACTAACAACTTTTCACTGTTGGAAAGGTCTAAATTTTGATCTTGTTTATCAACATTTTTCACAGCATGCTGTCTTAATTCTGTGGCATCTGGAAAACTGTTATAACTTTGGTTTAATATGCTACTAGTATCACTTTCGCACTGAAATTCTGCTACATTGAAGGCTAGATGTAAAACTTGGATCATTTGGAATAATATCAGTGAAAGCGTTCTCAATATCTCATTTTTCTCTAATATTTGGATCATTGTTTTGTTCGTTCATTGTGACATCACGGTTTTTTTCTTCAACTATTTTTACATTTTCATTTTTACCTCTCCAATTCTCTTCTTTGTTTAATCCACTGTAGTCTATAGATTTGCAGAGTACATTTTTACTAATATTTTTTTTTTCTTTTTTTATCTCATAAAGCTCTTGCCTGCAATTTTGAGCAATAACTTTAGTTTGTTCTACATGGTACTTAATAAAATCTGAAGCTGGAAATGGTGGTGGTTTATTTAAAAAAAAAAATAGAGTGATGATCAAGTCCTGCTTGAATAAAAATATCTGTACGGTCAGGTTCACATACAAGATTGGTCCACGATGGAAAAATTTCTAGTATTGACTGAAAAATAACTTCATACAAATTTTCAGTAAAATAGCCATTTGAGTCTTTAATTCTTATTTTTTCTGCAGCTTCATTAAAGATTTATTCTGCTTTGGATTTACTTTTGAAAATAAAGTTCTTCAAACAATCGGACGTTTTTTCATTGCAAAAGACAGAATTGTCGATGTTCTTTAAATGAGAAGTAATCGAATCGAAAGCTTTATTCTTAAGCACAAATATAAAAAATTCAAAACGATTTTTTATATGATCTTTTGTAAATTCTGTGTTAAGATACCTTGCTTTTTCTACAGTGATAGGGTAAGAGATGGTGTTAGTACGAATGAAAGATGTACCGCGAACTTTAAACGCTTATAAATTAAAAACTATTTCAAAATATTCAACTTTTTTTCTTTTTAATGAATAATTGAACTTATTAGATATAATAGCGTAATTTTCAGATAGTATACTTTTAGTTTAACAATAAAATAATTGGTTTGAAAAAAAAAAAACAAGTGCGGCTATTAGTACGAACGAGAGGCCATTAGTACGAGGCCTTTTGTACGAAGGCGGGCGTTAGTACAAGGCTGTTAGTACAAACGGTTGATTAGTTCGATGTTAGGTTAAATTAGGATATACAAAGCAACTAATAACGTTACTTTTGAATATATTTTAATTTATTTATTTATTAAATTTAAAAGTTCGTTGACGCAATACGATTTGCTATACTTGCTTATAGAAGAACTGTTGAAATGGAGGTTATGGTTCTCCTCGTGGTTCTCGTACTAACAGCCGCAACAACGCGAAAAAGACTGAATGCGTGCGGTAGTACGAATTTTGAACATGAAATTGATTTTTTATTTTCAATTAAATAAATATTTTTAAAAAGTGATGTGACAAAATTATTTATTTAACAATAATACATTTAAAATATTTTTTTCTAAATATCTAACTAAATAATTACTCTATCTAAATAACAAAATCATTTTTGTTCGTACTAACATACGCATTCGTACAAACGCCCTCACTTACCCTATTGCTTCGAATTGGACTTAAAATAATTATTAAAACGTCGCATTAAGCTTTTTTAAAATTTGTTACATTACTAAATAAGCTTAGATAAATAATACTTTTCAACACGAATTCTCGACATAAATCGCTAAGATTCTTCATCAGTAACATTTGTTCTCTTATTGATAACAAAACAGCAATAATATCTACTTTGATAATGACTGGTGACAGCTCTTCTTTTTTAAAAATAAAATTATAATACTTCTGATTTAACTTAGAAAAATTACAACAATTTAAAGCAGAAGCACCATTTAAAATTATTTTTGAATAACTCAAAACTAATTGATTAGGAACTGGATTTTCTTAAACAATAGTATCAAAAAAATGTCTCACGAATTTTGTATCTAATCAGATATACACTGCATAATATTTATACTGAAATTTTGTAGTCTTATTCCATACACAAATACAAAAACATTTTTATAGACAAAATTTTTTATTTTGACTTTTTCAATTAAATTGTTTAAAATGAGAAGAAAGGCTGGAGAACTAGTAACCTTAGTTAGTTCTTGACAAAGATCAACTTGTTCAATTAGTCTATAAAAAACTGAAAAGTTTTTAGCACCAATGGCTGTAATTATGCTGCCATATTCGACACCATAAAACATGCTGGCTAAAGGATTATACTGATCAACTAAATTTTCTTCTGATACGTCTTGTTCAACTGACTCTTCTTCTAAAACCATATTACTAGTGTTGGAAGAATTGTCTACTAAATTACCAAATTTTAAATACAGCAGACGATCCAAAATTTTATGCCTATTTTGAGAAATAAACTGGTGTAAATGATGTATTCGAATTTGGTTATTTAATCTTTTTTTTGCTTCTTTCCAAACTAATTGTTTTTCATTCCATAATTTTTTTTCATTATTGAAAATATTTAAATTTTTGACGACATCGAAAATGGTATTTACATCAACTCTTGCTGCTCGAGGCATTTTTACAAAACTTTGAAAACTGGATTCGAAAAAAAAAGATGTCCTAACAATTATTATCACCTCATTCTGGAGAAATTATTATAATTTTATTTTTTTTATATATTTTTTTATATATATATTTATTTTCAAAATAAATTGTCAGCTTACCTCGGAATTAGAATATTGATCTTTTAAGAATTAATCAATTTCCTCGATGACCAAAAAAGGATTTCCAATTAAAAAGATTTTACGGTGTAAGCAGTCTGAAAGAATACAGCATTGCATTGATAAAATAATACTATTTGATAAAAATTAATAAAATTTAAATGGTGCATTTACCCCTTTAGGCAAATTATTTGAAAAGCGCTTTGAAAAAGGTGCTATGCCGAAGATTTTTTATAGACCGCTTAAGAAAAGATTGCTTCTACCCGCACAGCGAGAGCATCCTGAGGCCTGCACAAATAAAATTTGTGCAGGCTAATTAATTTAATTATTTGGCTAATTTCAACTTCTAGCTGCTGTCTCTTGTGACCATGAAACAGTGGAGATGAAATATATATTGTGGTGCTGCTTATCTCAACTTCGCAAACAAAGTACCCAAAGATTATCGCATCATAAATGAGTTCGTCAGTGATAATGAGACTACAATTCGTTACAAAAAGTTAGATCCAAGAATTCAATTTTAATATGATTTTTTGATTTATTATTATTTATTAATTAATTATTTCACTTTTTAGTTCTCTTTGCCACTATTAGGCAAAGAAAAAGATGAAAAGTAAATAATAAAAATCTTTAAGATTTATTTGAGCTTAAAAGTAAATAAATGATTACAAACTTTAAAAGTTTTGTTAGTAAGAGTCGCAAATTAAAATTGAAATTTAGAAATGAAGACATTTAATTTAAAAGCAAAAACTACAAAAAAAAACATATATTTGTTGCAATATGATGTGTAAGGAAAAAATAATCAAATTTATCAATCTTCAGCAGTTCAAATAAAAGCATTCAACTAGAATAATGATTGAAAGTAAAATTAATCTCTTTTTATTTATGATGGTAGTTATTTTCGTTTACCTTACTTTTGAAAATCAAAGCTACTGCCGTAAAACGAATTTACACCCCAAAAATGAAAAAATAAAATAAAAGATATTTTATTGAAGATTTTCCAACGTGTTCTTTATGATGATTGTTCAAAAAAACGAAAGATTTTAATAGAACAAAACGTTCTGTGGTTTAATATTATTGAACTATCCGCAAAAAAAAAAAAAAAAACAAGGTTATGCTGCTTACTCAAAAAACAATTGATCAACGTTAAGTCGGGGGAGAAAATAAAATCCGTGATTCATTAATAAAGTAGCGGGAAATTATGAAATTTCAAAAACTTTCAATAAATAATTATTTTAGTTGGATATCATACTATACCGATAAACTATTTTTTTTCTAAATCTTATGTTTAAATTTAAAATACTTCTCAAAAAGTTCAATTGGTCCAAAATCCAAAACGAGATTATTTAGGTGGAATCTGAATTGCTCTAGAAGTTTTTAGTGAACTTGGCTAAATGTTTTAAATTGAAAAATTGATTGCTAAACTATAAAAGCCGGTACATCCCCGGGCAAAATAAAGCAGCTGATAAAGCAGCTGAAAAAGCAGCTGCCGATTTGAAACACTTTATCAGCTGCTTTATCAGCTGCTTTATAAGTTTTCGTTAAAAATATATTGTTTGGCCTTACTTTGGGCCCTATGGACCCAAATCCCGGGTTTTTAAGTGGGACCCTTATTGTTTGACCCTAGGTTCAGAAAGAGCGGTTATTGTAATTTATATAGCAGCTGCTTTATCAGCTGCTTTATAAGATTTCGTTAAAAATATATTGTTTGGCCTTACTTTGGGCCCTATGGACCCAAATCCCAACTTTTTTAAATGGGGCCCTTATGTTTAGACCCTCGATTCAGAAAGAGCGGTTATTGTACATTTGGGTGCCGAGCAAAAAAAAAATTTTTTCTTACACGAACTTATAAGGCATAAAAAAATTTGTTATCTGCAAATAACGATATTTTCAATAAGTACGCATCTTTTTTATAGCGTGTATGTAATGGGAAAGATAAGTGTAAAACAATTCTGACCCTGCACGTCCAAAAAACTTTTGACTGTACTTAATTTTCGGCTTAATATTCAGCTGTTTACTAGTATACAAACTATTTTTCAGAAATATTTATACGTAAATTTTTGTGCTTTCTACCAGCTGTTTTCTTACGAAAAAAAAAAATGCTTGTAACTAGCGTTAAGTATCAATTAAAATTTTTAATTAATTTAAAATTTCTCGATTTCTTATCTCAAAGCAGGAATCTTGTCATTGAAAAAATTCTATAGTACTGCTAATCACTCTAACCTCAAAATTGAATCTTTGATTCTTGTTTTTGGTTACTCGTAATTCAAAGTTCTATTTTGGCACTGTAAATCAAAATATGCAGGGATTCCAGGGACCCCATATATGTTACTGCTAGCGTTATCAGGTTGAATTGGTGATGCGGCCTTTAATAATTAATACCTGAAGTTCTATTGAAGACATCGAAGAGAAACTTTTCGTTATCATTCAAGTTTAATTCGTTTCTCGAGATTTGTAATGATACTCCATTTCGAAATTTTCTTTATTTCAAATATCAATCTAATTTGGAAAATAAAGTACATAAAGTCAAGAAAATTTTATCGTTTAATAAATCATTAATAGTTTTTTAACGAAAGGAATTAATAAAAAATATTAGATGCATTAAAAATACATAATTTATGTACAGAAATATTTACATTCATTAAAAATACATAGTATATTAACTTAAATATTTACATATATTCAAAGTGCTTATCTATTGATACATTAAAAACACATAGTGTATGTAAATAAATATTTACATTCACTAAAAATACATAATTTATTAATTTAAATATTTACATATATTGAAAGTGTTTATCTATTGATTAACGAGGCGTAACTATTTCATGAATAAACATAAATAGAAACGCTACTTGCAAGTGCAGTGAGTGTGTGGTGGCACTTATGTCATCAATTATTTATTAAACAAATACTATAAAAGTTGTCAGTGATAGGTGAGTTATTCTTAATAAATTTGTTGTAATCATGGTACAAGTGTATTTTTAATCAACTCGTGCATAGAATTACTTGTTTCTATTAAAAATAACAATAATAGTGAAAGTAAAAAAAAAAAAAAAAACGTTATGATTTAGTTATCCCTAACATTCTAGAATAATTGTATTAAAACCTTTCTTTCACCAATTTTTACAAATATCTTTATTCATTTATTGAGAATATGTACAGTTAAAAATAATAAGTTCAAAATTATTGAAATAATAATATTCAATAAGATTTAGCATGATTGGTATTGAAAAGTTAGTTCAGAGTAATTAATTTTTTTAGATCTAGACTGCTTTATACTTCTGGATCTGTCCATGAGTTTGTTTATAAACTGGTTAATCTTTTCATTTGTAAGAAATTGATCATGTACGACAACAAGAAGGTCTTGTACGCTCAAACGTCATTATAATTAACGACATACGCCGCACTTTTATCAACATACATAAGATCATAACCTCAACAGAAATCCCAAGTGCGCGAGCAAATCGGAACGTTTATAGACCAATAGAACCGAACGATAGAGCGACAGAACGATGGAACGATATAAAATAACGTTACCATAATTATACATGTATCTCACGTGTGATTACACCCTGCTTTACACGGGTAATTCAATAATAGAAAATTATTATATTTATAACAAGCACTGATAATTGACGCTGAGTAAGAAGATCGGTTTACGAAGGCCTCATGTGCATACAATTTTTGCAGCGTTATACATGCAGGCGAAAGAAACAATTACATTCAAGCGTGTTGTAACACTGACAATACCCAAACATTCAAAACTTTTGAACTTGGTGTTTGGCCCGTAAATATAATAATAAATTAACTTACTTTCAGAAACAAAAACATAAATGATGTAGCTACATGCGGCGTATGGTTCTCTCTCCTTAAAGTAAACATGATGAAGAAAGTAAAAATTTAAACGGATATCATTGTTAAAGTAAAAAATATCAAGAGTTGCAGATAGACAGTGCTACTCGTCAAGCAATTAAACAAATCAAATAATGCAAAGTTAATGAAATTGATGCTTCCAGCTACGACACTTTTGTCAAGGCCAGGTGCTACCACATTAAAGTATATGCTCGGATAGAACACGCGATGATATATTAGAAATTATGTGTTTAAAAATATATAGCTTATCCCGTTTTTGTATTAAACATCCATCTACAGTAATAAATTTGGGTGACGTGAGCTTAAGGTAGTTTTATAGTAACTGTAGCCAAGTGCACAACTTAAAATAATTTATTTTTCTAAATAGCTGCAATTAGGTTGTTATCATTTGACTATAGTTTTTTATGGCCTTTACATTGATTTTATGCCCAAAATATATTTATTATCACATTTAAACATTCTTTTTAACATCTCAACACTCCATTGAACATCGCAGTTTTGGAGGTTATTCACGTAAAAATTATTTTTGTAGAGTTATACAATTTCTGGAATGTCAATTTTCTGCAGTCTTGCGATATTAACAGTTAAACAGTTAAACATTACTTTAAATAGTTTTTTAATGGAATCCCTGTTGCTGTAAGATAGATATTAATAATTTATTACTGATTTTCAGCGTGGCGGCCATACAAGACCATATGCGCAATGAAAATAATGAAATTTTCAAGTTGTTATAACTTTCATAGTAGACTGTCAAAATAGCCCAGAGTTGACATGAATGTTTATTAGTATATTGTATATATTCAACTTGTTTTTAACCTATTACAATGTTTATGTTGCTCAATTAGTATTGATAACTTTGTACATTTAGTTTGCAATTAAAATTTTTCTAATTATTTTAATTTTTAATAAGTATTTTTTCAAAATTTTAAGTGATCTTGTATGAAACCAACCATATACATAATATACACATTTTAAATTTTAATACATAGCTTTACAATAGTCATTATCTTTAATATATATATATATATATATATATACTAGGGGGTACCCCCCTGCTCGCTTCGCTCGCCAACCCCCATAAAAATAATTATAAAATATAGAGTTTTTTCACAGTTAATATTTAACATGTTTTTTGAGTTGAGTTTGTGTATTGAATAAAAGTTCAAACATGTTTAGGTAAAATGGTTGAATATAATTTAAATTGAAAAAAGAAAATGTTATTATGGTGAGTCTAAAAAAATAGTTATAAAAATTAAATAGTAAGTTAAAATACTTCATGTACTTGAAACATGTTAAATATAATATTTTTTAACCGTTTTGAAGTACTCTTTTAAAAAGGGCTTTTAAAATTACGACTCCTCTAGGGAAAGCGCCCTTCAAAGAGGTTAAATATGGAGTCTTTTGACAGTTAAGGTGCTCGTCCAGGAGAAGCTCCTATAATTTAAAATTAACTCCTGCGGGAGGAGCCCCTTAAAACATCTTGAATATAAGGTTTATTGATGTTTTGAGGTGCTCCCCCGGGAGGAGCTCTGAAAATAACGGCTCCTCCGGGAGGAGCCCCTTAAAACATGTTAAATATAAGGTTTTTTGAAGGTTTTGAGGTGCTCCTCCGGGAGGAGCTCTTTAAACTACGGCTCCTCCGGGAGGAGCCCACTTCAAACATAATAAATATAAGGTTTTTTGACGTTTTAAGGGGCTCCTCCGGGAGGAGCTCTGAAAATAACGGCTCCTCCGGGAGGAGCCCCTTAAAATATGTTGAATATAAGGTTTTTTGAAAGTTTTGAGGTGCTCCTCCGGGAGGAGCTACTCAAATTGGCTCCTCTGGGAGGAGCTTTTAAAATTAAGAGCTCCTCCCGGAGGAGCACCTCAAAACCTTCAAAAAAACCTTATATTTAACATGTTTTAAGGGGCTCCTCCCGGAGGAGCCGTAATTTTCAGAGCTCCTCCCGGAGGAGCCAAAAAAAAGAGCTCCTCCTGGATATATCTATATAATATAGGAAGATATATTAAATAAATTTTAAATATTAAATAAATGTTCGAATAGATGAAATTTTATCTGAGCATGCCCATAGGTAGTGGTCGCATGAAAAAACGGTTAATAGTAATGAACGGCCATACTTACTTTACAATATTTTTCAATGTGTATCTAGCTGATTCGTCTCAATAACGTCCAATAATTATAAATTTTAAAAAAAGTTTATAGCACTGTCACTTTCAAGTGTTATTTCGAAAATTCTAATAAATGAGATAAAAGTAAGTAACTTTAAAAATAATTTTTGCAAGATGAGTTGAGACAACACGTGGTATGCAGGTATCGTTGAACGTAATAACCAACTGTTTATGCTTGGAACTAAAATGTATCAATAAGTTCAATTGTATACAATTCAAGAAATCGATAGCATTTTTTAATTACAGTTTGTTGCAAACATTTTATTTATTGCGTAAAACACTATTTTATTTTAAATAAGCACAAAACGTAGCTGCGGCGCAGCAACGTTATGGTTACCCGCCATAGGCAGTGTAGCTATTCTTTCTATTCTACGCGCTGTGTAGACCTTAAGTTTTTACTTTCCCACGCTTCTCCCCGCTAAGAATTTAAAAATTTCCGATAGGTACCAAATCCGATGTCAATTGTTTTCATTCTGTGAAGTCTCGTGATACTTTATAAAGTAAAATATTATAATTCTTTCGATAAGTATACGCCGTCACCACGAGGTCAAATTGCAATCAAAGGTAAATAATATTTTTTTTTAAATGTATAATATAATATAATATGTAAGGATTAAAAAAGTTTGCGGCATTATTGACTTTTATTTATACGCCAACTGTTCATTACAGATGATTGAATTTGCTGAAATAGTCTTCTTAAGAGATAAGGTTACTAGTATTGTTCCTGTTGCTTACGTTCGCTATTCTAAAAAGGATAAAAATCCTATCAAACTTTCTCACGACAAGGACTTTGAACAAGAGCATGAGTACTATGCAAGATGGTACTATTGTCAAAAAAAATGGCCTAAAGTGTGATAAGTCACACTCCCACGATTATAATTCTTACAAAGCAAAAATATTTCACCTAGGTGGTGTGTACAATTTTCTTTTCCAATATTATTAATTAAACAGTTATGGTCAGAAACTAATGACTGTGTCCTTTTTTTAGAATCTCATGGTGAAGTAGTGGCTAAATCAGAGAAAGGAAAAAGAAAGCGATTCCAGATAAGGAAACTAGGTGACCCAACCACCTCTGACGCAACAACCTCTGACACAAGCAACCCAAAGCTTACAAATGTAGAAAAGCCAGTAAGTACCATATTTAATACTAAAATATGTGTATATATCCTAAAAGTTGTAATTATTGAATAACTTTTTTTTAGAAAAGCAAAAGAGCATTGTCCTTTGGCGTAACTGCTCCAAAAAGCAAAATTATATTGAGCAAGTTTATGCTCAACCGAAGAAAACTGAAGGATGTTACCAACACCTGTAAAAATATCAACGAGGAAGCACTGCCAAGTTCTGTACTACGTCTAAACTTAACTTACAAAAACATATGAGAAATCATATAATGGAATTTTCAAAATCTTATAATAAAAGAAGACAGTTCTCCAATAGTCGTTCTTCACCATTTAGAAGTTCAACTCCGGTGGGTAAGGAGCCAAGCCCTTGTTTTTCAAGAGCTTCTTCTGTAGCTTTGGCAAATCATCTACGTACAAGTCCAGCACAAAGCCCTTGCTTTTCAAGAGCTTCTTCTATAGCTTCTTCAAGTCATCGACCTAAAACTCCAGCACTAAGTCCGTTCTCCGCAAGAGTTTCTTCTGTAGTATCAAAACGTCAACAAGTAGCAGTTTCGACTCAGAGAAATTGTCCTCGAAGAAGAAGCAGTCCATTGTCTGGACCTGGAGTTGCTCATAGGAGGGGTGAAGGTAATTTTAATTTTTTATGTATTGAATATGTTACCCGTGGTCAAGATGTGACATTCAATCAATTAAAAAGATAGTATTATTTTAAAAAATATATTGAAGGGGTTTGTTTAACTTATCAGCTGATCAGCTGATTTTCATATATTTATACAGATTTTGAAAAAATAGTGTGACAATATGTGCAATTAATTTGAGCAATTACTGAGGAATAACTGAGATAAAAGCAAACTCGCATCAAGAAGCGGTAAAAAAATTATCAAATCAAAATTTTTTTTTGAGGATTATTCACTCTTTAATACATTAAAATGGGAACAACAGTTTTGTTTTTTTATCGGTTTTATAATTTTTTTTAGCATAATAATCAACTCGTGTTATCTTGCTTAATTTTTATTAAGAGTGAGGTATATATGAAAACTACATATATAAATAAAAAAAAAAAAAAAAAAAAAAAAGATCAAAAATAAAATAATTTACTGCAGCACTTTAAGGTTGTGAAAAGACAATAATCCGTGTTATTTTTTAAAAGTTTTTTTTACGAAGTGACTAGGTACCAGTGCCGTGTACCAAGCACGGTGCAAGGTACACGACGATTTATTACCATGATGAGCTTATTGTACGCACGGTACACGGTAGACGGTACACGCAGAGAGCTCTTGTGTACACGGTACACGCTGCTCTTGTTTTATCAAAGCCTAGGTACACTGTACACGGTACACGACGCATTGATCGTAGCGATGGGGCACGGTACACGGTGCACGTCGCATTGATCCTGGCAGTGTGACTTGGTGCACGGCACACGGTACACGGTACACGTCGCATTGATCCTGGCAGTGTGACTTGGTGCACGGTACACGGTACAGGGTACACGTCGCATTGATCCTGGCAGTGTGACTTGGTACACGGTACACGGTACACGTCGCATTGATCCTGGCAGCGTGACTTGCTGCACGGTACACGGTACACGGTACACGTCGCATTGATCCTGGCTGTGTGACTTGGCGCATGGCACACGGTACAAGGTACATGTCGCATTGATCCTGGCAGTGTGACTTGCTGCACGGCACACGGTACACGGTACACGTCGCATTGATCCTGGCAGTGTGACTTGGTGCACGGTACACGGTACAGGGTACACGTCGCATTGATCCTGGCAGTGTGACTTGGTACACGGTACACGGTACACGTCGCATTGATCCTGGCAGCGTGACTTGGTGCACAGTACACGGTACACGGTACACGTCATATTAATCTTGGCAGTGTGACTTGGTGCACGGTACACGGTACACGTCACTTTGATCCTGGCAGTGTGACTTGGAGCACGGTTCATGGTACACGGTATTCGTTGCATTGATCTTGGCAGTTGGTCTTGGTGCACTGTACACGACACACGGTACACATTGCATTGATCTTGACAATGAGACTCGTTGCACGGTAGACGGTACACCGTGCATCGATACTTTGATCTTAACAGTAGGACTTGGAGCACGGTACGTCACATCAATCTTGACAATTAGACTCGGTGCACGGTACACGATGCATAGATCGTAGCGATGGGGCATGGTACATGGTGCACGTCGCATTGATCTCGGCAGTAAGTCTTGGTGCACTGTACATGGTACACGGTACACGTGACATTGATCTTGGCAATGAGGTATGGTGCATGGTAGACGACACAAGGCACGTGGTGCACAGATCTTAACATTGAGACACGGTACTGGGTCCACGGCACACAGAGGGAATTTTTGAAAAAAAATGTTTCAAAATCAAAAATCAAAAGAACTAAATAAGATAGACAGACGGGGTTGGGCGCAAATGAAAGCTGACTTAATTCCCTATAGAGAAAAACTATAAAAATATAATGATTTAAGGTTATGGTACAAATGACATAGGTGTAAAGTTGAGCATTTTCAAAAAATACTGATAAAACACAGTTTTTAGAGCAGGAACACGTTGAGTTATCATTAATTAGTATTTTTGTATTAAACAACAAATTTTAAAAAAGAAATTGCCGTTTAGTAGACGTCTCTACCTATCATAGATTTTGCAGCAGAATTTTTTGAAAAAAAAAAAACGGAAAACATGGTTCAAAATTATTTTTGCAATGATTTAAAGGGTTTGCAAACCTTATAACACTACAGAAATTTCATTTTGGATGGCAAAAGAGCTCTCTTTAAGTATAGAGATTTTAGGAGCATTTTTTTTTTACTTCACGGAGCGAAATTTAAACTTTATTGCAAAATAATCACTTTTTGAAGCGCAAATTCGAACTTTGGCTTAGGACTACGAAAATTGAACAAGTTTGATAACTTTGTTACTAAACAGACTCTTCAATGTAGATAAGAAGAAGGGCCTTGTGTCATTATAGTGGTTTTAAAGGATTAGTTTGCGCTTAACACAACTAAACATGACTTTTTTCTGCGGGTTTTTCACGCTTACTTTTTGACGCTAAATCGCGAACTTTAAAGTAGTACTGCGCTTAATTGAAGATTGTACAAACCTTGAAACTGAACAAAATATTCAATTAACATAAGAAAAAGGCCTTTGTTTAATTCTAGCCACTTTAGAGGGTCGATTCACCCTTTAAAGAGCAAATGATGAGCTTTTTTGCGAAATACTCGCTTTTTGACGCTCAAATTTGAACTTTGGCCTCAGATAGAGACAATTCGAAGGGTGTAGAGTTTTTTCCTTTACAGAGCCAATGGAGAGCTTTTTTGTGAAAAACTGCTTGCTTTTTAACGCAATTTACCTTTCGCAGAGCGAACTATGGATTTTTTTATGTAATACTGGCTTTTTAGCGATTAGTTTTATTTTTTCTAGTTCAGAGATAATTCGAACGATTTGAAAAAACTGAAACTCAAAAAGCTTTTTCTTTAATAAGGTAAGAAAATAGGCCTTGTTTGAATGAAGTGGTCTTAAAGGGTTAGTTTTTCTTTTACAGTGCGAAGAATGGGTTTTTAGCGAAATAATCGCTTTTGAGTGATTAAATTTTAATTTTAAACCATCACTGAAGAGTGTACTAATTATTAATTTACTACCATTTGAAGAGTGTACTAATCTTGTTGCTGAACAAATCGTTGACCCGCACGAAAAGAAACACCTGAGACCGAGAATCCGAGAAAAAAGTACCATTACGTGATTTTCCGGGGAAAGAATAACAAAAAAAAAATTTTACGCGATTAATGTAACGTTGCAATTTTTTCCAAGGAAATTGTCATGATGTAAAATTTTTCCGAGAAAACTGTCATCTTAAACTTGCTGTGGGTCTGAAGACAACAATCCCCGAGGAAAGTGTAGCCAGTGTATTTTTATCCGGGAAAACAATTACATTCACTCAAGACGAAAATATATCCCGGGAAAAAAGTAATCTGCACAACTTATTCCAGGTAGAGTGTAACGTATAGGTAATCAACGATTAAAATAATATTTTTCCAGGTAAAAAGCAATAAAAACAATGATAACTTATTATAAGCAGGCCAGGGAGCTTTTCCCGAGGGAAACGTAACGTTAAAACTTTTTTCCGGGTAAACTGTAATGTTGAAGTTATCGACGATTAAGGTATTATTTTCCAGGTTAGAATTTACAATATCTATGTCAATTTATTTGAAGCAGGTTAAAGAGCTTTTTCCGAGGTAATCGTAACGTTGACAACTTTTTTCCGGGTAAAATGTAACATTTAAGAAATCATCGAATATAAGGATATTTTTTTTCAAGAAAATTTACAATATCCATGCCAACTTACTTAAACCAGAGAAAGGAGATTTTTCTGAGGAAAACGTAGCGTTAAAACTTTTTTCCGGGTAAACTGTAATGTTGAAGTTGTCAACTATTAAAATATTACTTTTCCAAGTTAGAATTAACAATTTCTATGCCAACTTATTCAAACCAGATTTCCCGAGGAAAACGTAACGTTAAAACTTTTTTCCGGGCAAACTGTAATGTTGAAGTTATCAACGATTAAGGTATTATTTTACCAAGTTAGAATTTACAATATCTACGCCAACTTATTCGAACCAGATTTGGGAGCTTTTCCCGAGGAAAACGTAACGTTCAAACTTTTTTCCGGGTAAAGTGTAATGTTGAAGTTGTCAACGATGAAGGTATTATTCTTCCAAGTTAGAATCTGCAATATCTATGCCAACTTATTCGAACCAGATTTGGGAGCTTTTTCCGAGGAAAACGTAGCGTTAAAACTTTTTTCCGGGTAAACTGTAATGTTGAAGTTGTCAACTATTAAGGTATTATTTTTCCAAGTTAGAATTTACAATATCCATGCCAACTTATTCAAACCAGATTTCCCGAGGAAAACGTAACGTTAAAACTTTTTTCCGGCCAAACTGTAATGTTGAAGTTATCAACGATTAAGGTATTATTTTACCAAGTTAGAGTTTACAATATCTATGCCAACTTATTCGAACCAGATTTGGGAGCTTTTACCGAGGAAAACGTAACGTTAAAACTTTTTTCCGGGCAAACTGTAATGTTGAAGTTATCAACGATTAAGGTATTATTTTACCAAGTTAGAATTTACAATATCTATGCCAACTTAATCAAACCAGATTTGGGAGCTTTTCCCGAGGAAAACGTAACGTTAAAACTTTTTTCCGGGCCAACTGTAATGTTGAAGTTATCAACTATTAAGGTATTACTTTTCCAAGTTAGAATTAACAATATCTATGCCAACTTATTCAAACCAGATTTCCCGAGGAAAACGTAACGTTAAAACTTTTTTCCGGGCAAACTGTAATGTTGAAGTTATCAACGATTAAGGTATTATTTTACCAAGTTATAATTTACAATATCTATGCCAACTTATTCGAACCAGATTTGGGAGCTTTTCCCGAGGAAAACGTAACGTTCAAACGTTTTTCCGGGTAAAGTGTAATGTTGAAGTTGTCAACGATTAAGGTATTATTTTTCCAAGTTAGAATCTACAATATCTATGCCAACTTATTCGAACCAGATTTGGGAGCTTTTTCCGAGGAAAACGTAGCGTTAAAACTTTTTTCCGGGTAAACTGTAATGTTGAAGTTGTCAACTATTAAGGTATTACTTTTCCAAGTTAGAATTAACAATATCTATGCCAACTTATTCAAACCAGATTTCCCGAGGAAAACGTAACGTTAAAACTTTTTTCCGGGCAAACTGTAATGTTGAAGTTATCAACGATTAAGGTATTATTTTACCAAGTTAGAATTTACAATATCTATGCCAACTTAATCAAACCAGATTTGGGAGCTTTTCCCGAGGAAAACGTAACGTTAAAACTTTTTTCCGGGCCAACTGTAATGTTGAAGTTATCAACTATTAAGGTATTACTTTTCCAAGTTAGAATTAACAATATCTATGCCAACTTATTCAAACCAGATTTCCCGAGGAAAACGTAACGTTAAAACTTTTTTCCGGGCAAACTGTAATGTTGAAGTTATCAACGATTAAGGTATTATTTTACCAAGTTATAATTTACAATATCTATGCCAACTTATTCGAACCAGATTTGGGAGCTTTTCCCGAGGAAAACGTAACGTTCAAACGTTTTTCCGGGTAAAGTGTAATGTTGAAGTTGTCAACGATTAAGGTATTATTTTTCCAAGTTAGAATCTACAATATCAATGCCAACTTATTCGAACCAGATTTGGGAGCTTTTTCCGAGGAAAACGTAGCGTTAAAACATTTTTCCGGGTAAACTGTAATGTTGAAGTTGTCAAGTATTAAGGTATTATTTTTCCAAGTTAGAATCTGCAATATCTATGCCAACTTATTAGAACCAGATTTGGGAGCTTTTTCCGAGGAAAACGTAGCGTTAAAACATTTTTCCGGGTAAACTGTAATGTTGAAGTTGTCAAGTATTAAGGTATTTTTTTTCCAAGTTAGAATTTACAATATCTATGCCAACTTATTCAAACCAGATTTCCCGAGAAAAACGTAACGTTAAAACTTTTTTCCGGGCAAACTGTAATGTTGAAGTTGTCAACGATTAAGGTATTATTTTACCAAGTTAGAATCTGCAATATCTAAGCCAACTTATTAGGACCAGATTTGGGAGCTTTTTCCGAGGAAAACGTAGCGTTAAAACATTTTTCCGGGTAAACTGTAATGTTGAAGTTGTCAAGTATTAAGGTATTTTTTTTCCAAGTTAGAATTTACAATATTTATGCCAACTTATTCAAACCAGATTTCCCGAGGACAACGTAACGTTAAAACTTTTTTCCGGGCAAACTGTAATGTTGAAGTTATCAACGATTAAGGTATTATTTTACCAAGTTAAAATTTACAATATCTTTGCCAACTTAATCAAACCAGATTTGGGAGCTTTTCCCGAGGAAAACGTAACGTTAAAACTTTTTTCCGGGTAAACTGTAATGTTGATGTTATCGACGATTAAGGTATTATTTTCCAGGTTAGAATTTACAATATCTATGTCAATTTATTTGAAGCAGGTTAAAGAGCTTTTTCCGTGGTAATCGTAACATTGACAACTTTTTTCCGGGTAAAATGTAACGTTTAAGAAATCATCGAATATAAGAATATTTTTTTTAAAGAAATTTTACAATATCCATGCCAACTTACTTAAACCAGAGAAAGGAGATTTTTCCGAGGAAAACGTAGCGTTAAAACTTTTTTCCGGGCAAACTGTAATGTTGAAGTTATCAACGATTAAGGTATTATTTTACCAAGTTAGAATTTACAATATCTATGCCAACTTAATCAAACCAGATTTAGGAGCTTTTCCCAAGGAAAACGTAAAGTTAAAACTTTTTTCCGGGTAACGTGTAATGTTGAAGTTGTCAACGATTAAGGTATTATTTTTCCAAGTTAGAATCTACAATATCTATGCCAACTTATTCAAACCAGATTTGGGAGATTTTTCCGAGGAAAACGTAGCGTCAAAACTTTTTTCCGGGTAAACTGTAATGTTGAAGTTGTCAACTATTAAGGTATTACTTTTTCAAGTTAGAATTAACAATATCTATGCCAACTTATTCGAACCAGATTTGGGAGCTTTTCCCGAGGAAAACGTAACGTTAAAACTTTTTTCCGGGCAAACTGTAATGTTGAAGTTATCAACGATTAAGGTATTATTTTACCAAGTTAGAATTTACAATATCTATGCCAACTTAATCAAACCAGATTTGGGAGCTTTTCCCGAGGAAAACGTAACGTTAAAACTTTTTTCCGGGCAAACTGTAATGTTGAAGTTATCAACGATTAAGGTATTATTTTACCAAGTTAGAATTTACAATATCTTTGCCAACTTAATCAAACCAGATTTGGGAGCTTTTCCCGAGGAAAACGTAACGTTAAAACTTTTTTCCGGGTAAACTGTAATGTTGATGTTATCGACGATTAAGGTATTATTTTCCAGGTTAGAATTTACAATATCTATGTCTATTTATTTGAAGCAGGTTAAAGAGCTTTTTCCGTGGTAATCGTAACATTGACAACTTTTTTCCGGGTAAAATGTAACGTTTAAGAAATCATCGAATATAAGAATATTTTTTTTAAAGAAATTTTACAATATCCATGCCAACTTACTTAAACCAGAGAAAGGAGATTTTTCCGAGGAAAACGTAGCGTTAAAACTTTTTTCCGGGCAAACTGTAATGTTGAAGTTATCAACGATTAAGGTATTATTTTACCAAGTTAGAATTTACAATATCTATGCCAACTCAATCAAACCAGATTTAGGAGCTTTTCCCGAGGAAAACGTAACGTTAAAACTTTTTTCCGGGCAAACTGTAATGTTGAAGTTATCAACGATTAAGGTATTATTTTACCAAGTTGGAATTTACAATATCTATGCCAACTTAATCAAACCAGATTTGGGAGCTTTTCCCGAGGAAAACGTAACGTTAAAACTTTTTTCCGGGCCAACTGTAATGTTGAAGTTATCAACGATTAAGGTATTATTTTACCAAGTTAGAATTTACAATATCTATGCCAACTTAATCAAACCAGATTTGGGAGCTTTTCCCGAGGAAAACGTAACGTTAAAACTTTTTTCCGGGCAAACTGTAATGTTGAAGTTATCAACGATTAAGGTATTATTTTACCAAGTTAGAATTTACAATATCTATGCCAATTTAATCAAACCAGATTTGGGAGCTTTTCCCGAGGAAAACGTAACGTTAAAACTTTTTTCCGGGCAAACTGTAATGTTGAAGTTATCAACGATTAAGGTATTATTTTTCCAAGTTAGAATTTACAATATCTATGCCAACTTAATCAAACCAGATTTGGGAGCTTTTCCCGAGGAAAACGTAACGTTAAAACTTTTTTTTGGGCAAACTGTAATGTTGAAGTTATCAACGATTAAGGTATTATTTTTCCAAGTTAGAATTTACAATATCTATGCCAACTTAATCAAACCAGATTTGGGAGCTTTTCCCGAGGAAAACGTAACGTTAAAACTTTTTTCCGGGTAAACTGTAATGTTGAAGTTATCAACGATTAAGGTATTATTTGACCAAGTTAGAATTTACAATACCTTTGCCAACTTAATCAAACCAGATTTGGGAGCTTTTCCCGAGGAAAACGTAACGTTAAAACTTTTTTCCGGGTAAACTGTAATGTTGAAGTTATCGACGATTAAGGTATTATTTTCCAGCTTAGAAGTTACAATATCTATGTCAATTTATTTGAAGCAGGTTTAAGAGCTTTTTCCGTGGTAATCGTAACATTGACAACTTTTTTCCGGGTAAAATGTAACGTTTAAGAAATCATCGAATATAAGAATTTTTTTTTTAAAGAAATTTTACAATATCCACGCCAACTTACTTAAACCAGAGAAAGGAGATTTTTCCGAGGAAAACGTAGCGTTAAAACTTTTTTCCGGGCCAATTGTAATGTAAAAGTTATCAACGATTAAGGTATTATTTTACCAAGTTAGAATTTACAATATCCATGCCAACTTAATCAAACCAGATTTGAGAGCTTTTCCCGAGGAAAACGTAACGTTAAAACTTTTTTCCGGTCAAACTGTAATGTTGAAGTTATCAACGATTAAGGTATTATTTTTCCAAGTTAGAATTTACAATATCTATGCCAACTTAATCAAACCAGATTTGGGAGCTTTTCCCGAGGAAAACGTAACGCTAAAACTTTTTTCCGGGCAAACTGTAATGTTGAAGTTATCAACGATTAAGGTATTATTTTACCAAGTTAGAATTTACAATATCTATGCCAACTTAATCAAACCAGATTTGGGAGATTTTCCCGAGGAAAACGTAACGTTAAAACTTTTTTCCGGGCAAACTGTAGTGTTGAATTTATCAACGATTAAGGTATTATTTTACCAAGTTAGAATTTACAATATCTATGCCAACTTAATCAAACCAGATTTGGGAGCTTTTCCCGAGGAAAACGTAACGTTAAAACTTTTTTCCGGGCAAACTGTAATGTTGAAGTTATCAACGATTAAGGTATTATTTTTCCAAGTTAGAATTTCCAATATCTTTGCCAACTTAATCAAACCAGATTTGGGAGCTTTTCCCGAGGAAAACGTAACGTTAAAACTTTTTTCCGGGTAAACTGTAATGTTGATGTTATCGACGATTAAGGTATTATTTTCCAGGTTAGAATTTACAATATCTATGTCTATTTATTTGAAGCAGGTTAAAGAGCTTTTTCCGTGGTAATCGTAACATTGACAACTTTTTTCCGGGTAAAATGTAACGTTTAAGAAATCATCGAATATAAGAATATTTTTTTTAAAGAAATTTTACAATATCCATGCCAACTTACTTAAACCAGAGAAAGGAGATTTTTCCGAGGAAAACGTAGCGTTAAAACTTTTTTCCGGGCAAACTGTAATGTTGAAGTTATCAACGATTAAGGTATTATTTTACCAAGTTAGAATTTACAATATCTATGCCAACTTAATCAAACCAGATTTAGGAGCTTTTCCCGAGGAAAACGTAACGTTAAAACTTTTTTCCGGGCAAACTGTAATGTTGAAGTTATCAACGATTAAGGTATTATTTTACGAAGTTAGAATTTACAATATCTATGCCAACTTAATCAAACCAGATTTGGGAGCTTTTCCCGAGGAAAACGTAACGTTAAAACTTTTTTCCGGGCCAATTGTAATGTTGAAGTTATCAACGATTAAGGTATTATTTTACCAAGTTAGAATTTACAATATCCATGCCAACTTAATCAAACCAGATTTGAGAGCTTTTCCCGAGGAAAACGTAACGTTAAAACTTTTTTCCGGTCAAACTGTAATGTTGAAGTTATCAACGATTAAGGTATTATTTTTCCAAGTTAGAATTTACAATATCTATGCCAACTTAATCAAACCAGATTTGGGAGCTTTTCCCGAGGAAAACGTAACGCTAAAACTTTTTTCCGGGCAAACTGTAATGTTGAAGTTATCAACGATTAAGGTATTATTTTTCCAAGTTAGAATTTACAATATCTATGCCAACTTAATCAAACCAGATTTGGGAGCTTTTCCCGAGGAAAACGTAACGTTAAAACTTTTTTCCGGGCAAACTGTAATGTTGAAGTTATCAACGATTAAGGTATTATTTTACCAAGTTAGAATTTACAATATCTATGCCAATTTAATCAAACCAGATTTGGAAGATTTTCCCGAGGAAAACGTAACGTTAAAACTTTTTTCCGGGCAAACTGTAATGTTGAATTTATCAACGATTAAGGTATTATTTTACCAAGTTAGAATTTACAATATCTATGCCAACTTAATCAAACCAGATTTGGGAGCTTTTCCCGAGGAAAACGTAACGTTAAAACTTTTTTCCGGGCAAACTGTAATGTTGAAGTTATCAACGATTAAGGTATTATTTTACGAAGTTAGAATTTACAATATCTATGCCAACTTAATCAAACCAGATTTGGGAGCTTTTCCCGAGGAAAACGTAACGTTAAAACTTTTTTCCGGGCCAACTGTAATGTTGAAGTTATCAACGATTAAGGTATTATTTTTCCAAGTTAGAATTTACAATGTCTATGCCAACTTATTCAAACCAGATTTCCCGAGGAAAACGTAACGTTAAAACTTTTTTCCGGGTAAACTGTAATGTTGAAGTTATCAACGATTAAGGTATTATTTGACCAAGTTAGAATTTACAATACCTTTGCCAACTTAATCAAACCAGATTTGGGAGCTTTTCCCGAGGAAAACGTAACGTTAAAACTTTTTTCCGGGTAAACTGTAATGTTGAAGTTATCGACGATTAAGGTATTATTTTCCAGCTTAGAAGTTACAATATCTATGTCAATTTATTTGAAGCAGGTTTAAGAGCTTTTTCCGTGGTAATCGTAACATTGACAACTTTTTTCCGGGTAAAATGTAACGTTTAAGAAATCATCGAATATAAGAATTTTTTTTTTAAAGAAATTTTACAATATCCACGCCAACTTACTTAAACCAGAGAAAGGAGATTTTTCCGAGGAAAACGTAGCGTTAAAACTTTTTTCCGGGCCAATTGTAATGTAAAAGTTATCAACGATTAAGGTATTATTTTACCAAGTTAGAATTTACAATATCCATGCCAACTTAATCAAACCAGATTTGAGAGCTTTTCCCGAGGAAAACGTAACGTTAAAACTTTTTTCCGGTCAAACTGTAATGTTGAAGTTATCAACGATTAAGGTATTATTTTTCCAAGTTAGAATTTACAATATCTATGCCAACTTAATCAAACCAGATTTGGGAGCTTTTCCCGAGGAAAACGTAACGCTAAAACTTTTTTCCGGGCAAACTGTAATGTTGAAGTTATCAACGATTAAGGTATTATTTTACCAAGTTAGAATTTACAATATCTATGCCAACTTAATCAAACCAGATTTGGGAGATTTTCCCGAGGAAAACGTAACGTTAAAACTTTTTTCCGGGCAAACTGTAGTGTTGAATTTATCAACGATTAAGGTATTATTTTACCAAGTTAGAATTTACAATATCTATGCCAACTTAATCAAACCAGATTTGGGAGCTTTTCCCGAGGAAAACGTAACGTTAAAACTTTTTCCCGGGCAAACTGTAATGTTGAATTTATCAACGATTAAGGTATTATTTTACCAAGTTAGAATTTACAATATCTATGCCCACTTAATCAAACCAGATTTGGGAGCTTTTCCCGAGGAAAACGTAACGTTAAAACTTTTTTCCGGGCAAACTGTAATGTTGAAGTTATCAACGATTAAGGTATTATTTTACCAAGTTAGAATTTACAATATCTATGCCAACTTAATCAAACCAGATTTGGGAGCTTTTTCCGAGGAAAACGTAACGTTAAAACTTTTTTCCGGGCAAACTGTAATGTTGAAGTTATCAACGATAAAGGTATTATTTTTCCAAGTTAGAATTTACAATATCTATGCCAACTTAATCAAACCAGATTTGGGAGCTTTTCCCGAGGAAAACGTAACGTTAACACTTTTTTCCGGGCAAACTACAATGTTGAAGTTATCAACGATTAAGGTATTATTTTACCAAGTTAGAATTTACAATATCTATGCCAACTTAATCAAACCAGATTTGGGAGCTTTTCCCGAGGAAAACGTAACGTTAAAACTTTTTTCCGGGCAAACTGTAATGTTGAAGTTATCAACGATAAAGGTATTATTTTTCCAAGTTAGAATTTACAATATCTATGCCAACTTAATCAAACCAGATTTGGGAGCTTTTCCCGAGGACAACGTAACGTTAAAACTTTTTTCCGGGCAAACTGTAATGTTGAAGTTATCAACGATTAAGGTATTATTTTACCAAGTTAGAATTTACAATATCTATGCCAACTTAATCAAACCAGATTTGGGAGCTTTTCCCGAGGAAAACGTAACGTTAAAACTTTTTTCCGGGCAAACTGTAATGTTGAAGTTATCAACGATTAAGGTATTATTTTACCAAGTTAGAATTTACAATATCTATGCCAACTTAATCAAACCAGATTTGGGAGATTTTCCCGAGGAAAACGTAACATTAAAACTTTTTTCCGGGCAAACTGTAGTGTTGAATTTATCAACGATTAAGGTATTATTTTACCAAGTTAGAATTTACAATATCTATGCCAACTTAATCAAACCAGATTTGGGAGCTTTTCCCGTGGAAAACGTAACGTTAAAACTTTTTTCCGGGCAAACTGTAATGTTGAAGTTATCAACGATTAAGGTATTATTTTACCAAGTTAGAATTTACAATATCCATGCCAACTTAATCAAACCAGATTTGGGAGCTTTTCCCGAGGAAAACGTAACGTTAAAACTTTTTTCCGGGCAAACTGTAATGTTGAAGTTATCAACGATTAAGGTATTATTTTTCCAAGTTAGAATTTACAATGTCTATGCCAACTTATTCAAACCAGATTTCCCGAGGAAAACGTAACGTTAAAACTTTTTTCCGGGCAAACTGTAATGTTGAAGTTATCAACGATTAAGGTATTATTTTACCAAGTTAGAATTTACAATATCTATGCCAACTTAATCAAACCAGATTTGGGAGATTTTCCCGAGGAAAACGTAACATTAAAACTTTTTTCCGGGCAAACTGTAGTGTTGAATTTATCAACGATTAAGGTATTATTTTACCAAGTTAGAATTTACAATATCTATGCCAACTTAATCAAACCAGATTTGGGAGCTTTTCCCGTGGAAAACGTAACGTTAAAACTTTTTTCCGGGCAAACTGTAATGTTGAAGTTATCAACGATTAAGGTATTATTTTACCAAGTTAGAATTTACAATATCCATGCCAACTTAATCAAACCAGATTTGGGAGCTTTTCCCGAGGAAAACGTAACGTTAAAACTTTTTTCCGGGCAAACTGTAATGTTGAAGTTATCAACGATTAAGGTATTATTTTTCCAAGTTAGAATTTACAATGTCTATGCCAACTTATTCAAACCAGATTTCCCGAGGAAAACGTAACGTTAAAACTTTTTTCCGGGTAAACTGTAATGTTGAAGTGATCAACGATTAAGGTATTATTTGACCAAGTTAGAATTTACAATACCTTTGCCAACTTAATCAAACCAGATTTGGGAGCTTTTCCCGAGGAAAACGTAACGTTAAAACTTTTTTCCGGGTAAACTGTAATGTTGAAGTTATCGACGATTAAGGTTTTATTTTCCAGGTTAGAATTTATAATATCTATGTCAATTTATTTGAAGCAGGTTTAAGAGCTTTTTCCGTGGTAATCGTAACATTGACAACTTTTTTCCGGGTAAAATGTAACGTTTAAGAAATCATCGAATATAAGAATTTTTTTTTTAAAGAAATTTTACAATATCCACGCCAACTTACTTAAACCAGAGAAAGGAGATTTTTCCGAGGAAAACGTAGCGTTAAAACTTTTTTCCGGGCCAATTGTAATGTTGAAGTTATCAACGATTAAGGTATTATTTTACCAAGTTAGAATTTACAATATCCATGCCAACTTAATCAAACCAGATTTGAGAGCTTTTCCCGAGGAAAACGTAACGTTAAAACTTTTTTCCGGGTAAAGTGTAATGTTGAAGTTGTCAACGATGAAGGTATTATTCTTCCAAGTTAGAATCTGCAATATCTATGCCAACTTAATCAAACCAGATTTGGGAGCTTTTCACGAGGAAAACGTAACGTTAAAACTTTTTTCCGGGCCAACTGTAATGTTGAAGTTATCAACGATTAAGGTATTATTTTACCAAGTTAGAATTTACAATATCTATGCCAACTTAATCAAACCAGATTTGAGAGCTTTTCCCGAGGAAAACGTAACGTTAAAACTTTTTTCCGGGTAAAGTGTAATGTTGAAGTTGTCAACGATGAAGGTATTATTCTTCCAAGTTAGAATCTGCAATATCTATGCCAACTTAATCAAACCAGATTTGAGAGCTTTTCCCGAGGAAAACGTAACGTTAAAACTTTTTTCCGGGTAAAGTGTAATGTTGAAGTTGTCAACGATGAAGGTATTATTCTTCCAAGTTAGAATCTGCAATATCTATGCCAACTTAATCAAACCAGATTTGGGAGCTTTTCACGAGGAAAACGTAGCGTTAAAACTTTTTTCCGGGCCAACTGTAATGTTGAAGTTATCAACGATTAAGGTATTATTTTACCAAGTTAGAATTTACAATATCTATGCCAACTTAATCAAACCAGATTTGAGAGCTTTTCCCGAGGAAAACGTAACGTTAAAACTTTTTTCCGGGTAAAGTGTAATGTTGAAGTTGTCAACGATGAAGGTATTATTTTTCCAAGTTAGAATTTACAATATCCATGCCAACTTAATCAAACCAGATTTGGGAGCTTTTCACGAGGAAAACGTAACGTTAAAACTTTTTTCCGGGCAAACTGTAATGTTGAAGTTATCAACGATTAAGGTATTATTTTTCCAAGTTAGAATTTCCAATATCTATGCCAACTTAATCAAACCAGATTCGGGAGCTTTTCCCGAGGAAAACGTAACGCTAAAACTTTTTTCCGGGCAAACTGTAATGTTGAAGTTATCAACGATTAAGGTATTATTTTACCAAGTTCGAATTAACAATATCTATGCCAACTTAATCAAACCAGATTTGGGAGATTTTTCCGAGGAAAACGTAACGTTAAAACTTTTTTCCGGGCAAACTGTAATGTTGAAGTTATCAACGATTAAGGTATTATTTTACCAAGTTAGAGTTTACAATATCCATGCCAACTTAATCAAACCAGATTTGAGAGCTTTTCCCGAGGAAAACGTAACGTTCAAACTTTTTTCCGGGCAAACTGTAATGTTGAAGTTATCAACGATAAAGGTATTATTTTTCCAAGTTAGAATTTACAATATCTATGCCAACTTAATCAAACCAGATTTGGGAGCTTTTCCCGAGGAAAACGTAACGTTAACACTTTTTTCCGGGCAAACTACAATGTTGAAGTTATCAACGATTAAGGTATTACTTTACCAAGTTAGAATTTACAATATCTATGCCAACTTAATCAAACCAGATTTGGGAGCTTTTCCCGAGGAAAACGTAACGTTAAAACTTTTTTCCGGGCAAACTGTAATGTTGAAGTTATCAACGATAAAGGTATTATTTTTCCAAGTTAGAATTTACAATATCTATGCCAACTTAATCAAACCAGATTTGGGAGCTTTTCCCGAGGACAACGTAACGTTAAAACTTTTTTCCGGGCAAACTGTAATGTTGAAGTTATCAACGATTAAGGTATTATTTTACCAAGTTAGAATTTACAATATCTATGCCAACTTAATCAAACCAGATTTGGGAGCTTTTTCCGAGGACAACGTAACGTTAAAACTTTTTTCCGGGCAAACTGTAATGTTGAAGTTATCAACGATTAAGGTATTATTTTTCCAAGTTAGAATTTACAATGTCTATGCCAACTTATTCAAAACAGATTTCCCGAGGAAAACGTAACGTTAAAACTTTTTTCCGGGTAAACTGTAATGTTGAAGTGATCAACGATTAAGGTATTATTTGACCAAGTTAGAATTTACAATACCTTTGCCAACTTAATCAAACCAGATTTGGGAGCTTTTCCCGAGGAAAACGTAACGTTAAAACTTTTTTCCGGGTAAACTGTAATGTTGAAGTTATCGACGATTAAGGTTTTATTTTCCAGGTTAGAATTTACAATATCTATGTCAATTTATTTGAAGCAGGTTTAAGAGCTTTTTCCGTGGTAATCGTAACATTGACAACTTTTTTCCGGGTAAAATGTAACGTTTAAGAAATCATCGAATATAAGAATTTTTTTTTTAAAGAAATTTTACAATATCCACGCCAACTTACTTAAACCAGAGAAAGGAGATTTTTCCGAGGAAAACGTAGCGTTAAAACTTTTTTCCGGGCCAATTGTAATGTTGAAGTTATCAACGATTAAGGTATTATTTTACCAAGTTAGAATTTACAATATCCATGCCAACTTAATCAAACCAGATTTGAGAGCTTTTCCCGAGGAAAACGTAACGTTAAAACTTTTTTCCGGTCAAACTGTAATGTTGAAGTTATCAACGATTAAGGTATTATTTTTCCAAGTTAGAATTTCCAATATCTATGCCAACTTAATCAAACCAGATTCGGGAGCTTTTCCCGAGGAAAACGTAACGCTAAAACTTTTTTCCGGGCAAACTGTAATGTTGAAGTTATCAACGATTAAGGTATTATTTTACCAAGTTAGAATTAACAATATCTATGCCAACTTAATCAAACCAGATTTGGGAGATTTTCCCGAGGAAAACGTAACGTTAAAACTTTTTTCCGGGCCAACTGTAATGTTGAAGTTATCAACGATTAAGGTATTATTTTACCAAGTTAGAATTTACAATATCCATGCCAACTTAATCAAACCAGATTTGAGAGCTTTTCCCGAGGAAAACGTAACGTTAAAACTTTTTTCCGGTCAAACTGTAATGTTGAAGTTATCAACGATTAAGGTATTATTTTACCAAGTTAGAATTTACAATATCTATGCCAACTTAATCAAACCAGATTTGGGAGCTTTTCCCGAGGAAAACGTAACGTTAAAACTTTTTTCCGGGCAAACTGTAATGTTGAAGTTATCAACGATTAAGGTATTATTTTACCAAGTTAGAATTTACAATATCTATGCCAACTTAATCAAACCAGATTTGGGAGATTTTCACGAGGAAAACGTAGCGTTAAAACTTTTTTCCGGGCCAACTGTAATGTTGAAGTTATCAACGATTAAGGTATTATTTTACCAAGTTAGAATTTACAATATCTATGCCAACTTAATCAAACCAGATTTGAGAGCTTTTCCCGAGGAAAACGTAACGTTAAAACTTTTTTCCGGGTAAAGTGTAATGTTGAAGTTGTCAACGATGAAGGTATTATTTTTCCAAGTTAGAATTTACAATATCCATGCCAACTTAATCAAACCAGATTTGGGAGCTTTTCACGAGGAAAACGTAACGTTAAAACTTTTTTCCGGGCAAACTGTAATGTTGAAGTTATCAACGATTAAGGTATTATTTTTCCAAGTTAGAATTTCCAATATCTATGCCAACTTAATCAAACCAGATTCGGGAGCTTTTCCCGAGGAAAACGTAACGCTAAAACTTTTTTCCGGGCAAACTGTAATGTTGAAGTTATCAACGATTAAGGTATTATTTTACCAAGTTCGAATTAACAATATCTATGCCAACTTAATCAAACCAGATTTGGGAGATTTTTCCGAGGAAAACGTAACGTTAAAACTTTTTTCCGGGCAAACTGTAATGTTGAAGTTATCAACGATTAAGGTATTATTTTACCAAGTTAGAGTTTACAATATCCATGCCAACTTAATCAAACCAGATTTGAGAGCTTTTCCCGAGGAAAACGTAACGTTCAAACTTTTTTCCGGGCAAACTGTAATGTTGAAGTTATCAACGATAAAGGTATTATTTTTCCAAGTTAGAATTTACAATATCTATGCCAACTTAATCAAACCAGATTTGGGAGCTTTTCCCGAGGAAAACGTAACGTTAACACTTTTTTCCGGGCAAACTACAATGTTGAAGTTATCAACGATTAAGGTATTACTTTACCAAGTTAGAATTTACAATATCTATGCCAACTTAATCAAACCAGATTTGGGAGCTTTTCCCGAGGAAAACGTAACGTTAAAACTTTTTTCCGGGCAAACTGTAATGTTGAAGTTATCAACGATAAAGGTATTATTTTTCCAAGTTAGAATTTACAATATCTATGCCAACTTAATCAAACCAGATTTGGGAGCTTTTCCCGAGGACAACGTAACGTTAAAACTTTTTTCCGGGCAAACTGTAATGTTGAAGTTATCAACGATTAAGGTATTATTTTACCAAGTTAGAATTTACAATATCTATGCCAACTTAATCAAACCAGATTTGGGAGCTTTTTCCGAGGACAACGTAACGTTAAAACTTTTTTCCGGGCAAACTGTAATGTTGAAGTTATCAACGATTAAGGTATTATTTTTCCAAGTTAGAATTTACAATGTCTATGCCAACTTATTCAAAACAGATTTCCCGAGGAAAACGTAACGTTAAAACTTTTTTCCGGGTAAACTGTAATGTTGAAGTGATCAACGATTAAGGTATTATTTGACCAAGTTAGAATTTACAATACCTTTGCCAACTTAATCAAACCAGATTTGGGAGCTTTTCCCGAGGAAAACGTAACGTTAAAACTTTTTTCCGGGTAAACTGTAATGTTGAAGTTATCGACGATTAAGGTTTTATTTTCCAGGTTAGAATTTACAATATCTATGTCAATTTATTTGAAGCAGGTTTAAGAGCTTTTTCCGTGGTAATCGTAACATTGACAACTTTTTTCCGGGTAAAATGTAACGTTTAAGAAATCATCGAATATAAGAATTTTTTTTTTAAAGAAATTTTACAATATCCACGCCAACTTACTTAAACCAGAGAAAGGAGATTTTTCCGAGGAAAACGTAGCGTTAAAACTTTTTTCCGGGCCAATTGTAATGTTGAAGTTATCAACGATTAAGGTATTATTTTACCAAGTTAGAATTTACAATATCCATGCCAACTTAATCAAACCAGATTTGAGAGCTTTTCCCGAGGAAAACGTAACGTTAAAACTTTTTTCCGGTCAAACTGTAATGTTGAAGTTATCAACGATTAAGGTATTATTTTTCCAAGTTAGAATTTCCAATATCTATGCCAACTTAATCAAACCAGATTCGGGAGCTTTTCCCGAGGAAAACGTAACGCTAAAACTTTTTTCCGGGCAAACTGTAATGTTGAAGTTATCAACGATTAAGGTATTATTTTACCAAGTTAGAATTAACAATATCTATGCCAACTTAATCAAACCAGATTTGGGAGATTTTCCCGAGGAAAACGTAACGTTAAAACTTTTTTCCGGGCAAACTGTAATGTTGAAGTTATCAACGATTAAGGTATTATTTTACCAAGTTAGAATTTACAATATCTATGCCAACTTAATCAAACCAGATTTGGGAGCTTTTCCCGAGGAAAACGTAACGTTAAAACTTTTTTCCGGGCAAACTGTAATGTTGAAGTTATCAACGATTAAGGTATTATTTTACCAAGTTAGAATTTACAATATCTATGCCAACTTAATCAAACCAGATTTGGGAGATTTTCACGAGGAAAACGTAGCGTTAAAACTTTTTTCCGGGCCAACTGTAATGTTGAAGTTATCAACGATTAAGGTATTATTTTACCAAGTTAGAATTTACAATATCTATGCCAACTTAATCAAACCAGATTTGGGAGCTTTTCCCGAGGAAAACGTAACGTTAAAACTTTTTTCCGGGCAAACTGTAATGTTGAAGTTATCAACGATTAAGGTATTATTTTACCAAGTTAGAGTTTACAATATCCATGCCAACTTAATCAAACCAGATTTGAGAGCTTTTCCCGAGGAAAACGTAACGTTCAAACTTTTTTCCGGGCAAACTGTAATGTTGAAGTTATCAACGATAAAGGTATTATTTTTCCAAGTTAGAATTTACAATATCTATGCCAACTTAATCAAACCAGATTTGGGAGCTTTTCCCGAGGAAAACGTAACGTTAACACTTTTTTCCGGGCAAACTACAATGTTGAAGTTATCAACGATTAAGGTATTACTTTACCAAGTTAGAATTTACAATATCTATGCCAACTTAATCAAACCAGATTTGGGAGCTTTTCCCGAGGAAAACGTAACGTTAAAACTTTTTTCCGGGCAAACTGTAATGTTGAAGTTATCAACGATAAAGGTATTATTTTTCCAAGTTAGAATTTACAATATCTATGCCAACTTAATCAAACCAGATTTGGGAGCTTTTCCCGAGGACAACGTAACGTTAAAACTTTTTTCCGGGCAAACTGTAATGTTGAAGTTATCAACGATTAAGGTATTATTTTACCAAGTTAGAATTTACAATATCTATGCCAACTTAATCAAACCAGATTTGGGAGCTTTTTCCGAGGACAACGTAACGTTAAAACTTTTTTCCGGGCAAACTGTAATGTTGAAGTTATCAACGATTAAGGTATTATTTTTCCAAGTTAGAATTTACAATGTCTATGCCAACTTATTCAAAACAGATTTCCCGAGGAAAACGTAACGTTAAAACTTTTTTCCGGGTAAACTGTAATGTTGAAGTGATCAACGATTAAGGTATTATTTGACCAAGTTAGAATTTACAATACCTTTGCCAACTTAATCAAACCAGATTTGGGAGCTTTTCCCGAGGAAAACGTAACGTTAAAACTTTTTTCCGGGTAAACTGTAATGTTGAAGTTATCGACGATTAAGGTTTTATTTTCCAGGTTAGAATTTACAATATCTATGTCAATTTATTTGAAGCAGGTTTAAGAGCTTTTTCCGTGGTAATCGTAACATTGACAACTTTTTTCCGGGTAAAATGTAACGTTTAAGAAATCATCGAATATAAGAATTTTTTTTTTAAAGAAATTTTACAATATCCACGCCAACTTACTTAAACCAGAGAAAGGAGATTTTTCCGAGGAAAACGTAGCGTTAAAACTTTTTTCCGGGCCAATTGTAATGTTGAAGTTATCAACGATTAAGGTATTATTTTACCAAGTTAGAATTTACAATATCTATGCCAACTTAATCAAACCAGATTTGAGAGCTTTTCCCGAGGAAAACGTAACGTTAAAACTTTTTTCCGGGTAAAGTGTAATGTTGAAGTTGTCAACGATGAAGGTATTATTTTTCCAAGTTAGAATTTACAATATCCATGCCAACTTAATCAAACCAGATTTGGGAGCTTTTCACGAGGAAAACGTAACGTTAAAACTTTTTTCCGGGCAAACTGTAATGTTGAAGTTATCAACGATTAAGGTATTATTTTTCCAAGTTAGAATTTCCAATATCTATGCCAACTTAATCAAACCAGATTCGGGAGCTTTTCCCGAGGAAAACGTAACGCTAAAACTTTTTTCCGGGCAAACTGTAATGTTGAAGTTATCAACGATTAAGGTATTATTTTACCAAGTTCGAATTAACAATATCTATGCCAACTTAATCAAACCAGATTTGGGAGATTTTTCCGAGGAAAACGTAACGTTAAAACTTTTTTCCGGGCAAACTGTAATGTTGAAGTTATCAACGATTAAGGTATTATTTTACCAAGTTAGAGTTTACAATATCCATGCCAACTTAATCAAACCAGATTTGAGAGCTTTTCCCGAGGAAAACGTAACGTTCAAACATTTTTCCGGGCAAACTGTAATGTTGAAGTTATCAACGATAAAGGTATTATTTTTCCAAGTTAGAATTTACAATATCTATGCCAACTTAATCAAACCAGATTTGGGAGCTTTTCCCGAGGAAAACGTAACGTTAACACTTTTTTCCGGGCAAACTACAATGTTGAAGTTATCAACGATTAAGGTATTACTTTACCAAGTTAGAATTTACAATATCTATGCCAACTTAATCAAACCAGATTTGGGAGCTTTTCCCGAGGAAAACGTAACGTTAAAACTTTTTTCCGGGCAAACTGTAATGTTGAAGTTATCAACGATAAAGGTATTATTTTTCCAAGTTAGAATTTACAATATCTATGCCAACTTAATCAAACCAGATTTGGGAGCTTTTCCCGAGGACAACGTAACGTTAAAACTTTTTTCCGGGCAAACTGTAATGTTGAAGTTATCAACGATTAAGGTATTATTTTACCAAGTTAGAATTTACAATATCTATGCCAACTTAATCAAACCAGATTTGGGAGCTTTTTCCGAGGACAACGTAACGTTAAAACTTTTTTCCGGGCAAACTGTAATGTTGAAGTTATCAACGATTAAGGTATTATTTTTCCAAGTTAGAATTTACAATGTCTATGCCAACTTATTCAAAACAGATTTCCCGAGGAAAACGTAACGTTAAAACTTTTTTCCGGGTAAACTGTAATGTTGAAGTGATCAACGATTAAGGTATTATTTGACCAAGTTAGAATTTACAATACCTTTGCCAACTTAATCAAACCAGATTTGGGAGCTTTTCCCGAGGAAAACGTAACGTTAAAACTTTTTTCCGGGTAAACTGTAATGTTGAAGTTATCGACGATTAAGGTTTTATTTTCCAGGTTAGAATTTACAATATCTATGTCAATTTATTTGAAGCAGGTTTAAGAGCTTTTTCCGTGGTAATCGTAACATTGACAACTTTTTTCCGGGTAAAATGTAACGTTTAAGAAATCATCGAATATAAGAATTTTTTTTTTAAAGAAATTTTACAATATCCACGCCAACTTACTTAAACCAGAGAAAGGAGATTTTTCCGAGGAAAACGTAGCGTTAAAACTTTTTTCCGGGCCAATTGTAATGTTGAAGTTATCAACGATTAAGGTATTATTTTACCAAGTTAGAATTTACAATATCCATGCCAACTTAATCAAACCAGATTTGAGAGCTTTTCCCGAGGAAAACGTAACGTTAAAACTTTTTTCCGGTCAAACTGTAATGTTGAAGTTATCAACGATTAAGGTATTATTTTTCCAAGTTAGAATTTCCAATATCTATGCCAACTTAATCAAACCAGATTCGGGAGCTTTTCCCGAGGAAAACGTAACGCTAAAACTTTTTTCCGGGCAAACTGTAATGTTGAAGTTATCAACGATTAAGGTATTATTTTACCAAGTTAGAATTAACAATATCTATGCCAACTTAATCAAACCAGATTTGGGAGATTTTCCCGAGGAAAACGTAACGTTAAAACTTTTTTCCGGGCAAACTGTAATGTTGAAGTTATCAACGATTAAGGTATTATTTTACCAAGTTAGAATTTACAATATCCATGCCAACTTAATCAAACCAGATTTGAGAGCTTTTCCCGAGGAAAACGTAACGTTCAAACTTTTTTCCGGGCAAACTGTAATGTTGAAGTTATCAACGATAAAGGTATTATTTTTCCAAGTTAGAATTTACAATATCTATGCCAACTTAATCAAACCAGATTTGGGAGCTTTTCCCGAGGAAAACGTAACGTTAACACTTTTTTCCGGGCAAACTACAATGTTGAAGTTATCAACGATTAAGGTATTATTTTACCAAGTTAGAATTTACAATATCTATGCCAACTTAATCAAACCAGATTTGGGAGCTTTTCCCGAGGAAAACGTAACGTTAAAACTTTTTTCCGGGCAAACTGTAATGTTGAAGTTATCAACGATAAAGGTATTATTTTTCCAAGTTAGAATTTACATTATCTATGCCAACTTAATCAAACCAGATTTGGGAGCTTTTCCCGAGGACAACGTAACGTCAAAACTTTTTTCCGGGCAAACTGTAATGTTGAAGTTATCAACGATTAAGGTATTATTTTACCAAGTTAGAATTTACAATATCTATGCCAACTTAATCAAACCAGATTTGGGAGCTTTTCCCGAGGAAAACGTAACGTTAAAACTTTTTTCCGGGCAAACTGTAATGTTGAAGTTATCAACGATTAAGGTATTATTTTACCAAGTTAGAATTTACAATATCGATGCCAACTTAATCAAACCAGATTTGGGAGATTTTCCCGAGGAAAACGTAACATTAAAACTTTTTTCCGGGCAAACTGTAGTGTTGAATTTATCAACGATTAAGGTATTATTTTACCAAGTTAGAATTTACAATATCTATGCCAACTTAATCAAACCAGATTTGGGAGCTTTTCCCGAGGAAAACGTAACGTTAAAACTTTTTTCCGGGCAAACTGTAATGTTGAAGTTATCAACGATAAAGGTATTATTTTTCCAAGTTAGAATTTACAATATCCATGCCAACTTAATCAAACCAGATTTGGGAGCTTTTCCCGAGGACAACGTAACGTTAAAACTTTTTTCCGGGCAAACTGTAATGTTGAAGTTATCAACGATTAAGGTATTATTTTACCAAGTTAGAATTTACAATATCTATGCCAACTTAATCAAACCAGATTTGGGAGCTTTTCCCGTGGAAAACGTAACGTTAAAACTTTTTTCCGGGCAAACTGTAATGTTGAAGTTATCAACGATTAAGGTATTATTTTACCAAGTTAGAATTTACAATATCCATGCCAACTTAATCAAACCAGATTTGGGAGCTTTTCCCGAGGAAAACGTAACGTTAAAACTTTTTTCCGGGCAAACTGTAATGTTGAAGTTATCAACGATTAAGGTATTATTTTTCCAAGTTAGAATTTACAATGTCTATGCCAACTTATTCAAACCAGATTTCCCGAGGAAAACGTAACGTTAAAACTTTTTTCCGGGTAAACTGTAATGTTGAAGTTATCAACGATAAAGGTATTATTTTTCCAAGTTAGAATTTACAATATCTATGCCAACTTAATCAAACCAGATTTGGGAGCTTTTCCCGAGGACAACGTAACGTTAAAACTTTTTTCCGGGCAAACTGTAATGTTGAAGTTATCAACGATTAAGGTATTATTTTACCAAGTTAGAATTTACAATATCTATGCCAACTTAATCAAACCAGATTTGGGAGCTTTTCCCGAGGAAAACGTAACGTTAAGACTTTTTTCCGGGCAAACTGTAATGTTGAAGTTATCAACGATTAAGGTATTATTTTACCAAGTTAGAATTTACAATATCTATGCCAACTTAATCAAACCAGATTTGGGAGATTTTCCCGAGGAAAACGTAACGTTAAAACTTTTTTCCGGGTAAACTGTAATGTTGAAGTTATCGACGATTAAGGTTTTATTTTCCAGGTTAGAATTTACAATATCTATGTCAATTTATTTGAAGCAGGTTTAAGAGCTTTTTCCGTGGTAATCGTAACATTGACAACTTTTTTCCGGGTAAAATGTAACGTTTAAGAAATCATCGAATATAAGAATTTTTTTTTTAAAGAAATTTTACAATATCCACGCCAACTTACTTAAACCAGACAAAGGAGATTTTTCCGAGGAAAACGTAGCGTTAAAACTTTTTTCCGGGCCAATTGTAATGTTGAAGTTATCAACGATTAAGGTATTATTTTACCAAGTTAGAATTTACAATATCCATGCCAACTTAATCAAACCAGATTTGAGAGCTTTTCCCGAGGAAAACGTAACGTTAAAACTTTTTTCCGGGTAAAGTGTAATGTTGTAGTTGTCAACGATGAAGGTATTATTCTTCCAAGTTAGAATCTGCAATATCTATGCCAACTTAATCAAACCAGATTTGGGAGCTTTTCACGAGGAAAACGTAACGTTAAAACTTTTTTCCGGGCCAACTGTAATGTTGAAGTTATCAACGATTAAGGTATTATTTTACCAAGTTAGAATTTACAATATCTATGCCCACTTAATCAAACCAGATTTGGGAGCTTTTCCCGAGGAAAACGTAACGTTAAAACTTTTTTCTGGGCAAACTGTAATGTTGAAGTTATCAACGATTAAGGTATTATTTTACCAAGTTAGAATTTACAATATCTATGCCAACTTAATCAAACCAGATTTGGGAGCTTTTCCCGAGGAAAACGTAACGTTAAAACTTTTTTCCGGGCAAACTGTAATGTTGAAGTTATCAACGATTAAGGTATTATTTTACCAAGTTAGAATTTACAATATCTATGCCAACTTAATCAAACCAGATTTGGGAGATTTTCCCGAGGAAAACGTAACATTAAAACTTTTTTCCGGGCAAACTGTAGTGTTGAATTTATCAACGATTAAGGTATTATTTTACCAAGTTAGAATTTACAATATCTATGCCAACTTAATCAAACCAGATTTGGGAGCTTTTCCCGTGGAAAACGTAACGTTAAAACTTTTTTCCGGGCAAACTGTAATGTTGAAGTTATCAACGATTAAGGTATTATTTTACCAAGTTAGAATTTCCAATATCTATGCCAACTTAATCAAACCAGATTCGGGAGCTTTTCCCGAGGAAAACGTAACGCTAAAACTTTTTTCCGGGCAAACTGTAATGTTGAAGTTATCAACGATAAAGGTATTATTTTTCCAAGTTAGAATTTACAATATCTATGCCAACTTAATCAAACCAGATTTGGGAGCTTTTCCCGAGGAAAACGTAACGTTAACACTTTTTTCCGGGCAAACTACAATGTTGAAGTTATCAACGATTAAGGTATTATTTTACCAAGTTAGAATTTACAATATCTATGCCAACTTAATCAAACCAGATTTGGGAGCTTTTCCCGAGGAAAACGTAACGTTAAAACTTTTTTCCGGGCAAACTGTAATGTTGAAGTTATCAACGATAAAGGTATTATTTTTCCAAGTTAGAATTTACAATATCTATGCCAACTTAATCAAACCAGATTTGGGAGCTTTTCCCGAGGACAACGTAACGTTAAAACTTTTTTCCGGGCAAACTGTAATGTTGAAGTTATCAACGATTATGGTATTATTTTACCAAGTTAGAATTTACAATATCTATGCCAACTTAATCAAACCAGATTTGGGAGCTTTTCCCGAGGAAAACGTAACGTTAAAACTTTTTTCCGGGCAAACTGTAATGTTGAAGTTATCAACGATTAAGGTATTATTTTACCAAGTTAGAATTTACAATATCTATGCCAACTTAATCAAACCAGATTTGGGAGATTTTCCCGAGGAAAACGTAACGTTAAAACTTTTTTCCGGGTAAACTGTAATGTTGAAGTTATCGACGATTAAGGTTTTATTTTCCAGGTTAGAATTTACAATATCTATGTCAATTTATTTGAAGCAGGTTTAAGAGCTTTTTCCGTGGTAATCGTAACATTGACAACTTTTTTCCGGGTAAAATGTAACGTTTAAGAAATCATCGAATATAAGAATTTTTTTTTTAAAGAAATTTTACAATATCCACGCCAACTTACTTAAACCAGAGAAAGGAGATTTTTCCGAGGAAAACGTAGCGTTAAAACTTTTTTCCGGGCCAATTGTAATGTTGAAGTTATCAACGATTAAGGTATTATTTTACCAAGTTAGAATTTACAATATCCATGCCAACTTAATCAAACCAGATTTGAGAGCTTTTCCCGAGGAAAACGTAACGTTAAAACTTTTTTCCGGGTAAAGTGTAATGTTGAAGTTGTCAACGATGAAGGTATTATTCTTCCAAGTTAGAATCTGCAATATCTATGCCAACTTAATCAAACCAGATTTGGGAGCTTTTCACGAGGAAAACGTAACGTTAAAACTTTTTTCCGGGCCAACTGTAATGTTGAAGTTATCAACGATTAAGGTATTATTTTACCAAGTTAGAATTTACAATATCTATGCCAACTTAATCAAACCAGATTTGAGAGCTTTTCCCGAGGAAAACGTAACGTTAAAACTTTTTTCCGGGTAAAGTGTAATGTTGAAGTTGTCAACGATGAAGGTATTATTCTTCCAAGTTAGAATCTGCAATATCTATGCCAACTTAATCAAACCAGATTTGAGAGCTTTTCCCGAGGAAAACGTAACGTTAAAACTTTTTTCCGGGTAAAGTGTAATGTTGAAGTTGTCAACGATGAAGGTATTATTCTTCCAAGTTAGAATCTGCAATATCTATGCCAACTTAATCAAACCAGATTTGGGAGCTTTTCACGAGGAAAACGTAGCGTTAAAACTTTTTTCCGGGCCAACTGTAATGTTGAAGTTATCAACGATTAAGGTATTATTTTACCAAGTTAGAATTTACAATATCTATGCCAACTTAATCAAACCAGATTTGAGAGCTTTTCCCGAGGAAAACGTAACGTTAAAACTTTTTTCCGGGTAAAGTGTAATGTTGAAGTTGTCAACGATGAAGGTATTATTCTTCCAAGTTAGAATCTGCAATATCTATGCCAACTTAATCAAACCAGATTTGGGAGCTTTTCACGAGGAAAACGTAACGTTAAAACTTTTTTCCGGGCAAACTGTAATGTTGAAGTTATCAACGATTAAGGTATTATTTTTCCAAGTTAGAATTTCCAATATCTATGCCAACTTAATCAAACCAGATTCGGGAGCTTTTCCCGAGGAAAACGTAACGCTAAAACTTTTTTCCGGGCAAACTGTAATGTTGAAGTTATCAACGATTAAGGTATTATTTTACCAAGTTCGAATTAACAATATCTATGCCAACTTAATCAAACCAGATTTGGGAGATTTTTCCGAGGAAAACGTAACGTTAAAACTTTTTTCCGGGTAAAGTGTAATGTTGAAGTTGTCAACGATGAAGGTATTATTTTTCCAAGTTAGAATTTACAATATCCATGCCAACTTAATCAAACCAGATTTGGGAGCTTTTCACGAGGAAAACGTAACGTTAAAACTTTTTTCCGGGCAAACTGTAATGTTGAAGTTATCAACGATTAAGGTATTATTTTTCCAAGTTAGAATTTCCAATATCTATGCCAACTTAATCAAACCAGATTCGGGAGCTTTTCCCGAGGAAAACGTAACGCTAAAACTTTTTTCCGGGCAAACTGTAATGTTGAAGTTATCAACGATTAAGGTATTATTTTACCAAGTTCGAATTAACAATATCTATGCCAACTTAATCAAACCAGATTTGGGAGATTTTTCCGAGGAAAACGTAACGTTAAAACTTTTTTCCGGGCAAACTGTAATGTTGAAGTTATCAACGATTAAGGTATTATTTTACCAAGTTAGAGTTTACAATATCCATGCCAACTTAATCAAACCAGATTTGAGAGCTTTTCCCGAGGAAAACGTAACGTTCAAACATTTTTCCGGGCAAACTGTAATGTTGAAGTTATCAACGATAAAGGTATTATTTTTCCAAGTTAGAATTTACAATATCTATGCCAACTTAATCAAACCAGATTTGGGAGCTTTTCCCGAGGAAAACGTAACGTTAACACTTTTTTCCGGGCAAACTACAATGTTGAAGTTATCAACGATTAAGGTATTACTTTACCAAGTTAGAATTTACAATATCTATGCCAACTTAATCAAACCAGATTTGGGAGCTTTTCCCGAGGAAAACGTAACGTTAAAACTTTTTTCCGGGCAAACTGTAATGTTGAAGTTATCAACGATAAAGGTATTATTTTTCCAAGTTAGAATTTACAATATCTATGCCAACTTAATCAAACCAGATTTGGGAGCTTTTCCCGAGGACAACGTAACGTTAAAACTTTTTTCCGGGCAAACTGTAATGTTGAAGTTATCAACGATTAAGGTATTATTTTACCAAGTTAGAATTTACAATATCTATGCCAACTTAATCAAACCAGATTTGGGAGCTTTTTCCGAGGACAACGTAACGTTAAAACTTTTTTCCGGGCAAACTGTAATGTTGAAGTTATCAACGATTAAGGTATTATTTTTCCAAGTTAGAATTTACAATGTCTATGCCAACTTATTCAAAACAGATTTCCCGAGGAAAACGTAACGTTAAAACTTTTTTCCGGGTAAACTGTAATGTTGAAGTGATCAACGATTAAGGTATTATTTGACCAAGTTAGAATTTACAATACCTTTGCCAACTTAATCAAACCAGATTTGGGAGCTTTTCCCGAGGAAAACGTAACGTTAAAACTTTTTTCCGGGTAAACTGTAATGTTGAAGTTATCGACGATTAAGGTTTTATTTTCCAGGTTAGAATTTACAATATCTATGTCAATTTATTTGAAGCAGGTTTAAGAGCTTTTTCCGTGGTAATCGTAACATTGACAACTTTTTTCCGGGTAAAATGTAACGTTTAAGAAATCATCGAATATAAGAATTTTTTTTTTAAAGAAATTTTACAATATCCACGCCAACTTACTTAAACCAGAGAAAGGAGATTTTTCCGAGGAAAACGTAGCGTTAAAACTTTTTTCCGGGCCAATTGTAATGTTGAAGTTATCAACGATTAAGGTATTATTTTACCAAGTTAGAATTTACAATATCCATGCCAACTTAATCAAACCAGATTTGAGAGCTTTTCCCGAGGAAAACGTAACGTTAAAACTTTTTTCCGGTCAAACTGTAATGTTGAAGTTATCAACGATTAAGGTATTATTTTTCCAAGTTAGAATTTCCAATATCTATGCCAACTTAATCAAACCAGATTCGGGAGCTTTTCCCGAGGAAAACGTAACGCTAAAACTTTTTTCCGGGCAAACTGTAATGTTGAAGTTATCAACGATTAAGGTATTATTTTACCAAGTTAGAATTAACAATATCTATGCCAACTTAATCAAACCAGATTTGGGAGATTTTCCCGAGGAAAACGTAACGTTAAAACTTTTTTCCGGGCAAACTGTAATGTTGAAGTTATCAACGATTAAGGTATTATTTTACCAAGTTAGAATTTACAATATCCATGCCAACTTAATCAAACCAGATTTGAGAGCTTTTCCCGAGGAAAACGTAACGTTCAAACTTTTTTCCGGGCAAACTGTAATGTTGAAGTTATCAACGATAAAGGTATTATTTTTCCAAGTTAGAATTTACAATATCTATGCCAACTTAATCAAACCAGATTTGGGAGCTTTTCCCGAGGAAAACGTAACGTTAACACTTTTTTCCGGGCAAACTACAATGTTGAAGTTATCAACGATTAAGGTATTATTTTACCAAGTTAGAATTTACAATATCTATGCCAACTTAATCAAACCAGATTTGGGAGCTTTTCCCGAGGAAAACGTAACGTTAAAACTTTTTTCCGGGCAAACTGTAATGTTGAAGTTATCAACGATAAAGGTATTATTTTTCCAAGTTAGAATTTACATTATCTATGCCAACTTAATCAAACCAGATTTGGGAGCTTTTCCCGAGGACAACGTAACGTCAAAACTTTTTTCCGGGCAAACTGTAATGTTGAAGTTATCAACGATTAAGGTATTATTTTACCAAGTTAGAATTTACAATATCTATGCCAACTTAATCAAACCAGATTTGGGAGCTTTTCCCGAGGAAAACGTAACGTTAAAACTTTTTTCCGGGCAAACTGTAATGTTGAAGTTATCAACGATTAAGGTATTATTTTACCAAGTTAGAATTTACAATATCGATGCCAACTTAATCAAACCAGATTTGGGAGATTTTCCCGAGGAAAACGTAACATTAAAACTTTTTTCCGGGCAAACTGTAGTGTTGAATTTATCAACGATTAAGGTATTATTTTACCAAGTTAGAATTTACAATATCTATGCCAACTTAATCAAACCAGATTTGGGAGCTTTTCCCGAGGAAAACGTAACGTTAAAACTTTTTTCCGGGCAAACTGTAATGTTGAAGTTATCAACGATAAAGGTATTATTTTTCCAAGTTAGAATTTACAATATCCATGCCAACTTAATCAAACCAGATTTGGGAGCTTTTCCCGAGGACAACGTAACGTTAAAACTTTTTTCCGGGCAAACTGTAATGTTGAAGTTATCAACGATTAAGGTATTATTTTACCAAGTTAGAATTTACAATATCTATGCCAACTTAATCAAACCAGATTTGGGAGCTTTTCCCGAGGAAAACGTAACGTTAAAACTTTTTTCCGGGCAAACTGTAATGTTGAAGTTATCAACGATTAAGGTATTATTTTACCAAGTTAGAATTTACAATATCTATGCCAACTTAATCAAACCAGATTTGGGAGATTTTCCCGAGGAAAACGTAACATTAAAACTTTTTTCCGGGCAAACTGTAGTGTTGAATTTATCAACGATTAAGGTATTATTTTACCAAGTTAGAATTTACAATATCTATGCCAACTTAATCAAACCAGATTTGGGAGCTTTTCCCGTGGAAAACGTAACGTTAAAACTTTTTTCCGGGCAAACTGTAATGTTGAAGTTATCAACGATTAAGGTATTATTTTACCAAGTTAGAATTTACAATATCCATGCCAACTTAATCAAACCAGATTTGGGAGCTTTTCCCGAGGAAAACGTAACGTTAAAACTTTTTTCCGGGCAAACTGTAATGTTGAAGTTATCAACGATTAAGGTATTATTTTTCCAAGTTAGAATTTACAATGTCTATGCCAACTTATTCAAACCAGATTTCCCGAGGAAAACGTAACGTTAAAACTTTTTTCCGGGTAAACTGTAATGTTGAAGTTATCAACGATAAAGGTATTATTTTTCCAAGTTAGAATTTACAATATCTATGCCAACTTAATCAAACCAGATTTGGGAGCTTTTCCCGAGGACAACGTAACGTTAAAACTTTTTTCCGGGCAAACTGTAATGTTGAAGTTATCAACGATTAAGGTATTATTTTACCAAGTTAGAATTTACAATATCTATGCCAACTTAATCAAACCAGATTTGGGAGCTTTTCCCGAGGAAAACGTAACGTTAAGACTTTTTTCCGGGCAAACTGTAATGTTGAAGTTATCAACGATTAAGGTATTATTTTACCAAGTTAGAATTTACAATATCTATGCCAACTTAATCAAACCAGATTTGGGAGATTTTCCCGAGGAAAACGTAACGTTAAAACTTTTTTCCGGGTAAACTGTAATGTTGAAGTTATCGACGATTAAGGTTTTATTTTCCAGGTTAGAATTTACAATATCTATGTCAATTTATTTGAAGCAGGTTTAAGAGCTTTTTCCGTGGTAATCGTAACATTGACAACTTTTTTCCGGGTAAAATGTAACGTTTAAGAAATCATCGAATATAAGAATTTTTTTTTTAAAGAAATTTTACAATATCCACGCCAACTTACTTAAACCAGACAAAGGAGATTTTTCCGAGGAAAACGTAGCGTTAAAACTTTTTTCCGGGCCAATTGTAATGTTGAAGTTATCAACGATTAAGGTATTATTTTACCAAGTTAGAATTTACAATATCCATGCCAACTTAATCAAACCAGATTTGAGAGCTTTTCCCGAGGAAAACGTAACGTTAAAACTTTTTTCCGGGTAAAGTGTAATGTTGTAGTTGTCAACGATGAAGGTATTATTCTTCCAAGTTAGAATCTGCAATATCTATGCCAACTTAATCAAACCAGATTTGGGAGCTTTTCACGAGGAAAACGTAACGTTAAAACTTTTTTCCGGGCCAACTGTAATGTTGAAGTTATCAACGATTAAGGTATTATTTTACCAAGTTAGAATTTACAATATCTATGCCCACTTAATCAAACCAGATTTGGGAGCTTTTCCCGAGGAAAACGTAACGTTAAAACTTTTTTCTGGGCAAACTGTAATGTTGAAGTTATCAACGATTAAGGTATTATTTTACCAAGTTAGAATTTACAATATCTATGCCAACTTAATCAAACCAGATTTGGGAGCTTTTCCCGAGGAAAACGTAACGTTAAAACTTTTTTCCGGGCAAACTGTAATGTTGAAGTTATCAACGATTAAGGTATTATTTTACCAAGTTAGAATTTACAATATCTATGCCAACTTAATCAAACCAGATTTGGGAGCTTTTCCCGAGGAAAACGTAACGTTAAAACTTTTTTCCGGGCAAACTGTAATGTTGAAGTTATCAACGATTAAGGTATTATTTTACCAAGTTAGAATTTACAATATCTATGCCAACTTAATCAAACCAGATTTGGGAGATTTTCCCGAGGAAAACGTAACGTTAAAACTTTTTTCCGGGTAAACTGTAATGTTGAAGTTATCGACGATTAAGGTTTTATTTTCCAGGTTAGAATTTACAATATCTATGTCAATTTATTTGAAGCAGGTTTAAGAGCTTTTTCCGTGGTAATCGTAACATTGACAACTTTTTTCCGGGTAAAATGTAACGTTTAAGAAATCATCGAATATAAGAATTTTTTTTTTAAAGAAATTTTACAATATCCACGCCAACTTACTTAAACCAGAGAAAGGAGATTTTTCCGAGGAAAACGTAGCGTTAAAACTTTTTTCCGGGCCAATTGTAATGTTGAAGTTATCAACGATTAAGGTATTATTTTACCAAGTTAGAATTTACAATATCCATGCCAACTTAATCAAACCAGATTTGAGAGCTTTTCCCGAGGAAAACGTAACGTTAAAACTTTTTTCCGGGTAAAGTGTAATGTTGAAGTTGTCAACGATGAAGGTATTATTCTTCCAAGTTAGAATCTGCAATATCTATGCCAACTTAATCAAACCAGATTTGGGAGCTTTTCACGAGGAAAACGTAACGTTAAAACTTTTTTCCGGGCCAACTGTAATGTTGAAGTTATCAACGATTAAGGTATTATTTTACCAAGTTAGAATTTACAATATCTATGCCAACTTAATCAAACCAGATTTGAGAGCTTTTCCCGAGGAAAACGTAACGTTAAAACTTTTTTCCGGGTAAAGTGTAATGTTGAAGTTGTCAACGATGAAGGTATTATTCTTCCAAGTTAGAATCTGCAATATCTATGCCAACTTAATCAAACCAGATTTGAGAGCTTTTCCCGAGGAAAACGTAACGTTAAAACTTTTTTCCGGGTAAAGTGTAATGTTGAAGTTGTCAACGATGAAGGTATTATTCTTCCAAGTTAGAATCTGCAATATCTATGCCAACTTAATCAAACCAGATTTGGGAGCTTTTCACGAGGAAAACGTAGCGTTAAAACTTTTTTCCGGGCCAACTGTAATGTTGAAGTTATCAACGATTAAGGTATTATTTTACCAAGTTAGAATTTACAATATCTATGCCAACTTAATCAAACCAGATTTGAGAGCTTTTCCCGAGGAAAACGTAACGTTAAAACTTTTTTCCGGGTAAAGTGTAATGTTGAAGTTGTCAACGATGAAGGTATTATTCTTCCAAGTTAGAATCTGCAATATCTATGCCAACTTAATCAAACCAGATTTGGGAGCTTTTCACGAGGAAAACGTAACGTTAAAACTTTTTTCCGGGCAAACTGTAATGTTGAAGTTATCAACGATTAAGGTATTATTTTTCCAAGTTAGAATTTCCAATATCTATGCCAACTTAATCAAACCAGATTCGGGAGCTTTTCCCGAGGAAAACGTAACGCTAAAACTTTTTTCCGGGCAAACTGTAATGTTGAAGTTATCAACGATTAAGGTATTATTTTACCAAGTTAGAATTAACAATATCTATGCCAACTTAATCAAACCAGATTTGGGAGATTTTCCCGAGGAAAACGTAACGTTAAAACTTTTTTCCGGGCAAACTGTAATGTTGAAGTTATCAACGATTAAGGTATTATTTTACCAAGTTAGAATTTACAATATCCATGCCAACTTAATCAAACCAGATTTGAGAGCTTTTCCCGAGGAAAACGTAACGTTCAAACTTTTTTCCGGGCAAACTGTAATGTTGAAGTTATCAACGATAAAGGTATTATTTTTCCAAGTTAGAATTTACAATATCTATGCCAACTTAATCAAACCAGATTTGGGAGCTTTTCCCGAGGAAAACGTAACGTTAACACTTTTTTCCGGGCAAACTACAATGTTGAAGTTATCAACGATTAAGGTATTATTTTACCAAGTTAGAATTTACAATATCTATGCCAACTTAATCAAACCAGATTTGGGAGCTTTTCCCGAGGAAAACGTAACGTTAAAACTTTTTTCCGGGCAAACTGTAATGTTGAAGTTATCAACGATAAAGGTATTATTTTTCCAAGTTAGAATTTACAATATCTATGCCAACTTAATCAAACCAGATTTGGGAGCTTTTCCCGAGGACAACGTAACGTTAAAACTTTTTTCTGGGCAAACTGTAATGTTGAAGTTATCAACGATTAAGGTATTATTTTACCAAGTTAGAATTTACAATATCTATGCCAACTTAATCAAACCAGATTTGGGAGCTTTTCCCGAGGACAACGTAACGTTAAAACTTTTTTCCGGGCAAACTGTAATGTTGAAGTTATCAACGATTAAGGTATTATTTTTCCAAGTTAGAATTTACAATGTCTATGCCAACTTATTCAAAACAGATTTCCCGAGGAAAACGTAACGTTAAAACTTTTTTCCGGGTAAACTGTAATGTTGAAGTGATCAACGATTAAGGTATTATTTGACCAAGTTAGAATTTACAATACCTTTGCCAACTTAATCAAACCAGATTTGGGAGCTTTTCCCGAGGAAAACGTAACGTTAAAACTTTTTTCCGGGTAAACTGTAATGTTGAAGTTATCGACGATTAAGGTTTTATTTTCCAGGTTAGAATTTACAATATCTATGTCAATTTATTTGAAGCAGGTTTAAGAGCTTTTTCCGTGGTAATCGTAACATTGACAACTTTTTTCCGGGTAAAATGTAACGTTTAAGAAATCATCGAATATAAGAATTTTTTTTTTAAAGAAATTTTACAATATCCACGCCAACTTACTTAAACCAGAGAAAGGAGATTTTTCCGAGGAAAACGTAGCGTTAAAACTTTTTTCCGGGCCAATTGTAATGTTGAAGTTATCGACGATTAAGGTATTATTTTACCAAGTTAGAATTTACAATATCCATGCCAACTTAATCAAACCAGATTTGAGAGCTTTTCCCGAGGAAAACGTAACGTTAAAACTTTTTTCCGGTCAAACTGTAATGTTGAAGTTATCAACGATTAAGGTATTATTTTTCCAAGTTAGAATTTCCAATATCTATGCCAACTTAATCAAACCAGATTCGGGAGCTTTTCCCGAGGAAAACGTAACGCTAAAACTTTTTTCCGGGCAAACTGTAATGTTGAAGTTATCAACGATTAAGGTATTATTTTACCAAGTTAGAATTAACAATATCTATGCCAACTTAATCAAACCAGATTTGGGAGATTTTCCCGAGGAAAACGTAACGTTAAAACTTTTTTCCGGGCAAACTGTAATGTTGAAGTTATCAACGATTAAGGTATTATTTTACCAAGTTAGAATTTACAATATCCATGCCAACTTAATCAAACCAGATTTGAGAGCTTTTCCCGAGGAAAACGTAACGTTCAAACTTTTTTCCGGGCAAACTGTAATGTTGAAGTTATCAACGATAAAGGTATTATTTTTCCAAGTTAGAATTTACAATATCTATGCCAACTTAATCAAACCAGATTTGGGAGCTTTTCCCGAGGAAAACGTAACGTTAACACTTTTTTCCGGGCAAACTACAATGTTGAAGTTATCAACGATTAAGGTATTATTTTACCAAGTTAGAATTTACAATATCTATGCCAACTTAATCAAACCAGATTTGGGAGCTTTTCCCGAGGAAAACGTAACGTTAAAACTTTTTTCCGGGCAAACTGTAATGTTGAAGTTATTAACGATAAAGGTATTATTTTTCCAAGTTAGAATTTACAATATCTATGCCAACTTAATCAAACCAGATTTGGGAGCTTTTCCCGAGGACAACGTAACGTTAAAACTTTTTTCCGGGCAAACTGTAATGTTGAAGTTATCAACGATTAAGGTATTATTTTACCAAGTTAGAATTTACAATATCTATGCCAACTTAATCAAACCAGATTTGGGAGCTTTTCCCGAGGAAAACGTAACGTTAAAACTTTTTTCCGGGCAAACTGTAATGTTGAAGTTATCAACGATAAAGGTATTATTTTTCCAAGTTAGAATTTACAATATCTATGCCAACTTAATCAAACCAGATTTGGGAGATTTTCCCGAGGAAAACGTAACATTAAAACTTTTTTCCGGGCAAACTGTAGTGTTGAATTTATCAACGATTAAGGTATTATTTTACCAAGTTAGAATTTACAATATTTATGCCAACTTAATCAAACCAGATTTGGGAGCTTTTCCCGTGGAAAACGTAACGTTAAAACTTTTTTCCGGGCAAACTGTAATGTTGAAGTTATCAACGATTAACGTATTATTTTACCAAGTTAGAATTTACAATATCCATGCCAACTTAATCAAACCAGATTTGGGAGCTTTTCCCGAGGAAAACGTAACGTTAAAACTTTTTTCCGGGCAAATTGTAATGTTGAAGTTCTCAACGATTAAGGTATTATGTTACCAAGTTAGAATTTACAATATCTATGCCAACTTAATCAAACCAGATTTGGGAGCTTTTCCCGAGGACAACGTAACGTTAAAACTTTATTCCGGGTGAACTGTAATGTTGAAGTTATCAACGATTAAGGTATTATTTTACCAAGTTAGAATTTACAATATCTATGCCAACTTAATCAATTCAGATTTGGGAGCTTTTCCCGAGGAAAACGTAACGTTAAAACTTTTTTCCGGGCAAACTGTAATGTTGAAGTTATCAACGATTAAGGTATTATTTTGCCAAGTTAGAATTTACAATATCTATGCCAACTTAATCAAACCAGATTTGGGAGATTTTCCCGAGGAAAACGTAACATTAAAACTTTTTTCCGGGCGATCTGTAGTGTTGAATTTATCAACGATTAAGGTATTATTTTACCAAGTTAGAATTTACAATATCTATGCCAACTTAATCAAACCAGATTTGGGAGCTTTTCCCGTGGAAAACGTAACGTTAAAACTTTTTTCCGGGCAAACTGTAATGTTGAAGTTATCAACGATTAAGGTATTATTTTACCAAGTTAGAATTTACAATATCCATGCCAACTTAATCAAACCAGATTTGGGAGCTTTTCCCGAGGAAAACGTAACGTTAAAACTTTTTTCCGGGCCAACTGTAATGTTGAAGTTATCAACGATTAAGGTATTATTTTTCCAAGTTAGAATTTACAATGTCTATGCCAACTTATTCAAACCAGATTTCCCGAGGAAAACGTAACGTTAAAACTTTTTTCCGGGTAAACTGTAATGTTGAAGTTATCAACGATTAAGGTATTATTTGACCAAGTTAGAATTTACAATACCTTTGCCAACTTAATCAAACCAGATAGGGAGCTTTTCCCGAGGAAAACGTAACGTTAAAACTTTTTTCCGGGTAAACTGTAATGTTGAAGTTATCGACGATTAAGGTATTATTTTCCAGGTTAGAATTTACAATATCTATGTCAATTTATTTGAAGCAGGTTTAAGAGCTTTTTCCGTGGTAATCGTAACATTGACAACTTTTTTCCGGGTAAAATGTAACGTTTAAGAAATCATCGAATATAAGAATTTTTTTTTTAAAGAAATTTTACAATATCCACGCCAACTTACTTAAACCAGAGAAAGGAGATTTTTCCGAGGAAAACGTAGCGTTAAAACTTTTTTCCGGGCCAATTGTAATGTTGAAGTTATCAACGATTAAGGTATTATTTTACCAAGTTAGAATTTACAATATCCATGCCAACTTAATCAAACCAGATTTGAGAGCTTTTCCCGAGGAAAACGTAACGTTAAAACTTTTTTCCGGTCAAACTGTAATGTTGAAGTTATCAACGATTAAGGTATTATTTTTCCAAGTTAGAATTTACAATATCTATGCCAACTTAATCAAACCAGATTTGGGAGCTTTTCCCGAGGAAAACGTAACGCTAAAACTTTTTTCCGGGCAAACTGTAATGTTGAAGTTATCAACGATTAAGGTATTATTTTACCAAGTTAGAATTTACAATATCTATGCCAACTTAATCAAACCAGATTTGGGAGATTTTCCCGAGGAAAACGTAACGTTAAAACTTTTTTCCGGGCAAACTGTAGTGTTGAATTTATCAACGATTAAGGTATTATTTTACCAAGTTAGAATTTACAATATCTATGCCAACTTAATCAAACCAGATTTGGGAGCTTTTCCCGTGGAAAACGTAACGTTAAAACTTTTTTCCGGGCAAACTGTAATGTTGAAGTTATCAACGATTAAGGTATTATTTTACCAAGTTAGAATTTACAATATCCATGCCAACTTAATCAAACCAGATTTGGGAGCTTTTCCCGAGGAAAACGTAACGTTAAAACTTTTTTCCGGGCCAACTGTAATGATGAAGTTATCAACGATTAAGGTATTTTTTTTCCAAGTTAGAATTTACAATGTCTATGCCATCTTATTCAAACCAGATTTCCCGAGGAAAACGTAACGTTAAAACTTTTTTCCGGGTAAACTGTAATGTTGAAGTTATCAATTATTAAGGTATTATTTGACCAAGTGAGAATTTACAATATCTTTGCCAACTTAATCAAACCAGATTTGGGAGCTTTTCCCGAGGAAAACGTAACGTTAAAACTTTTTTCCGGGTAAACTGTAATGTTGAAGTTATCGACGATTAAGGTATTATTTTCCAGGTTAGAATTTACAATATCTATGTCAATTTATTTGAAGCAGGTTAAAGAGCTTTTTCCGTGGTAATCGTAACATTGACAACTTTTTTCCGGGTAAAATGTAACGTTTAAGAAATCATCGAATATAAGAATATTTTTTTTAAAGAAATTTTACAATATCCATGCCAACTTACTTAAACCAGAGAAAGGAGATTTTTCCGAGGAAAACGTAACATTAAAACTTTTTTCCGGGCAATCTGTAGTGTTGAATTTATCAACGATTAAGGTATTATTTTACCAAGTTAGAATTTACAATATCTATGCCAACTTAATCAAACCAGATTTGGGAGCTTTTCCCGTGGAAAACGTAACGTTAAAACTTTTTTCCGGGCAAACTGTAATGTTGAAGTTATCAACGATTAAGGTATTATTTTACCAAGTTAGAATTTACAATATCCATGCCAACTTAATCAAACCAGATTTGGGAGCTTTTCCCGAGGAAAACGTAACGTTAAAACTTTTTTCCGGGCCAACTGTAATGTTGAAGTTATCAACGATTAAGGTATTATTTTTCCAAGTTAGAATTTACAATGTCTATGCCAACTTATTCAAACCAGATTTCCCGAGGAAAACGTAACGTTAAAACTTTTTTCCGGGTAAACTGTAATGTTGAAGTTATCAACGATTAAGGTATTATTTGACCAAGTTAGAATTTACAATACCTTTGCCAACTTAATCAAACCAGATAGGGAGCTTTTCCCGAGGAAAACGTAACGTTAAAACTTTTTTCCGGGTAAACTGTAATGTTGAAGTTATCGACGATTAAGGTATTATTTTCCAGGTTAGAATTTACAATATCTATGTCAATTTATTTGAAGCAGGTTTAAGAGCTTTTTCCGTGGTAATCGTAACATTGACAACTTTTTTCCGGGTAAAATGTAACGTTTAAGAGATCATCGAATATAAGAATTTTTTTTTTAAAGAAATTTTACAAGATCCACGCCAACTTACTTAAACCAGAGAAAGGAGATTTTTCCGAGGAAAACGTAGCGTTAAAACTTTTTTCCGGGCCAATTGTAATGTTGAAGTTATCAACGATTAAGGTATTATTTTACCAAGTTAGAATTTACAATATCCATGCCAACTTAATCAAACCAGATTTGAGAGTTTTTCCCGAGGAAAACGTAACGTTAAAACTTTTTTCCGGTCAAACTGTAATGTTGAAGTTATCAACGATTAAGGTATTATTTTTCCAAGTTAGAATTTACAATATCTATGCCAACTTAATCAAACCAGATTTGGGAGCTTTTCCCGAGGAAAACGTAACGCTAAAACTTTTTTCCGGGCAAACTGTAATGTTGAAGTTATCAACGATTAAGGTATTATTTTACCAAGTTAGAATTTACAATATCTATGCCAACTTAATCAAACCAGATTTGGGAGATTTTCCCGAGGAAAACGTAACGTTAAAACTTTTTTCCGGGCAAACTGTAGTGTTGAATTTATCAACGATTAAGGTATTATTTTACCAAGTTAGAATTTACAATATCTATGCCAACTTAATCAAACCAGATTTGGGAGCTTTTCCCGTGGAAAACGTAACGTTAAAACTTTTTTCCGGGCAAACTGTAATGTTGAAGTTATCAACGATTAAGGTATTATTTTACCAAGTTAGAATTTACAATATCCATGCCAACTTAATCAAACCAGATTTGGGAGCTTTTCCCGAGGAAAACGTAACGTTAAAACTTTTTTCCGGGCCAACTGTAATGATGAAGTTATCAACGATTAAGGTATTTTTTTTCCAAGTTAGAATTTACAATGTCTATGCCATCTTATTCAAACCAGATTTCCCGAGGAAAACGTAACGTTAAAACTTTTTTCCGGGTAAACTGTAATGTTGAAGTTATCAACGATTAAGGTATTATTTGACCAAGTGAGAATTTACAATATCTTTGCCAACTTAATCAAACCAGATTTGGGAGCTTTTCCCGAGGAAAACGTAACGTTAAAACTTTTTTCCGGGTAAACTGTAATGTTGAAGTTATCGACGATTAAGGTATTATTTTCCAGGTTAGAATTTACAATATCTATGTCAATTTATTTGAAGCAGGTTAAAGAGCTTTTTCCGTGGTAATCGTAACATTGACAACTTTTTTCCGGGTAAAATGTAACGTTTAAGAAATCATCGAATATAAGAATATTTTTTTTAAAGAAATTTTACAATATCCATGCCAACTTACTTAAACCAGAGAAAGGAGATTTTTCCGAGGAAAACGTAGCGTTAAAACTTTTTTCCGGGCCAACTGTAATGTTGAAGTTATCAACGATTAAGGTATTATTTTACCAAGTTAGAAGTTACAATATCCATGCCAACTTAATCAAACCAGATTTGGGAGCTTTTCCCGAGGAAAACGTAACGTTAAAACTTTTTTCCGGGCAAACTGTAATATTGAAGTTATCAACGATTAAAGTATTATTTTACCAAGTTAGAATTTACAATATCTATGCCCACTTAATCAAACCAGATTTGGGAGCTTTTCCCGAGGAAAACGTAACGTTAAAACTTTTTTCTGGGCAAACTGTAATGTTGAAGTTATCAACGATTAAGGTATTATTTTACCAAGTTAGAATTTACAATATCTATGCCAACTTAATCAAACCAGATTTGGGAGCTTTTCCCGAGGAAAACGTAACGTTAAAACTTTTTTCCGGGCAAACTGTAATGTTGAAGTTATCAACGATTAAGGTATTATTTTACCAAGTTAGAATTTACAATATCTATGCCAACTTAATCAAACCAGATTTGGGAGATTTTCCCGAGGAAAACGTAACATTAAAACTTTTTTCCGGGTAAACTGTAATGTTGAAGTTATCGACGATTAAGGTATTATTTTCCAGGTTAGAATTTACAATATCTATGTCAATTTATTTGAAGCAGGTTTAAGAGCTTTTTCCGTGGTAATCGTAACATTGACAACTTTTTTCCGGGTAAAATGTAACGTTTAAGAAATCATCGAATATAAGAATTTTTTTTTTAAAGAAATTTTACAAGATCCACGCCAACTTACTTAAACCAGAGAAAGGAGATTTTTCCGAGGAAAACGTAGCGTTAAAACTTTTTTCCGGGCCAATTGTAATGTTGAAGTTATCAACGATTAAGGTATTATTTTACCAAGTTAGAATTTACAATATCCATGCCAACTTAATCAAACCAGATTTGAGAGCTTTTCCCGAGGAAAACGTAACGTTAAAACTTTTTTCCGGTCAAACTGTAATGTTGAAGTTATCAACGATTAAGGTATTATTTTTCCAAGTTAGAATTTACAATATCTATGCCAACTTAATCAAACCAGATTTGGGAGCTTTTCCCGAGGAAAACGTAACGCTAAAACTTTTTTCCGGGCAAACTGTAATGTTGAAGTTATCAACGATTAAGGTATTATTTTACCAAGTTAGAATTTACAATATCTATGCCAACTTAATCAAACCAGATTTGGGAGATTTTCCCGAGGAAAACGTAACGTTAAAACTTTTTTCCGGGCAAACTGTAGTGTTGAATTTATCAACGATTAAGGTATTATTTTACCAAGTTAGAATTTACAATATCTATGCCAACTTAATCAAACCAGATTTGGGAGCTTTTCCCGTGGAAAACGTAACGTTAAAACTTTTTTCCGGGCAAACTGTAATGTTGAAGTTATCAACGATTAAGGTATTATTTTACCAAGTTAGAATTTACAATATCCATGCCAACTTAATCAAACCAGATTTGGGAGCTTTTCCCGAGGAAAACGTAACGTTAAAACTTTTTTCCGGGCCAACTGTAATGATGAAGTTATCAACGATTAAGGTATTTTTTTTCCAAGTTAGAATTTACAATGTCTATGCCATCTTATTCAAACCAGATTTCCCGAGGAAAACGTAACGTTAAAACTTTTTTCCGGGTAAACTGTAATGTTGAAGTTATCAACGATTAAGGTATTATTTGACCAAGTGAGAATTTACAATATCTTTGCCAACTTAATCAAACCAGATTTGGGAGCTTTTCCCGAGGAAAACGTAACGTTAAAACTTTTTTCCGGGTAAACTGTAATGTTGAAGTTATCGACGATTAAGGTATTATTTTCCAGGTTAGAATTTACAATATCTATGTCAATTTATTTGAAGCAGGTTAAAGAGCTTTTTCCGTGGTAATCGTAACATTGACAACTTTTTTCCGGGTAAAATGTAACGTTTAAGAAATCATCGAATATAAGAATATTTTTTTTAAAGAAATTTTACAATATCCATGCCAACTTACTTAAACCAGAGAAAGGAGATTTTTCCGAGGAAAACGTAGCGTTAAAACTTTTTTCCGGGCCAACTGTAATGTTGAAGTTATCAACGATTAAGGTATTATTTTACCAAGTTAGAAGTTACAATATCCATGCCAACTTAATCAAACCAGATTTGGGAGCTTTTCCCGAGGAAAACGTAACGTTAAAACTTTTTTCCGGGCAAACTGTAATATTGAAGTTATCAACGATTAAAGTATTATTTTACCAAGTTAGAATTTACAATATCTATGCCCACTTAATCAAACCAGATTTGGGAGCTTTTCCCGAGGAAAACGTAACGTTAAAACTTTTTTCTGGGCAAACTGTAATGTTGAAGTTATCAACGATTAAGGTATTATTTTACCAAGTTAGAATTTACAATATCTATGCCAACTTAATCAAACCAGATTTGGGAGCTTTTCCCGAGGAAAACGTAACGTTAAAACTTTTTTCCGGGCAAACTGTAATGTTGAAGTTATCAACGATTAAGGTATTATTTTACCAAGTTAGAATTTACAATATCTATGCCAACTTAATCAAACCAGATTTGGGAGATTTTCCCGAGGAAAACGTAACATTAAAACTTTTTTCCGGGCAAACTGTAGTGTTGAATTTATCAACGATTAAGGTATTATTTTACCAAGTTAGAATTTACAATATCTATGCCAACTTAATCAAACCAGATTTGGGAGCTTTTCCCGTGGAAAACGTAACGTTAAAACTTTTTTCCGGGCAAACTGTAATGTTGAAGTTATCAACGATTAAGGTATTATTTTACCAAGTTAGAATTTACAATATCCATGCCAACTTAATCAAACCAGATTTGGGAGCTTTTCCCGAGGAAAACGTAACGTTAAAACTTTTTTCCGGGCAAACTGTAATGTTGAAGTTATCAACGATTAAGGTATTATTTTTCTAAGTTAGAATTGACAATGTCTATGCCAACTTATTCAAACCAGATTTCCCGAGGAAAACGTAACGTTAAAACTTTTTTCCGGGTAAACTGTAATGTTGAAGTTATCAACGATTAAGGTATTATTTGACCAAGTTAGAATTTACAATACCTTTGCCAACTTAATCAAACCAGATTTGGGAGCTTTTCCCGAGGAAAACGTAACGTTAAAACTTTTTTCCGGGCAAACTGTAATGTTGAAGTTCTCAACGATTAAGGTATTATTTTACCAAGTTAGAATTTACAATATCTATGTCAACTTAATCAAACCAGATTTGGGAGCTTTTCCCGAGGAAAACCTAACGTTAAAACTTTTTTCCGAGCAAACTGTAATGTTGAAGTTCTAAACGATTAAGGTATTATGTTACCAAGTTAGAATTTACAATATCTATGCCAACTTAATCAAACCAGATTTGGGAGCTTTTCCCGAGGACAACGTAACGTTAAAACTTTTTTCCGGGCAAACTGTAATGTTGAAGTTATCAACGATTAAGGTATTATTTTACCAAGTTAGAATTTACAATATCCATGCCAACTTAATCAAACCAGATTTGGGAGCTTTTCCCGAGGAAAACGTAACGTTAAAACTTTTTTCCGGGCCAACTGTTATGTTGAAGTTATCAACGATTAAGGTATTATTTTTCCAAGTTAGAATTTACAATGTCTATGCCAACTTATTCAAACCAGATTTCCCGAGGAAAACGTAACGTTAAAACTTTTTTCCGGGTAAACTGTAATGTTGAAGTTATCAACGATTAAGGTATTATTTGACCAAGTTAGAATTTACAATACCTTTGCCAACTTAATCAAACCAGATTTGGGAGCTTTTCCCGAGGAAAACGTAACGTTAAAACTTTTTTCCGGGTAAACTGTAATGTTGAAGTTATCGACGATTAAGGTATTATTTTCCAGGTTAGAATTTACAATATCTATGTCAATTTATTTGAAGCAGGTTTAAGAGCTTTTTCCGTGGTAATCGTAACATTGACAACTTTTTTCCGGGTAAAATGTAACGTTCAAGAAATCATCGAATATAAGAATTTTTTTTTTAAAGAAATTTTACAATATCCACGCCAACTACTTAAACCAGAGAAAGGAGATTTTTCCGAGGAAAACGTAGCGTTAAAACTTTTTTCCGGGCCAATTGTAATGTTGAAGTTATCAACGATTAAGGTATTATTTTACCAAGTTAGAATTTACAATATCCATGCCAACTTAATCAAACCAGATTTGAGAGCTTTTTCCGAGGAAAACGTAACGTTAAAACTTTTTTCCGGTCAAACTGTGATGTTGAAGTTATCAACGATTAAGGTATTTTTTTTCCAAGTTAGAATTAACAATATCTATGCCAACTTAATCAAACCAGATTTGGGAGCTTTTCCCGAGGAAAACGTAACGCTAAAACTTTTTTCCGGGCAAACTGTAATGTTGAAGTTATCAACGATTAAGGTATTATTTTACCAAGTTAGAATTTACAATATCTATGCCAACTTAATCAAACCAGATTTGGGAGCTTTTCCCGAGGAAAACGTAACGTTAAAACTTTTTTCCGGGCAAACTGTAATGTTGAAGTTATCAACGATTAAGGTATTATTTTTCCAAGTTAGAATTTACAATGTCTATGCCAACTTATTCAAACCAGATTTCCCGAGGAAAACGTAACGTTAAAACTTTTTTCCGGGTAAACTGTAATGTTGAAGTTATCAACGATTAAGGTATTGTTTGACCAAGTTAGAATTTACAATACCTTTGCCAACTTAATCAAACCAGATTTGGGAGCTTTTCCCGAGGAAAACGTAACGTTAAAACTTTTTTCCTGGTAAACTGTAATGTTGAAGTTATCGACGATTAAGGTATTATTTTCCAGGTTAGAATTTACAATATCTATGTCAATTTATTTGAAGCAGGTTAAAGAGCTTTTTCCGTGGTAATCGTAACATTGACAACTTTTTTCCGGGTAAAATGTAACGTTTAAGAAATCATCGAATATAAGAATATTTTTTTTAAAGAAATTTTACAATATCCATGCCAACTTACTTAAACCAGAGAAAGGAGATTTTTCCGAGGAAAACGTAGCGTTAAAACTTTTTTCCGGGCCAACTGTAATGTTGAAGTTATCGACGATTAAGGCATTATTTTACCAAGTTAGAATTTACAATATCTATGCCAACTTAATCAAACCAGATTTGGGAGCTTTTCCCGAGGAAAACGTAACGTTAAAACTTTTTTCCGGGCAAACTGTAATGTTGAAGTTATCAACGATTAAGGTACTATTATACCAAGTTAGTATTTACAATATCTATGCCAACTTAATCAAACCAGATTTGGGAGCTTTTCCCGAGGAAAACTTAACGTTCAAACTTTTTTTCGGGTAAACTGTAACGTTGAAGTTATCGACGATTAAGGTATTATTTTCCAGGTTAGAATTTACAATATCTATGTCAATTTATTTGAAGCAGGTTAAAGAGCTTTTTCCGAGATAATCGTAACGTTAACAACTTTTTTCCGGGTAAAATGTAACGTTAAAGAAATCATCGAATATAAGGATATTTTTTTTGAAGAAAATTTACAATATCCATGCCAACTTACTTAAACCAGAGAAAGGAGATTTTTCCGAGGAAAACGTAGCGTTAAAGTTTTTTTCCGGGCCAACTGTAATGTTGAAGTTATCAACGATTAAGGTATTATTTGACCAAGTTAGAATTTACAATATCTTTGCCAACTTAATCAAACCAGATTTGGGAGCTTTTCCCGAGGAAAACGTAACGTTAAAACTTTTTTCCGGGTAAACTGTAATGTTGAAGTTATCGACAATTAAGGTATTATTTTCCAGGTTAGAATTTACAATATCTATGTCAATTTATTTGAAGCAGGTTAAAGAGCTTTTTCCGTGGTAATCGTAACATTGACAACTTTTTTCCGGGTAAAATGTAACGTTTAAGAAATCATCGAATATAAGAATATTTTTTTTAAAGAAATCTTACAATATCCATGCCAACTTACTTAAACCAGAGAAAGGAGATTTTTCCGAGGAAAACGTAGCGTTAAAACTTTTTTCCGGGCCAACTGTAATGTTGAAGTTATCAACGATTAAGGTATTATTTTACCAAGTTAGAATTTACAATATCTATGCCAACTTAATCAAACCAGATTTGGGAGCTTTTCCCGAGGAAAACGTAACGTTAAAACTTTTTTCCGGGCAAACTGTAATGTTGAAGTTATCAACGATTAAGGTATTATTTTACCAAGTTAGAATTTACAATATCCATGCCCACTTGATCAAACCAGATTTGGGAGCTTTTCCCGAGGAAAACGTAACGTTAAAACTTTTTTCCGGGCAAACTGTTATGTTGAAGTTATCAACGATTAAGGTATTATTTTACCAAGTTAGAATTTACAATATCTATGCCAACTTAATCAAACCAGATTTGGGAGCTTTTCCCGAGGAAAACGTAACGTTACAACTTTTTTCCAGGCAAACTGTAATGTTGAAGTTATCAACGATTAAGGTATTTCATTTCCAAGTTAGAATTTACAATCTCTATGCCAACTTAATCAAACCAGAATTGGGAGCTTTTCCCGAGGAAAACGTAACGCTAAAACTTTTTTCCGGGCAAACTGTAATGTTGAAGTTATCAACGATTAAGGTATTTTTTTCCAGGTTAGAATTTACAATATCTATGTCAATTTATTTGAAGCAGGTTAAAGAGCTTTTTCCGAGGTAATCGTAACGTTGACAACTTTTTTCCGGGTAAAATGTAACGTTTAGGAAATCATCGAATATAAGGATATTTTTTTTGAAGAAAATTTACAATATCCATGCCAACTTACTTAAACCAGAGAAAGGAGATTTTTCTGAGGAAAACGTAGCGTTAAAGTTTTTTTCCGGGCCAACTGTAATGTTGAAGTTATCAACGATTAAGGTATTATTTGACCAAGTTAGAATTTACAATATCTTTGCCAACTTAATCAAACCAGATTTGGGAGCTTTTCCCGAGGAAAACGTAGCGTTAAAACTTTTTTCCGGGCCAACTGTAATGTTGAAGTTATCAACGATTAAGGTATTATTTTACCAAGTTAGAATTTACAATATCTATGCCAACTTAATCAAACCAGATTTGGGAGCTTTTCCCGAGGAAAACGTAACGTTAAAACTTTTTTCCGGGCAAACTGTAATGTTGAAGTTATCAACGATTAAGGTATTATTTTACCAAGTTAGAATTTACAATATCCATGCCCACTTGATCAAACCAGATTTGGGAGCTTTTCCCGAGGAAAACGTAACGTTAAAACTTTTTTCCGGGCAAACTGTTATGTTGAAGTTATCAACGATTAAGGTATTATTTTACCAAGTTAGAATTTACAATATCTATGCCAACTTAATCAAACCAGATTTGGGAGCTTTTCCCGAGGAAAACGTAACGTTAAAACTTTTTTCCGGGCAAACTGTAATGTTGAAGTTATCAACGATTAAGGTATTATTTTTCCAAGTTAGAATTTACAATGTCTATGCCAACTTATTCAAACCAGATTTCCCGAGGAAAACGTAGCGTTAAAACTTTTTTCCGGGTAAACTGTAATGTTGAAGTTGTCAACGATTAAGGTATTATTTTTCCAAGTTAGAATCTACAATATCTATGTCAATTTATTTGAAGCAGGTTATAGAGCTTTTTCCGAGGTAATCGTAAAGTTGACAACTTCAACATTTCAATTCATCCGGAAAAAAGTTTTAACGTTACGTTTTCCTCGGGAAAAGCTCCCAAATCTGGTTTAAGTAAGTTGGCATGGATATTGCTAATTTTCCTTTAAAAAATATCTTTGTATTTGATGATTTCCTAAACGTTACATTTTACCCGGAAAAAAGTCCCAACGTTACGATTTCCTCGGAAAAATCTCTCTTCTCAGATTTTAGTAAGTTGGCATGGATATTACAAATTTTCCTTTAAAAAATATTTATATATCCGATGATTTAATCAACGTTACACTTTACTCGGAAAAAAGTTCTTAACGTTACGTTTTCCTCGGGAAAAGCTCCCAACTCTGGTTTGAATGAGTTTGCATAGATATTGTAAATACTAACTTAGAAAAAAATACCTTAATCGTTGATAACTTCAACATTACAGTTTACCCAGAAAAAAGTTTTAACGTTACGTTTTCCTCGGGAAAAGCTCCCAAATCTGCTTTAAGTAAGTTCGCATAGATATTGTAAATTCTAACTTGGAAAATAAATACCTTAATCATTGATAACTTCAACATTACAGTTTACCCGGAAAAAAGTTTTAACGTTACGTTTTCCTTGGGAAAAGCTCTCAAATATGGTTTAAGTAAGTTGGCATGGATATTGCTAATTTACCTTTAAAAAATATCTTTATATTTGATGATTTCCTAAACGTTACATTTTACCCGGAAAAAATTCCCAACGTTACGATTTCCTCGGAAAAATCTCTCTTCTCAGATTTGAGTAAGTTGGCATGGATATTATAAATTTTCCTTTATAAAATATTTTTATATTCGATGATTTAATCAACGTTACACTTTACTCGGAAAAAAGTTCTTAACGTTATGATTTCCTCGGGAAAAGCTCTTTTAGTCTGTTTCAAATAAGTTGGCAATGGTCTTGTTACTATTTACCTGGAAAAACAATATCTTAACCGTCAATTATCTCAACGTTACACTTTACCCGTAAAAAGTGCACCTGTTACTTTACTCTCGGACATTTCCCCTTTTTAATGATCGTTATTATTATTACGGAAAAATTATACTGATTACTCTTTTCTCGGAAAAATGTTGCTCATATATTGGCCGATTTTGTTGTTGTTACAGTTATCTTGGAAAATTGTTAACTTGTTACAGTTATCTTGGAAAATTGTTAACTTGTTACAGTTTTCTTGTAAAAAAAGAACTTGTTACATTTTTCTTGAAAAACTGGCTCATATATTAGCCGATTATTTTGTTGTTACAGTTATCTCGGAAAATTGTTAACTTGTTACAATTTTCTCGTAAAAAAAAAACTTGTTACGTTTTTCTTGAAAAACTGGTACTGTTATTGTTTAACTGGATTTTTTGGCAGGTGTTTCTTTTCGTAAGGGCCAACGAAATATGTCAATCAAGGTAAGAAGAGCTCGGTTCAATGGTAGCGATTTTAAAGGTTTAGTTTTTATTTTACAAAGCATTATTAATTAGTGCAGTTTAAACGAGGCATCAAAATTACATTATTTGTTTGTTTTTTATTTACATTGAACAATGATTTTATAAAAATTAGCCAGAGTAAATTTTAAGACTGTTGAAAATACACTCAAACGGTAAATTACAATTTAGTTTAAAGTACTTCTTATGTAATTCTAATACTATCTACAATATATAATACACAATCAAAAAGGTTATTTTTTACATATTCAGTGATAAATATCACATACAAATCAATAAATCTTAATAACTAATTCTTAATCTTCTGGTTCTGGTTCTGGTTCTGATACTTCATCATCATTTGGGTGAAAAAGTTTTTCATCATCTAAGAAATAATAAAACATCTCATCTTCACCTCTGGAAGATAAAAATTTGTTTTCATTATTTTAGAAGTTAAATATTATAATAGGTTTCTTTGTTGTAGTAACTAAAACCAGTATTTTCTCGTTTTTGTTTTTTTCTTCTATTTTCATTCTTTTAATTTTGGATAAATTAATTTATAATATTCAGAGTTTTAGTAAAATATTTCAATTTTTTTTTTTGAAACGTCAGTATATGTAATTTTTAAATAAATTTATACTTTGTTCGTTAAGACCAAACACTTGGATCATTTAATTATTTTAACTTTTATTAATCTAATTATTGATCTTATGGTATGGTATTTGTGGGAGGGGTACGAGGTCCCTACCCGGGAACATGCGACCCCAGCACTCAGGTATACACCCATTGTGCTGATTTCCCTGCCTTACTCAATCCCTGTTCAAGGCCACTTCGATGTGGCCTATTGCCGTCGTGATTGCCGACACACTTGCCTCCCTTAGATCCAATGGATCTATAATGGGTCCGCCAAGCCTTCTGGTCCGGAGTGTGGCCCAAGCGGGACATTCACAGAGAAGATGTCCCGTCGTTTCGGCCGATTCTCCGCACCACCTGCAGTTTGAGACATCGCTGAGTCCTATCCTTGATAGGTGATGTCTCACCATCCAGTGGCCCGTAAGCCAGCCGATGATCATCCTGAGTTTTGTTCTGCTAGTCCTTCTCAGGTCTCGCAGCAATGTTTCAGGCGGCTTGTCACCGATGAGGCTCTTTGCCTGCCTCAGCCCCTGGTGATCATTCCATCTTCGGTCAGCTACACCTGTCATCCAGCGTTCCATGGCTTCTTGCATTGAGCAATCGGGCATTCCAACGTTGCATTGGTCCGCCCTGATGCCCAAGGCGCCCCGGTTCGCCAGCCTGTCTGCCTTTTCGTTGCCCAGGATCATCGAGTGTCCTGGCACCCATAATAGGGTGACACAGTGGTTCAACGCCATGTCAGTCAGTGCCTCTTTGCAGAGAGCCACTTCCCTCGAGCTTGTGGCCCAGCCCTTGAGCGCCAAAAGCGCCGCTTTGCTGTCGGAGCAAATCGTGACTGGGCATCTCCTGTTAACCTCTCTCAGCGTGGCCCGTGCACACTCCGTGATCGCCCTTACCTCAGCCTGAAAGACTGTGGCAAAGTCGTCAAGGTGTAGCGTTATCTCCCTGGAACAGCCCTGTCTCCAGGCTCCGGCGCCCACGCCTTCCTTTCTTTTCGAGCCATCTGTGAACCAGACAACTCCCTGACCTGTATACTTGTGCCGTCCTCCCTGCCAGTCGGCCCGGCTGCCCGTTTCAACCCTAAACGGCTTGTTGAAACTGATGTTCCTTGCCGTATGATCGAGCTTGGGCAGCTTCTCCAGATTTAGTTCTCTGGTTATCTGCCGGTCTGCCAGGTGGTCAACCTTCGCTTTGCCATCGTAGCGACACACGGCCTTGAAGGCCGCACTTCTAACCACGAGGTCGAGCGGAAGGGTTCCCGTCAGACGTTCCATCGCAACCAGTGGTGTGGTGCTCATGCATCCCGTAAGGCCTCTCAAGACGAGGGCCTGTACGCGATCCAAAATTGACTTGACGCCCTTTACCGTCGCCACCCGGGGAGCCCATATGACTGCCCCGTGTAGTAGCTTGGGTTTCAACACCGCTGTGTATAGCCAGTGTATCCTTTCGGGCTCCAGTCCCCATGTCCTGCCAAAAGCTCTTCTGCATGCCCAGAAGGACTGAATCACCTTTGCGGAGGTGATATCGAGATGCCTTTTCCAACTGCGTTTGGAGTCGAATGTGACTCCCAGATACTTAATCTCACTGGTCAGGTCTAGTGCCCTTCCCATGAGATGTAGGCCCTTGACAGGGCCCACCTTGTATCTGGTTGTAAAGCACGTGACTCCAACTTTGCTCGGGTTCACCGTCAAGTGGACCCCCTTACACCATTTTTCGACGATTCCCAGTGCTAGTTGCATTAGGCCCGTCGCCACATCCAGATCGTCGGCCCTAACGAGAATGAAGACGTCGTCAGCATATGCCAAGGCAAAAATGCCGGCTTCATCCAACAATCTCAGTAGGGTATCGACTACCAGGCACCACATAGTGGGAGACAAAACTCCCCCCTGTGGGCATGCCTTACCGATCCTACCCTTGCGGATACGGTCGCCCCATGTGGCCAGCAGGCTCCTGGTGCTTAACATGTGGCACATCCATCTCACCAGGGTGGGCGGAATGGCATGATTCTCTGCACCCTTGCAGATGCTATCCACCCGGGTGTGATTGAGTGTGCCTTCTATGTCAAGCAGGGCTGCTAGTACATAACCTTTATTCTTCATCCCGTTTCTGATCCAGGATTCCGCCTCTATAAGGGCTGTATCTACAGACTTCCCTGCCTGGTAGGCATGCTGTCTGCAGTGCAGCGGTCTGTCGACCAAAGACGTCTCCTTGAGATACCTATCCACGAGCCTTTCAAGTGTTTTCAGTACGAAGGACGACAGACATATAGGTCTGTGGTCCTTCGCGCTGGTAACCACTCTGCATGGCTTCGGTATAAATACCACTTTCGCCGTCCTCCAGCAGGTCGGGACATATCCCAGGGCCAAGCACGCCCTAAAGAGTTTGACCAGAGGGCTTAACAGTACCTCCAGCCTTTTTTGCATGAGGGCCAGGAAGATACCGTCCGGTCCGGCAGCTTTGAACGGGTCAAAGATGCCGATTGCCCATCTGACTCTCTCCGGTGTCGTTATGGTCCTGGCCAGTTCCCAGTCCTGTCTGCCGGCTGTCGCTTCTTGCGTGCCTTGGTGTACTTCGCCTTCCCTGAAGTCGGGGAAGTGAGCCTCCAGTAATGCGTTGAGGCAGTCCGCACCATTTTCAGCCCATTGCCCCGAGTTCAGCTTCATTACACCTGGCGTCTGGTTTGGGCCACTGCGCAGAATGCGACTGAGCCTAGATGTCGCTGCGACATCCTTTTGCTCTGTGCAGTAGTTCTGCCAGCCCAGAGTGGGCGCCCTCTCCAGCTCCTTCTTGTATAGTCGTTGCGCCTGTCGGTAGGCGTCTTCGTCCTCCCTCTTTTTAGTCTTGTACGACCTGTTGTAGAGTCTCCTTACTTCCTTCCTCAAGGCTGTAAGTTCGGGTGTCCACCACGGACATCCCTGACTCTTACCTTTCTTACTAACCCGGCAGTTGTTCTCGAAAGCCGTCACCAGAGTCTCCTGCAGGGACTCTGCGCAGTGTTCGATCTCCACCGGGGTGCCGTATCTCCCAGGAAAATTAGAAATTCTCCTGGCAAGATCGGCCCTGTACCCTTCCCAGTTTGTATTTCTGGGATTTCTCCAGTAAGGCCTATCGGTAGTTCTGCCCACCAACGAAAAGGTGATGTGTTCGTGGTCTGACATGGAGGGCTCGTCCGAGACTCTCCAGTCCCCCACGGACGCCGCCAGATCGATCGTGGCCAGAGTGATATCGATGACCTCCTCACGCCTTATATCCCGAAAGGTTGGCTTGCCACCTTTATTCAGGATCTCCAAATTGGTACCCGCCAGGAAGCTCAAAAGTGCGTCCCCTCTGTTATTGCAGTCCGAGCTGCCCCACACCGTGTGATGTGAGTTGGCGTCGCACGCAAGTAAGAGGTCCAAGCCTTTCAGTTTGCAGGTCCTGACAAGATCCCTAACCCTTTGTGGGGGTGGATCCTCCTCATCGTATAGAAAATAGGCCGAGGCAACTACGAGTTGCCTTTCAGTGCCTTTCTCATCCTTGTATTTCACGGTCGCTGTCGCAATGTCTCTGTCACAGAAGGATCCCCAGGCTTCAGCAGCAAGCCCTTTAATTATCAGGGCCGCCCTGGCTGAGTCTCCGTTCCAACTGAAACGGTTGCCGCAACCGTTTAGACCTGTGATTTTACCCGCCCTTATCCAGGGTTCCTGAATAAAGGCTATGCCTGTATGCACCTCTGCCATGCGTTTGACTAAGACAGCCGAAGCGCTTTTGAAATGGTGCAAGTTGATCTGGGTGCACGAAATAGTGGACGTTGCCATACTGGCAGGCCCTGGGTTTCGTCCACCCCGACCCAGCCTCCTTGAGTTCGCCATGGGGCGAAGTTAGGAGCTAGCCTTTGGGTGTGGGGTTAGGGGTAGGATTGTGCTTAGCGCTTCTCCCACCCCCTAGTTCCCTCCCATCTTCTCCCTTGTCACCTTTACCTTTGTCAGAGACAAGGACGGCGTGGGCCCTGCCACCCCCACAGAAGGGTCGGTAGTTCAGGGCCTTTAGGGCCTCCACCTCCGACTCCTCCACGGTGATGTTTAGCAGAGTCTCCACCGGTTGTCTCTCCTTTGCAGGGATCGCCTTATTGCTTACGAGGTTTCAGGAGTCCACCTTGAGAGTGGGATTCTGTCGCCTCAAGCGTGTGAGTGCGGTCTGGGGAACAATGTTCCCCGGAACGTACAAGGCGATCCTTTTTACCTTTAGGAGATCGCCCTGCTCAACGACGGTGAGCTTGGCGTTCTCCCATGGGCTCCATTTAGGAACCTTCGCCTTTAACCACTCCACGTCCCCCTGGGTGTTGCAGTCGTACACTAGTGCACCCCGCGTCTCCCAGTTGGCCAAGAACTGTGGGAAGTGGCCCTCCTCAGTTTGGTCGATTTCTGCTTCAAGAGCAGATCTGACCAGATCGACCTGTTCTTGGGTGAGTCGTGTGATGGGGTAGCCTTCAGGAATTATGGCCAACCGAAGCTTGGTAGCCACTGCTCGACTGTAGCACGCCCCATCTTCTTTCTTTTCCCTGGCCGAGCGCTTGATTTCCCTGGGTGTCGAGCCTTCGGAGTGGGTCATCTTCGCAGCCGGTGTCGACTGAAAAGTGGTCCCCTCCTGCTCCCCACCCTTCTTCTGGGTCCTCCTCTCCTGGCCAGTTCTACGCCTCACCCTTTTCTTCTTCTTTTTACCTTCGATCGAGGTGCCCCCTGCCCCTTTTGAGGCGAGGTCCCTCGGTGGAGTTTCCTTGTTGTAGGTGGCGGTATCACCGTCCTTATCCGTGGATGAGGTGGTGTCCCGCCCGTTGTTACCAGCCACCTTGTGCCCGGTATCCCCAGCCCCCTTGAGGGCGGAGTCCCGTAGCGGTCCGGTGACTATGGCCTTTCGTGGGTCGGTATCCCCAGCCCCCGTGGGGGCGGAGTCCCGTGCCTCAACTTCCATGGGGGTGGGAACCTCCTTAACCTCTTGTGGTGGCGCTTTTTGCGTACTTTCTTTTTTTCCTTCCGTATCCATTTTGTTTTTTTATAAAGAGCGGGTGTATCGTGTTGTGGTCAGTTTCAGGTGTCTCCCGTTAGCTTGCCCTTCCGACGTGGGTGATGTTCGAGGGTCTGTTTGACTCGGTGGCCCCGGAGGTTCCCCCCCTCCTCAGTGGTGCGGTCCCAGTCCGGTCACCATCCGGCAGCATCACTGCACCAGGGATTTTACGATGGCTGGTGGGGCAGCCAGGCGGTCTGGTTAGTGACCTATCCGGGCCCCTGTACTATCCATCGGCCCAGGCGCGCCAGTCCCAGTTTGACCTCTGTACCCTCCTCGTCTCGCTAACCCTCGAACTCTTCACTCCCATCTTCTGGGGTCGCAAACCGGGGGGTGCACCCTACGCTGCAGTGTATGTGTGTAAGTGTGAGTGTATGTGTGTATGTGTATCACATCCTGTCTACCGCGTTAACAGGATGTGAGGTGTGTATACCCAGCCAGACCACCACCCTGGATGGGGGGGCTGTTTGTTGGTCGCCAGCTTTCCTGCGAGCGAGGGGGGCGAAGACCGGGACTTAACCTGCCCTACATTCACCAGGACGAACCCTTCTCGGGTTGCCTATCACTCATTCCTCGGTCCCCCGTTTATAGGGGGCCTTCCATACGTCTGGACATCCCGTTTATAGGGAGCCACAACATTCATGCAGTCTCGCCCCTCCCGCTGTCAGTCGGCCGACTAAGCCTCCCCACCAGGCTGTCGAGGTCATGCCCCCGACAGCACGCGACAAGGTCCTACAGCCCCCAGGGGAGGAATTATTGATCTTACCCAATCAAAAAAAAAAATTTTCCATCTCTTCAGTCACTTCTTCTTTTCTCTTTTTTGTTTTCTTTCTTCTAAATACATGAGTGATACAAGAGGATCCGACAAGTATATTACTCTCATAAAAATATCGAGTATTCTATTATGTCTAGAATTCTGACGAGCGTGCCTGGTTTCAAAAATTCGAAAGTACTTGTGCCAAGCTTCACTGGCATCTTCAGAATAAAACCCAATAGGCAAAGGATACCGTTCAGCTATTTGACACCCATGAATAAATAGCTTGTGCAGCGAGGGCTTCATTTTGGCCCACGGGTAAAGCTCGAAATGTAGGTCGTGAGTTTCTTGACAAAAATTTTGCACTGCCTCTTTATCAAAAAAGAATTTTGATTTGAAAATTTGCAGGATCAGTGCCATATTTTCCACCAACTTTTCATCAATCCCTAATATTTGAGCAAAAACTTTTGGTTTTTCGAAGCAAGTTCTCGCTAAATTACCAGTGTTTGTATTTCCCCGACCTTGAATAACCCTGTCTGCAATGACGCCAAGTTTATTGTAAAGCTCTTGCTGAATAGCTTCTTTTTCTTGATTAAGAAGTGCTGTGAATAAGAGAATTAATTACTATAGAAATAGGGTTGGTAATCGGTACTTTAAAAATATATTTTTTTAAAAGTACTCGATTTTTAATGAATTTTAACATTTTTTTTAGAATTTTCAAGTCAAAATTGAGCAAGAAAAAAATTAAGAAAAGTTTTTGAAACTACAGGCTAATGACGTCATTAACCCGAAATCCCATTAGACGTATATTTTTATATCGAAATTTTAAAAAATTTAAACACTTGTACTTCCTTTAATTTTAGTTTTTTTTTTTTTAGAAAAAATACGTGTCGATTATTTTTTGATATTTTAACTAAATAAGCAAAAAAATATTATTAATTTCAAAAAATTGTCAACTATTGAAAAATAAGATTTATAATAAATACAAAACCAGACATACGTTTTAATGGGGATTTATCTCCAATTTCCCAAACTTTCAGATTTTTTTTGTAGCCGAGGTGTAAGCACTGCTCATAGCACTTTATTTCTAGATGAAGAAGACCAAGTCCAAGATCCAAATTTGAATCAGAGATAGGAGTAAAGTCAGCAGAGTCAGAATACTGGGCATCTTGTAGTAGCTTTATTGCCAACAATGCAGTTTACACATTTTTGATCAAATAATGTAGTATAAACTTTGAAATTAACCCTACATTTTTCGCTTTTTTTATTTTTAAAATTATGGCTATGCAACCAATTAATTTCTTCTTTTAAACGGTCAAATTCTTTCATTGTGCTTTCATCGGTCTCCTTTTCATAGCATATCCGAATCGGCCGACAGAACCGAACACTTTGTGGGGTAGGGTTGATCCATATATAATTTTGATTCTCGCTCTTTATCATTAACGAAGAATAACAAGTCACAAACAGAGATTGTGTACTTGCAAGCTTTTCAAGCTTTTTATCTTTAAAAGTCTGGTTAGGGTTCAAATGATTTGCAGAGCTGTCAAAGCCTAAAGTTAAATGGTAGTCGTACTGGTTTCCGGGCCAATTTAGTCCCTCAATAAATCTCTCTGCAGTTTTGTTGAATATTTTTTGCAATGGTACCTTTACTTCTTTTTCATTGCAAAAAATATCTTCAGGTTTACATTCTTCTTTTGCTGCAGAAAGACGGTTATAATTGGGGTATATACCAGCTCCTCTCTTCCTTGCATCTGAAGCATTTTTCGAGTATTGTGTTTTCGTAAAATTTTGCTCGATTAAATAACCAAGAGCTGTAGCAGGGGAATGTTTTTTTATTTCAATATTTTTATGCTTTTTTGGCGTTTTATCGTTATATTCGCGTGGAATTTTCGCCTTGGCAAGAGCTCTTTGAAGGACATCAGGATCTTCGCTTAGATTTAAAATTTCTTTGACTCTACGATATTTCGTTGACTTTGAAGCAGTTTTTGTATTCGCCAGTTTTTTTCGGCCTCCTTCTCGTCCTCTAGGCTTTTTTTTCGGTCGAGCCATCATACCATAATTACCATTTAACTAACCATCTAAAATATTGATAATTCTTTCAGAAAACAAGAAAATAAAAAATTTTCATTAATACTCGTATTAATACTTACGAAAAAAATGCTTCTGTTTATGCTCTATTATGGTACTCAATTTTTAAAAATGTTAATAATATTACTGATTAAACATTAATTTTTTTCAAGCTTATTAACCTCTCTTGTCAAAGGAGGGCATACATTTTTTTTAAACAGAACAGTACACTCGAACTATCGAAAAGTTATTCTTGGTTATCTCTAACTAACTTAAATATAAAGATTTTTTAAAAATTGAAATTTTATGATAATTTTATAAGCTTTGTGTTATTTTTTATGTAATAGTATTACTGTTTTCAATGATAGATTAAAAAAAATTAATTAGCTTCGATTAATTTTTCATTAACTATAATTTTTAACATCAATAAAGTAAAATAAGTATAAAAATTTATAAGTAAATTTAAATAAAGTGAAACTGCTTACCAATTAAAACCAAGATTTTATTTTTTTTTTGCTTAAAAGCTTTATTAAATTACGCTGCACAGTTTCGATACAAAATTTTTGGCCAAAGTATATTAAACATTTTTCATTTAGTATGAAGTATTGAAATTACTTCTGTCTTTTTCACAGTTATATTTTAAATAAAAGATCATGTGCAATGAAAGAATGAGAAATAAAAAAAGAATAAAAGTGATTAAAAGCTTTTTTTAATTAGAAACAATATCTTGCTCCAAAATTTAAATGAACAGTTTCTCAAAACTCATTTTTTAGGCATATTTGGGCCAAATTTGTATTAATTGAAATTGATTGTAATGAAAAGTTATGAAAGTTTTTTTAAGATGATTCCAACCTGAGAGCTTGTAAAGAATTACTGATTTATATTTATATAATTTAATTTCAAGCAGAGTTTTAAAATAATTTAAGTATACTTATACTGTATCATTTTTTCAAGCATAAATCATTAACTGATACCCATTTTTTAAAGAACACTACACGTATTAAAAAAAAAAGAAATTAAACTTTATTGATAATAAAGTTTTTTATTAAAAAAAGTGTATTTTTATTGTAGTTTTTTTATTTTTTTTATTTATTTTTTTTTTTATCCAAGCAAAACTGTTCAAGTTCAAGATTTTCACACTCATAGAATCCGCGTAGTTCAAAAATCCCATGTTTCGCTCTCTAAAAAACAAGCTTCTTAAATCGCTATAATTCAACAAGGACCTTCATTTAACATTAATTGAAAAGACTGTGGAGTTAAACGACTTTTACACTCTTCAAACTATCTCAATTTGTCGCAGTATTATTCAAAGTACTGTTTAGACTTCGACATTCATACGAGACATTTTTTCATACTAAAGTAAAGAACTATTTGATGTAGAAAACCTTATACACCTTTCAAATTTTACTAGAACTTATACTTCAACAAAGGCCAAAAAATGAGTTGTTTTTATTTTATTTTTTTTTAAATAAGCTTATATTATGCTTTGTAAAATAAAAACTAAACCTTTAAAATCGCTACCATTGAACTGAGCTCTTCTTACCTTGATTGACATATTTGTTCAGCAACGAGATTAGTACACTCTTCAAATGGTAGTAAATTAGTAATTAGTACACTCTTCAGTGATGGTTTAAAATTAAAATTTAATCACTCAAAAGCGATTATTTCGCTAAAAACCCATTCTTCGCACTGTAAAAGAAAAACCAACCCTTTAAAACCACTTCATTCAAACAAGGCCTATTTTCTTACCTTATTGAAGAAAAAGCTTTTTGAGTTTCAGTTTTTTCAAACCGTTCGAATTATCTTAGAACTAGAAAAAATAAAACTAATCGCTAAAAAGCCAGTATTACACAAAAAAATCCATTGTTCGCTCTGCGAAAGGTAAATTGCGTTAAAAAGCAAGCAGTTTTTCACAAAAAAGCTCTCCATTGGCTCTGTAAAGGAAAAAACTGTACACCCTTCGAATTGTCTCTATCTGAGGCCAAAGTTCAAATTTGAGCGTCAAAAAGCGAGTATTTCGCAAAAAAGCTCATCATTTGCTCTTTAAAGGGAGAATCGACCCTCTAAAGTGGCTAGAATTAAACAAAGGCCTTTTTCTTATGTTAATTGAAATTTTTGTTCAGTTTCAAGGTTTGTACAATCTTCAATTAAGCGCAGTACTACTTTAAAGTTCGCGATTTAGCGTCAAAAAGTAAGCGTGAAAAACCCGCAGAAAAAAGTCATGTTTAGTTGTGTTAAGCGCAAACTAATCCTTTAAAACCACTATAATGACACAAGGCCCTTCTTCTTATCTACATTGAAGAGTCTGTTTAGTAACAAAGTTATCAAACTTGTTCAATTTTCGTAGTCCTAAGCCAAAGTTCGAATTTGCGCTTCAAAAAGTGATTATTTTGCAATAAAGTTTAAATTTCGCTGTGTGAAGTAAAAAAAAAAATGCTCCTAAAATCTCTATTCTTAAAGAGAGCTCTTTTGCCATCCAAAATGAAATTTCTGTAGTGTTATAAGATTTGCAAACCCTTTAAATCATTGCAAAAATAATTTTGGACCATGTTTTCTGTATTTTTTTTTTTCAAGAAATTCTGCTGCAAAATCTATGATAGGTAAAGACGTCTACTAAACGGCAATTTCTTCCTTAAGATTTGTTGTTTAACACAAAAATACTAATTAATTATAACCAAACGTGTTCCTGCTCTAAAAACTATGTTTTATCAGTATTTTTTGAAAATGCTCAACTTTACACCTATGTCATTTGTACCATAACCTTAAATCATTACATTTTTATAGTTTTTCTCTATAGGGAATTAAGTCAACTTTCATTTGCGCCCAACCCCGTCTGTCTATCTTATTTAGTTCTTTTGATTTTTGATTTTGAAACATTTTTTTTCAAAAATTCCCTCTGTGCGGCATTAAACAGCCTTAGAAAAGCTTCATTAACCTTGCGCTCGTGAGTCTCCAGGGAATCGGCAAAGATAATTAGGTCGTCCAAGTAGACGAATAGTTTGACTCCTTGAAGCCCTGTCATAATTGTATCCATGAGTCGTTGGAACGTAGGTGGAGCGCAGCACAACCCAAAGGGCATTGCTGTGAATTCGTAGTGGTCGTAAAGGGTAGAAAAAGCAGTTTTAGCTCTGTCGTCAGGGTTCATGGGGATTTAATGAAACCCGTTTACCATATCGAAGACTGAAAAGTATTTTGATTTTCCCAGAGATTCCAAGATCTCCTGAATGTTGGGGAGTGGGTAAGAATCTGGGATCGTTAAAGAGTTGATTCTACGGTAATCAATCACAAGGCGATGTTGTTTTCGACCGTCCGGGCCAGGGCGTTTAGGGACTATCCAGAGGGGAGAATTCCAAGGGCTCGAAGATGGTTGGATGACTCCTTTCTCCAACATCTCATTAATTTGTTTCTTAACTTCCTCTTGTATCATAGGAGGGTAGCGGTATTGACGGGTATAAATGGGTGTGTCGTTTTTTAAAGGGATACTATGCTGCACTAGGTGTGTGCGAGGTGGATCATCGCCAGGTAGCATGAAGAGGTAGGGGAACTTCTCTACTACTCGTTGAAGTTGAGCCAAAGATTCGGAATCGTGGTGTTCTCTTTTTAGAAGTTCAATGATTTTGGGGACTCTTTCTTCAGGAAGACAAGGGGTTCCTTCACCTTCAGATTCGAAGAAGTCTTCAGAGTCATCAAATTCGAAAGGGTACAGATCCTGAACTGGGATTTCAACTTCTTGGGGTTCTTCTTTGGTGTTCACGGCTAAGACGTAACAAGAGCCATTTTCGTTAGTCGCCGCGGCTTATCGATAAAAATTCTCGTAGGGGTCTGAATTTGGGGTAGGTACGCCTCCCCTTTTGGAGATTTCTGCGTAACGGGGACTTCGATCGCGACTCTAGCGCCAGCTGGCAAGACGTATCTAGTACGAAGGGCTTTACCTCTCAGTCGACGAGCCCTATAATGAAAAACTGTAGGTGGAATTTTACTAGATGTGGGGTGAGCATCACAGGTAGTAGAAGGTGTATGATTTCGAGTACTCTGCCTGTCGTCAGAATTCTGGGATTCCGAGTCGCTACTATCTGATGCACTTGAGAAAGAGATAGTTCGGGTTTTATCTTGTGTGATCAAAGTATTATTGGCCAGATCGATGCGGCCTTTCTCATTATGCCAGTAGCGGGATCCTAGAATAGCATCATCCTTTAACGAGGATTGTTCGGGGAGGACGTGCATTCGATGGGTTCTCCCGCTTTCACAAAAGAGGACGGTACCGAGTGTGTAGACGGGCTGGATTCCGATCCCGGTGAGTTGCAGCACTCGTGACCTGTCAATTGGGTACGTTGGGTTTAGAGATTGAATTTTTATCACGCTCACGTCTGCACCCGTGTCGATAAGGACTCTACCTTTTCCGGTTCGAAATATCTTGTTTGTAATAGTCATTTTAGGGGTACCGTAAGATCGTTTCCTCCCCTTTTTAAACAAATTTCCTGGGTTTTTAAGATCTAATATTTGAGGGGATTGATACTCAGAGTTTGGGCTGAAGTCGGAGGGGGTCTCAGAGGTGTCACAAGATTCTTGGGTAGAGTTTTCGGATTCTGATCCAGAATCGGAACAGGATGAGATATGATTCGGATGAAAGATTTTCAAAAAGGGAATCTGGGAAGTCTTTCCGCATCTTTTCAGCTAATTTTGTTTTTAGTAAACTTGCTTTTCGGAGTTTATTTAAAGATCTTCTGCTAATGACGGCGTCTTGAGAAAAAGGGGCGTCGTCGCCAACAAGGTAAAATAAAAGTCTTTGTTTGTAAAATTTTAAGGGTACTCGGCCAGTGGACTCTATTTTATCTCCGTCTTCACTCTGTATCGTGAGAGGGGGATTTTCAAGATAGTATGCGGAGTCTTTAAGGACTGAGGTTTTGATCAAATTTACCTCGTTAGAAAGCGCTGCAGAGCAGGTGATATTGCCCTTATTGAACCAGGAATGGTTTAATTTGACTGATGGTGCGCCCCTTGTTCCGACGATTCGTCGTACTTCTCGGACTTGTATGTTTTCACTGATCGGCGCTCCGGGTGTTGGTAGCTCGCCTGGGCGCCGTTCTGGCGAGCTGCTCCCCAGTTTAAATTGTCAGGAGAGTCTACAGTCGCAGGCTTTGTAGGTGTAACCGGGCGAGGGATATTCGGGTTGTTCGCAGATGTTGATGGACCAGGGGATGCATGTCTGGGTGATGGGTTTGGACCGCGCAAGTCGTGCGGGTACCCATAAGCATAAGGGTTGGCGTAGGGCATTTGATACGGTGGCATAGACATTGGGGGATAGTAATAAGGTAGTGGCGGTGGGTAGTAATGCATCGAGGGCGGAGCGAAATAAGGGTTTTGACTTCGGTAGGGTGAAGGTTCTCTCGGTCTATCATAATTTTGATATCGGTTCCCAGGGCTTTTGGGTCTGGGTCGATCGTTCGGCGAACCTGGGCGACCGGGTCTGCTAGTCCTTTCGGGGGGTTTAAGTATGCCAGTCGGCTGGTCATAGAGAAGAGACGGGTGGGCGTCTAGCTTACCATCCGATGTGTACATAACAGTTTTGGGCATACGGGTATCATCTCTGTCATAAGAATAAGGGATGGTGCGATGGTAATTCCGGGGGTCGTCAAAATCTGAGAAACGCAATTTATTTCTCGAAGAAGTTTCTGGATCCGGAGTCTGAGGGCGTTAGTACGGACTCGGGGATCGCAACCGGGGTGGTCGTCCCAATGTTTACCCACTCCTCCGCGCTAACAGCGGCGTCTAGGGCATCGTTGAACGTTGCCGGGGTGAGTGTAGCCATTTGGTTACGAATAGCCAAGGGCAGACCGCGTATGAAGTATTCTTTAGCCAAATCTTCGAACAGGGTCTTGTTGTGTTCCTTAATTTGATCGTTGGCCGCACCTTCGTTTTTCAACTTTGTGGTGGCGCGAACTATGGATGAAAGACGATCAAAGAAGTTTAGCATGGATTGGCCTTGCTTCATATACGACTCCGATATTAAATTAAGGTAGTACGAAAGAGAACGCTTTTGGCTAAATCTATCTGTGAGGTGTGTGCGGAGGTCCGCTAGGGTATTAAAGGTCTTGCCTTCAATGCTTGATTTCGCCTTGCCGGTCAGGCGTGAAATCACTCCCTGCAAAAACACTCCTTTAAGTTCTGGGTCTGCTAACCGATTATCATAATTCTCGACATCCTGGAGCCAAACTCGCAGGGGAGAATGACCTGAATAAAAAGGGATGGATGCGAGGGCGCTTTGCATCAGGGCGGAAGCTTGCAAGTTCGCGAACGCGGCACAAGACTCGTTCAGGGTCGTGGCCATGACCGACATATTCTCAGCCATGTGGCGGCCGTGTTCGAGTCGAGCCCGAGTTCTCAGGGTTTCGTCCGTGAGGGCTTCTATTTCATCCAGTGTCAAATTTGCACCTGCCATCTTCGAATAGGGCCTAATAAAGTTTTATCAATGAACGACAAGAGTCCGAGAGGAGGTTGAAAGAAAAGTTTACTGTTCGGGGCGATGAGCTAAACAAAGTGGGTAGCAAATTTTCGAACAAAAGTTTTCGAATCGAACAATAAAATTTACACGTCAAACAAAAGAAACAAATTTTATTCGAAGTCTTCGTAAAAGCGAATTGAAAGAAATGAACGGCGAATGAAAGAATGAAAGAAACAAAGAATGTGCGCGTCAGCAATAAGTCGCTAAACTTTATCATTTCTCCTTGAAATTCTCGAACACGAAAAATATGATGAAATAAAATTTCAGCTCTGATTTTCACGAACTAATTAAACCAGATTTTAAATTAAGTAATTTATTTTTAATTTTAATAAATTTAAATTCCCAAAACAAAATCCAACCAAAGAGCTTAAGCGAAAAGGCAGGTATGGTTCCTCACCAGGGATGCCATTAATGTCGCGTGCGAACGTGACAATAATTATTTAATTTAATTTAAGTTTAATTAAATTTAAGTGGGAACTTACCCGCCATGAGCAGATCACGCCGTAATCTGCTCGTCACCCTTTTTGCTTGCCTTTGGTAGGATTAATTAATTTGAGGTAAAATAAAAGTAATTTTTTTAAGTTAATGATAATTTTACTATTAATAATTATAAACAGAAATTTATACGAATAAAGTTTATCGTCCTTCGACGAAATTATAAATTAACAATAAAAGTCTTACTTGTTACTAGGTGTGAACCTAGGCTAAACGGAGAGGGGTCCGGGTTTCTGGACCGGTGATCCCTAAGGTTGACCCACGTGTCAGGGCTGTCGAACACAGTGGCCTATCGAAGCCCGTGGATCTCCGGCTCCTTTCGTCCAGGTGTGCCTCTACGACTTTCAGCTTGCGCGTAGCCTCCGGATCGCTTGGTCTCGGGAACGGGAGAGAGCGTTTGAGGTTCGCGCGAGCCGGGAGGTCGCCGATTATCCCCACCTAGGACTTAAGGATCGGAGCTGCATCCAATTAGCTCGAGCTTTTAGCTCGGCTCGCGACGGGCCCCCTTCCTCACTCTTTCGGCGGGAGTAATTAAGAATATTCGAAAAGTCGTTAGCGCAACTTAGGAGGGTGATGGGTATTGGTTATGATTATAATAAGTATTATTATTTATGTTAAGGGTTGATACACGACAGTGGTGGACAAAATTAATCAATTATCATAAAATTAAAAATTTTCTAATCGATAAACTTGAAAAAGTTTTTTTTTTAATATTAGTTAAAGTTAAAAAAAGAAAAAATTTCACCCAAACAAGTCACAAATAGAAATTATCCTTTCTTATGCTTTAAAAAAGGGGCTGCCACTGATTGAGGCTGTATGTTTTATAACAACATTGCTTTGACGAGGTTGTTCGAAAAAATTCCTTTTTTACGCCTCGGACTCGACAAACTTCCCTCTAAAATTTGCAAAGGCTCATTCAATTATAACAACTTCACAAAAAAAGAAGTTTGCGGATGAAAATAGTATGGTAAAAGAGATTTTAAGTCCCTGCTAGAAGTTTCAACAGAACGTCTGGGGTGCCCGCCAGATAGTGGGCAGAAAATTCTGTCAAGCTTATTATTTTATGTATATATATATATATATATAGGCCTTCGGCCGGACAGTGACCACTGTAGATACCGCATGATATTTTACTAAAGCAATAATACACCCTCTGAAAGCGCAAATCACGCGCAATCCACCCACGTATTCAAAAAAACCAAAATAACCCATCTTTTTTTTATTTTTTTTTCCAAAATAACCCATCAATAAAAAAATTTTCTAGGTTTGCGCGGTTCAACCAAAATAACCCATCCCAAATAACCCATCCCAAATGACCCATCACCCAATTTCTGGAACTCATTTTTATTTGGTCTCGGAAAAAATGGGACCAAACACTATCCTGACTGTCCGGATAGTGTTGAAATGTCCGGATAGTAACCGCTGTATATATGAAATGTCCGGATAGTGACCGCAACATATATATATATGTCTACATATATACACGGTGATTCATCCCTATTTGACAGCAGAGAAGTTTCAGATTAATTATTTTTCGCTGATTCCTAATTATTATAACACTATGGTTCTAAAATATTTATATTTTATGTGATCGACGATTGAAAATAATAAAAAAAATCATAAATAAAGGAACGGAAAATAGAATGGAAAATTTCAATGCATATATTATTATGAATCGTGAACATAAACATAACCAAAAGTCATACCGGTACACGTGTTCGAAATTGTGTGATTGTTTATCCACAATACGTATGAAATAATAATAAAAGTGAAAAAAGAAAGATAATTATAATTAAAGTGTGCAAGAACTCAAGTAAAGTTTGGTCATCGTGCTGCAGTGGACGGTGAAATTTATTTTTTAATCTCTGTTTTTGTTAAAAAAAATTAAGTAAGTACTCTGAAATTTTTATTTTTCAAAATGATTAAATTCAAAATTATTTCCATTATTATTTAATTATTCCGACCGAATCTGTTAAACTCGCCGGACTACGGGTTGAGAAAAAAGACCGACCAAAGTTGGCAGGTTGGCCGGACTACAGATCCCTCAACGAGCTCGACGGAAGCTACGCGCTTGACCGGATTGCGGCTCAGTCAACGAACTTAACCAAAGCTGAACACCGGGCTAGACCACGGCTCAATCAAAGAGCCTAGGGTAAGTAGGAGGGCAGTACCCCACTGAGTACACTAATCATTACTCTCTTAACAAATTAATTGAGTTTTTATCTACTTGATGAATTTTTATGTTCAAATAAAAATAATTTCAATAAACGCAATTGATTTATTTTGGTTCAAAATTACCACTTTATAAAGTGGAAATTTAACAAACCAAACGTTATTTATTAAAATTACTTTAATTAATCTTGTCATCTTTAAACTTAGGATTCTTAAAGAATACTTTACCTTCAAATAGTTATCTAGAATTAATTAATAAGTTTTATACATCTACTAGGCCATACAAAGTTGTTCTTGGCGAGAATTAATTAATTTATGAAGGTGTAATTTTGAAAGAATGTGTTGCATTATAAATTTAATTTGTTTAACTGTAATTTTCTTATTTACAAACTTAAGTCAAGTTATTTTAATTTTAATAATTTTTTTTTTTTTAATATTTAAATTAAATTTTCTTAGATTGCTTACTTGGCAACTGTAGTGCTTGTTGTTAACACAGAATATGCTGCATCTTTACTAATGAATTTTTATTTTATTTCAGTCAGACACATTAAATCCAACTGGATCAGCCTCCACTGGTGACCTTCAACGACAGACTTTTCTTCAAATGATTTTTCAGCAAGCAGCGAAAAATTAAGAGTTATTGACGTTGGTCGAGTTAAGGAACAATTACCAGTAGCTGTTTTTTAACAATACAATTTTTTTTTTCATTTATGCTTTAATTTCAAGTTTAAAAATTGAAAAATACTTAATAAATTTGTAAAAACTTAAAAATTATGTAAAAAGCTGTACCAAAATGAAATAATATCTAAATAATAAACTAACAGTGCAACAATTTTTTAGATTCGAATTTTGTTTTTCACTTTTATGGAAAAATTGACTATCATTTGACTAGGCATAGCTTGACTAATTCTTTTTTATTCATACTCTGCCTAGGTAAGAGGTTCCGTGTTCAAAACAGTTGATTATAGTTTTCAATACAATGTCCCTAAATTATGGAGCCACAGCCAGAAAAAAATCATCTCTCAGAGTCAAGATTCCACTGCTAGGCCCGACCAGAAATAGGTCATCCGATACCGAAAAGAATTTAGCTTGATTTTTTTATAATTTTGAATCCAAATGGAGGCCTCTGAGTCGAAAAAATCATTTGTGAATAAAAAATCAAATATGTAAGTTTATATCCAAAAGTCAACTTGTCTCAGGTTCAGTGTTCCGGGCTCAAATGAGATCTAACTTTTTTTTCAAGAATACTTGCTTGATTTAAAGTCATTTTAATCGAAAAAATCATTTGTCAATTGCTTAGCATCTCTCAGAGTCCAAATTCAACTGCTCGGCCCGACTTGATATGGGTGATGCGATACCAAAAAAAATCTAGCTCGATTTTTTCATAATTTTAAATCCAGTGAGAGGCCTCCGAGTCAAAACAATCATCTGTCAATAAAATAGCAACACTCAACCTGTCTCAGGTTAGGTATTCCGGGCTCAATAAGATCTAACTTTTTTTTTTGAGATCTTGGTTAATTAAAAGGCATATGAATCAAAAAAATCATTTGTCATTTGATTAGCACCCCTCAGAGTTGAAATTGAACAGCTCACCACGGCCTAAACCTGTCTCAGATTAGGTATTCGGGGCTCGAATGAGATCTACCTTTTTTTTCCAAAATTCTTACTCATTTAGAAAGCATTTAAACCAAAAAAATCATTTGTCATTTGATAAGCACCCCTCGGAGTTGAAATTGAACAGCTCGCCACGGCCTAAACCTGACTCAGATTAGGTATTCGGGGCTCGAATGAGATCTACCTTTTTTTTTCCAAAATTCTTGCTCATTTAGAAAGCATTTAAACCAAAAAAATCATTTGTCATTTGATAAGCACCTCTCAGAGTTGAAATTGAACAGCTCACCACGGCCTAAACCTGTCTCAGATTAGGTATTCGGGGCTCGAATGAGATCTACCTTTTTTTTTCCAAAATTCTTGCTCATTTAGAAAGCATTTAACCAAAAAAATCATTTGTCATTTGATAAGCACCTCTCAGAGTTGAAATTGAACAGCTCACCACGGCCTTAACCTGTCTCAGATTAGGTATTCCGGGCTCGAATGAGAACCAGCTTTTTTTCCAAAATTCTTGCCCTTTTAGAAAGCATTTAAATCAAAAAAATCATGTGTCATTTGATAAGCACCCCTCGGAGTTGAAATTGAACAGCTCACCACGGCCTTAACCTGTCTCAGATTAGGTATTCGGGGCTCGAATGAGATCTACCTTTTTTTTTTCAAAATTCTTGCTCATTTAGAAAGCATTTAAATCAAAAAAATCATTTGTCATTTGATAAGCACCTCTCAGAGTTGAAATTGAACAGCTCACCTCGGCCTTAACCTGTCTCAGAATAGGTATTCCGGGTTCGAATGAGATCCAGCTTTTTTTCCAAAATTCTTGCTCATTTAGAAAGCATTTGAATCAAAAAAATCATGTGTCATTTGATTAGCACCCCTCAGAGTTAAAATTGAAATGCTCGCCCCGACCTTAACCTGTCTCAGGTTAGGTATTCCGGGCTCAAATGAGAATCAGCTTTTTTTCCAAAATTCTTGCTCATTTAGAAAGCATTTAAATCAAAAAAATCATTTGTCAATTGCTTAGCATCTCTCAGAGTCCAAATTCAACTGCTCGGCCCGACTTGATATGGGTGATGCGATACCAAAAAAAATCTAGCTCGATTTTTTCATAATTTTAAATCCAGTGAGAGGCCTCCAAGTCAAAACAATCATCTGTCAATAAAATAGCAACACTCAACCTGTCTCAGGTTAGGTATTCCGGGCTCAATAAGATCTAACTTTTTTTTTTGAGATCTTGGTTGATTGAAAGGCATATGAATCAAAAAAATCATGTGTCATTTGATTAGCACCCCTCAGAGTTGAAATTGAACAGCTCACCACGGCCTTAACCTGTCTCAGATTAGGTATTCGGGGCTCGAATGAGATCTACCTTTTTTTTCCAAAATTCTTGCTCATTTAGAAAGCATTTAAATCAAAAAAATCATTTGTCATTTGATAAGTACCTCTCAGAGTTGAAATTGAACAGCTCACCTCGGCCTTAACCTGTCTCAGATTAGGTATTCCGGGCTCGAATGAGAACCAGCTTTTTTTCCAAAATTCTTGCTCATTTAGAAAGCATTTAAATCAAAAAAATCATGTGTCATTTGATAAGCACCCCTCGGAGTTGAAATTGAACAGCTCAGCACGGCCTTAACCTGTCTCAGATTAGGTATTCGGGGCTCGAATGAGATCTACCTTTTTTTTCCAAAATTCTTGCTTATTTAGAAAGCATTTAATTAAAAAAGATCATTTGCCATTTGATAAGCACCTCTCAGAGTTAAAATTGAACAGCTCACCTCGGCCTTAACCTGTCTCAGAATAGGTATTCCGGGTTCGAATGAGATCCAGCTTTTTTTCCAAAATTCTTGCTCATTTAGAAAGCATTTGAATCAAAAAAATCATGTGTCATTTGATTAGCACCCCTCAGAGTTAAAATTGAAATGCTCGCCCCGACCTTAACCTGTCTCAGGTTAGGTATTCCGGGCTCGAATGAGAACCAGCTTTTTTTCCAAAATTCTTGCTCATTTAGAAAGCATTTAAATCAAAAAAATCATGTGTCATTTGATAAGCACCCCTCGGAGTTGAAATTGAACAGCTCACCACGGCCTTAACCTGTCTCAGATTAGGTATTCCGGGCTCAAATGAGATCTAACTTTTTTTCAAGAATACTTGCTTGATTGAATGTCATTTGAATCGAAAAAATCATTTGTCATTTGATTAGCACCCCTCAGAGTTGAAATTGAACAGCTCACCACGGCCTTAACCTTTCTCAGATTAGGTATTCCGGGCTCGAATGAGAACCAGCTTTTTTCCAAAATTCTTGCTCATTTAGAAAGCATTTAAATCAAAAAAATCATGTGTCATTTGATAAGCACCCCTCGGAGTTGAAATTGAACAGCTCACCACGGCCTTAACCTGTCTCAGATTAGGTATTCGGGGCTCGAATGAGATCTACCTTTTTTTTCCAAAATTCTTGCTTATTTAGAAAGCATTTAATTAAAAAAAATCATTTGCCATTTGATAAGCACCTCTCAGAGTTAAAATTGAACAGCTCACCTCGGCCTTAACCTGTCTCAGAATAGGTATTCCGGGTTCGAATGAGATCCAGCTTTTTTTCCAAAATTCTTGCTCATTTAGAAAGCATTTGAATCAAAAAAATCATGTGTCATTTGATTAGCACCCCTCAGAGTTAAAATTGAAATGCTCGCCCCGACCTTAACCTGTCTCAGGTTAGGTATTCCGGGCTCGAATGAGAACCAGCTTTTTTTCCAAAATTCTTGCTCATTTAGAAAGCATTTAAATCAAAAAAATCATGTGTCATTTGATAAGCACCCCTCGGAGTTGAAATTGAACAGCTCACCACGGCCTTAACCTGTCTCAGATTAGGTATTCCGGGCTCAAATGAGATCTAACTTTTTTTCAAGAATACTTGCTTGATTGAATGTCATTTGAATCGAAAAAATCATTTGTCATTTGATTAGCACCCCTCAGAGTTGAAATTGAACAGCTCACCACGGCCTTAACCTGTCTCAGATTAGGTATTCCGGGCTCGAATGAGAACCAGCTTTTTTTCCAAAATTCTTGCTCATTTAGAAAGCATTTAAATCAAAAAAATCATGTGTCATTTGATAAGCACCCCTCGGAGTTGAAATTGAACAGCTCACCACGGCCTGAACCTGTCTCAGGTTGGGTATTATGGGCTCAAATGAGATCTTGCTTTTTTTTCCGAAATTCTTGCTCATTTAGAAAGCATTTAAATCAAAAAAATCATTTGTCAATTGCTTAGCATCTCTCAGAGTCCAAATTCAACTGCTCGGCCCGACTTGATATGGGTGATGCGATACCAAAAAAAATCTAGCTCGATTTTTTCATAATTTTAAATCCAGTGAGAGGCCTCCGAGTCAAAACAATCATCTGTCAATAAAATAGCAACACTCAACCTGTCTCAGGTTAGGTATTCCGGGCTCAATAAGATCTAACTTTTTTTTTTGAGATCTTGGTTAATTAAAAGGCATATGAATCAAAAAAATCATTTGTCATTTGATTAGCACCCCTCAGAGTTGAAATTGAACAGCTCACCACGGCCTAAACCTGTCTCAGATTAGGTATTCGGGGCTCGAATGAGATCCACCTTTTTTTTCCAAAATTCTTACTCATTTAGAAAGCATTTAAACCAAAAAAATCATTTGTCATTTGATAAGCACTTCTCAGAGTTGAAATTGAACAGCTCACCACGGCCTTAACCTGTCTCAGATTAGGTATTCCGGGCTCGAATGAGATCCAACTTTTTTTTCCAAAATTCTTGCTCATTTAGAAAGCATTTAAACCAAAAAAATCATTTGTCATTTGATAAGCACCTCTCAGAGTTGAAATTGAACAGCTCACCACGGCCTAAACCTGTCTCAGATTAGGTATTCGGGGCTCGAATGAGATCTACCTTTTTTTTTCCAAAATTCTTGCTCATTTAGAAAGCATTTAACCAAAAAAATCATTTGTCATTTGATAAGCACCTCTCAGAGTTGAAATTGAACAGCTCACCACGGCCTTAACCTGTCTCAGATTAGGTATTCCGGGCTCGAATGAGAACCAGCTTTTTTTCCAAAATTCTTGCCCTTTTAGAAAGCATTTAAATCAAAAAAATCATGTGTCATTTGATAAGCACCCCTCGGAGTTGAAATTGAACAGCTCACCACGGCCTTAACCTGTCTCAGATTAGGTATTCGGGGCTCGAATGAGATCTACCTTTTTTTTTTCAAAATTCTTGCTCATTTAGAAAGCATTTAAATCAAAAAAATCATTTGTCATTTGATAAGCACCTCTCAGAGTTGAAATTGAACAGCTCACCTTGGCCTTAACCTGTCTCAGAATAGGTATTCCGGGTTCGAATGAGATCCAGCTTTTTTTCCAAAATTCTTGCTCATTTAGAAAGCATTTGAATCAAAAAAATCATGTGTCATTTGATTAGCACCCCTCAGAGTTAAAATTGAAATGCTCGCCCCGACCTTAACCTGTCTCAGGTTAGGTATTCCGGGCTCAAATGAGAATCAGCTATTTTTCCAAAATTCTTGCTCATTTAGAAAGCATTTAAATCAAAAAAATCATTTGTCAATTGCTTAGCATCTCTCAGAGTCCAAATTCAACTGCTCGGCCCGACTTGATATGGGTGATGCGATACCAAAAAAAATCTAGCTCGATTTTTTCATAATTTTAAATCCAGTGAGAGGCCTCCGAGTCAAAACAATCATCTGTCAATAAAATAGCAACACTCAACCTGTCTCAGGTTAGGTATTCCGGGCTCAATAAGATCTAACTTTTTTTTTTGAGATCTTGGTTGATTGAAAGGCATATGAATCAAAAAAATCATGTGTCATTTGATTAGCACCCCTCAGAGTTGAAATTGAACAGCTCACCACGGCCTTAACCTGTCTCAGATTAGGTATTCGGGGCTCGAATGAGATCTACCTTTTTTTTCCAAAATTCTTGCTCATTTAGAAAGCATTTAAATCAAAAAAATCATTTGTCATTTGATAAGTACCTCTCAGAGTTGAAATTGAACAGCTCACCTCGGCCTTAACCTGTCTCAGATTAGGTATTCCGGGCTCGAATGAGAACCAGCTTTTTTTCCAAAATTCTTGCTCATTTAGAAAGCATTTAAATCAAAAAAATCATGTGTCATTTGATAAGCACCCCTCGGAGTTGAAATTGAACAGCTCAGCACGGCCTTAACCTGTCTCAGATTAGGTATTCGGGGCTCGAATGAGATCTACCTTTTTTTTCCAAAATTCTTGCTTATTTAGAAAGCATTTAATTAAAAAAGATCATTTGCCATTTGATAAGCACCTCTCAGAGTTAAAATTGAACAGCTCACCTCGGCCTTAACCTGTCTCAGAATAGGTATTCCGGGTTCGAATGAGATCCAGCTTTTTTTCCAAAATTCTTGCTCATTTAGAAAGCATTTGAATCAAAAAAATCATGTGTCATTTGATTAGCACCCCTCAGAGTTAAAATTGAAATGCTCGCCCCGACCTTAACCTGTCTCAGGTTAGGTATTCCGGGCTCGAATGAGAACCAGCTTTTTTTCCAAAATTCTTGCTCATTTAGAAAGCATTTAAATCAAAAAAATCATGTGTCATTTGATAAGCACCCCTCGGAGTTGAAATTGAACAGCTCACCACGGCCTTAACCTGTCTCAGATTAGGTATTCCGGGCTCAAATGAGATCTAACTTTTTTTCAAGAATACTTGCTTGATTGAATGTCATTTGAATCGAAAAAATCATTTGTCATTTGATTAGCACCCCTCAGAGTTGAAATTGAACAGCTCACCACGGCCTTAACCTTTCTCAGATTAGGTATTCCGGGCTCGAATGAGAACCAGCTTTTTTTCCAAAATTCTTGCTCATTTAGAAAGCATTTAAATCAAAAAAATCATGTGTCATTTGATAAGCACCCCTCGGAGTTGAAATTGAACAGCTCGCCACGGCCTAAACCTGACTCAGATTAGGTATTCGGGGCTCGAATGAGATCTACCTTTTTTTTCCAAAATTCTTGCTTATTTAGAAAGCATTTAATTAAAAAAAATCATTTGCCATTTGATAAGCACCTCTCAGAGTTAAAATTGAACAGCTCACCTCGGCCTTAACCTGTCTCAGAATAGGTATTCCGGGTTCGAATGAGATCCAGCTTTTTTTCCAAAATTCTTGCTCATTTAGAAAGCATTTGAATCAAAAAAATCATGTGTCATTTGATTAGCACCCCTCAGAGTTAAAATTGAAATGCTCGCCCCGACCTTAACCTGTCTCAGGTTAGGTATTCCGGGCTCGAATGAGAACCAGCTTTTTTTCCAAAATTCTTGCTCATTTAGAAAGCATTTAAATCAAAAAAATCATGTGTCATTTGATAAGCACCCCTCGGAGTTGAAATTGAACAGCTCACCACGGCCTTAACCTGTCTCAGATTAGGTATTCCGGGCTCAAATGAGATCTAACTTTTTTTCAAGAATACTTGCTTGATTGAATGTCATTTGAATCGAAAAAATCATTTGTCATTTGATTAGCACCCCTCAGAGTTGAAATTGAACAGCTCACCACGGCCTTAACCTTTCTCAGATTAGGTATTCCGGGCTCGAATGAGAACCAGCTTTTTTCCAAAATTCTTGCTCATTTAGAAAGCATTTAAATCAAAAAAATCATGTGTCATTTGATAAGCACCCCTCGGAGTTGAAATTGAACAGCTCACCACGGCCTTAACCTGTCTCAGATTAGGTATTCGGGGCTCGAATGAGATCTACCTTTTTTTTCCAAAATTCTTGCTTATTTGAGAAAGCATTTAATTAAAAAAAATCATTTGCCATTTGATAAGCACCTCTCAGAGTTAAAATTGAACAGCTCACCACGGCCTGAACCTGTCTCAGGTTGGGTATTATGGGCTCAAATGAGATCTTGCTTTTTTTTCCGAAATTCTTGCTCATTTAGAAAGCATTTAAATCAAAAAAATCATTTGTCAATTGCTTAGCATCTCTCAGAGTCCAAATTCAACTGCTCGGCCCGACTTGATATGGGTGATGCGATACCAAAAAAAATCTAGCTCGATTTTTTCATAATTTTAAATCCAGTGAGAGGCCTCCGAGTCAAAACAATCATCTGTCAATAAAATAGCAACACTCAACCTGTCTCAGGTTAGGTATTCCGGGCTCAATAAGATCTAACTTTTTTTTTTGAGATCTTGGTTAATTAAAAGGCATATGAATCAAAAAAATCATTTGTCATTTGATTAGCACCCCTCAGAGTTGAAATTGAACAGCTCACCACGGCCTAAACCTGTCTCAGATTAGGTATTCGGGGCTCGAATGAGATCTACCTTTTTTTTCCAAAATTCTTACTCATTTAGAAAGCATTTAAACCAAAAAAATCATTTGTCATTTGATAAGCACTTCTCAGAGTTGAAATTGAACAGCTCACCACGGCCTTAACCTGTCTCAGATTAGGTATTCCGGGCTCGAATGAGATCCAGCTTTTTTTCCAAAATTCTTGCCTATTTAGAAAGCATTTAAATCAAAAAAATCATGTGTCATTTGATTAGCACCCCTCAGAGTTAAAATTAAAATGCTCGCCCCGACCTTAACCTGTCTCAGGTTAGGTATTCCGGGCTCGAATGAGATCCAACTTTTTTTTCCAAATTCTTGCTCATTTAGAAAGCATTTAAATCAAAAAAATCATTTGTCATTTGATAAGCACCCCTCGGAGTTGAAATTGAACAGCTCGCCACGGCCTAAACCTGACTCAGATTAGGTATTCGGGGCTCGAATGAGATCTAACTTTTTTTCAAGAATACTTGCTTGATTGAATGTCATTTGGATCGAAAAAATCATTTGTCATTTGATTAGCACCCCTCAGAGTTGAAATTGAACAGCTCACCACGGCCTTAACCTGTCTCAGATTAGGTATTCCGGGCTTGAATGAGAACCAGCTTTTTTTCCAAAATTCTTGCTCATTTAGAAAGCATTTAAATCAAAAAAATCATTGTCATTTGATAAGCACCCCTCGGAGTTGAAATTGAACAGCTCACCACGGCCTTAACCTGTCTCAGGTTTGGTATTATGGGCTCAAATGAGATCTTGCTTTTGTTTCCGAAATTCTTGCTCATTTAGAAAGCATTTAAATCAAAAAAATCATGTGTCATTTGATAAGCACCCCTCGGAGTTGAAATTGAACAGCTCACCACGGCCTTAACCTGTCTCAGATTAGGTATTCCGGGCTCAAATGAGATCTAACTTTTTTTCAAGAATACTTGCTTGATTGAATGTCATTTGAATCGAAAAAATCATTTGACGATTGCTTAGCATCTCTCAGAGTCCAAATTCAACTGCTCGGCCCGACTTGATATGGGTGATGCGATACCAAAAAAAATCTAGCTCGATTTTTTCATAATTTTAAATCCAGTGAGAGGCCTCCGAGTCAAAACAATCATCTGTCAATAAAATAGCAACACTCAACCTGTCTCAGGTTAGGTATTCCGGGCTCAATAAGATCTAACTTTTTTTTTGAGATCTTGGTTGATTAAAAGGCATATGAATCAAAAAAATCATTTGTCATTTGATTAGCACCCCTCAGAGTTGAAATTGAACAGCTCACCACGGCCTTAAACTGTCTCAGATTAGGTATTCGGGGCTCGAATGAGATCTACCTTTTTTTTCCAAAATTCTTGCTCATTTAGAAAGCATTTAAATCAAAAAAATCATTTGTCATTTGATAAGTACCTCTGAGAGTTGAAATTGAACAGCTCACCTCGGCCTTAACCTGTCTCAGATTAGGTATTCTGGGCTCGAATGAGATCCAGCTTTTTTTCCAAAATTCTTGCTCATTTAGAAAGCATTTAAATCAAAAAAATCATGTGTCATTTAATTAGCACCCCTCAGAGTTAAAATTGAACAGCTCACCTCGGCCTTAACCTGTCTCAGATTAGGTATTCCGGGCTTGAATGAGATCCAGCTTTTTTTCCAAAATTCTTGCTCATTTAGAAAGCATTTAAATTAAAAAAAATTATGTGTCATTTAATTAGCACCCCTCAGAGTTAAAATTGAAATGCTCGCCCCGACCTTAACCTGTCTCAGGTTAGGTATTCCGGGCTCGAATGAGATCCAACTTTTTTTTCCAAAATTTTTGCTCAATTAGAATGCATTTGAATCAAAAAAATCATTTGTCATTTGATAAGCACCTCTCAGAGTGGAAATTGAACAGCTCGCCACGGCCTTAACCTGTCTCAGGTTAGGTATTCGAGACTAAATTAAGATCTAACATTTTTTCCTGAAATTCTTGCTTTATTAGAAGACATTTGAATCAAAAATATCATTTGTCATTTGATAAACACCCCTCAGAGTTGAAATTGAACAGTTCGCCACGGCCTTCACCTGTCTCAGGATAGGTATTCCGGGCTCAAATGAGATCTAACTTTTTTTTCAAGAGTTCTTGCTTGATTGAAATTCATTTTAATCAAAAAAATATTTGTCAATTACTTAGCACCTCTCGGAATCCAAATTTAACTGCTCGGCCTGACCCGAAATAGTTGATCCGAAATCACAAAAATTAAGCTTGATTTTTACATAATTTCGTATCCAATTGGAGGCCTCCGAATCAAAAAAGTTATTCGCCAATGTAATAGCAAATATTTAAGTCGACCTCAAACAGTCGACCTGTCTCAGGTTCGGTATTCTTGTCTCGAATATGATCTGATTTTTATTTTAAGAATTTTTGCTTGATGAAAAGGCTTTTGAATCCAAAAAATAATTGCCGCATAACTAGCATCTCCCAGTGTCTAAATTCAACTGCTTGGCCCGACCTGAAATGGATGCTCCTGAACGTACTGAAAAATATCTAGCTTGATTTTTTCGTAATTTTGACTTTGAATAGAGCCCTCCAAGTCAAAAAAACATCTGTTGATGAAATAGAAAATATTTGGGTCGATCTCCAGCAGTCAATCCATCGCTGGTTAGGTATTCCGGGCACGAACAGGATCCCACTTTTTCAGGTCGGGCCGAGCAGTTGATTTTGGACTCTACGAGATGCTAATTAAATGATAAATGATTTTTTTGATTCATATGCCTTTTAATCAAGCAAGCGTTCTTGAAAAATAGTCAGATCTCATTTGAGCCCGGAATACCTAACCTGAGACTAGTTGAGTGTTGGAGTATGACTGAAATTTTTACTATTTTATTCACAAATGATTTTTTTGACTCAGAGACCTCCATTTGGATTCAAAATTTTGAAAAAATCAAACTGGACATTTTTTAGTACCGAGGTATCTATTTCAGGTCAGGCCGAGCAATTGAATTTGGATTCCGAGATGTGTTTATCGAATGACAAATAACTTTTTTGATTCTAATACCTCTTAATCAAGCAAGATATCTTGATAAAAAAGTTAGGTCTCATTTGAGCCCAGAATACCTAGCCTGAGACAGGTTAAGGTTGGGGCGAGCTGTTCAATTTCATCTCTGAGAGGTGCTTATCAAATGACAAATGATTTTTTTGATTTAAATGCTTTCTAAATGAGCAAGAATTTTGGAAAAAAAAGGTAGATCTCATTCAAGCCCCGAATACCTAATCTGAGACAGGTTAAGGCCGTGGTGAGCTGTTCAATTTCAACTCTGAGGGGCGCTAATCAAATGACAAATGATTTTTTTGATTCATATGCCTTTTAATCAACCAAGATCTCAAAAAAAAAAGTTAGATCTTATTGAGCCCGGAATACCTAACCTGAGACAGGTTGAGTGTTGCTATTTTATTGACAGATAATTGCTTTGACTAGGAGGCCTCTCACTGGATTTAAAATTATGAAAAAATCCAGCTAGATTTTTTTTGGTATCGCATCACCCATATCAAGTCGGGCCGAGCAGTTGAATTTGGACTCTGAGAGATGCTAAGCAATTGACAAATGATTTTTTCGATTCAAATGACATTCAATCAAGCAAGTATTCTTGAAAAAAAAGTTAGATCTCATTTGAGCCCGGAATACCTAATCTGAGACAGGTTAAGGCCGTGGTGAGCTGTTCAATTTCAACTCTGAGGGGTGCTAATCAAATGACAAATGATTTTTTTGATTTAAATGCTTTCTAAATGAGCAAGAAGGTCGGAAAAAAAAGTTAGATCTCATTTTAGCCCATAATACCCAACCTGAGACAGGTTAAGGCCGTGGCGAGCTGTTCAATTTCAACTCCGAGGGGTGCTTATCAAATGACAAATGATTTTTTTGATTTAAATGCTTTCTAAATGAGCAAGAATTTGGAAAAAAAAGTTGGATCTCATTCGAGCCCGGAATACCTAACCTGAGACAGGTTAAGGTCGGGGCGAGCATTTTAATTTTAACTCTGAGGGGTGCTTATCAAATGACACATGATTTTTTTGATTTAAATGCTTTCTAAATAAGCAAGAATTTTGGAAAAAAAGCTGGATCTCATTTGAGCCCGGAATACCTAATCTGAGACAGGTTAAGGCCGTGGTGAGCTGTTCAATTTCAACTCTGAGGGGTGCTAATCAAATGACAAATGATTTTTTTGATTTAAATGCTTTCTAAATGAGCAAGAAGGTCGGAAAAAAAAGTTAGATCTCATTTGAGCCCATAATACCTAATCTGAGACAGGTTAAGGCCGTGGTGAGCTGTTCAATTTCAACTCTGAGGGGCGCTAATCAAATGACAAATGATTTTTTTGATTCATATGCCTTTTAATTAACCAAGATCTCAAAAAAAAAAGTTAGATCTTATTGAGCCTGGAATACCTAACCTGAGACAGGTTGAGTGTTGCTATTTTATTGACAGATGATTGTTTTGACTCGGAGGCCTCTCACTGGATTTAAAATTATGAAAAAATCGAGCTAGATTTTTTTTGGTATCGCATCACCCATATCAAGTCCGGCCGAGCAGTTGAATTTGGACTCTGAGAGATGCTAAGCAATTGACAAATGATTTTTTCGATTAAAATGACTTTAAATCAAGCAAGTATTCTTGAAAAAAAAGTTAGATCTCATTTGAGCCCGGAACACTGAACCTGAGACAAGTTGACTTTTGGATATAAACTTACATATTTGATTTTTTATTCACAAATGATTTTTTCGACTCAGAGGCCTCCATTTGGATTCAAAATTATAAAAAAATCAAGCTAAATTCTTTTCGGTATCGGATGACCTATTTCTGGTCGGGCCTAGCAGTGGAATCTTGACTCTGAGAGATGATTTTTTTCTGGCTGTGGCTCCATAATTTAGGGACATTGTATTGAAAACTATAATCAACTGTTTTGAACACGGAACCTCTTACCTAGGCAGAGTATGAATAAAAAAGAATTAGTCAAGCTATGCCTAGTCAAATGATAGTCAATTTTTCCATAAAAGTGAAAAACAAAATTCGAATCTAAAAAATTGTTGCACTGTTAGTTTATTATTTAGATATTATTTCATTTTGGTACAGCTTTTTACATAATTTTTAAGTTTTTACAAATTTATTAAGTATTTTTCAATTTTTAAACTTGAAATTAAAGCATAAATGAAAAAAAAAATTGTATTGTTAAAAAACAGCTACTGGTAATTGTTCCTTAACTCGACCAACGTCAATAACTCTTAATTTTTCGCTGCTTGCTGAAAAATCATTTGAAGAAAAGTCTGTCGTTGAAGGTCACCAGTGGAGGCTGATCCAGTTGGATTTAATGTGTCTGACTGAAATAAAATAAAAATTCATTAGTAAAGATGCAGCATATTCTGTGTTAACAACAAGCACTACAGTTGCCAAGTAAGCAATCTAAGAAAATTTAATTTAAATATTAAAAAAAAAAAAATTATTAAAATTAAAATAACTTGACTTAAGTTTGTAAATAAGAAAATTACAGTTAAACAAATTAAATTTATAATGCAACACATTCTTTCAAAATTACACCTTCATAAATTAATTAATTCTCGCCAAGAACAACTTTGTATGGCCTAGTAGATGTATAAAACTTATTAATTAATTCTAGATAACTATTTGAAGGTAAAGTATTCTTTAAGAATCCTAAGTTTAAAGATGACAAGATTAATTAAAGTAATTTTAATAAATAACGTTTGGTTTGTTAAATTTCCACTTTATAAAGTGGTAATTTTGAACCAAAATAAATCAATTGCGTTTATTGAAATTATTTTTATTTGAACATAAAAATTCATCAAGTAGATAAAAACTCAATTAATTTGTTAAGAGAGTAATGATTAGTGTACTCAGTGGGGTACTGCCCTCCTACTTACCCTAGGCTCTTTGATTGAGCCGTGGTCTAGCCCGGTGTTCAGCTTTGGTTAAGTTCGTTGACTGAGCCGCAATCCGGTCAAGCGCGTAGCTTCCGTCGAGCTCGTTGAGGGATCTGTAGTCCGGCCAACCTGCCAACTTTGGTCGGTCTTTTTTCTCAACCCGTAGTCCGGCGAGTTTAACAGATTCGGTCGGAATAATTAAATAATAATGGAAATAATTTTGAATTTAATCATTTTGAAAAATAAAAATTTCAGAGTACTTACTTAATTTTTTTTAACAAAAACAGAGATTAAAAAATAAATTTCACCGTCCACTGCAGCACGATGACCAAACTTTACTTGAGTTCTTGCACACTTTAATTATAATTATCTTTCTTTTTTCACTTTTATTATTATTTCATACGTATTGTGGATAAACAATCACACAATTTCGAACACGTGTACCGGTATGACTTTTGGTTATGTTTATGTTCACGATTCATAATAATATATGCATTGAAATTTTCCATTCTATTTTCCGTTCCTTTATTTATGATTTTTTTTATTATTTTCAATCGTCGATCACATAAAATATAAATATTTTAGAACCATAGTGTTATAATAATTAGGAATCAGCGAAAAATAATTAATCTGAAACTTCTCTGCTGTCAAATAGGGATGAATCACCGTGTATATATGTACCTAGATGCGTTGATGAGAGGTTAGTTTACAAATCGGAGCAGCAGCATGCAGCTCCGATGTCACAAAATTGATAAAAAATAATCAAATAATTTTATAGAAATATAATTTTAATCGATGAATCATGCTTGCTGTTTGAAAATCCTAACCTTTCCCTGCTGTATAGCCACACGTACAATGGACTTGAAAAAATTTTTTTCTTTTGCTAAATATTTTAACACCTATGGAGTCAGGGCAGTGACCTAGCGCATAGGATAGCGATTGCAACCTGGAGATGATATCCCCAGGAAGTTTTGACTCCGGAGAGGCCAGGGCGGATACCTGGTGCACCTGGTGATACTTACGCCTTGGAGATGATTTCCCCAGGAAGTTTGGACTCCGGAGGGGTCAGGCTGAACACCTGGTGCAGCTGGTGATATTTACGCCTTGGAGATGATTTCCCCAGGAAGTTTCGACTCCGGAGGGGTCAGGGCGGACATCTGGTGAACCTGGTGATACTTACGCCTTGGAGATGATTTCCCTTAGAACTTTTGACTCCGGAGGGGCCAGGGCGGATGCTTGGTGCACCTGGTTATACTGAGGCCTTGGAGATGATTTCCCGAGAAAGTTTTGACTCCGGAGGGGCCAGGGCGGACACCTGCTGATACTTACGCCTTGGAGATGATTTCATCAAGAAATTTTGACCCTGGATGTCCAAACTTCCTGAGGAAAACCATCTCCAAGGCGTAAGTATCACCAGGTGCACCAGGTGTTCAGCCTGATCCCTCTGGTGTCCAAACTTCCTGGGGAAATCATCTCCAAGGCCTCAGTATAACCAGGTGCACCTGGTATCCGCCCTGGCCCCTCCGGAGTCCAAACTTCCTTAGGAAAACCATCTCCAAGGCGTAAGTATCACCAGATGCACCAGGTGTTCAGCCTGACCCCTCCGGAGTCCAAACTTCCTGGGGAAATCATGTCCAGGTTGTAATCGCTATCCTATGCACTAGGTCTCCGCCCTGACTCCATAGGTGTTAAAATATTTAGCAAAAGAAAAAAAATTTGTTCAAGTCCATTGTACGTGTGGCTATACAGCAGGGCTGGTATTGTCAGAATAATATTTTAAAATTACATCAAAATGGATGAGAAAAATGTTCAACATAAGGAAAAAAAAAAAGAAAAATTTCAGAGTCAAGTTATGATACTGAACATATTTTTGTTAGTAATAAATGTTACAATTTAAAATAAAAAGGTTTACGTTATAGCTGGCCAGAATCCCTATGCGTAAAGCATTGGCCTTCTGTCAAGAATCTGGCGATTAACCCTACTAAATTTCTGCCCAATTTCGCTAAATCTGCCCACTGTCTGGCAATATTCTGGCGGAAATTTCTCGCAGGGGTATAACAGAAAATTAACACAAAAAAGTTTTTTCGAGTTTCAATCTCCATTTTTCCGTGTTACGAGGCTTGATGACACGGCATTGATGATTTTTTTTTTCATTTTAGAATTGATTTTTCTACTAAAAATTTAATAAAATAAAAATTGGGAACGTTACAATATCAACTTTAGTTAAAATACTTTCTCATCCTTGTGGCAGCCCCAAATAAACGTAATTATTTAAAAAAAATTACTGTTCAGCCACACTAGTGTAAACTAGATGTGCTGTACCAGCTCCAGGAGACGTAATTGCTTCATAAACAGCCTGTTTGAACTCAACCAATAAAGCTAAGTCAGGATCGGGAGAGCACTTGTGGTAACAACAGTAAATTTCCCGCTCAACAAATTTTCTTTTCCGGATCCCGGACAATTTTTGGTGTGCTTTTGGTAGCAGTGCCAGTTCCTACAAAAAGTTTATTTAAAACCTCAATTTTTCATACAACTAATTGCCAAACAAAAAAAATATTGGCTTAAAAAACTTGTAGTTTTAATACAATATATAATTATTCATTTTTAATAAATGGACAATTTTACTATTATTCTATAACGTAACTGACGTTGACTTGTCCACCGGGGTAAGCTCAGAATGCTTGAGTGTCCAGGTAACATGACAACACAGATGCTTACAGTATTTTTTATAATTTTTTCGCAATAGTGAAAGACGGTAATGACCGAACCTAGGCCATGCTTAAAATATAGCTACAATGATTAAATTTGAAAGTAGAAAAAAATTATTCAAATTATTTGTTTTAAAATTACTTTGCCACTGGAATCCCTTTTTTGTTCTTTTGGTAGCCTTTAGACCAGTATTTGTGGTCACCAAATATTTTTCCTCTCTTATTTGGTGGCTTCACCAATTTATTGGCTTTTTTCGGTGGCGGCGCATCATTTTGATTAATTCCTTGATCACTATCAAGATCTCCCTCTGACTCATTTTCTCTTTCACTCATTTTTAAAATTAAAATTTAATAAACGTAATAAATGCGAAAAAAAATGTGCGCAAGATAGGTAACTATATATGTATACGTTTATAAAAATCTTAATAAATGTAAAAAGTAATTATAAAACTATTTTTACAAACTATTCAAATCCTGTGTTTACTTTGCTCAACATAGGTTATAACAACAAAAAATAAAACATACGAATATGAAAAAAAAAAAAGTATACGATATATTCCATTGCTAATAGTTCAGAATCCTCTAAATTTTCTACAATTCTCCCAAAGATTTTTTTAATTCGAAGGTATTTTTTGAATTTTTTTTTTTTTTGTTTTTTTCATTTTTCAAATAATACAAGTTTTTGTTAAAACGAGCATTTCTTTAATGAAGGAAAAAGACTACATGATCTTTAAACAGCCTTTGCAATTTGGACTAGATTCAACCAACCAATTAATACGTATTTTATTAATGACTATTTTTTCTTTATCATTCTCGACATCTTTTTTTATTAGCGTTTTCTCTAATCTTATGTCTTCGACAATTCTGATAATTTAAGGCTTTATTTTTATTTAAAAAAAGCTAAATTTTGGGTCATGATAAGATTATTTTAGTTTGTAATTTTTAAATCATTTTTAAATTTAAAAAATTTTTTTATATATCATTTTTGTCGTACTTGCCGTGAAATTACCACCAAGACACAACGTTCTCCAGTGGTTATACGTCAAAAGCTTGAATTTTATATAAAAAAGTATCAATAATTGGTTGAAGATCTATGATATAAAATTAAAAATTATTATTATTTTGTGTTATTTATCAGTTAGTAACACATCATGATATTATCTTTAAGTAAAATTTTGTTGATAGCAAGTAGTTTTATCAAAAAATTTTCAATACATTGAAATATGAAAGGGATAAACAAGTACTTATCTTTTTAAAAAATAATCGAACGCTCTAAAAAAATGAACTTTTCGGAAAAAAATGTTTTGTTTTGTATTAAAAAAGTAAATCGTTTCATTTAACGATTGAAATTTTTTGACAGCAATAATCAATATTGTAAAAAAACTATTTTTTTTTAACAGCCGAAAACCACGTTTTTGACTTTGTTTTTTTTAATTTCATTTTTAAAAAGTTTTATTTTATTGATAGTATAACATAAAAAATAATTTTTTCAAAATTAAAATTTTTTTTTTTATTTGATGATAAACTGTTTTACCCATATCACAATTATAAAAAAAAAATTCTTATGAAAAGTTGAGTAGGCCTTCTTGAAGAACTTAGCTTCGGTAGGCTCTTGGTGATTCCAAATCACCCTCGTAAAGATGTAGCTAAGATTCAGTAATCATTCTTAATAAATCAAAAAAAGTGAATTAAACTGAATAAAAACTGTGCATATTTTTTTGTTAGATATTGAAAATTTAGGGCAAAAAAGTGATTTTTTGAGTTAAAAAAATTACGTCAATTTTCAAAAAATTCATTCAGCATGCTTATATTCTAAATAAAAAAAATTAAGTCATTGTTGTTTCGTTTGCGGCAGAGGCAGCAAGAAAAGGCACTTCTCGGCCTCGTAGTTAAAAAAAAAAAAATTTTTATTGAATCCCTTATATTTTTGTAAGGTTGAGACTAGGTACCAGTGCCGTGTACCAATGCACGGTACACGGTACACGGTACACGGTGCGAGGTAGACGGTACACGAGAACATATTTCAAATAAGTCTTTTTAAGCACGGTACACGGTACACGGTGCACGTAGAGAGCTTTTGTGTACACGGTACACGCTGCTTTTGTTTTATCAGAGCCTTGGTACACGGTACACGTAGCATTGATCCTGGCAGTGTGACTTGGTGCACGGCACACGGTACACGGTACACATCGCATTGATCCTGGCAGTGTGACTTGGTGCACGGTACACGGTACACGGTACACGTCGCATTGATCCTGGCAGCGTGACTTGGTGCACGGTACACGGTACACGTTACACGTCACATTGAACCTGGCAGCGTGACTTGGTGCACGGTACACGGTACACGTCGCATTGGTCCTGGCAGTGTGACTTGGTACACGGTACACGGTACACGTCGCATTGATCCTGGCAGCGTGACTTGGTGCACAGTACACGGTACACGGTACACGTCATATTAATCTTGGCAGCGTGACTTGGTGCACGGTACATGGTACACGGTACACGTCGCATTCATCTTGGTAGCGTGACTTGGTGCGGGGCACACGGTACACGGTACGCGTCCCATTCATCTTGGCAGCGTGACTTGGTGCACGGTACACGGTACACGGTACACGTCACATTGATCCTGGCAGCGTGACTTGGTGCACGGTACACGGTACACGGTACACGTCGCATTGATCCTGGCAGCGTGACTTGGTGCACGGTGCACGGTACACGGTACACGTCGCATTGATCTTGGCAGCTTGACTTGGTGCACGGCACACGGTACACGGTACACGTCCCATTCATCTTGGCAGCGTGACTTGGTGCACGGTACACGTTACACGTCGCATTGATCCTGGCAGCGTGACTTGGTGCACGGTACACGGTACACGTTACACGTCACACTGATCTTGGCAGCGTGACTTGGTGCACGGTACACGGTACATGGTACACGTCGCATTGATCCTGGCAGTGTGACTTGGTACACAGTACACGGTACACGTTGCATTGATCCTGGCATCGTGACTTGGTGCACAGTACACGTTACAGGGTACAAGTCATATTAATCTTGGCAGCATGAGTTGGTGCACGGTACACGGTACACGGTACACGTCACATTGATCCTGGCAGTGTGACTTGGTGCACGGTACACGGTACACGGTACACGTCGCATTGATCCTGGCAGTGTGACTTGGTGCACGGTACACGTCGCATTGATCCCGGCAGTGTGACTTGGTGCACGGTACACGGTACACGTCGCATTGATCCTGGCAATGTGACTTGGTGCACTGTACACGGTACAAGGTACAAGTAGCATTTATCCTGGCAGTGTGACTTGGTGCACGGTACACGCTACACGGTACACGTCGCATTGATCCTGGCAGTGTGACTTGGTGCACGGCACACGGTACACGGTACACGTCGCATTGATCTTGGCAGTGAGATTCGGTAACTGATGTTAAAATCTGAATATTTTTCAAGGAGTCAAAAATTAGTTATTTTCAAAAATTTTCTTGGATATTTACCTATAATTTTTTTATATTTTGTTAAATTGAATTTATTATTTTAATGTGGTATTTCTCAATTTTCGGAAACCCGATGCAGGTACTTAGGTAATTTAGCACCCGAATCTTATTACCCGATTCCGATCCGCATACCTATTTTAAACTCATTCAAATTTCAAGTTTCAATTATTAGTGCTCTTTATATCATAGTCAAGATTAGTTTTTTCTCAAAAGGCAAACTCTCCTTTTATGAATTTGAAAATTTATAGTTTACTCTAATTAAACCAGGTGCAAAAATTTTTCTCCATCTTCTGACCTCAAAATCGGACCTTCACTTCTTTGTTTTCAGTGGATGGAAAAAAAAAATTGCCTACCTTGGTCGGGCAATTTTCTTTTATTTACATCTTAATCTTAATTTGAGACTTTTCGGGTTATTATTAAAATGAATCACTCGTAAAAACTTTAGTTTTTCTATATAAACTTATAACAGTATTATTATTTGAAAAGGAGTTTCAAATTTTTCTAAATAGTATTTAAAATTTGATGAAAATTTTTAGTTTTTTCTGTAATTTAAATGAGACATGAAAGAAACTTCGAGATTTGACGACTCGAACAAAATTAAAATAAAATTTAAAAGTGGTTTCCAACACCTCTACTCTTATTTTTCGCGGTAAGAATCATAAATTTCAAGCTTTTCTAATGAAATTTGAAGAACTTCATCAAAATAATAATTAATAGGTTTGATTTTTTAAATCAGATTATCATTTTTTGGTAAACTTATTTTTTAATTAATTTTAGACAGTCATTATAATTTTTACACAGTTGAACCTCGCAATAGGCTTGGTCCTTCTTACACTGTTGGGGGACTTCCAGGAATTTTCTTAGACTCTCCATTGCTTCCATGGGAACATTTTGCGAGCCTATTCCGAGGTTTTAATGCGTATTTAATTAATCCTACTGTACATGATATGATAACCACTTTGAATTTTAAGTGTATGTTTGGTATGTGATTACAAAATGATCAATTAATAAAAAAATTAATCAATTACAATTTAATAAAAAAAAATAAGCCATAGAATAATTAGGATTTAAAGAAGAATTCGGTGGCGGAAAAAAAAAAAAAAACATATCCTGCAAAATAAGTACACGAACTGCTTCAACTCAAAGAATTTGAATTCTTCGGACTGAAGAGTCCGAAAGTCCGAGTCCAAGAAGTCGAGTAGCTCGATACGAGAGTCAGTCAAAAATTTGTTTTACAGAAAAGGCCACTTCAAATTTTTTACTTAAGCTTTACAATTTTTTAACAATACACTATGTTTTACAATGTAAAAAGATAAAATAAACTGATGTTCCGATTGAAGAAAGATTATTTGTTTTCAACTTTTTAAAATAAATAAAAAACTTTAGTTGATAAATCATCGAAAATTAAAAAAAAAATTTATTTTTTAATTAAAATTAAAAAATAAATTTTAAAAAAATTAAAAAATTTTAAGAAAATTAAAAAAAAAATTTATTTTTTAATTTTTAATATAGCAACTATTAGTATTTCTATTAGTAAGGTAGGTACCTAATGTGGTCATGTACCTAATGTAGTCACTCCTGACATTTTGAAAATGCTCGATCCATGATATTTCTACCGGCTAGGAAAAAGTCAAAAAAAATAATAATTAATGAAGTTTTGAGTAGTTTGGTACATTTAAATATGACTGTTGCATTTGACTCGTGGCAAAAAGTGATTTGTTTTTGGTTTTCTCGACGAAAATCAATATTATTTAATACTTTACTTATTAAACAAGATGCGCTCGATTGAAATCACAATTTATAGGCCTGATTCTTTATCCTTCCACATTTCAAACTCTGTTTTATTTTTTAGCCAACCCATTTTTAGTATTTGACACTGATTAAAAAAAAATTTAAATTACATAAACCCTAGTTGACCACCCCCTTTAATTTGAACTGTATACTCGGCATGTTGATTCTGAATTTTTGTTTAAAAATTTTTTCAATAAAGCTAATTTGATGACGTTTTTTTTTAATCTGTTTTACTGAAAAATATGTTTAATTAGTCAGGAAAACTCTGGAGAAAGTCACACTTAGCCACACAACTTTTTTTACAATTTCATTTATTTTAAGTAAAAATTAATTATTCCACGCTCTGAAATGAACCAATAGATAAAAATAAAAGTCATCGCGTAGGAGGTGGATACATTGGGTGCACAAATTTTTGGTATTTCAAAAACTCCACTTTAATAAATGAATTGATATTTAAACTCTATTAATTTTAATCGGTTGTGTATAAGGTCTTAGTTAAAAGCACTTAAATCAAGTTTTAAAGTGAGACCACATTTGTTAAAAAATATTGATTTGGTGGGCCGCATCACACGTTAGCGCTTAGAATAGCCACATTAGCTTCACCTACCTTATTTGTTAAAATTATAAATGTTCTTCAAGGAGAGTAAATCATAAAAATCGGTATTTATTCTTCTTTTTAATTAAGGGAAAAATAATTATGAGATTAATTAAACATTAAAATGACAAATTTTACGTTGAAACTGTTTTAAAATCTTCATGCAGCCAAAAGTGGACAAAATTATACTAATTTTATTTCAATAATTTTGAAAACATTGTTGAAAAAAAATTGAAAAGATTCGAACCAAAGCCAGACGATAAAAAATAGATCACAGATCTAAATTTTCTTAAAAATGAGTAATGTTTTAAAAATGTATTCTAATTTATTTAAAAAGATGAAAAATTTATCAAAGGTTTTAAGTAAAAAGATTGTAATTTAGTTGCGAATAGTTTAAACGAGTTCAAGCAGTCAAAACAAAAAATTTAAAATCTTTTTTTTTCAGATAACAAACACACCAACAAATTGCCAGATTTAACCGTAATCAAGCCAAAAAATTATGCATTTATTCTTTTTCGTTCAGGTGATTCTGAAGTGCGTAGCCCCTCGAGAGTTTGCTAAGGGTTGGCTAATTCTTTTTCAGCGATGTATAATGTTTTTTTCATTGCATAGGCCCCGAAAATGCAAACTCCCTCCTATGTAGCAAGAGGGAAAGTTGTTTTTTGGACCTGTGCAGCAAAAAAAATTAATTTTTTTTTTTCAATTAAATTGGCCAATTTTTGGAATAAACTTTGATAAAAAAATTGATGAATATATTATTAAACAAATAAATGTATGCATTTCAGCATCATTTCGCAATTGTAATTTTATTTTACAAAAAAATTTTTAGTTCAAGTATATACATGGGCTTTTCCTGTGTAGTTTCTAGAGTACAAGATTAACTTACTTAAAATCTGACTTGAAAAAAAATTATCAATTAAGCGGCCATCTATACATGAATAAGCAATACCACCAGTGTTCAAATTAAAGCTGTAAATTCAAATGCGTATAAATAAACCATTAATAAATATAATTCTTTATAACTGAAGCATCAACTGCTGATAATTTGTAAGCTTTTGTAATTAGATAAGAATTAAAACAATTTTAATTAAAACTTCCAAAACTCGTCAAAGTTGTTTCACCTGATTAATAATAATTTAAAAAAAAAAAAAAAGTTTGTTGCATATACAATACAGAAAATATTTATAATTTTATAAAAATTTCCATTAGTATTTAATAAAAACAATAAATTTGAAAATGTATTGTTTGAACAAAGTATCATTAAAATAAAATAATTATTTTTTAAGTCCAAGTAAAAACTTGCTTAAAATTATTATAACATAAAAATTAAATGAATCCTTAAAATAAAATCACAATATGAAATAAATATGATGTTCACTAAGTGTAGCTCATTACTTTATTGTCTTTAAAATTAAGTTTTAATTATAGGTGCTTAATTATTAAATCTGATTTACATGAATTACTTAATCTTTTTTTTTAAATTCTTGTTTTTTTAGATTTTTTTTTTTTCCAATTTGATGGAGTGGTAGCCAAATACCTAGCAGGCTTACCTCTTATTTTGATCGGTTTGGTTACTTGAATATCTTCAATTTCTATTTCATTACTACTTGACGAGGCTGACAGTGGTTGTTTTGATGACGATGGTGATGGTAATGATGGTGATAATGGTGATGATTCTGTAATGGCAAGTGGAGAATTGTTAGAACTAACTTTTTTGAAAGACGGTACTTGATCATCTTGGTTCATCGATAATTTTTTATCCAAATCTTTTAGTAATTTGAACCCACGATCAAAATTTTGACCATTCATCAAACTTATTTTGTCTAAGACTCTATTTATGACTGGAGTTAAGATTTTTCTTTTTTGGGGAACAGTCAGTGGTGTTTTTCTTTTGGTATTATTATTTAAATTGCGTTTGATTACTGTTGGGTTTAATGTATTAATTAAACATTTTCTAGTTATATTATTTTCAACTAAAATTTGCTGGCTCATCATGTAATAACCTCTGCTCCATCTAATATCCGAAAGATCAGGATAGAAAAGATTTTGTTCAAATATTTTTCTCACATTAAAAATGTGTTGGCAAGGCAAAGAGTATCTTTTCCAAAATGTACAATCGCATTTAGAAATACTGCAACTCAGATTTTGATTTTTCGACTGAAATCTACAAGATTTTTCTAAGGTGTTAATGTCTTGAAAAGTAACAGCTCCGATGTAAGTCATTTTCTTAGCCACAAGATTATAAGCAAAACTTGATAAATAATCTTCCCATCGTACTAATGCTTCTGTAATTTCTTGATCTGCACTTTCAGTATGGATTTCTTTTTGTAAAAATGTTTTTGAAATTTTGAATACAATTTCAGATTCATCAGACTCAAGTCATTTAAAAAATTTAACTAAGAAATCCATTAAGGAATTTAATTTTTTTATCATATTTTTTAATTTTGCGTTTAAACTTTCTAATCTATTATTAGTAAGATTTCCTAAATTTTTACTAACCATGCCATAGTCAGTCCATTGTTCACGGATATGATGCCATTCTTTATTTAAGTAATCCAATACAATTTGCGGAGCAAGTTCACACAATTTTTTGTAATACTTAAAATATTCTGCTTCTGACTGGCTGTAAATCAACTTCTGTATAAGTTCCAAGCAGTTTTTTGAATTTTCTGACTTGAAACTTTTTTCCAAAAACTTTCTTTTAAAAATTTGCATAGAGTGAAATCTGCATACATGTTTGTGCACTTTTGGAAATTGCTGACCTCTCTTTTGCATCTTTATCACTCATAATGACTTCTATTTTGTCACAGCCTTCTTCATTGTGACTTTTGAATGTTTTGAGTAGCCACTGAACGAGGCCAAATATTTTTATCCTCCTCTGAGATTTTTTATCTCAAAACCCGACTGTTGATGGTTGTGTGTTTTAATTCGGTGCCAATAATTTAAGAAGAAGAAGCAATCAGCTGAGTTATTCAAAAATTTCATAAAATTATGAAGTGTTGATCTTGACTTGACAGTTGACACTTGTATAAATTAATCAACAAGATCAAGTGATTGTAAAATAAATGGTTTTTTAATTTTTTACTACAATTCTTGATAAATGATCTGTTTTGTGTTATATTGTGTATCATTGAGTGAATTGTGTCTAGTTTGGGTGAATTAAACTTAATTAAAGTGGTTTTTTATTATTTATATCAATGCTGATAATAATTGAATACAGTTAAATTTTAAAGTTAAATAAAAATAAATTTGATCATCAAATCATTAAAGAGGTGTTGCTATAAATTAAATGTTATCTTTTTTTTTAACTAAAAAATTACCATTCCATTCTACTGAATCATCAGTTTTAGTTAAGTCCATAAGAGAGTCATGCTGATAGTTTTTTTTTCCCCAAAAATACTGATATTTTTTAATAGAGTCAAAATTTTACACAGCTTTAAAATACTATTGTAGTCAGATTAATTTACATAAATACTTGTTTCATTTAATTATATAAAAGTATAATTTGCCATCCATAATAGTCTCTATCGCAAGGCTTTTTTCGATAATATCATTCTATTGTACAAGTTTTATTTATATTATATATATTATTGAATACAGAGACTCAGGCGGGTAATTTTTTTTCCAAACTATTAATATAATAATAATAATAACAACATAAAGAGCACTGTTCATTAATTCAAATTCAAATAAAATAAAAAGTAAATGATGAATGATGATACATTGAGTTTGCTGAGAAAAAAAAAACTAAAATAGCAGAAAAAATATGTAAAAAAATGACAATTGTTAAATTGAAAATATATAGTAAATTTAATTATTATCCTTTTTTTTAACCGTACTTGATAGGTTTTAAAAGCATTTCAAGCAATTTTTAAATTATTTTAGGTTTTTTTGTAAATATCTCAATTGTAATTTTTGTTACCAGCTAAAAAGTTTGAAAGTTGTTTTTACTTAGAGATAATTAGGAAAGTATGGTCATCATATCACATACATGACTTTCAGTAAAGGAGGATTGTGCTGCTGGCGCATTAAATTTTCATCATCACTATAATTTTTTGTTTTCTGTTTCAAATATATAAAATTAGTACACAGAGTGTGCTGAATTTTTTGTTATGACCGAATTACAAAATGTTTTAAATAATTATGATTGCCAAGAATCATATAAAAATAATAAAAAAAATAATTTTATCAAATGATTAATAAATTATTAATTAAGTCATTATTAATGAAGTCACAAAAATAAATGAAAAATATAATTATCATTCATATGAATAAGTTAATAGTTAATTAACATTATCATTGATAAGATAAAATAATGTTAATTATTAACATTTATCATAAAAATAAGACACAAGTTTTGTGTTTATTAAGACAAAAAAAAATCAAACTTTTGCAGCACAAAAGAATATAAAACCTCAAATAAAACTTATAAAAATATTAAATAAGTTTTTGTGCGCACTACCTCAACAGGTGTTTTCTTTACAAAATATCATCAATAAATCCTTTAAAATTTTTTTTATTACAGGTTATAAAACACCTGTTGAGGTAGTGAGCACTTATTCAGCACTCATGGTTGATTGGCATTGCGCTGATGCAGATTGTCGTCAGCATCACCTTCTTCAATATTATCAGGCTGATGTCGAAGTTCATTGTCTGGATCTCCTTGGTTTTGTTGACCATCCTGGTCTTGTTCTTCAGGCAGTGGAGCTGGGTTGTCTATGTTGTTGCCATCCACTCCATTATTATAGTTTACATTTTCATGTAGAGGCTGATTATTTTGCTCATAGGCTTGGTTGTGCCCACCACCAACAGATTGAAGCACACCTTGGTTCCAATTATTCTGGTTTTGGTAATAACCATATGCTCTTTTTTGGCAAGACTCCGAAAGAAGTGACAAGAAATTTGCCAAGCGGCCCTGAGCCTGAGCTGCCCTTACTTGTCTCCCTGCACGCCTTCGGCGATACCCTCGACCTCGGCCTCCTGGAACACCAATATATATAAAAATTTTTTTAAATTTTATATTTTTTTACATTAATTTCATTATTTTATATTTTTTACATTAACTTTCTTTAATTGAAATTTTTTATTTTACATTAACTTTATTGAATTGAAAATTTATTTAATAGCAAAAAAATAACCAGCTGATGGTTTTTGAGAATTATTTATGAATACTCAAATTTTTATTTTTATTTTTATTCAACAATCTATTAATTTATCAATTTATTAGTCAATACTTTTTAATTTAAACAGTCTATTTATTTTTCCATAGACAAAACTTTTTGATTAAATTAAATGAATAGTTTATTTTCATACCTCTCCTGAAGTTATTAACAAAGCGCTGGCCTTGGGGTTGTTGTTGAGGCAGCATTCTTGGCTGGTACGGTCCCTGTGGTTGCTGCTGCTGGGGAAGCGCTGGCTGCTGTTGCTGCAGCTGCCCTTCGGGCAGTACTTGTTGAGGCAGCATCCTTGGCTGGTACGGTCCCTGTAGTTGCTGCTGCTGGGGAAGCGCTGGCTGCTGTTGCTGCAGCTGCCCTTCGGGCAGTACTTGTTGAGGCAGCATCCTTGGCTGGTACGGTCGCTGTGGCTGCTGCTGCTGCTGCTGGGGAAGCGCTGGCTGCTGTTGCTGCAGCTGCCCTTCGGGCAGTACTTGTTGAGGCAGCATCCTTGGCTGGTGTGGTCCCTGTGGCTGCTCCTGCTGGGGAAGCGCTGGCTGCTCTTGTTGGTCCATGTTTAATACTAGTTAGCAATATTTTAATTATTACTTTTCTGAGTTTAGTTGAATTAACAATATTAAATGAATATAAAAAATTTCTTTTTAAAAGTAATGATGAGTAATAGAAAAATAGAACTCAATTTTTTACACTATCTTACTCTCTAATAGTTAACTTTTGAAAATTTTTTGGATGATTAAGAGTTTTTATTTTACATTAGGAAGCATTTAATAAATTTAATAAAAAAAAAAATACAAGTAAAATGATGATTTTTTTTTTTATAAATGGAGTTTGATATCTAACGTTTCGTTGACCTTGCTTTTTTTTTTAAAATCCGTACATTCTCGTTTCAATCGCGGCAATCCGAAGAAAACTAGATTTTTTTCTGAATCGTAAACTTCATTTTAATATGTTTATATTTTTTTTTTACTTTACTATGATTTTTTTTACTATACTATGATTAAATTTTTATAGTACTCCTGGTCACTTTAACCTCAAAATCAAATTTTTTATACGTGTTGATCAAATTTTTGTTCGGTGACTCGTACTATAAAATAGTATTTGCAGTGGTGGTTATCAAAATTGTACAATTGTGATAATTATATACATTAAAAATCAGTTTTAATGAATTTTTTTTAATTACCTGAGTTCTCGATTTTACACTTGATCGAGCCGCGTGTTCAGTCTTGATTGAATGATGTACGATGAAAGAACGCACCGGATCACACCGTATATATCGAACACATGTCTCCAACTCGCGAGTCGCGACGCCATCGATTTCGTTAAGTCTTGTTTTCATGGTACACATATATTCATACACAGTTACACAAATAGAGATGGACAAAAACGTGTTCAATAAGGAGCTCCCACTTTCCAGTACCAACTCAAAGTAGAAAAAAAAAGAAGTTCAGAAAAAGGACGTTGTAATATATAATAAGCTTATTACTTATAATATTTATTCATATTGATTGATGATAGATAGTGAGATGAGAAAGAAATGTGATGAGTGAAGTGGAAAATATATAAATAAGCGGAGAAAATAAGTGAATAAAGAAGAAAACTGAAGAAATCGGCATCGCTACGAGAAAAGAGTAAGTGTTACTATATTATGTTATGTTACTAAAATCAGTGGCTTCTTAAATTTTCAATACTAATTTTCATGATATATGTGAGAAATGACTTGAAACTAAAATGGTGTTTTTACATATACAGCTACATGCTTGATAAAATTTAAATAATGAATTAAATTCTTTTTGTGATAATAAAATATTTCTAATCATTTTAATTCATTGAAAGAAAAATCCATTTTGAAGTTTTTAAAATTAAAAAACTGAAGTTTTTTCTTATTATTATCATATAAAAAAAAAAAAAAAAATCAAAATTATTAACATATATTATAATTGTATATACTTTATTACTTTCAAACTTACAAACATACTTTATTACTTTCAAACTTACAAACACATTTGTTACATTTACAATTTTTTTAAAATTATCAATAAAGCTATCTTACAAACACATTTACAATTTATTTACTCATCTACATTATCATTGTTTTTGTCTAAATCTGAAAATAGCTTATGAAATAGTAAGGATATAAAATAAAAATAAAGTAAAATGTAAAAAATCTCCGGATTTTAGTTTATTTTGGAAATCTCTAGTTTATGAGCAACTATTTGAGGAAGAAAGTGGTTTTTTTTTTATTAATCATTTTTTTTATTATGTAATTACATCAGAAATATTATAAAAATACTGCAATTAAATTAAAAAGAACCACTCGCAATTAGAGTTTTTTTTTTTCATTCTTATATTTATTATTTTACCATAGAAATAAGAATATATGTTTTTGCATTATAATCAGGTTTATTTTTGTAAGCTTCACTTACACAAAGTTCATTATTGCCACAAAATCTTTAAGATTTATTCGGCTGACAATAAAGGTGAACTGTAATTGTTTTTGTGTAAAGTCAACCATGCCTGTGAACATTCAGGGCCAAGCTCTTAATGTAAGCTTTAAAATGATGATCTCATACAAGTTAAAAAATATAAATAATAACCCACAATTACAAATTTAGCTTTACATGGGAGGAAATTTTCGGTATTATTTCAGGGTATATTACTGTTATTATATTGAGCTCAGAAAAAACAGAAAAAAGTGCGGCCATTTTGCAATTTTGATCCAACCAACTTGAAATTTTCAATAACATAATTTTTAGGTTTTTCTCCTATTTTTATATACATATTTATTTACTTGTTTTTAAATTTATAGTTGTTGTTTCATTAATAATAAGTTAACACGTGTTCTAATAGGAATCAATCATTGTTTTCTTAAATTGTTGTGTCATTTTTTTAAAAATGCAGAGAGCGTAAAAATATTTATGTGCATCGTTCAGAAGAGTTTTAGATCACTTCACTGGCTATTTTAATATTAAAAATATAACAGCGATTAAAAATATAACAGCGAAAAAAGTTCACGGAGTGGCATATTTTCTTATATTTTCTTATAACCGCATACGGGTCAGAACAAGAATCTCAATCTATATAACTTTATTGCATGTCTTGATCTCAAAATTTATATACATTATCTTGCGGTCTTTATATTTAATTTGAAATAAATAGAACTTTTAAAAACTTTTTCACAGAGAATTTTTTTTACTTTTTTCATTTGTTGATTGAAAAATAGGTCAGGTTTTGGAATTTTTCCTAATTTAAAAAAAAAAAATTCAACTTTAGATAAATTCTAAATGAAAATACAAATCTTCAAAAACATTGTGACAAATTTTTAAGAAGATTAGTTGATTACGACCGGAGTGTTGATGGTTTTCAAAATAAAAACATTTTTTAGGGAGCTGTGGCGCGCTCAAAACCATACAATAGAACTCTTAAATTTTATGCCATGTATAATATATTATAATAAATAATAAAAATACTCTTCATTGTATTTATTTAAAAAATTTAATAATGATAATGATTCTACGGTTCTTTAAAATTCATAAAGTGTGACGTCAGTGACAAATATTTGCAATTAAGGACGTTCAACTCGAAAAATTAATCATGATGAATAAATTATGAAAATTTAGAGGCATTTTGATTGAATAATAAGAAATACTCTGTTAAAATCTGGAAGCAATTAGGACTAATAACAAAGATATCAATAATTATTGTTTTGAGAGTTTTGACTCATTAACACAGTGTCATATGGGAAATCGAACTTTTTTGTGCTTATTAACGAAGTCTCTCAATAATGGATGATGATACAAAGCACAGTTTTTTTGAGGTGTTTCAAGAGCATTTGAGGATTATTTTAAGATTTTTACGGAGACGATTAGGAGAATATTAATAACAGAAAAAAATAGTCAAAGAAAAAAAAATAGTTCTTTTGGGGTTAGGTTAGACTCGAACAACCAATCAGAGTGCTTCTATATCGGAAAAATAGTCATACGAGAAGACTTGACTTGAGCAGTCAAAGTTGAAAGTCCTTAATTAAATTTTTTAATTTCGTTAGTAACTTGTAAGAATTATTTAATTAGTAATTTACTAAATTATTTTTTAAAGTTATTTCTTATAAGGACGTTCAACTTTGACTACTCAACTCAAGTCTTCTCGTATGACTATTTTTCCGATATTATCGAAACACGCTAATTGGTTGCTCGAGTCTAACCTAACCACAAAAGTACTATTCTTGGTGAAGAAATAATTTCACTGTTAATAAACACTGACGAACTATTATCCAGACTGACTTGCTTTAGACGAGGCGATAAATTTTATCAATTAGTTTATTTAATAATACACATTATTATCACTAAGTATAATAATAATTTTTAAAAGTACTTTTAGTAAATACAGTATAAAAAATTATATTCATCATGAGATTTCGAAAATCTATCCATAATAAAATAAAATCAACTATCTAATTTAAATATCGAAAGTTATCTAATAAGAGTAAATATAATGCCAATTCTCTTGTCGTAAACTCTTCAACCGTAAAAGAAAAAAATAATTTTTTAAGTAGATTTTTCGTAATACATTTGTAATCATAGATACAAAAGCTTGCAGTTTTCAAACATGCATTGAAAACCCGAATAAAATTTCTGAAATAATGAAACTTGTCAATTTTCAATTTTTATATTTATATTTTTCAGTTCAAATCAAGATTGAAGATTGGCCACTGCAAAACACTGCAAAGGTAAGTATATATATTTTTTTACCCAATAACAATATATATTACGGCTGCCTACTGCGCCTTACTAAAAATCAAGTTATTTTTTGGCAGCCTAACGCGCCTAGCTTATACTCTAAGCTTTTATCGGCAGCCTCCTGCGCCTAGCTTGTACTCTAAGCTTTTATCGGCAGCCTACTGCGCCTTCGCTCCAAAATAAGCGTTTTGACAGTACAATTCTGTGCCTTGGCTACAAAATTAGCCTTTTTTAATTTGTTTCCCTTCTTTATATTGTCCGATGGATCATCTAAGTGATAGAAGTTTGAATACAATCTTAAATAATAATAAAGAATTACAACACGAGCACATAGATGCTTTTTTAAAATTAATTCCTACCTTTTCTTCAAACTATGTTTTCAAAACATGTCAAATTCAAAATTCAGATTATTGTGAAATTCCTGCTGATAAAAGGCATATTCAACTAATATGTAATAACCCTTCTAAAAATAAAAATAGTGTTGGTAATTGGATATGTAGCTACTATGATGGAAGAGATCTTTACATTTTTGATTCTTTAAATTCAAACATTCTCGGTGACGAGCAAAAAAAGGTTTTGCTAATTTTGCATCCTTATATTTTTTCTGAAAGTAGTAGGCACATTTTTTTTACTACAGTGGAAAAGCAAGAAAATGAATTTGATGATGGACTACTTGCTATTGCTTATGCAACGTCGGTTTTATTTGAACTAAAACCAGATATGATGTTTTATAAACAAAATGAACTCCAGAGTCACCTTTACTTTATGTTGAAAAATAATGTGATCAAACACTTTCCTTGTATAACGAAAAAAATTCCTAGTCAATTAATTTTAAGATTCACCTATGATAGAAGTATAATTGTTCGAGGGGAGTGTCTTGGAGGAGATCACATAGAGTTTATTCATGAAATTTTAAAATATTATTCTAATTATAAACCTCAAAGTTCTTACACGTTGAAAAACCAGAGAGAATACGAAAAATTCCCCGAGATCAAAAACATTTTCAAATTTTATTTTGAACCCCACCAGAATGTAAAACCAAACCACAATTGGAAACTTCATTTAAAAAGAAACCAATTGGTCATTGGGTTTTAAGCTATTATGACACCAAGACTATCAAGATTTACGATTCCATGGGTGCTAAGTCTCTGCATCCGGATTTTAAAAAATACTTGATCAAACTACATGAATATCACTTTACAGAAAACAAGCCGATAGAATTTCCTCAGGTTCAGAATCAGACAAATATAACTGACTGCGGATATTTTGTAACTATGTTTATTGTTTCAAAATTATTTGGAAAAGAACCAGAACAATTATATATTGATGAAAATAAATTACATCAGTTTGTTCTTAAAATTTTTGATGATAAATTTTTAGAAGTACCTTTTCCAAATTGCGACAGTAGGTCTATTCATTTAAACATACTGAAAAATAATATCCTAATAAGTGATCCCCTACAAATTCAACTATACAAGCCATCTCCAATTCTCGATAACAAAAAACTAGTAACTGTACCGAAATTTCAAAAAGACAACGAACAAATTGATAAAAAAGGACAAATAATGAACTTTAATAGCAAGTTCACTCTTAAACGACCTTATTTTTCTATATTAAAAACAAATAAAAATAAATACACCGCTCAAAATTCTTCGTTAATCCAACCAGAAGAGTTTTTAAAAAATATTCACAATAAACTACCTGTTTTGCAAATTTCTGATTCAATACCTAGTAAATCTTTTGATGACAAAAATAAAATAAAACAAAAATTTCAAAATGAGAAACAAAAATCCGATCGCAATAGTATTAAATTAACCTCTGCTCTTGACACAAATAAAATTTTTACTTTTAAGCAGTCGTGTTTATCAGTTTTAAAAACTGAAAAAAAAATCAACCTTTTTTTTGCAAATCTGAGAGTATGCAGCCACAAAATTTCATTAAAAATATTAACCAGAACTTGCCTTTCATTCAAGTTTCACTTTTAAATTCAGTCACCAACCTAGATTTAAAAAAGTCACCATTAAACATTTATGAAGAAAAAGAATTACAGTTTTCGTTTAATGAAGAATCAGAAATAACTGTTAACACTAAAAATAACAATTATGTTGCATTAGAGCAGCCATATATTTCTATTTTAAAAACTAGTACAAAACATCATGACGGGGTGTTTGAACCTAAACCAAAAAAAAAATATAAACCTTCGCCTGTTTCTCCACTTGTAAATTTAAAACCTTTGATTGGAACTAACTTGGAAAGATCTTGCCATAAAGTTTCAGTGAATAATTCAAATATTTTTTTAGAAACAAAAAATATTTCAAATGATCCGCTGAACAATTGGCAATTAATTGAACTATCTAATTCGGATAATGTATTTTGTTATGCTAATGCATCGTTGCAGAGTTTATTTCACTGCTATTCTGTAAGATATCAATATTTGACGGACCCTGATAATAATATTTTAAAAACTACATTTGAAGATTATTATACAAAGAAATCAATAGATATTCAGGCAATACGTACATTCGCTGGTGAACCATTTAAGTTCAATTCTCAAGAAGATTCCCCTGAATTTATGAATGCTTTATGTCAAAAATCTCCTAATTTATATAAAGTATTACAGCATAAATACCAGCAAGAATTAATGTGTGAAAGTTGTAACGAAATTAACTTTACTCGTACTCAAAACCAAGTTATTTGCCCAGTGGTGCTACCTGAATTTCGTCAAAATTTGACTTTGAAAGACATTGTAGACTATAATTTCAATTTTTCTAAAAGTTGTAACAGTAAATGCGAAAAATGTGGAGCAAACACAAAATTAGTTAAGGACGTTATTTTCACAGATAACAAAATCATAATTTTACAACTAATGATTTTTTATTATGACGAAGATTTCAATAAAGTAAAAACTGATTTTTACTTCAATAATAGTATTCAAAACGAAATAGTAACAATACAGAATAAGCAGTATGCCATTCTTAATGCCATCTTAAAACACGGTGAGAGCGCTAATTATGGTCACTATACCAATTTGTTGAGGGAAAGAAATGTCTGGGTTCAAGCCAACGATGAAAAAAAAATAAAAAATGTACCATGGCCTGATAATATAAATGATATTTATGTGATTTTTTTACAAGAAATTGTTGAAACTAAAAAATGTCTTTCGGTAATCCCTCCTCAACGTGAATTGCTTGATAATGCAAGCAAAAATTTTGCTACTGTGCAAAATAGTTCTGAATCAGTCAAAAGAAAAATTTTTCAGACTGAAACAGATTCTTTCGACAATCAATGTTTCTCTAAGAAAATTAAAAAACAAGAAATAATTAGATCTGATAAATTTTTGTCTGCGGAATCTGCGTCTGACATGTGTAATACCCAGAATAATATTGAGAAAATGTTATCTTCGGAACTTGATATTTCACAGCTAAAAAATAATACTAAAGGAAAAGAATTAAATAAAAACTGTAACGTTAGCTGCAGTGGGTCCAGAAATAGTTCTGAATGTATGAAAAGAAAGCTAAGTAATCATCAATATTTTTTAAGGAATAGAGACAAACTACTTTTGAAACAGAAAAATAATACTCCAGATAATGAAATTAAAAAAATTTCAGATCGGAAATTCTACATTGAACATAAAGAGACTAAGTTAGTTAAAGTTAAAAATTACCAAGCGGAAAATAAAGAAAAAATAAGTAACTATAAAACCAATTATAAGAATCTTCATAAAGAAGAAATTTCTGAAATGAATAGAATTTATTATATTGATAACAAAGATCAAATTTTATCACAAAGAAAAAAATTTTCACAAGATGAACTGAATGAAAAAAAAAAAACGTTAGCATAAAACATTCAGCTGCTACACAAATTTTAAAGAAATCTATAATAACTATTACTCAAAAAACGAAAAAATTGATTCAAGAAAAAGAAAAGTACATTACTAAAATTATGGAAAATTTTGATGATTCTCAATTCTTAGTAGATCAAAAGATTGAGGCTGATAAGCTCATTACTACTTGTATTTATGAAAGAGGTAGTCTTATAGCACATGCTAAAAACAGTCTCAAATCTTGCCAAGTATTAGTTGAATCGAAATTGACTAGATTAAGCAATGCTGACATTGTTGGTAATGAATCATATGCGTTATCTGCCTTATGCGGCGATTCGTCTCACTGCTCTAGTACTGAACCCTACTTTTTTGAGGCAGCATATAATTTTTATGAAAATTTTTCAAATGTGGGTATAGAAAAAGAGGCCATTGTTGTCAATGAGATTGGACACGCTATAAATGTTTTTCCAAGAATTGATGAAAAATCAAAAACAAATGTTGTTAAGTGGAAATGTAATCAATATTGCAAAGTAGTCGATGCTTCTATTTTATTAGAGCTCAAAAATTTATTTGAAGAGATACAAAATCTAGAATTTATAAATGCTAACAAGTACTTGAAGATTTACGATCAGTGTTCATCTGAGGCTCGAGACCCAAATAAAAAAGGACATCCTTTATATTGCTACAACCAGCCTCTGTGTTCATCAAAGTTTTTAAAGTTGTCCATTTTATCAATACATTTTCCAGAACTTCGTACAATACAGAAACGCTTATATTCTACTAAAAAGTTGTTCGTTCAAATAGAAGAATTAGAAAAAGCTATGTGTAAGGGTGATATTATTGAACTAAGACGTCTTGCTGGGGAAATAAATAAATTTTCAAAGAAATTCGGTTGTGATAAAAAATGTTTCAAAGAAAAAGATTTAAATGAAATATATTATGACGGAATCAAAGAATACGAAAAAATAAACTCAGACCCTCCTAAAACTCCTTGCGTCTCTTGTGAGAGACTTTTTTGTCGACGCAGTCTCAAACCTGTTCAAAACAACTCAATAAATATGATAGCAGATTTGCTAAATGTAGATCTTGGATCCTCAAATTATTACGAGCAATTACGAGATTACCATAAAAAAAATTCTACTGAATTTGAAAATGGTTTTATATGCCAATCTTGTGATACAAATTTAAGGAAAGGTTCGCTTCCATCACTGTGTGTTCTAAACAATCTTTTTGTCCAAAAAATTCCTGAAGAAATAAGTACTCTAAACACCTTTGAAAAAATCTTAATTCAAAGAGCTAAAGCTTTTCAAACTATTGTGAAAATGAGTACAGTTATGAATAAAAATCTTCCTCATCACCATAAATTAGATAAAGTCCAGGGTAGAACTTTTCATTTGCCATTGCCATTGGAAGAAACTTTTAAAAAGATTTGTCCTGTTGAAAATCCAATCAATTTAGATCATGAACTATTTATTTTAGTTCGCAGTCATCCTACTAAAAGTAAAATTATTTGGGAAAATTACGTTGACATTAACAAAGTTTGGAACGATTTGCAATGGTTGAAAAAAAATAACCCGATTTATTTAAACATTGTTATACCTGACTCATCTGATAAGCTTTTAGATGTAATTAAAGACCTGGATTTACAATATCAAGATACATCTGAATCAATAGATGAAATTGAATTAAAAGGAGATGACGTTGAAGGTGTTGATAATAAATCTGTTCATGCTTTGTTAACACAAAAATCACAAACTGATCCATTTTACGAACAATACTCTATTTACCCTTTGCATGCGAAAAAATTCAATGACACAGACACAAATTTGTATCAAATGTTACATGTTCAAGCTGCTCCACTAGGTTTTCGGGATAAAGATTTGGACTTAAAATGTTTTCCAGATCTTTTTCCTTACGGAATCAATGGTCAACATGATGAAAATAGATGTATAAGATTGAGAGATTTTGATTTTATTAGATCAAAGTTAACCTCCAGATATCCACAATTTAGATTTAATATTCAGTACTTATTCTATTTACTTCATGACAATAATATGAGGCAAATAAATGCCGGAATATTTACGAAACTTAATGTTGTAAATCCTCGGTACCAATATACAGCAAAAAATTTGAAGCAGCAAATCGAGAAAGAAAAATTAGAGTCGAACTTAGAAACTGTGTTTGCACGATTACCAGGGACTGAAGCTTATTGGAAAAAAGTTAGAAATGAGTTACGTTGCATGATGACTGAGTATGGACCAGTCACTTGGTTCATTACTCTTAGTCCCGGAGAGTGGATGTGGCCAGATTTAAAGGCGTATATTATTGACGTTAATGGTTGGCGAGACACTGGACAAAGCTGTAGTGAGCTCATGGCTGCTGATCCAGTATCTGCGTCTAGATTTATGAACAATAAGTTTCAAGCAGTATTGGTATATATAAATTTTTCAGCTCATCCTATTGGTGAAGTCGACCATTACTACTATTGTGTTGAATACCAAGGAAGAGGTTTGCCACATTATCATATGCTGTTTTGGATAAAAGGTGCTCCAATTCACGGCAAAAACTCCAATGAAGAGATTAAAAAGTTTATTCTTACTTATATTACTTGTGAGAAGCCAGATCCAGTGGATTCTCCTGATCTTCACAGAAAAGTCATGTCATATCAGGTCCACAAACACAATAATTACTGTATGCGAAGTAAAAAAACGAATCTTGGTACAAAGAAAGCTTGTCGTTTTGGCTTTCCACGTCCAGTGACCGATGAATTTGTTTTGAGAGACGTTTCCACAGCCGTTGCAAACAAGAAAAAATTAAAGAATAAAAAAACTAGGTTTTATGATTTACCTCGAAAAAAAGATGAAGTTTTGATTAACGACTACATGCCATCTCTTTTAATTATTTGGGAAGGTAACAATGATGCGCAATTTATAAGCGAGTCTTCTTTTCTTCTCACAAAATATGTTTCTTCGTATGGAACTAAAGGAGAAAAAAGTAACGTTGACTTTAGTGATATAAATTCCAATGGTCCAATATTAAGTCGTCTATGGTCTTTTGCTTTGCGTTCTGGCAATCATAGGGAGTGTGGAGGGATTGAAGCGAGTGATCGACAATTGGGACACCCCACCCATGGTTTTGATAAAGACACCGTATTTAAAAGAATAAATACTGGAATATCAAGATCAAAAAAATTAAAACCATACAGCATTATCAAGGATCTTCCACCAGAATCTACAGATTTATTCTACGATAACTTTGTTGATAATTATCATCCAAAGCGACCAAAAGAATTAAAAGACACTTCTTTATATGAATTCGCTAAATGGTGGAATGTAAGTTCAAAGGCACCAGTTTACAATGATTATTACGAAATCTCAAGTGGTCTATACTGTTACAAAAGAACAAAACCTTATTTGATAATTACTTGGGATTACAACCCTAAAAATGACCCTGAAGAGTATTATCATTCTTTGCTATTATTATTTCAACCGTGGAGGGACAAAGATGAATTAAAAAATGATGAAAAAACCTATTTTGATGCATTTTGTAAGAAGCAGCATGAGTTATCTGCTGGTATGGAACACCACAAAAAATTTCAACTAATTCAAGAAGCTATTGATAAAATGAATGAATTAATTCATCAAGAGCTTGAAATTGAACATGATGATGAGAAAGAAGATTCGAGTCCTAATGATTATCCTGATGGTTGTATTCCAGTTGAAACCGAAAACGCCATGAATGATTTCAAGGCTACCCTACTAAAAAAGTTCACATGTAAATCCAGGTGGATATCCATGTGATTCATCCACTCTATAAATCCACTTGACCAAATTAAAAAAAAAACTAAGTTCCACATGTAAAAATTTTATAACTTATGTACTTTTTTATAAACAAAAAAGTTTTTTCAGTTGAATGAAATATCCCAAGTTGAATTGAGTATTTTGATTTTTTCTATACTTTCAGGAAATTAAAAATTTTGACACTTGCAAATTCTTCGGGACTTGATAAAATTATGAGCCTTTAACTTTTTTCGAAAATTTCCAGCATTTCGAATTTTTTAGGAATTTGGAATTTTCATAGGCTTATAATATTGTTGTTGACTTAAAAATTTTAAGGTCTGTGGGACTTAAAAATTTATCTATTCTATAAGACTTAGAAATTTTTTTGAACCGCAGACACTTAGAATTTTTTCAGTCTCTGGAACTTAGAATTTTATTTTGTTTTCGGACTTAGAAATTTTTCGAACCGTTGACACTTTTAAAGGGAGTTAAGTCTGTGAAACATAAAAATTTTTTCAACGGCAGACACTTAGAATTTTTTCAGTCTGTGGGACTTAGAAATTTATTTTGTATTTAGACTTTGAAATTTTTCAAACTGCATAAAAAAATTAAGATCTTAAAAAGATCTGTTGAAGACATATCTTAAATATGGCTGTTTTTAAGACATTTTAAGACGAAAAAAATGTTTTATTTTTTATATGTATCATTTCAAAAATGTCTGAAAAAGTTCTTTTAAAGATAAAAATAACTTATTTTTTCGTTAATTTTCATATGATACTAAGATGATTTTTAGATCTTTGATAATTTTGATAAATTTTAGATATTTTTCATTACGTAACCTTTTCTCTTAAAGATATTAATAATAGTTTTTAGAAATGATAATCAGGCAAGTGATAATAATTGCAAGATTAATTTTGTGTATTAAAGATTTTTTTAAAGATCATTTTGTGATGAACTTTCGATATTATTTATGCGCGTTTTTTTAAAGATATATATTAATATATTTTTAAAGATAGCAAGATTCTTTAAAATAAATTTTGTACGATTTTTAAAAAATTTTCAACCAGCATTTTAAATATTTCAAGACCTTTTTTTGAAACTAATTAAATTTCATTATTTTTTCAAATTAAAGAGTTTACCGTGAATTACTTTCGTAGAGCACTGAGGACTCGGGTACAATCTGTGCATGTTCGTGGCTAACCTTTATTTTTCTTTAATCGAGTTTTTGAAAAAGAAAAAAAAAATTGCCACAAAGTATCATTCAAACATTAAACACCAAATTTAAATTACTGCTTAATATTTAAGACTTATCTGATCGGATGTTCTCCGGTAGAAGTTTAAACGGCTGACCAACTTTTATTCGCTCTCTTGACTTTTTCGCTACTTTGTATCATTTGTCTGTCGATTCTGTATTTTTACTAGTTGTTGAACACATTTTTATTTTTATTTCATATAATTTACCTAAAAAAAATATATCTTGAATACTCAAAAAATATATTGGTGATATTTACCATCTTTGTATGGTTAGAAAAAATACGAGAATAAACAAAATGAATTTGGCTGCTAAGACGATCGATCGAATCGAACGTATTCATAACAACGACCTGTGCACGCGTCGTTGCTGGTGATAATGTTGGTTAAACTTCAGCATACCGAGATGACAAAGTTTAACCAATATTGGTAAGTTTTCAAGATATATTCTTAAATATAGTCTTAAATATTAAGCAGTAATTTAAATTTGGTGTTTAATGTTTGAATGATACTTTGTGGCAATTTTTTTTTTCTTTTTCAAAAACTCGATTAAAGAAAAATAAAGGTGAGCCGCGATTATGCACAGACTGTACCCAAGTCCTCAGGGCTCTACGAAATTAATTCACGGTAAACTCTTTAATTTGAAAAAATAATGAAATTTAATTAGTTTCAAAAAAAAGTCTTGAAATATTCAATATGCTGGTTGAAAATTTTTTAAAAATCGTACAAAATTTATTTTAAAGAATCTTGCTATCTTTAAAAATATATTAATATATATCTTTAAAAAAACGCGCATAAATAATATCGAAAGTTCATCACAAAATGATCTTTAAAAAAATCTCAAATACACAAAATTAATCTTGCAATTATTATCACTTGCCTGATTATCATTTCTAAAAACTATTATTAATATCTTTAAGAGAAAAGGTTACGTAATGAAAAATATCTAAAATTTATCTCAAAATTATCAAAGATCTAAAAATCATCTTAGTATCATATGAAAATTAACGAAAAAATAAGTTATTTTTATCTTTAAAAGAACTTTTTCAGACATTTTTGAAATGATACATAAAAAATAAAACATTTTTTTCGTCTTAAAATGTCTTAAAAACAGCCATAGTTAAGATATGTCTTCAACAGATCTTTTTAAGATCTTAATTTTTTTATGCAGTTTGAAAAATTTCAAAGTCTAAATACAAAATAAATTTCTAAGTCCCACAGACTGAAAAAATTCTAAGTGTCTGCCGTTCAAAAAATTTTTATTTTTCACAGAATTAACTCACTTTAAAAGTGTTTACGGTTTGAAAAATTTCTAAGTCCGAAAACAAAATAAATTTCTAAGTTCCAGAGACTGAAAAAATTCTAAGTGTCTGCGGTACAAAAAATTTCTAAGTCTTATAGAATAGATAAATTTTTAAGTCCCACAGACCTTAAAATTTTTAAGTCAACAACAATATTATAAGCCTATGAAAATTCCAAATTCCTAAAAAATTCGAAATGCTTGAAATTTTCGAATAAAGTTTAGGGTTCATAATTTTATCAAGTCCCGAAGAATTTTCAAGTGTCAACATTTTTAATCTCCTGAAAGTGTAGAAAAAATCAAAATACTCAATTCAACTTGGGATATTTCATTCAGCTGAAAAAACTTTTTTGTTTATAAAAAAGTACATAAGTTATAAAATTTTTACATGTGGAACTTAGTTTTTTTTTCTTTTTTAATTTGGTCAAGTGGATTTATAGAGTGGATGAATCACGTGGATATCCACGTGGATTTACATGTGAACTTTTTTAGTAGGGTATTGCTTATAAAGTTACCATCGATAAAGAAGATCTGAAAAATCGAATCAGTAAATTTAATGAAGATCAAGCTCGAGTATTTAATAAAATTACATCAGCGTTAACCACTGATGAGGATAACCCACTGAGAATTTTTGTTAGTGGTTACGGAGGTACTGGAAAAAGTTTTATTATTGAAAATTTAGACTCGTTTAATAAAATTCACTGTGGCAAGGAAACTGCTGTTGCAGCACCAACTGGAATTGCTGCATATAATATTAAAGGTTTAACTTTGCATCGGCTATTGCAATTACCTGTGGAAAGCAATAACGGAATCTTAGAGTATAAAGAGTTATCCGATGCTGCTATTAAACAAATAAGACAAAGCTTTAAAGACGTCAATTTAATTATTATCGATGAAATATCCATGGTTTCTAATATTATGTTTATGTTTATTCATTTAAGACTAACTGAGATATTCGATACATTCGAAGACTCAAATGGTTTCTTTGGAAAATTAAATATTGTTCTTTTTGGTGATTTATTACAACTTCCTCCTGTGAATGCAAACTTTCCGTTTGTGACACTGACAAGAGCAGAAATGAATAAGCATGTAAAATCCATGGGTACACTCGATTTGTGGAAGTTATTTGAATATGATGAGTTAACCATTAATATGCGACAAAAGAATGATAAAGTGTATAGTGAAATACTATCCAGAATCAGACTGGGTTTTGCTACGGATGAAGATGTAAACATTTTGCAAACTCGTCAAATTCAACTATTATCCGATGATCCTTTAAAAAATGTTGATGAAATATGTAATTACCTAGAGAACTTAGGTTTAGACACTGTTTGCTTACTGCCAAATAATGATATGTGCAAAGTTATAAATAGTTCTATGCTTCAAAGAATTGATTCAGCAGAAATCTATCTTGTAGCAAATGATTCTTTCAAGTGTACTAAGACTACTCGTAGAAACATTGAAAAATTATTAGAAAAAGATGACATTGACCTGTGTGGAATTGAACGTAAATTTACCCTTAAAAAAGGTGCTAAAGTAATGATTCGACGAAATATTGATGTTTCTATCGGACTTGCTAATGGAACATTAGCCATAGTAACTGATTTTTGTAGAGATCCAAAAACGGAAGAAATAACTGGAGTTAAAATTAAATTAAAATCAGGCGTTGAACATACTTTGACTCGCATAGAGTGCAAATTCATGATCACAAGTAATGTATACGTTTCACGTCAACAGCTCCCGATTTGCGTATGTTACGCTATGACATTTCATAAAAGTCAAGGCGTAAGTGTAGAAAATGCTATAGTTGATGCAGGAAATTTTATAGTTGCACCTGGACAAACTTATGTTGGTTTTTCGCGTGTGACAGAGCTGAAAGGATTACATATCATCAACTTTGATCGATCAAAAATTAAAGCTGAACCATTAGCTATTTGTGAGTACAATAGATTGAGAAAAAAATATCGACCGGAACTTGGAGTTCTTGAGATACGTGAAAATAACAATCCATTACGTCTTCAGCTAAGATCTCGCGATGTCCGTTGGGCGTGCAATCAAAAAGTTACAACTTTTGAAGATAACAGTATTTTAAATGCAGTTTCTGAAAACATTTGGAGTATTAAAGGAATAACAAGTCCTAATAAAAACTCTTTTATTAATGTTTGCTTACAAAGTTTATTTCATTCTGAGACTATTAGAAGAATATTGACATTGCACACTGGAGATGATTTCATAAAGACTATTTTTAATCAATACAAAACGAATACTTCTATTGATAGTGAAGCGATTGTAGGATAAAAACTCAAAACAATCAATCAAGATCCTAGTGAAGTTTTAGCTACAATTTTTGAAAAATCAGTACTTTTAAAAAATCATATTCACCAACAAAGTTCTATTGTAATGTGCCCTATGTGTGATAGGTCAAAAAATTCTGAAGATTCAAATTGTATTTTATCGCTTAGCTTACCATCTAATGAGTCAAATTCGACTTATGAACTTCAAGAAATAGTTGATTATAATCTTGAAAGTTTCAGAGATATTGACGGTTATTGCTTTGAAAATCACAAATGTAAAAGGACTCAGAAAAATGATATTACCGTAAATGGTCCTTTACTGATAATTAAGTTATCTATTTTTGATTCAGATTCGAATAAAATAAGTAACTTTAAAATTAATAACGTTCCTAAATCAAATGTTAATATTAAAAATAAACGCTACAGAGTAATAAGTGGTATATTTGCAAACAAACGTAATAAGCAAGGTACTATATACACCAACGTATTGCGACAGGGTAAAAACAGCTGGTATAAAGTTGATGGATTGTACATAAATAAAATAAGTTGGCCGAGAGGTTCTAAAGATGTTTATTTATTTTTCTTAGAAAGAATTTAAGAAAATAAAAACAAAATTTCTGAATCCAATGTTATTGAATCGCGAATTAATAAATTCACTGTCATTAAAAAAACAAAACTTTATCGTATATTTTCTTATTTTTTATTTATTCTTTCTCTTCAATTCCATAAATTAAAAGCAAAACTATAATTCCATCGACTCAAGGTTCTTTTTATAAAAGAATTTTGTTATTGTTTATAAAAAAATATGAAAACTATGTTCTGTAGTCTGCCTTGCGAAAGAAATAAAATCTAATAAAAACATACCTTTAAAAAGGTAAAAATTAACGGCGAGTGGTTTTTATCTGTCTGAATCTAATCCAACATCTTTGACACGTCAAAGTAGCATCATAAAAAAATCATTTACTTGATAGAATTTTTGAACTACATTTTCAAAAATATATGATCGGTACTTTAAATAAAAGTTAGATTTTATTTATATTTGTATATATCCTAAAGGACGGTAGCCCTTTAACGGTAGTATTTACTTTAAAACTATGTTCACTCTACTAATATCAATTTTTGTTTAAACTTTGCTTATAACTTACATCCTTTTGAAAAATAGGCATATCTTTTGCTCACTTAATATTTATTTGTTAATTTGTCATTTACTTCTTAGCCTTTCCACAACCTATGTTTCGCGTGCTTTTTCTTATGCTTTTTCTGCTTTTTTGACTGCCGAGCAGCAGACGCGATAATCGAGGTTAGGGCGTTCATTTTATGGTAGTTAGATTTTGGTTAGCGCGCGTAAGCATGGAAAGCACCTGCTATTGAGAAAATAAAAATGAAATTAAAAAAAATTCAAATTATCAAATAATAATTAAAGCTCAGTAGGAAAAAAATTCCAATGTAAAATTTTTGTATTTTAATCTTAAATTATATAATTTATACGTGCTGTAAATTCTTCTTTATTCACTCACAATTTTTAAAATTCAACGTATTATTATTTTCTCAAATAGTAATAACTCTTGTATACCGTGTACACGCGCGCTAATCAAAATCTAACTACCATAAAATAAACGCCCTAACCTCGATTATCGCGTCTGCTGCTCGGCAGTCAAAAAAGCAGAAAAAGCATACGAAAAAGCACGCGAAACATAGGTTGTGGAAAGGCTATCTATTTTTATTTAGTCAAAAATACTACTGAAAATGGGATCTAATTACATAACTCAGTATATCAAAAAACTAATAAACTTAACGTATTTTACTAACCTATTTAATTAATTTTTGTTGTTTATAAATAGTATATAATTTATTCTTTACAATTTTAAGTCTTTATTATATATGTAATATTAACTATTGTCTGAAGTAAAATCAGGAAATAATAACGACGAGTTTTAATGTGTTCCTGTATGAATTGAAATATTTTTATATATAAAGCACTAATAATTTGTTTAATTTTTTATTCACTTCTCAAGAACTATAACTCTTGCAGAAAATTACATCCGTCAATTTCTAAATGACCATCAAATCTGTACATTAACAACTTAACTCTTTTTTGATGATCTGAATAAATTTTTTTTTTAATTATTAAAATTATTATTTGCCTTGATAAAATTTTTAACATTCAAGCAGTCGAATCTCTTATTTATATTAAAAAAAAGTTTTACCCAATTTAATTTTAAGTATATGCCTAATTCATTGAAAAAGGCATTTTCTATGTCGATAAAACCATTTTGATACTCGACGGACCCATTTTTGACAAACAAAAACAAAAGTTCATATTTGCAAAACACTGCCCATATTAACCATTATAGTAGCTTCGTGTTATAATAAAGGAAATTAATATTTTTCTTTATGCGCACGTTAGAAACTTTAGTCTGATACTGCCATAAACGGTAAAAAAATGGGTCCGTCGAGTATCAAAATGGTTTTATCGACATAGAAAATGCCTTTTTCAATGAATTAGGCATATACTTAAAATTAAATTGGGTAAAACTTTTTTTTAATATAAATAAGAGATTCGACTGCTTGAATGTTAAAAATTTTATCAAGGCAAATAATAATTTTAATAATTAAAAAAAAAATTTATTCAGATCATCAAAAAAGAGTTAAGTTGTTAATGTACAGATTTGATGGTTATTTAGAAATTGACGGATGTAATTTTCTGCAAGAGTTATAGTTCTTGAGAAGTGAATAAAAAATTAAACAAATTATTAGTGCTTTATATATAAAAATATTTCAATTCATACAGGAACACATTAAAACTCGTCGTTATTATTTCCTGATTTTACTTCAGACAATAGTTAATATTACATATATAATAAAGACTTAAAATTGTAAAGAATAAATTATATACTATTTATAAACGACAAAAATTAATTAAATAGGTTAGTAAAATACGTTAAGTTTATTAGTTTTTTGATATACTGAGTTATGTAATTAGATCCCATTTTCAGTAGTATTTTTGACTAAATAAAAATAGATAGCCTTTCCACAACCTATGTTTCGCGTGCTTTTTCGTATGCTTTTTCTGCTTTTTTGACTGCCGAGCAGCAGACGCGATAATCGAGGTTAGGGCGTTTATTTTATGGTAGTTAGATTTTGATTAGCGCGCGTGTACACGGTATACAAGAGTTATTACTATTTGAGAAAATAATAATACGTTGAATTTTAAAAATTGTGAGTGAATAAAGAAGAATTTACAGCACGTATAAATTATATAATTTAAGATTAAAATACAAAAATTTTACATTGGAATTTTTTTCCTACTGAGCTTTAATTATTATTTGATAATTTGAATTTTTTTTAATTTCATTTTTATTTTCTCAATAGCAGGTGCTTTCCATGCTTACGCGCGCTAACCAAAATCTAACTACCATAAAATGAACGCCCTAACCTCGATTATCGCGTCTGCTGCTCGGCAGTCAAAAAAGCAGAAAAAGCATAAGAAAAAGCACGCGAAACATAGGTTGTGGAAAGGCTAAGAAGTAAATGACAAATTAACAAATAAATATTAAGTGAGCAAAAGATATGCCTATTTTTCAAAAGGATGTAAGTTATAAGCAAAGTTTAAACAAAAATTGATATTAGTAGAGTGAACATAGTTTTAAAGTAAATACTACCGTTAATAATATATACATTGATAGACATAATTTTTGATATTACTTACCTTGACCAATTTCTCCATTTGATTGTAAAACTGAAACAATATTTTTTTGAGCACAAAAGATTTTGAATTTGTTATCAATTTTATCGATTTTATTATTTATGACCGAAGATTGATTCAAAGCTATTGTTGCAGAAACTGCTTTTAATTGTGCGGGCATCGGGCACTGGTTTCTAAAGTCATCACAGCGCCACCTGATTAAATTTTATATTCCAAAACTGCTTTACCGACAGAGAAACTATTTTAAAAACAAAATTTTTATATTCGGCGAAATTTTTCTCGGCGAAATTTTTTTTCGGCGAAATCATCATAGGCGAAATTTTAATTCGGCGAAATTCTCATCAAATGATTTGCAACATACCCTTTGTTCATTTGCATTATTATTATTTTTCATCTAACTCGTTTTTGGATGAAAATTTGATAAGAGGTAATCCAATCTTTTTTTCTCAGAGTATGTTCTCAACTGATTTTTTTCATTAGTGAATTTTTTTTTTTTGAAGATACCATTTCTTTAATTGCCTTTATTTTTATTCGTAATGGTAATATTGGAATGATTTAAAAATTTTTTTTGTTTTTTCAATTTTTCTTGAATTGTATTATTTTTTTTTTATCATAATTTGAATACTGAGCTTTTTTACTTTTTGTCATTCATTTAAAATTCTTTCATTTTATAACTATTGTAATAAAAAATTATTTTTCAAATTTAAGCAGTGTAATTAATACAAATCTTTTCATTATTATCATTTTTCACCTCATTTGTTTTGGGTTGAAAATTTTATTAGAAGTAATCCAATCTTTTTTTCTCAGAATATATGTTCTTAAATGATCCTTTTTTATTATTAATTTTTTTCCATTTTTTTATTCATAGCAATATTTCAAATCTGTTCATTTCATAATTAATGTTATAAATTTTTTTTTTTTTTCAAATTTCTGCAGCGTAATTGCAGACTTTTTTTTTAATTATCTTTCTCGTTACTTCATATTTTGATAATTTCTTATTACCAAAAATTTTCTTTTAATTAATAATTAACTCAATTAATTGAATTGGATCACTTATTTTTTTGAAATTTTTTTAAGCTTTACTGTGAAATAATTTGCTGTGATGAATGTAATTTGACCTTTAAAAATCATATAAATTAATCATGTATAAATTATATTCTAAAACAATAAATCATTTTAGTATTTCTTTTAACTTCATTTCATCATTTAATAATTACAAATTTTTTCTGACCATCGTTATTATAAAAATTGCAATTTTTATTGATTTTAGATAAATTTTTTTACTTTTCAATTTTTTACTTTACTTCAATTTCACTTTTTTATTGAGCTGAATGTAATGCAACAATTAAATTTCTATAAATTATTAATGTAGCAGAAGATTATATTTGTGATTTTCTGTTTGCTTGATCGTTCGGTCCTCTGTGTTTCTGAAGACCATCTTTAAGTGGACTCTTTACTTTGTTTTCAAAGAGTATTTTAATGTAGTCTGCTATGATTCATTAAATACTGACATACTGGATGTAATAGTATTTACAATATAATTATATATTTACCATGGATTTAAATTTCCTTAAATGCTATTAAAATCAAACTTATTCCTTTAATTTTTCGGTTTATTTTATCGACTTTCAGTGCAAAAAAATAAATGATAAAACTCTTCATAAATTCATATATACTATAAAGAAACCGTTAGAAATTAAATAATTTTTTTTTAATTACTATTCAAATTTTTTCATTATTTTAAGCATTAAAGGTAAATTTACTCGTCCAATAAATTTATGATCAAAAATAAAAAAAAAATGTAGAGAGCTTGGTTTGTCCGCTTAAAATACATAATGATTAATTGGATATTAATCGACATAAATTTTATGAAAAATTATCAAGTTCTATCTATTAATTGAACATAAAAATAACTCTGCACAACTAAAAAGATTAATTATTTACGTTTCTAAGCAACCTTAGAAAACCATTTAAAATATGCATTTTTAGAAAAAAATACATTTAAAAACACAATATTTTTCATTATAGTTTTTGGATAAAATTCAAAAAATTCTTTAAACTCCCTCAGAGAGAGCTAGTACAGTTCAATAGCAAAGCATCAGCATATGGAAATCTATTTATTACATTTACTTAAAAATAACTCTGGAGTATGAAAATATTAACTATCTAAATAATAGAAGAAATTTGTGCTATTTAAAGTATGTACTTATTATAGAAAATATTAATTTGACTTTGCATTTTTAGTCCTGGTTTTGATGAAAAATTAAAAAAAGATTCAAATCTTTTTTAAAAAAAATTGGGTTGCTTATTGTAAATTTATTTTCCAGTTATATCAGTAAAACCTGTTAACAAGCTTTTTCTCAAGGAACTAAAAACTGATTTTTCAACTTTGAAAACTTTAACTTACAGTTGTAAAAAACCCAATCGTGTTTTGATCTGTGAGTTTTTATATTCATTACAAATACCAAAGTAAACTCGATTCAACTCAAAAAGTTAAGTGAATCAGATCCTTATCGAGGTGAGTAGGTACTCTATGGGGGGGGTCCCATGGATTTTCGAGGTGCACGGGTCCCATGGATTTTCGAGGTGCACGGGTCCCATAGATTTTGAAGGAGCCTAGCCGGGGTCCCACGGATTTTGAAGAAAAAATAGACGGAGTTCTGGGGGTCCCTTAACTTTTCGACGGATCTTACAAAAGCTGAAGAATTTTCAAGAATTTTATCAGCCGAATGAGTCTGCTTATTTTCTAACACCCCGCTGCTCTTAGTGATTAGTCTTCGCTAGAGAAATTATCGTAAAATAAGCAAATGCGAAATACGAAATGTCCATGAGTCTCATAGATTTTCAAGAAGCCGTGGGAACTCTAGCCTTTCAAAGGCGCAGCTCTGGGTCCCATACTTTTTCGACGGATTTCACAAAAGCCAAAGAATTTTCAAGAATTTTCTCTGCCGAGTGAGTCTGCTTATTCTCCAATACCCCGCTGCTCTTAGTCATTAACTATCTTCGCTAGAGAAATTATCGTAAAATAAGCAAATGCGAAATACGTTACTTAAGACTTTTCGAAAATCCTTGAACGTGGGGGATTTTCTTACTAGCGCGGTCGACCCATCGAAGAGAAACTATCGTAAATAAGCAAATGCGAAATTTTGCGAGTCATGGTTTTGGGAAATCTCCGACTGTTTATCTTTCTGCCGAGCGCCACCCCGGTGCTCTTAGTCATTTAGCTACCTGCGGCGTCGACCCATCAAAGGGACATTTTCTTAAGAAACAGCAAATGCGAAATACGTTACTTAAGACTTTTCGAAAATCCTTGAACGTCGAGGATTTTCTTACTAGCGCGGTCGACCCATCGAAGAGAAACTATCGTAAATAAGCAAATGCGAAATTTTGCGAGTCATGGTTTTGGGAAATCTCCGACTGTTTATCTTTCTGCCGAGCGCCACCCCGGTGCTCTTAGTCATTTAGCTACCTGCGGCGTCGACCCATCAAAGGGACATTTTCTTAAGAAACAGCAAATGCGAAATACGTTACTTAAGACTTTTCGAAAATCCTTGAACGTCGGGGATTTTCTTACTATCGTAAATAAGCAAATGCGAAATTTTGCGAGTCATGGTTTTTGGGAAATCTCCAACTGTTTATCTTTCCACCGAGCGCCACCTCGATGCTCTCAGTCATTTAGCTACCTGCGGCGTCGACCCATCAAAGAGACATTTTCTTAAGAAACAGTGAAATACGTTATTTAAGACTTTTCGAAAATCCTTGAACGTGGGGGATTTTCTTACTAGCTCAAAGCTGTTGACTCACAGCATGAGGATGACGTCTTCCGCTTGCAAATGATGGACAGTACACAGTTGTCTTAGCCGCCCTTTTGTTCACAGATTTCTACCATGGAATGTTGCAGATGATTATCTTATTTTCTACCGTTCAGCATAGTTAGAATATGCTTTCTCGCGAAAACCCGCCTTATCCATTTGGGAAACTCCCAAAAGGTGGTCCTTCCAGAGTAAGGCGGTCTTTAGCAAATCTTGAAAATTTGTTTGGGTCAGTGGAGGGGCTGTTAAAGGATGGCTTGGAAGTTGCTAGAGGACTATCAGAGTGGGAGTTGTGAGAGGGTGGTCTTAAGCACTGACCGAAAATTTGTTTGGGTCAGTGGATTGGCTGTTAGAGGAAAATTTGGAGGTTACTAGAAAATTTTCAGAGTGGGAGTTGAAAGGGCGGTCTTGAGCGCTGCTCGAAAATTTGTTTGGGTCAGCGGAGGGCATTGGGTGCTAGAGGACTATTGGAGTGGGAGTTGTGAGAGGGTGGTCTTGAAAAAAAGTTGGAGAGGGATGATGCGTAGGGTATAAAACCCCTAGCTCGTAGGTTTCAGTTCATTAGACTTCTATCGCTGAACAGTTCTAATAGTTCTAATTTTACTTGTGAGTTAGTGAAAAAAAAAAAGAAAAAATGTGCGAAATAGTGTTCGAAATGATCGACATCACCGGAGAGGGAGCCCCGATGTTCTACAAGCTGAAGAAAGACTTCGAGACTGAGTTGGATCTTGAAGGTAAGTTTAAAATAAATTTTCAAACTTTTAAAAAATAATTTTTTAATTTTTAAATTAATAATGGAATGAGCAAACGGGTAGCAAACAAATATACTATGTATAGTTTGAAAAATTTGTTTAAATTCAAAATAAGTTCCGAAATAAATTTTCAACTTTTGAAAAATTTTATTTTGTTAAATTTTTTCATTTAATAAAATTTTTAAAATTTTCCTTAAACTATCAATTAAATGAGCAAATGTCGAGCAAAAATATACTTAATATAGTTTACAAATTTTTTTAAATTTAACAGTTAATTTTTTAATTTTAAAAAGCATCATTTTTATTCGTTAATATTATATTTGTTTATAAACCGATTTAAATTTTTGACTGATTTTTAAAATCAGCAAACGCGGAGGAAACGATCTATTTTTTTTTTTTTTTTTTTTAGGAGCGAGTTTTTTTTGAAAATCGTGAAAATTCGAGTAAATCAGTAGGAAATCGTGAAAACTGGAGGGTGCATCTGTGTAACCGTGAAAATTTGAGTTAAAATTCTGGAAACTGTTCCTGACAAATTTATAATGAAATTGGACCTCTTTTTCGGCTGGTTTATTTTTGTTTTTGCCATAACTTGTTTATTTATTATTCGATTTTGATTTTTAAACTCGTTTTGGATAGAGCAAGCGCAGAGCAAACGAATTATATTTAGTTTTCGGTATAATTTTTATTATTAACAATAAATTTTTTAGTTCCAAAATTTTCAGTTTTTGTTTCATCAATATTTTGTTTATTTATAAACCGATATGACTTTTTTACCGATTTTCAAAATCGGCAAACGCGGAGAAAACAAACGTACCGTTAATTTATAATATAATGAATGTCTTTTTCAGCTGCAGGGTATAGATGCGGCGATTTTGATTACTGCTGCCCTTCGCGGGACCTAGATCGTCGCGGGCTCTATTCAGGGCCTTCTGATTTGTGTTTAGCCATGGGTAATTGTCCTGATTACCTATGCCTTTGCCCGCCTCTCTCACCCTCCTTCTCGGAATTGACAACTATTCCTAAAAGTAGATGTCAATCACCGATATCTATGCCTGCAACTCCACCATCATTTACGGAGTTGACTCCAATGAACATCGAGGCAGCCGATTTGGGGACGGTGCCAGCATCCCCAACCACGGCAAGACTTCTAGGTTCTTGCAACGTAGTTGGTAAGTCCACTATTTATTTTTATTATTCAAAATTACATTCAACATATTTAATTATATTTCTTTTTCAGGCTGGACGAAATTTCTTTTCGATCCAGAGTTAAAGGATGATTTGTGGATGCCGCTCGAGCGTTCAACATCAAAAAGTAAGTTAAAAATTTATAAAAAAAAATAACTCCATGATTCGTATAGGAATAATGCATATTAATTTATAATTTTTGTTTCAGATCTCATCATCGACGAGGATTTAGGTATTGGATCCCCTCCGGAAATCGAATGGTGGAGCATGAGGTCATGGACAAAGGAGGAGGAGGAGGAAGACGAAGGCATGGAGGAGGAGGGGGAGGAGGAGGACGACGAAGACATTGAGGAGGACGAAGACATGGAGGAGGAGGACGATGAAGACATGGAGGAGGACGAAGACATGGAGGAGGAGGAGGAGGAGGAGGAGGAGGAGGAAGAGGAGGAGGAGGAGGAGGATAAGGATAAGGATAAGAAGGACGAGGATAAGGATAAGAAGGACGAGGACAAAGATGGTGATGGTTTGAACCTAAATTATTGGAGTGATGCAGACTCATCACCACCACCATCGCCAATCATGAGCGAAGGTAAATTTTTAAATTTCATAATTTATGTTACAATCAATGAATTAAATTAAAAGTTAACTCATTGTTTTTTCTTTTTTCTAGAAGACATGCAATACATCATCGAGTATCCTGATGAAGAAGACGAGTCTATGGAGCAGCATACTGCGAGACCATTGAAAGAGTTTATCGGAGGTAATATTAACATTACTCAATGATAATAATAATAATAATAATAATAATAACAATAATAACAAAATTCATTTTCTGTTCTAGGTAAATACATCGAGAGGTCGGAGCAGGAGCAGGATTGGAGCAGTTTAGAAGAAGAAGACGAATTACAGAGCTTGTTCGAGTACATAGACGACTGTTTTAAGGAATTTAAACTAGATTTAAGGAATGATATTATATATAGTCATATTCAAAATCTTAAGACTTGTATAGTGGAATCGTGTTCTGATTTAAATTTAGAATTAATTAATTATTTTAAAGATTATGTACTAGATTTAAAAGAAAAAATTTTAGAAGAATATCCTTTTAAAAAACGAAAAATATATAGTTTTAATGAATTGTAAATATTTTATATTTTTAACAAATAATAATAATGATAATTATAATAATTTAAATATAAAAGTGGTCTTGTGTATATTTTTAAACCTTGCCAGTCTCAATCAGCATGCTTAAATTTTTAATCTTGAAAATAAATAAATGATGATATTTTTGTGCTTATAGTTTAAAAAATTTTTGAAAATATTAAAGATTCTCATTTTATTTTCGTAAAAGAAATTTTTTCTATTTATTCAAACAAAGTATTAAAATATTCAGAAAAACTTATTTTATAGATTCGTAAAAAAACAATTTTTATAAGTTTTAATTTCTTTATTCAAAACCTAGTTAAATTTTATAAATTAAATTAAATTAAATTAAATTCAATCTTAATAATTTTTATTATAAAAACAAGCACGGTCTTTCATAAAACTAGGTGGTGTATCAACAGTATCATAACCTTCTAAATATTCCTCGGCTGGAGTTTTTTTATAATTTAAAAATTTTTTGATTATAAAAGCTCGTCTTATGGCACAGTTGTAGTCAGAATTACTAGAATGAAAATCACATACATAGAATGAATTGTGATTTCTGCTCAGCATTTTAAAATTTAAAATTCCCATTTCAGAAATATCGATAACTTTCCTAAAAATTAAAAAAATTTATTAAATATTCTTATGATATTAAAAGTTCGATTAACAATGTTTACTTACTTATCCCAACAGATACTCTGTACAAACTTTTGTACTTCTTCCGTATAAACGTAAATTTTAGAAGCATCTTTTAAATTCACTTGCAATATTTTAGTAATTTCACTCGGCTGAGTCGTTCCACTACTCCAAGGAATCTTATGATATTTTTTTTCCAAATAAGAATTCATACGCTTCTCACATTTCAAAAGATTGCACCAGAATGATGATGGTTTAAAAAGTACTGTGACAGGTGGACTATGAGCGCTATCTAGAGAAATGATTGCAAGCTCTTTTGGAATTAAAATATCTCGTGATCTGTGAGAGAATAATAAATCTACTACGAAAGTCATGGTAAGGTTATATTTTAATACTGTTGAAAGAATAACTAAATGAGTTCATAGTATACACTCTCTTTATATACTCCTTTCCCCCACATCATTTATTTTAATTTGACTGTGGAGGGGGTGTCCTTCTAGAAAGTTCTGGAAAAATCCCTTCCAGAAAGTTCTGGAAAAATCAAGAACAATGTAGAAAAAGCCGTTAAACTTTGAAGAAGATAAATGAGTTTTTCCTAGAAAAGAAAAACCGTTTTTCTTTGTAGACAAAGAAGCCCCCCCCTTTTCCAAAATTCCTTCTAGATTTTTCCAACCGTTTTCTGCAAGTATAAAGTCCGTAGAGCAGTTCTCCAGAGCTCAGTCGAGTTTGGGACAGTATACTGGGTCTATTCGAGTGTTTTTCAAAATGTCTTTGCTCAAATATTTCGGATTAAACATTCAGACTTTGCAAGCATCTCTTAGAAATCTTGAACATGTTGAAGATACTGATTTACAACATTGGTTATATTTATCTGAAAATATGAATAGTGTCATAAAAAATTTAATTAATTCTGGAAATTTAAATGTTCATGAAAAAAAAAGATGTGAAGGTTACCTCATCCAGTTAACTAATATTAAGAATCAAATCGAGTTTTATTTACAAAAAAGTGGAGGTGATTTACAAGCAACAGAAAATCATAATCAACCTGAAGATTTAATTCAATGGATTGATTTACCATCAATTTTCGCGAATCGAATTAGTTCTGGTCTAATAACAAATGTATCGCATAAAGATGTTAAATCATTTTTGATCGATGTTAAACCAATCTTCAATGAAAAAGTTAATGCTGTTTTGAAAAAGTATAATTCAGTAAAAGCCAGCGCTGAACTTGCCAGTGAATATGTGATTCTTAAAAAGGATATTGAAACAGTTGAGGTAAAAAATTTCAATACCGCAAGTGAGCCAGTGTTTCTAACAACTGACACAATGGAATGGTATGATGAAAATATTTTGAAACCAATACTTCATAAAATAGAAGAATTTGAAGGTTGTGGATCTGGTTGGACTTTAAGACAAGTGTTGAGTGTAATAATTAACTTCAAAGAGTTTCAACCTATGCATGCTGGTTCTTTCATTGAGCTCCCACAACCTATTAAGTCTAAAAATGCTTGTTTAAATGTTAGAAATGATGATAATGAATGCTTTAAATGGGCAATATTATCTTCTTTATATCCAGTCAAAATTGATGCGGACGATGTGAGATCATACATTCACCACGCTAATAAACTTAACTTTAAAGGAATTGATTTTCCTGTAAGATTAACTCAAATAAAAAAGTTTGAAAAACAGAATGAAATTTCGGTGAACGTTTTTCTCTTAAAAAAAATCAATGGTAAATATGAAGTTGGAACAGCGCATGCAACTGATTCACTTAAAGAAAAACACGTTAATCTACTTTATATTCAAGACTTCTATTTTGATGAAAAGAAACCTAATGAAAAAGAACCTGATGATATTCCTAAGTTTCACTATGTGCTTATTACTGATTTGTCAGCCTTAACGAGAAAACAACTAACAAAACATCATGGAAAAATCCACTTTTGTAATCGCTGCATTCATTACTTTTATTCTTTAAAAGCTTTATTGGATCATCAAGATTTTTGCATGCAACTTAATAAGTGTATAATTGATTTACCTGTAGAGGGTAAAGGTAAAGATAAAATTAAATTTAAAAACTACAAGTTCCAAGACAAAGCTCCTATATGTATTTATGCGGACCTTGAATGTTTAATTAAACCTAATAAAGATAATGAGGATGTACAAGATCATCAAGCTTATAGTGTTGGCTACTATTTGAAAAATAGTTTCAATGATGAAAAGTCTTATTATAGAAGTTATCGGCAGATTGAAGAAGGTCAAAAAACACCATCCGTATGGTTCGTGGAAGAGTTAAAAAGAATTGGTGAAGAATATGATAAGTTGTACAAGAATCCTAAAGAAATGATCCTTACTGCAACAGATTGGCGAAATTTTGAGATGGCGAAAGTGTGTATTATATGCGGTAACTATTTCAGTAAACGTTGTAAAATTGTAAGAGATCACGATCATTTTACTGGTAAATATAGAGGGGCAGCCCACGATACTTGCAATATACAGTATAACAAAGCTAGATATATTAATGTGCTGTTTCATAATATGTCTGGTTATGACGCTCACTTGATAATCAAAGAAATATATTCAAATGAAATTATAGATGGAGATCTAAAAATTTTAGCTGAATCTAAATCAAAATATATTTCTTTCACAAAAAGAATGAAGGGTAGTGTTATACAATTCAGATTTCTAGATTCATTTAGATTTATGGCATCATCTTTGGAGAAACTAGCTAGTTACCTACCTGAAAAGACAATTACAACTAAAGTTCATCAACAAGCAAATTTATCAGATGAGAAAATAAAGTTACTAACCAAAAAAGGATGTCTTCCATATGAATATCTTGATTCGTTTGATAAGTTAAAAGAGACGAAACTTCCTGGAAAAGGAGCTTTTTATAGTAAATTAACTGGGTGTGATATAAGTGACGAAGAATACTCTCATTGTGATCAAGTTTGGAAACAGCTTCAGATTGAAACTCTTGGTGATTATTCAGATATTTATATGAAAACAGATGTCTTATTACTCGCGGACATATTTGAGAACTTTCGATCAACTTGTCTAGAAGCTTACTCATTAGATCCTGCTCATTATTATACCAGCCCTGGCTTGAGCTTTGACGCAATGTTAAAAAGAACACAAGTGGAATTAGACTTAATCACAGACATAGATATGTTACTTTTCGTCGAACGAGGAATTAGAGGGGGGATTAGCCAGTGTTCGAATCGATATGCAGAAGCTAACAATCAATATATGAATGAAGGTTATGATCCGAATAAAGAAGATAATTACATAATTTATTTAGATGCCAATAATTTATATGGGTAATTAATTGTTTATAAACATTTATTATAAAAAAAATTTCAAAAATTCAAAATTTTTTTTTTTTTTTTTTTCTAGCTGGGCCATGGTGCAACATCTTCCTTATGGAGGGCTAAAGTGGGTTGAAGATGTAACTGTACCAGACTTTTATGATGTTCCAGATGATAGTCCTATTGGGTTTTTTTTAGAAGTGGATATCGAGTATGATCAATCCCTTCACGAAGAACACCAAGACTTACCATTTTGTCCTGAAACTAAAGCACCCCCAAACTCCAAACACAAAAAGTTGCTCACAACCTTTGAAAATAAAGAAAAATATGTAATTCACTATAGAGCATTAAAACAAGCAAAAGAACATGGTCTTAAAGTAAAAAAAATTCATCGAGCCCTTCAATTCAATCAATCCGCATGGCTGGCATCATACGTTGAGTATAATACTAGAAAAAGAGCAGAAGCAACAAATGATTTTGAGAGAAATTTATTTAAATTGTTAATTAATAGCATTTATGGAAAATGTCTCCAAAACCAGCGAAAACAGGTTGATGTAAGACCTATTAATGAGTGGCCTGGGAGAAATGGAGCAGAAGCTTGTATCGCAAGTCCAAATTTCCACAGCATAGAAAGGATAGATGATAATATGGCTATAGTTCAAATGAAGCCTACTAAACTCACAATATCCAAACCTATTTACATTGGTCTTGCCATACTGGATATATCCAAAGTAAAAATGTATGACTTCCATTATTCTAAAATGAAAAAATGGGTAGGAAAGTCATTAAAGCTTTTATACATGGATACAGACAGCTTTATATATGAGATCCGGGGCGTAAACATTTACAATGTTATGAGGGAACACTCGGAATACTTTGACACATCAGCATATAAAACAGATAATAAATTTAACATTGAACCTAAAAATGGGAAGAAACTAGGCCTATTTAAGGATGAGACCAGCTGTGACATCATTACTAAGTACATAGGTTTGAGACCCAAGATGTATAGTTTATTAATACAAAACAAAGATCCTGTAATGAAAGTAAAAGGGGTTAAAGCATCAGCACTCAGAGAAATAAAGTTTGAACATTATGAAAAGTGTCTTTTCGAAAAATCTATAGTTAAAGTTGAACAGCGAACTATTAGAGCAAGACTTCACAATCTACGCACTGAAAAACAAGTAAAGATTGGTCTGAGTTTTGCAGACGACAAACGATATCTTCTCAAAGAAGAATGTATTCAGATTCCATGGATAAAAAATACGACCGATACTTTAGCTTGGGGAGACTATAGAATAGCTCAAATTGAAGAATTTCTTAATAAAACAAGAAATGACGCAGAGAAGGTTCTAGAAGGTAATGACGCAGCTGATCAGAAGGTTCTAGAAGGTAAGGACGTCACTGATCAGAAGGTTCTAGAAGGTAATGACGTCATTGATCAGAAGGTTCTAGAAGATTCAGAACATGGATTTACTCACCAGAGAATTTTAGAAGATTCTCAAGATGAACTTTCTCTAGGATATAACGTCAATAGAAAGAAGCTTCCAGAAAAAAATATTGTGAGTGGGGGTAAATTTTCACAAGCTGATGCAATAAGTGTTGGAAATTACATCACTTTCCAGAAATTTCTAGAACAAAAAACAATGGTTTTGGATGATGTGCCAAAGCCTCCAGCAGATGTCGACAGTACGGTATATAAGGCTGGCAGTTCAAGAAGGGCTCTCACTTGCTGCTCAAAAATTTTAGACGACGGACCACTCAAGAAAGTAGCCAGGCTCTCATTTGAAAAGGAATATTGATTTAAACAAAGTAAGCATACAATTTTTAGTTTTAAATTTTCAATATTTAATTAATTTTTATCTAAAGTTAGCTTATACATTATGTTACAGAATGGATTTCACTAAGGTCAATGATATTGCCAAAAAAGATGAGTACCTTCCGAAGAAACGTTTAATGGAGCTTGCTAGTGGAGAAAGTTTTAGAGTTACAACGATTTATCAGTGTGACACCAAATTTGGAAAAAAAACTGTAATTATTATCAACAAAGAATTTCAAGTGTTCTTGCCTAACCTATATAACAAGTTCTTCATTGAAAATCCAGACGATTTCAAATCTTTAAAAGAAGAAGTGAAAAAAGATCAAGTGTATATAAAACATTTAGGAAACAATAAACTAGAATTTTCTAATAAAAAGTAGATAGATCACAAGTTAAAATGAAGCGTGTTACGTTCAACGACAGTGTCAATGTTAGGGTTATGGTTGTTCATGACTTTGCAAGTCGTAAGGCAAGAATTGGTCCTTGGATTCAAGCCGCATGTGACAGAGAACGTTTCAATCTAAGAATTCAAAGAACTAGTATCGTACTCAATCCGATTATCTTTAAAATGCGAATTAAGTATATGGAAAATGTATTAGGTCCTATTCTGAATAAAAAAGCAATAAATTAAATGTTTGTTCTAATAACTACGTGACCTCATCCCCACTATAATTGCATTTTCAAATGCAATATAAGGAGCTGAATTGGAAAAAAAACATCATTAGCTGCTACGACATTGTAGAAGAAAGATGGATCTCACGAATCTGAACAAAATTGCCAATGGCTCCTTAATGGAATCGGATTATGATAGACTTTATAAAGTAACATCAATAAGAATAGCTGATATCATGGATGGTCCAAAAGTCGTGATAACGCTGGATGCAGAGTTTCAAGTCTTTCTACCTGACCGATTAAATTTTTACTTATTTGCCAACGATGATGAGTTAAATAATTTACAAAAAGAAGTGAAAAATAATAACTTAAGCGTGAAATATGTAGAAGATAAAATGAAATTTTTTTTAAATTGTAAAAAGGAAGGACAATAAATAAATATAAAACTCAACTGTTTGTCTTTTTATTTAATTTTTATTTATTACTCAACTTTTTGAATACACAAAGTTATCTAGATTATTACTATTAATCCAACTATTATGATCTTTTGAAAAACCTAACCATTTAACATATAATTCATTGCCACGTCGTCTGATAACTTTTTCTATTAAATATGTATCTGGGCACTTGGTTTTTTGTAATTCTTGTTCATAAAAGCCTCCGACCACAGGTTGATCTTGATAATCTTTTAAGTGATAAGTAATTGGTTGCGTATTTTTGATACTAGTTATAGTAAATATTTCAGTGGACCAATTAGGGGTATAGCTTTTTTCAAATACATTTTTAATTTTGCTCACTCGAACTTTATCTCCAACTTTAAATTTTGGTGACTTTTTAAAATTTTTATTTTTATTTAATTTTTTTAGAATTTCAGTAGTATGGTTCGCAGTGACATCTTTCGGTTTCATACCAATGCTTCGATGTTTTCTATTGTTGTATAATGTAATTAAATCCGATAAAATATCTATCCACTTGTAACTGCCTCGTAAAGAAAATTGTTTCCACATGATATTTTTTAAAGTACGATTGAATCTTTCGCATATAGAAGCTTTTAAACCACTGTATGTTGAGTACATATTAACTTAATACTTGTTCATTAAATTTTGGAAATCTTTATTGTAAAACTCTTTACCCATATCAACATGAAGATTTCGAGGAGATTAAGTGCTTTTGAAGACTGTTTCCATTGCAGCTGCTACTTCTTTACCAGTTTTTGTCTTTAAAGGAATCGCGTGAGCGTATTTTGAAAACACGTCGATGATTGTAAGCATGTATCTATGACCTTTATTTTCTCTAGCATATGGTTGCATTTCTACCAAGTCAGCTTGCCAGGTATCGTGTAAACCCCGTACTTCAACTTTTCTACGAGGGAAATTTCTGCGTGCAGGTTTGTGTATTTCTTCAACCACTTTTTCCATGTTTTATTTAGGTAAATCTTTCCAAAATTGTTCTCTAGCATGAATTTTCGAGTCTACAAGATCTTCAATCTCTTTTTTATGTTGAAATAAAAGTTCTACAACTTGTTGTTTCCACACAGTCAAAATATCTAAATATATCTTTTCTTTGTCAAAATCGTTGATAAATTCACTAACTGCTTTATGTATTGCGTTCGTACTCTCTATATCTTTGAGCAAATGTCTTTTAAATTCAATATTACTTTTTTTAATTACGTCTTGTAGAGTACGCAAGTTTATAGCGTCCGCTGATTCGATAGGAGGTGCCAAGTTACACAGTCTTTTCGATTCAATATCGAAATCACCGTTGGGAGTAAGTTTATATCCAACTCCTGGTGGTCCTCGGCTGCTCTCTTTTTTCTCAACCTTACGTCCAAATATGTCAACAGGCATTTTGATACTGATGGGAAAGTAATTATATTCTCAGTATATATACCCTCCCTCCCGCAACTCTTCAATAATTGAATGAATTTCATTTGTGTGACTTGTATTTCCAGCTGATTGCTCAGCTATTAACAACCTGAGACGATCAACGATTTCATTGGGATTATCCCAGTATACGTAATCAGTTCTGCTGTTGAGTCGGGCATTTTTGAATTTGAGTATGGAACCACCTAGTTTTGTTGGAGTAGATACAGCTAACGGAGACTGTCTATTGAGTTGTATTTTTTTTAATGTTCTTTTTGGTGACTGTTTTGTTTTTGGAGGACTTAAATTGAAAAGAGGCATAATAACATTTTGATATTTTTTACTAGTAACATGATATTTTATGTCTTCAGTAGATTTGCTTCCTTTTCTGTGAGCGTTAGTTTGCTCAAGAATTTCTTTATATCGACTTAAGTTAGCCAAATCATTAGTTGTAGAATCTTTGCGAACAATGAGATTAAATAATTCTTGAGTTCTAGGATACGACTTATTGTTGACTACGATAGAATCTTTTAAAAATTTAATAGGTTTATTTCCAAGAGTGTAGTCTCCTTGAAGAGTTTTTTTGACTCCATACAGATTATCTCGCTCATCAGGCTCTATTTGATTAAATATGTCTTCTCCTCCGTCAATACTTGTTTCTTCCAATTCATTATACGTATCACTCTCATGAAGCGTAGATTCATCCTCAACTGTTGATGATGCATTTGGTGGTATGACAAGATCATTGTGTTGTATCCCAGATTCGTTGAATAAACTATTGAATGAATTTTCTTTTTTTAATTCAGATTTTTTAACTGTTTCAAGAGGTGAGCTTTCATTGAGCTTTGAACGTTTTGCTGCAAGCTTTTCCAGAGGATTTAGAATAGGTTTAAAAGTTTCGGTCAAAATACGTTCAGCATCGTCTTTTCGACTTTTTATAATATTGAATTTCCGTTTTACAATTTCGCGAGCTTTCACAAGCTCTTCAAGGATTCTCTTCTCCTTAGCAATGTTTTCCATGTTTATGCAGCATAGGTTGACTCAAGACTAATTATTTTTCACTAGGTTCTACTATATTTATAGCGAAACAATCGAATCCTTTTCTATATCTACCATCATTAATATTTCTATCTTTATCTATAACAATAAAACTATGTTTACCTTCTACCCAACACTTTGAGCACAAGTTTTTAAATTGATTGTAAGGCATGTCAGTATTAACGTGATCGTCATAAATATGTTTCAGATTCACTTCATCTTGACGAAATAAAATCAACAAGTTGACATTATCTCTTACTAAATGTTTAGGTACTGCGGCATACGACTGACATAGATAAAAACAATCTACGCTCTTATGTCTCCCCATACAATAAAAGGCTTTAACATTATCTTGCTTCTCACATGCGATATCATCGAAGACAAAAATGGAATTAGGTAAAGCATCAGCTGGATACACTACCTCATCATGCTCACTAAATGCAAAATACTTCATCCCCTCGATTGGTTCCAAGAGTTGTTCGAGAAACTTATACTTTGGTTGGTTCAAAGATTTAGAGTAGACGTAAATGTTTTCAAATCTTAAACCGTTTGATTGTGTTAAAAGAGCTAGTAAGCTGTTAGTTTTCCCACAATTCGATGGTCCTGAAATAACTGCTCGAATGCTACTCGGGAGTAAGTCACCGTGACGTTTTTCTTTCTTTTCCTGTTCGGCAATAATATCAAAGTTTGGTACTGGCAGTTTCAGAGTGTTTTGTGAAAAATCCATGTTGATCATTCGGAATCTGAATGTTGAATACTAAGGAAACCTATAAATATATCGTTTTTATATCCACAAGCTCAGTCGTTAGTTGGCAGTCATAATGAAATGATCATTCACAATAAGAAGAAGAAAGGTGGCGGTTTATTAAATAACATCATCAATAAGCTTCCAGTTGAGTTGCACTTACCTGGTTACAACTATTGTGGACCTGGTACTAAGTTATCCAAGCGACTAGCACGTGGTGATCTAGGAATCAATCCATTAGACGCAGCTTGTAAAGAGCACGATATTGCTTATTCACAGAATCACGAAAATTTAGAGGCTAGACACGCAGCAGACAAAGTCCTTGCTAATAAAGCGTGGGAAAGAGTAAAAGATAAAAACGCAAAGTTTGGAGAAAAAGCAGCAGCTTTTTTGTTACCAACGCTATGAAGTTGAAAAGTAAATTAGGGATGGGTCTCAAAGTAAAATCTAAGAAAATGACTCCACTGAGTTCTATTATAAAAGTTGCATCAAAATCAGTAGCTCCTAATAATACCCCGAAAAGTATTATAAATGCAGCTCTTCAAGCATCTAAATTAGCAGTTAAAAAAGCTGGTGGAAAAAGTAAAATAAAAGTTCCTCGAGTATTACCGATGACATCGAAAATTGGGGGATTTCTACCTTTGGTTCCCCTATTTGCCGGCTTGAGCGCTACGGGTGCATTGGCAGGGAGTGCAGCTGGAATTTATAAGGCTATTAACGATGTAAAGTCAGCTAAACAAGATTTGGAAGAGAAAAAAAGACATAATAAATCTATGGAAGCTATAGCTGCAGGTAAAGGACTTTATCTTGGACGTCATAAACAAGGATTTGGTCTATACTTAAAAAAAAAAAAAGGGAAAGGAGCCTACTTGAGAAAAAGAGGCAAAGGGGTTTACTTAAGAAAAAGAGGAAAGGGGGTGTACTTGTGAAAAAGAGGCAAGGGAGTGTATTTGAGAAAAAGAGGCAGGGTCTAAAAAAGCTCGAAATAACTTTACCAAATCGTCAGTTGACAAACTTTGACTTATTAAAGTATGCGCAAAAGCTTAAAATTCCACATTTTAGAGGAGTTTTTATGAAAAACATATTACCATATTCTGGACCTAATTATCGAGAATCCGCCATCGTAAACCTAGATGATGAAAGTGGGCCCGGAACTCATTGGGTTGCTTATCGAAAAAATGGTAACGATGTAGTTTACTTTGATAGTTTTGGTGATCTCAAACCTCCGCTCGAATTAATGCTTTACTTGAATGTCAACAGTGTGAAATACAATACAGAAAAATTTCAAGACTACAATTCTTATAACTGCGGTCATCTGTGTTTACAATTCCTTAATGGAAGCTTGGGTATATAAGCAGTCTCTTTCATAAATTATGCTCAGTTTAGGGTGAGTCGTGATGGAATCATTTACTCTTACCCTATCAGCCAATTCTTCAGTTCTTGAAGCTCAGTATTATCCTCCTATTCAACTTTTGCCGAATAAAAATTATACTCTTGGTTTAGTACAGTTGTTTACATTCAATTCAATACCTAATATTGACATTGGATGCAATCAATTTTATGTTGGCGATCGAGTTATCACCTTCGATACAGGAAATTACGAATTGGTTGATATTGAAAAAATTCTTCAAGAAAAAAACATTAAAATATTGATTAAACCTAACGATAATACTTTCCGCACTGAAATTGAATGTACTGAAATAGTTGACTTCACACCTGTTGACTCGATTGGAAAACTTTTAGGATTTAGTAGACGCAAACTTGAAGCAAACTTGAAACATATTTCTGATAATCATATTAATATCCTTAAAAACAATTCATTGAGAGTGGAGTGCAACATCACTGCTGGAGCTTACATAAATAATAAACTAGTTCATACTATTCACGAATTTTATCCTACAGTTGAACCTGGGTTTAAAATAATTGAGGTACCTTCACAAGTTATATACCTACCTGTGAATGTAGAGTGCATTGAAAATCTGCAGTTGCGCATTGTTGACCAAGACGGAGAGTTGGTAAATTTTCAAAAGGAAGTTATTACAATAAGATTACATATTAAATCCTCATAATGGGTATTGTATTTTATGGAAAAGGACTTCAAAGAAACTATAAAACTCAAACATCATGCAGTTCTTCAATCAGTCATCGTCGAGCATCCAAAGCGCTAACACGGCAGAACATCCAGTTTCTCAAAAGTCTAGGACTAAGAATCGTTCGTGGTGGAAAATAACTTGCAATTTCTTTTGTTGCTATAAAAATGGAAGATATTCTAGAAATTCAAGCCCCCATTCAGTTCGATGATAGTATCTCAAATTATGAGTTACATGCTCATCAACCGTATACCGGGTCTAATTTCAATCATAGTGATGAAATTCGTATCGCTATCCAGTATCAGGACTTGGCTGTTTTACCATCGCGTAGTTATCTACATGTGACCGGTCAATTAAGAAAGTCAGATGGTACAAAAGCAGCGAATACTCATTTCGTTAGCAACGGTGTATGTCATTTATTTGAAGATATTAGATATGAGCTCAATGCAATAGAAATTGATCGTATAAAGAATGTAGGAATAGCTAGCACTTTAAAGGCTCTTATGTCTTTAGACTATGGTGCACAAACTGAGAACCGTGGGTGGTATACCGAGGGAACCTTAATGCTTGATTCTGAAGGTCGATTTGATGTATGTATCCCTTTGAAACATCTCTTTGGTTTAGCAGAGGATTACAATAAAATCATAGTCAATGCAAAACATGAATTGATCATTCGAAGATCAAACACTGATTATAATGCTGTTTATCAAACAAACACAGGGACGGAACAAGCTCCTGTATAGGAAGATATCAAGATAAACATTTCTAAAATCGAATGGTTGATGCCTTATGTAACTCTTTCGGATGCATACAAAATAAACTTGCTCAACTATCTTCAAAAAGGTAAATCAGTTGCTATGAGTTTTCGAAGTTGGGAACTCCATGAATTGCCTCTAGTACCAACAACCACTAAAAATAATTGGCTAGTAAAAACATCTAATCAGTTGGAGAAACCTCGTTTCATGATAATAGGCTTTCAAACTAATAGAAAAAATAATAGAAAACTCAGTCTAAATGTATACGATCATTGTAATATCAATAACTTGAGAGTTTTCTTAAACTCGCAATATTATCCGTATAATAACTTTAACGCTGATTTCACCAAAAATCAAGTTTCCATACTTTATGAGAATTATCTAAATTTTTATCAATCCTTTTACAATGTAAGGAGTGAACAACGAACGCCAATGCTAACTAGAGAGAGGTTTGCAAAAGAAGCGTCTCTATTCGTCATAGATTGTTCAAAACAAAATGAATCGTTAAAAAATGCTCCAGTAGATGTGAGAATTGAGTTTGAATCATCAGAGAATATACCTGCGAATACTGTGGCGTACTGCTTAATTATTCATGATCGTATAGTAGAGTATAATCCTATGAATGGAGATGTTAAAAAAATAGTTTAAGATAAAAAATGTACTGGAAATTACTGGAATAAATTTTTTTTAGAATAAAAAATTAATGTTATCTTACTTCTCAAACCTTCCCCTCAATAATTTAAAAAATAAATTTTCATTCTTAATTTTTTATAGTTTTTTATAATTGTTTATTCTTAATTTTTAAATAATTGTTTATTATATGGGACTCCAGCTAGGCTCCTTCGAAATCCGTGGGACCCCGGCTAGGCTCCTTCAAAATCTATGGGACCCGTGCAACTTGAAAATCCATGGGACCCGTGCACCTCGAAAATCCATGGGACCCGTGCATCTCGAAAATCCATGGGACCCCCCCCATAGAGTACCTACTGAGGTGACTCCATTTGATTCCATTTTCAACTAGGATCAACTGAATTTGCCAATTCCAAATTTGTAGCTAGAGTCAAATTAATTTATCTTTCAAGGTCTTTACTTGGGTCTAGGAAAACCAGAAGAACAGGGAAAAGCAGAAGAACATTGCTGATTGGCCGAAAATAGGTTGCCAGGGTGACGGAAACATTGAATCTTTTCGCGAAAATAGTAAGCGTGAAGTTGGTTTCATACGTCTTAGACATATATGACTCAGGTACAAGAATAGCGCGATACTTCGGATTAAAATTATATATATATATATATACACAACGGAGCGGATACAACTTTGAGATGACTTCTTCATAGGATTATGGTTTAATTTCAATAGGGTAGAAACGGAATGGGGACCTAGTGCACTGGGTCTCAGGTTACGCCTAGGAGATGACTTCCCCAGGAAGTTTCGTTTGAATTGAGGTCAAACCAGGTCAATAGAGCCCTTGGTGCCTTAAGTCTCAGATTACGCCTAGTAATAATGTAATAATTAATAATTAATAATTAATTACTATTAATGTAACCTCTTTGCTAAATTTGAAAAAGTGACAAAAATAATTTGATAAAGTGAAGCTTTGCATTTTTTCGTTTAAAAATTAGATGTATGTATGTTCTAGTGCCAATTCTGTGTCAATATTTCCAAATTTGGTTGTGGGAGTTTTTATTCTTCGTATCAGATAAGTCTCTTTATTATTGGAAAAATTTTCATCATCATTGCAACAAAAGATACTTTGTGGTTTTTTAATGTTTTTATTTCAGGTCTATCACATATTTTTCGCTAGAGTACGATTTACGATGCAGCAAGACTACAGTGACGTAAGAAAATCCCTAAATTTAAAAAAAAATAAATAAAAAACTTTAAATTTGTGGAAGTATAGTAAATAGCTTAAAAATTTTCAATTTCCCATTTCTTGTAGATAAAATTTAATGTAAAAGATCTAATCAGTGAAAGTTGAACTAATAAAAAACTTAACTTCTTTTCAGAAGTTGCTCGTCTCAACTACCTCGAAGTATAGTTTACATGAATGTCACAGGTGAAATCGGCGTAAAATTTTGTTTAAAACATTGTAATTAAAAAAAAAAAAAAAAAAAAAATTACAAAGCAACTATTATACAAAAAAAGTTTTTTTATCAAGTTTTTGTAATTTTTTAAAGTGATGGTAAAATTTTTTATTAACTCTTGTTTTAAGGTAAAGCACAGTGCCTCCATGCATTGAAAAAGAAGAAGCAGCGCCAAGCTCACGAGGGATCGAGTGTCTGGCTTACGTACAGTTCGCGAGGCTTGATGACGCAAAGCTCGCCTGGTCCAAGCCCCAGAGGATGGGGAACAAAATCGTCGTCGTAACCTCGATGTCTGAGAACAACTTCCTGAAGGCCAAGGCCGACCGGGACCAGCTGAGCTCCCTCATGGACCTCGGTAACAAAGACGTGCCCCCAAACTTTGACTGCGTCATTATGCGGAGCCTTCCCTACCGCACCCAAGAGCGTGACATCCTTGACTTTTTCACCGACATAGGTCTCGTGCCTAACCGTATCCACATGCCTCTCAACCACAACGGTAAGCTCGCTGGCGAGTGCTTCTGCGAGTTCTACAGCTGTGAGGACGCGGTCAGGGCGACTGCTAAGAACGGACGGCCTCTGGGCAAGAAGGCATGGCCAAGCAGAACAAGCTCATGGACGGACACAACCACCCACCCTACATGCACGAGCGCGGTGGTCCCAGATTCCCACCCATGCACCGGGGCATGTACCCAGGTGGATCGCGCTACATGAGAGGCGGACCCATGGGAATGCCCCGCAGACACATGATGCAGAGACCCACCGGTTGCTCCACCATCGCCTCAAGGACACGTGGAAGGCTTTGGGAAACCCGGGTGCGTTTTGTCCCTGGAAAACGTGCACGAAAATCCAGTGCACGCACCTCAAATCCGAGTCCACGCTGCAAGCGCAAGTTTTCTCTCTGATAAACTGGGATTTTTTTCAGGTGCGTGCACCCAAAAATCCAGTGCATACACCGGAAATCTGAGTGCTGTTCTGCGAGGGAGCTGTCATTTAAAGTTAAACCTTCTCTCCGTGTGGTAAAATAAAACTGTTTTTTCTGGGCGCTGTTCACCCGTGTTTCGCTGGACGACTCACAGTTTTTTAAAATCATTCTATATAAAATACAGTTTGTAATCTTACTAGTATAATTAAATAAAAAAATGTATCGTATTTATAAATGGTTACAAAAATAAATGATCAAAATAATAAACATTTTTATTAATTGTTGATTTATAGAAGGTAACTAAAATTAACAAAAAAAAGATTTATACGTGAATATATTTGACATGAAATCAATGAGTTTTTTTTTTTTCATGATAAAAAAATCGTAAATTTCACGTAAATTTTTCAATAATACTAAAAAGAGAATCAAAAAAATAAAAATAATTAACAAATCTACAAAAATAGAAAGAAAAAATTTGTTGTTCAAAATAAATATATTTTACATGAAATCAATGTGTTTTTTAAACTAAAAAAAGATCGACATAAATTTTACGTAAATTATACGTAAATTTTACGTAAATTGTACATAAATTTTTTGTAAATATTAAAAGAGAGAATAAAAAAAATTATCATGTATGTAAATTTTACGTAAAGAATACAAATAATTTACGTAAAATCAAAGGTAAAAAATGGCCCATTTGAAAAAACGAATTTATTGTAAATTTTACGTGAATTTTACACAAAATACATGGTAAAATTTACAATAAATTTTAGTAAAATTTACGTGAAATTTACGTCAAATTTACGTGAACTTTTTTGCATGGGTAGTTGTTCCTCGGAAATTTTCCATTTACCACCATTAGATTTTCTTCGATCACATGCAACTTCTCCAGCTTCATTTTCTGCATTGAATTTTTTTTTCCAATTTTTGACAGTGCTTTTGGAACACCCTATTTGACCTTGAATATCTTTGTTACTCCATCCTAACTCCACAAGCTGCCTTAACCGAGTTATATTATCAGCCATAGGCCGAAAAGGCGTTTTAAGATCGAAAAATTAAAATTAATATTTAAATTTTATTCTACAGAATTTATAGCCTTAAAAGAAATTTTTTGACTGGGCAATGAAGTACGCGACCAAAAGAACACCATTTCCGAATATAAAAAAAAATACATTATATATTAACATGGACAGTTTATGGTTAAGAGCAGAGACAAGCTTACTAAAACTTAAAACGTGAATCTAATAAATCTGAACTAAAATGAATCCTACATATATTAGGACCATTATTGACTCCATAATCGCACGAAGATTTGAAAGAAAACAGCATGAAGAATGGAGAACAGAGGCAGACTTTCACTGGGATGTTGCCTGGGAAATAATACCTTGGAATTAAAGCGTCAAAATCCTGCTGAGCCGGTTTATGTGTTGGAGAGAGAAATAAATGGTAAGTAAAAGCTAGTTGAAAAATTAATTAATTAAAAATCAAAATTTTTATTATTTTCAAAATCAATTTTTTTTATTACATTTATCTAACTGTAAAAAACATCTATTTGGGAAAAATTTCAATAGTAAATTTAATTTTTTTAAATATTTCTTTTTGCAGAGGAGTACGTTCTTAGACGGTGACAATTTCTTCAGCGCACCTTGACCATGGTATGTAACCGTTTAAGATAGGGCGTGCCACTGAGCGCGTTGACAACATTCCAGTACGAAACGTACGGAAATCTCATTTTTATGAGCAGGCTCTACTCTAGACGCTTCCCATCTGACTCCATAGCGGACGAAGAGATTGATCTTCTGCCAAATGTCAAAATTTAAATTTTAAAAACTAAATTGATGTTATTTCAGAGTATGTTGTTAAAAAATTGGAAGAATAAAATGAATATTATTAAATGAATAATTAACAGTATTTATTGAACATAAATTATAACATATATTGAATTTTTTTTTATTTCAAAAAATACAAATTAAAATATCAGCTATGTAACCGTAATAAAGTATTTTTTACAGTTTATAACCGAATGAAGTACAGTTTTTAAAGTTTATAACAAAAGTTGTAAGAATCTTCATCTGCCTGCAAGCTACTCGCGGATATCGAAGTGCTCGGCGATCCCGAAGCGCGTTGATCCGCGCGAGATCCTTGTTTCGGCCCGCAAGCTCATCGCGGACATCGAGACTCGTCGCGTTGTCACCACCCGGCCAAAAGATCCTGAAAAATAAGATTTTTTTGATTAAAATAGATCTTATTTAGAACGCAGGTCGCTCTCGATCGAAACGCGGCCAACAGGTTGGCGAAAAAAAACTCGAAAAGCTCGAAAAGTTGACGAAAAACTCCTTACTTTACGTGTTCGGCGATCCCGAAGTGTGTTGATCCGCGCGAGATCCTTGTTTCGACCCGCAAGCTCACCGCGGACATCGAGATGAGCCACGCTGGTACCGCGTGGCTGCAAGATTCTGAAAATTACAAAAATTCAGATCAAAATAGCGCTTAAGACGCAGGTCGCTCTCTTGATCAAAGTCAGACCACCTCATTGGTGAAAATAGCACGAAAAGTTCAAAAATTTATAAAAAAATAATCTATAATTTTTTAACTCGAATATTAAAAATTATTAAGTAATGATAAATATTACCTGAAAGTCAGTAAACGTTGTTAAGAATAGACTTGTTTTCACTAATGCACATTTGGATATTTTGCACGATCAACTGCACTATCAATATTTTAAAGAATAACAAAATATTACTCGTTTTTGTAATAAATATTTTTAATTTATCTAAATTGATTTACATAACCTTCTAACCTATGTAAACATTGCACCATTTTTTTTTCCGCGAAAATTTAGGTTGGTACTACCAACTATATATTCAAACGGCCATTTGCAAAATTCAAATTAGAATTCGAGGGGGGCCAAGAATCCAAGCACCACGAGTGTACCTTCAAAACTATTGAAATGTTTCGCAGGCCACAGCACCTGTCAAATGAAATACTCCGTGGTCAAACATCGTTCGACAAGGTATTGTTATAATCCAATTCTAATAATAACCAGGTACCACTAGGAAGTGACCTGATGGAACCTGGTACCTTCAAAACTATTGAAATGTTTTGCGGACCACAGCACCTGTCAAGTGAAACACTGTCGTGGTCGAACATCGTAACACATCGTTAGACGCAACACCCAGACGGAGACGACTCTGCTCCGAAATGGGGCGCATGCGCCGATGGCTCAGCCGTCGATCAAATATAACATTGAAATTTTTCAATGAATAGATTTTTATAAATATTAAATTTTTTTGATTTTTTCCTTCGGGTGCTGTTTGCGGGTGATCTCCGCAATCGATTAAAAAAAAAAAATTGAGATAGTTTGATTATTTTTCGCCGTTTAGCAAGAATTTGAAAATTGGGTGCACAACCCAAATTTCATTATTTATATAAAAAAAAAATATCGTTTGCGATGAAAAATTTTATTTTTGATTTTCAATTTAAGAGCTCAAACGCAATCAATTTTCTAAAAAATTAATAAAAAATCAATCGCATGGGTGCTGATTTGACATACCTTTTCAAGCAATTCAAATTTTAATAATTTTTTCATTTTAAATAGTTAATTACTCATCTTTGAAACACTTTCAAAATATCTGTATCGTTCCATTAAAAGCAGAAACAGTTCAAGATTATGCTACTAACGGACCAATCCAGATATTTTTAAAAAATTTAAGAGTAGGGATCCTGATTACCTACCCTGGTACCCGAAACTACCTGGTCTTAGAACCTCGTAATTTTTTAAGTACTTAAGTTTTCCGTTTCACTGATGGCTGCGAGCTGACCTGCCTAGTGCCTTCTCAGCTGTTAATTAATACGCATGCGCCTTAGCGCGCCGGCTATTCAGCCATGAGCCATCGATGAACCAACAACTTTCAAGTGAATTTATTTAAACAAATATTTAATTTTTCAAAGTTATTTCCTTCGGGTGCTGTTAGCGAATGGTCTACGCAATCGATTAAAAAAAATGGTTATGATTCGATTATTTTTCGCGGTTTTACAAGGGTTTAAAAATTGAGTGTCCAAACTTCATCAATTATAAAAAAAAATATCGTTTGCGATGAAAAATGTTATATATGATTTTTCATTCAGGAGCTCAAACGCAATCGATTATTCGGAAAATTAATAAAAAATCAACCACTTGGGTATTGACGGTTGCGTTTTTTTATACAGCGAACTGTTCGGTTCGGCTGATTCGTTCGTTCCATGATTGTTTCGGTTTGTTCAACTAAAAATTTTTTCTGCTACAGGTGCAGCAGACTAAACTTGTGTAAATAAATAAGCGTAAATTTAGTTTTACAATTAAAAATTGTAATTTCACAGTTTATCATCTAATGTTCTGACTGAGTAAAAAATCGTCGGCAGTTTGATACTGTAACTCGATTTAACTTTGTTTGAACAAATTTTGAATCACTATTAAAAAAAAATTAAAAAAAAAATTTTAATATCTTACTGTAAATATTTTTAAACAATCAATTTTTGTTTTTTATCAAGAATTTTTTTGAAAATCTTATGAAAATAGTTTTAGTGACGCTTAAGTGCAAAAGCAGATAAAAAGTATTTTAAATAAATGTTTATAGTATGCAAAAATTTTAATAAATGATCGAAAATGAAAGTTATGGTGATAAATTAGCATCAGAAAAGTCGTTTTTAATTTATCAACTACATAGCAATTTTTATAAATTTTAAAAATCATAGCAAAAATAAAAATTTTTGATTTCTAGAATAAAAATTCTGTCAGCTAAATTCTAATTATTCATAATTTAAAATCGATTTTTTATGTGTATATTTTTATTAATAATAAATAAATATTCAAAGAAACTAAAATTAAGAATGCAAACTTATTATTGTCAAGAGAGCTTTTTATTTTTTATGAAGATTCTGTAATTGTCTTTGGTTTGTTGATACACAATGATTATTCTCTGTAAAATAACCTCTGTAAAATTTCAAAAACAGTATGACAAGCAATGTATGTAATTGAATTTATTTATTTACAACTGATGATGATAGTTAAACTTTTTGAATATACGCTTATTTATTTACAAATAATAAGTTTAGTCTGCTGCACATGTAGCAGAAAATATTTCCAGCTGAGCAAAGCGGAACGTTCATGGAACGAACGAACCAGCCGAACCAAACAGTTCACGGAGAGCAAAGTTTGGCCAGCGCTACCAAACAGATTGGCCGTCACTACGAAACTGAATTAAGAGGGCGTGTTTGGCGGTCAGCGATAAAAAGTTTAGTAGCCACTACCAAACTTGGTTTAGCGCTGACTGCGAAACTCTTGTTTGGCGGTCTCAGCTAAATTTTATTGGCTAAGTATATTTTAAAGCATGACAACAATCGTTATATATAATTTCGCTATTGAAAAAGTGACAAGAACTTTTATTTATCTATACTTATAATTACAATTATAAAACACAAAAGTAAACTTTTAAATAAGTAGGTATACATGTATAGTTCGCGCCAGAATACAATAACTTCAGTGCAAAGGCTCTTGCATGCGCCACGGTAATCGCCCATGTGTGTAAATGCATTAATTTTACATTCTTTATAATTTGGTTTTTGTTAGGATTAATTGAATATAGTGACAATGGACGAAGTCGTCAAGCAGTTTTTGAAAAATATACAATTTGAAAAGTTTCAGGAGAGATTCAACAGTAAGTTCAATTTAAATAATTCTGACCTCTTTAATGATTATGAAGTAGTTGTATAAAAAATTTATAAGAATAAAATAATGCAATATTAATCTATTAGCGACAGGGATTGATGAAGAAGCATTATACTTAATAGATAGCGAGCAATTAAAAGAATTGTTCAATGACAAAGAGAGTGGATTTAGGAGAAAGTTCGAAAGACGGTTGGAGGAACGTAAATTAAATAATTCAAGTCTGAATAATAAATCTTGTAGTTTGATGAGTTTAGATGAAGTTATAACTATGTCAAACAGCAGTATTAGTTTAGATGCTAGTCACAATAGTGAGAGTTCTGGGATCGATCCTAGTCAATCAGTTGATCTTGAAATGCAAATAACTTTAAACTCCATTCCTTCCCTCACAGATTCCTCACCAATGCCCACTCCAGTGGCTAACACAATATCCATTCACCGTATGTTTCATAATAATGTTTTTTTACCATCTAAACCAAATATGTATAATGATGTTATCAGTAAACATATGATCCTTGCTCATATTTTTTTTCCTTTTTCATGCCTTTAGAAGAGCGAACTCTCACAGTAGAGGAATTGCTTTTGTACAAATGTGATGGAAGGTTGGCTTTGGCTAAATTTAAAAATCAAGACATAGTTGATACTCATTTAATATCTAATTTAATAATTAAACATGAATTTGAAACCACCTCTTCATATAGGTATATAACAAAAATTACTTAAAGTAACAAATAGTTTTTAGAACAATCAAATAAAAAAAACATATGTATATTGAATTTACTAAAATATTAATATGTAGATATAACAGATTAATGCTTTAAACTTCCAGTGTACAAGCTAGCAGGCTGAATGATTTAGCGCTTCAAGCTGCTCCATTTTTCAAGTTGAAAACCGAAACAGTGGAAGAAGCAGCCTTGAAACTATACCATCCGTACCGAAGGGCCACTTCAACAACCCACAAGCGTCTGGCAGGAGGCCCTTTACATGAAACTCTGTACAACTTGAGAAGAATTTATAAAGAAAATGATATGATTAGTAAAGATGATGTTGATAATAGTGGTAAGAATTTATTACTGAAACTTGAACAAACCTGGAAAATATATAAGTAATTGAATATCAACTTTTTAAAAATTTTTTAGATCATATACTGCTTGTGGATGACTTGAATTTAATATGGCTACTAAGCAATGACAACCCAAAAGAATAAGTCATACAGAAGTGGCAACTGTCATTTTCAAGCAGAAAATGTGACGATATTTGTCACTATTTTGAAACTTATAAAGGCTTGAAATTGTATGCCCCGGAACTAGTAAGTACACTGTTTTTAATATGTGAGTTTTATGTATATGTTTAGATAAGTTACAACCAACTTAAAAATTCCAGCTTGCGCTAGACTTCTTAAGTACCTACTCCCTATCCTCAAATCGTTTAACAAGAGAGTGGCCAACTTTATCAAGAAAAATCATAGCTTATGGTGTAACCAAAAAAAAAAGATTTAGCGAGTGATGCTCAGTGTTGGGTAAATGACAATTCTGGAAGTTTTCGACATGTCGTAAAGTCGAAAATGTCGTAAATGTATCAAATGTATAAAAGTTTGTCGTTAATGTATGAATTGTAAAAAATTCAAAAACGATTTATTTCAGCTCATAACCTAGATTTTTTCTGAATTAATTTTGTTTGTTTACATTACTTGTATTTTAATTTCAAGATATTAATGAATTTTTAGTAAAAATTATTTAAACTATTGTTGAAAATTAAATATGTTAACAATAAATGTTTATAATTCGTTTTTCAGTTTTTATTAGTTAATAAAAGCAATTATTCCCACTTTTCATGAAAATTTTCTAGGTTGAAAAAACATCATTTCAATTTTTAATTTAATAGTGTTTAAATATTTAAACTGAATGCAGCTCACAATGGTGAAAAAACATTTAAGTTTAGCAAAGAAAAAGTGATTTTTTTTATTTACAATTTATTCAAATTAGTTTGAAAAAGGACGCTCTCAGGTAATCTTTAAAGCCTCTTAAATTTAAATTGTTATAACGTTTTATTTCATAATGTTTAATTTATAAAAAAGTGTTTTATACAGTTCATTACTTTCTTTCTTTTTTATTTTATTTATTAATTTTTCAGAAAACAGTAACTTGACAATGATTTATGCAAATTTTTTTTTTGTTGCAACATCTCGTTTCTTACTGTGGAGTCCAGTTTTTTTCTGGAGTTTGTTAGATTATTAAATCTTGATTACTCTCCTAATTTCCAATCTGTCTTGTATAGCAAGTTTAAGTTTAAAAAATTGTTTTTTATTTTTCAAAAATATTGTCTATAAATTTCATTTCTATTTATTTATTATTATTTTTTGAATATTATACACTGTTATTTCGTTGACCTGTACGAAAAGAAACACCTGAGACCGAGAATCCATGAAAAAAGTACCATTACGTGATTTTCCGGGGAAAGAATAACAAAACAAAAATTTTACACGATTAATGTAACGTTGCAATTTTTTCCAAGAAAATTGTCATGATGTAAAATTTATCCGTGAAAAAAGTACCATTACGTGATTTTCCGGGGAAAGAAAAACAAAAAAAAATTTTGCGCGATAAATGTAACGTTGCAATTTTTTCCAAGAAAACTATCATGATGTATAATTTTTCCGAGAAAAGTGTCATGTTAAGTTGCTGCGGGTCGGAAGACAATATTCCCCGAGGAAAGTGTAACCAGTGTGCTTTTATCCGGGAAAACAATTACGTTTATTCAAGACGAAAATATATCCCGGGAAAAAAGTAACCTGCACAACTTATTCCAGGTAAAGTGTAACGTATTGGTGATCAACGATTAAAATAATATTTTTCCAGGTAAAAAGCAACAAGAACAATGACAACTTATTTTAAGCAGGCCAGGGAGCTTTTCCCGAGGGAAACGAAACGTTAAAACTTTTTTCCGGGTAAACTGTAATGTTGAAGTTATCGACGATTAAGGTATTATTTTCCTAGTTAGAATTTACAATATCTATGTCAATTTATTTGAAGCAGGTTAAAGAGCTTTTTCCGAGGTAATCGTAACGTTGACAACTTTTTTCCGGGTAAAATGTAACGTTTAGGAAATCATCGAATATAAAGATATTTTTTAAAGGAAAATTTACAATACCCATGACAACTCACTTAAACCAGAGAAAGGAGATTTTTCCGAGGAAAACGTAACGTTAAAACTTTTTTCCGGGTAAACTGTAATGTTGAAGTTATCAACGATTAAGGTATTATTTTTCTAAGTTAGAATTTACAATATCTATGCCAACTTATTCAAACCAGATTTGGGAGCTTTTTCCGAGGGAAACGTAACGTTCAAACTTTTTTCCTGGTAAACTGTAATGTTGAAGTTGTCAACGATTAAGGTATAATTTTTCCAAGTAAGAATTTACAAAGCTTTTTCTGAAGTGATCGTAACGATGATACTTTTTTCCAGGTAAAATGTCACGTTGGGGCAATTTTCGAGTATGGTAATATATTTTTTGGTCAAAATTTACAGTAGCAATCCCAAATTAATTGAAATATACAAGGAAGCTTTCCCAAAGTAAATCGTAATGTTGATGTTTTTTCCGAGTAAATTGTAACATTGAGTCAATAAAAAATTAAAATAAAATTTTTCTAAACAAAAATTTTCAATCTCCATGTCAACTTGTTAAAGGCGGACCTGAGATTTTTTCTCAAGGAAAACATAACGATGAGATGTTTTTCTGGGCTAACTCTTACTATAATCAAACGCTTCTTGCGGGGTTTGAGTAAATTATTTGTGGTCATAACTTTAAAATAAGCCCGAGAAAATTCGACCTATGAAAATTGTAAGAAATTCGCTACTCATAAAATAAGTTTCTTTACGTTAGAAAATTTTGAATTTTTGTTGTTGTTACAGTTATCTCGGAAAATTGTAAACTTGTTACAGTTTTCTTGTAAAAAAAGAACCTGTTACATTTTTCTTGAAAAACTGGCTCATATATTGGCCGATTATTTTGTTGTTACAGTTATCTCGGAAAATTGTTAACTTGTTACAGTTTTCTCGTAAAAAAAAACTTGTTACGTTTTTCTTGAAAAACTGGTACTGTTACTGTTTTACCGGATTTTCTGGCAGGTGTTTTTTTTCGTACGGGCCAACGATTTACTTGTCAGATTTTTATTTAAAATTTGATTGTAATAAAAATTTTTATTAATTTTTTTTCATAATATAGAGTCTCTATGAGCATTTATATGATAGTTTTAACAAATTAAAAAAAAAAAAAAAAAAAAAAAAAATTGCGTTTGAGTTTTCGACAAATATTTTTGTCAAAAAAATTTACGACTGTCTTAAACTACATATTCGACATGTCAAAAATGTCATTTAATACAACCTATTTTCGACATGCCCAACACTGGTGATGCTCAATGGGTTAACAGTGGTACAAAGTATGTAATATTTTCAGTGAAAGTTAATGCTCAAATTTTTTACTTTTTTCCTTAAATAACATTTTAGGAAACCAGGATATCTTGGCATTTTTATACATTCCTAGGATTTTAGGTGCAATATTGAGAAACTCAAAAAAGGGGGAGTGTAAGTTTGGGACAACCGTAGAAGATGTGACAAAAAGCTTTTTATTTGTAGCTCAAGTAAGTACAAATTTTAAGTATATTTATATGCAAAACTCTATAGATTATATATTATAAATGAAAATTTTTCTTTTAAAGTTTTTAAAATTATTTATACTGATAATTTTTTTTGTGAAATCTGAAATTTGCTTTTATTAAACATAAAAAATACCTGTACTATCAGACAAATTTTTTTTTTTTTTTTTTTTTTTTAAAGAAGTCTAATCAGGTAGCTAAAAGTTTTAATCAATTTTTTTCACTGGTTAAAACTTGATTATATTTTTTTCAGAGCTTGGATGAAATTATTGATTTCAATGAACATAAAGAAAAGGCTGGTAGCAGTACCCTTACTCCGTATATCGCTGTACTGATTGAACGTTTAAACCCGGAAGATCCAAATGAACTGATTAATGTTCAAGAAGTATTTGTGATAATAAACAGTCATAATTTTAAAGTAGAGGACAACAATATTGTGTTAGCGGTGGACTATTGCTATAAGTGTTTTTTTGCGCTCAACTTGGAGTATACATCCATTTTTAAGTATATTTGGACGTATTTCCAGTGTCACGTTTATCAAAACGATTTACAGAATATGAAAATATATAAGAACGTTATGACACTAAAAGATGAATTAAACAAGTTGTGAGTTTGTGTTTCAGTTTTACTTGAAAACTTTATATCAAATAATTTTTTATTAAATCTTATTAAAAACTTTGTCCAGATAAACTAAAATAGATAGAAATATATTAATAGACACAACAAACGTTTCGTTTTTTATTATACGAAGTATTAATAATTTCTGTAAAAATCTATTTATATATAAAACCTATATGTACTTCAAGAGAACCCTTTAACAAATCTGTATGAATTTTTCTAAAGCATTGTATCAATTTGTTAATTTGTTATAAACATTTTTCTGTCTGGGGTCCAGGTGGACCCCAGTGTGCCAAGTACGTAATTCCGCTTAGGTGTGCCAAATAAAGGTTAAATTATTTAGAATTTGTTAAGATCGTGAAATCATTTATTAAGACATATTTCAACAATATTAATGATGTATTTATGGAGTTTGGTTTTTTTGAACTTGTGGACAAAAAGGAAATACATTTAAATATTTACCGAATTTACGCAATAAAATCTTTAAAAAATACTTTTAAAAAAGTAATGTTTACGGCGATTGGTTTTTTAAAAAGGAATCTAAATAAAAAATTATACGCTAAGTATGATCTTTAAAAAATACTTTTAAAAAAGTAATATTTACGGCGATTGGTTTTTTTAAAAGGAGTCTAAATAAAAAGTTTTACGCTAAATATAATAATCTTTTTTTGAAAATGAATTAATGAAAGAAGTGAAATCAAAAAATTTATTACGGATGACTTGAGGCCGAATTACTTATTATTTAAAAATAATTTTCTCTTCTAAAAGATGATTATATTATGTTGAATCACCTTCAATATACGTAAAGTTAACATTTTTCAATTATAGCACATACATGGGAAAACACATGCAAATTGCACACAACTCAAACACTTTTTAAAATTAAAACATGTTGTAATTGAGTTAGAAATCAACTAAATCACAATGTATGTCTATACTTGACCTGTAAAAATTTAATATTCTTTGAACTAAATTATCTCGAAAAAAAGCATTGATACCTGTGTTTTTTAAATTATATTTTGAATGCACAGTGTGCTTCTTAACAACATATTTTAATTTTTAATTTTAAAAAGTGTTTGAGTTGTGTGCAATTTGCATGTGTTTTCCCATGTATGTGCTATAATTGAAAAATGTTAACTTTACGTATATTGAAGGTGATTCAACATAATATAATCATCTTTTAGAAGAGAAAATTATTTTTAAATAATAAGTAATTCGGCCTCAAGTCATCCGTAATAAATTTTTTGATTTCACTTCTTTCATTAATTCATTTTCAAAAAAAGATTATTATATTTAGCGTAAAACTTTTTATTTAGACTCCTTTTAAAAAAACCAATCGCCGTAAATATTACTTTTTTAAAAGTATTTTTTAAAGATCATACTTAGCGTATAATTTTTTATTTAGATTCCTTTTTAAAAAACCAATCGCCGTAAACATTACTTTTTTAAAAGTATTTTTTAAAGATTTTATTGCGTAAATTCGGTAAATATTTAAATGTATTTCCTTTTTGTCCACAAGTTCAAAAAAACCAAACTCCATAAATACATCATTAATATTGTTGAAATATGTCTTAATAAATGATTTCACGATCTTAACAAATTCTAAATAATTTAACCTTTATTTGGCACACCTAAGCGGAATTACGTACTTGGCACACTGGGGTCCACCTGGACCCCAGACAAAAAAATGTTTATAACAAATTAACAAATGGATACAATGCTTTAGAAAAATTCATACAGATTTGTTAAAGGGTTCTCTTGAAGTACATATAGGTTTTATATATAAAAAATTATTTTAAAGGTACTAAAAAAATACAATAACCTCAAAAAAGTCGAAATTTTGAGGTGTTTATTTAAAAAATCATAACTTTTTTAATTTTTGATAAAACGGTCTAAAATTTTAGCTGAGTTATCTTCAGATATAGTACTTTCAAGGAAAAATAAGCGCTTATGCCGGTTTTGAAAAAAGTATATTTATTCTGAGAATCGTAGATGGAAATTGTAGGTAAAAATAGATAGACGGTTTTTCATGAATAAATGTTTATTATTTTAAATATTTTTGAAACTATTGGACATTTGTGCTTAAAAAAACTCTCATACATATATATTGAAGTAAAAAAAAAGGTAAAAGTTAAGAATTACAAATCCAAACAGTCAGTGCACATGTGGAAGGTGTGATCATTACACGCTGGCCGACGGCAAGAAGCACAACCGTACTTAGTTTTTACATCTTGCTTTCTTGTACACAATGCACACCTACGTTTTGAATTAAATTCCATTTTTTGAAGATTTTGATGAACATCTTTTAGCTTCAAAATGGTCGCGATTCCAATCTTGATGTTCTTTCTGAGCGAATACTGCCGCCGAACGTACTTGGCACACTGGGGTCCTACAGTACCCCACTCCGATTCGGAAGGCAGCTGCTGCTAGACTAAAGGTCGGCGCGTCTCTCTCATGGCTCGGGGGGAAAGTTTGAACGCTTACCTAACGCTAGAGGTCACTCAAGGTCTACTTTTCAAAAATTTGGGTACTCAAAAATAAAGTTGAAAAGGCCTGGGGTCCTCAGGGACCCCGTGTGCCAAATAAAGGTTAACAATAACTAAGATATATTCAATTATTCTGATGTAAAACCACGACATAAACCAGAACCCATAAAAGTCCTTGGTAAATCAATTTCATATGTAAAAAAAAAAAATTCAATTTAGTATTTACCTATTTTTTAAATGTACATTGCATAACTTTATTTTAATGTAAATTTACATTGAAATGTAGCAAATACTCATTTGTAACCATAAAATGATTAAAAAAAAGATTAAAATTTTCAATGATTGGTTCATGTTAACTTAGATAAATCTAGTTCTTCTGTTTAAAATTTCTTTCATATAATTTTATCATTAGCCAGAACACATAAAAATCATAGACATAATTTATTGTTATGAACTACTTTTGAATTCGTTTTGCATACATAATAGATGGACAAACTAAATCCACTCTAAAAATAATGGAGCAAATGCTCATCCGTACTTTAAAAATCCATGCCAAATAGAATTCATAATTTTTGGTCCACTGGATACCTAGACCCAAAACTATCTATTTCTTTTGTACTTTTTAATTCTTGTAAAAAAAAAATTAACCAATTTTAAAATTTAAAATCACTTTGGCCTCATAACTTAAGCTTGCTTACAGAAAACAAAAAAGATAAAAATTTTTAATAATTGATTCATGTTGACTTGGATATATCTAGTTCTATAGGTTTAAATTTCTTTCATATAATTTTATCATTAGCCAGAACACATAAAAATCATAGACATAATTTACTGTTATGAAGTACTTTTGAATTCATTTTGCATACATAATTGATGAACAAACTAAATCCACTTTGAAAATAATGGAGCAAATGCTCATCCGTACTTTAAAAATCCATGCCAAATAGAATTCATAATTTCTGGTCCACTGGATACCTAGACCCAAAACTATCTATTTCTATTGTACTTTTTAATTCTTGTAAAAAAAAGTAACCAATTTTAAAATTTAAAATCACTTTGGCCGCATAACTTAAGCTTGCTTACAGAAAACAAAAAAGATAAAAATTTTTAATAATTGATTCATGTTAACTTGGATACATCTAGTTCTTTAGGTTTAAATTTCTTTTATATAAATTTTATCATTAGTCAGAACACATAAAAATCATAGACATAATTTACTGTTATGAAGTACTTTTGAATTCATTTTGCATACATAATTGATGGACAAACTAAATCCACTTTGAAAATAATGGAGCAAATGCTCATCCGTACTTTAAAAATCCATGCCAAATAGAATTCATAATTTCTGGTCCACTGGATACCTAGACCCAAAACTATCTATTAAGCTTGCATACAGGCAACAAAAAAGATAAAAAATTTTAATAATTGATTCATGTTGACTTAAATATATTTATCATTAACACCCTGAGTGAATGTAACAGTTACAATCAAAATTAAAATTCATTGTCAGACATCAAGTTTATTTTAGAAAAAAAGTGGGATTACAAAACTTTCAGACATCAAGTTTATTTTTGAAAAAGGGTAGGATTACAAAACTTTAACAGTTCAAGTGTATTGGCTCAGAGCATATACATTTCTATGATGATTCTATGAAATTAAGCGATAATGCGTATGACAATGACATTATGTGCTGCAATTGCACCTTTTGCAATTTGCAAGTTGGGTGGATTATAAAAAAGTAATTTGCAAGTTCAACCTGACACACACACACACACACACACACACACACACACATTCAGAAAAAACTTTATTTTTAATATTGCCAATATGCACCTCCAGCCATCAGGTTCCCAACACAACCACAGCACAATTATTATCAACTCACAGGGCACACCACAATAATTGAAAAATCTTTGATGATGATGATCATAGAAAGACTGTAGAGATTATTTATTTCATACTCTTTTATTGAAATTAAACAAATTAATAATTGTAAATTCTACCACATATTTAATATATAATGAAAATAAGGGTCTTCAGTACTGTTTTTTCTATGACAATCAATTATTTATAAAAAAGTTATTGCTCATAACACATTACAAGCTGCTCGGCTCAGCGGCTCCGCAGTCAGCTGTAGTCAGCTCACGAGTCAGCTGTAGGGAGCTGCTAATTGATACAGCGCCACCAGTCGCCTCATGGCTACAGGCTCGGGCCTACATGCCCCCGTCTGCCGCTGTAGGTAAGCAGTAAGAGTGAGACAGCAAAAATAGACACGCCCACCGCATACGTCACGTCCGGTTAAGTCTACAGAGAGCGCAGGCAGAGAGACCGGATGCTCGAAACTGAAATCGAATTCCCCTGACCAAAGGGAATCAGCGTTTCGAAAAATGAAACGTTCATAACTTTTCAATGCGGGCTTTGTTCGGGTTAATTTTTTTTTTTAATTACTCAGGGGATCATCAGCTACGCGCGGGATGTATAATATAAATGAAATAATCATCCTAAAATAGTTTTTCTTTGAAGCGTCCTAACCTAAAACCAAAAATCAAAGTATATAAAGCCCTGCAGGCTTTCACGGCAGTCGGTTTAAAAAAAACCAAATCGCCGTTAAAGCCCGATTGGGCTTTAGGATCAATAAAAATTATATTTACACTCGTTTATTTTTTCATATATTCCGACAAATTTTTTTTATACACATATTTTATTTAATTCGAAAAAATAAATAAAATTGGAAAGTTTACTTTTAAAAACCACATATATCTTTTTAATAAATGTTTCCCACCAAAAACATAACCTAAACCTTTAGTAAGTAGCGTCCATACATCAATTTGTTTGAATTTCGAGCTGGATGCCAATAAAATTTAGCAGAGACCGCCAAACAAGAGTTTCACAGTCAGCGCTAAACCAAGTTTGGTAGTGGCTACTAAACTTTTTAGCGCTGACCGCCAAACACGCCCTCTTAATTCAGTTTCGTAGTGACGGCTAATCTGTTTGGTAGCACTGGCCAAACTTTGCTCTCCGTGTAGCTCTTTGCGTCGCTCACCACCAGAGGCGCGTCGCGTGACCGTGTCTGCATTACGCTCGACTCACCGCCGACAGCTTCAAACGCGCTCGGGCGTGTATATCCAAGGCAGGCGTCACTTTTTTTGCAAATCGCAATTTTCCGCGTCAGGTTTGTCGTGACATTTCTGCACTTGCGTAAATTTATAACAAAAACTGCTGAGCTAGAGACCAGTGTCGTTTTATAGCACGCTAATTTATACGTGCTTGTATTTTTTGTTCAATACCACGTAGTTTATTTAAACCTAGTACTGTTGCTACTAGACCTGCATATCTACACGTAAGTACCACATTCTTAAAGTTTTCATTGCTTGTTTTTTCGTCCAATTAATCTTAAAAGTTTAAGTTGTTAATTTTTGTACTTTTCAAAGTTTTCATTTACAATTTGTATTTTCTGAATCGTGGCATATTCGAAGTAATGTTCCCATACAACAATTTTTTTTCTTCTATAAGTACTTTTTTTATCTACATTAATTTCTATCTATAACATTCAATTAATTTAAACAAATTTTTTCAGTCCTATTTTTCATGATTAGTTTGAATTATTTTAAGTTAAAAAAAAAAGTGTTCAAAATCGTATAAATCTTCTAAAATTGGTTTGGTTTTTAGGCAAAAAACAAGTCACTCGGCGACTTAGCGACATGCCGACACCGACGCCTTGTGTTCACTTGTTTTGAACAAGAGACAACCGCGCTTTACGAAACTTTACTTTGCCGTCAAAGATTCGTTCCCCGAATTGTCCGGCTTCTCCACATCAGAGCTCAGCAGCGTGCATTCGCAGATTTATACATACGGTTAGTTTATTCATACTTTAACACTTAATTTATTTTTTGTGTGGAATTGAAGGAATTACATAAAATCGTTTATTTTTCTCTTCAACATTAAAAATTATTTTGCTCAGTCACTACAAATTTTTTTAGTTAATTACATAAAACAAATTTTATTCTATGCACGATTATTAAAAAATACTGCTTTCAATTCGGTAATTTACAATTGTACTAAAAATCCGTATAAAAAAAAACCATTTCCGCGACTTTTTTTTTTTTTCTTCAGCTTTTCTCCTTTTGCGACGCATGGGTGGGCAAGGAGAGGGCAGAGTCTAGGTAGACAAATTGGGAGAAGGTTTTGCGGAGTTGGTTGAGAAAAATCTCTCAAAACGTGGTCCGAAACAATTACGTGTTGCACCCGAGGTAAAGCAAGTTCCTGTGACAATCCTTAGCTTCAGCCGTGCACTCAAACCGAGCTGGCGTACCTGTAGGAATTGACATCAAACACATGCAGCCCTTATGAACCCAGCCACCGTGGCTCAAAAGTAAATTTGAAATGAGAAATGAGGGTTGAAGTAAATCCTACGTACCAGCTCGGTTCAACCATACGGCTGAGGCTAAGGATTGTCACTTCTGCACACGGGTTACTTCCTTCAACCCTTACCCCAAAAGTTCTGCTAGATTAGCTTTGATTTTCTAAAAAAAAAAAAAAAAAAAAAAAAAAATTAACCAAAAACAATTGAGTGTTTATTTAGTAAAAAAAACAATTGATTATTTATTTAGTAAAAAAAACAATTTTTATACTTTTCGAATACATCACAAAGGGAGCGAGCTTTGAGTGTTTAAGATGAAGTTGTTTTTAAAACTACTGACACTTTAACTTCATGTTATATTTTTTATTTGTTTCAATCCTATTAAAAATTGGTAAAAGGATCTTTTGTTAAGTTTCAAAACTATCCAATCACATATCTGCCTTCAATGGAATCATCATGTATTAATGCCAAAAATTCTTCTTTATTATGATAGGATATAATTATTGAAAACAAAACAGATGATTCAAATCATTAGCATGCTAACAGGTTTTAAATTAAATTAGTTGTACTTAAATATAACTTAGTAATGATAGCATAGATCTTACAGCAAAAACTACTGTATTCGCTTACACTTTAATTTAAAACCAGTTAACATGCTTATTGGTTTAAATCATCTATTTTGTTTTCAATCATTGTAGTTATCATAATGAAGATTAATTTTTGGCATTAACACATGATGATATTATTGAAGGAAGTACTCAAAAGATGTTTAAAAACAGTCCGTACAGTATGAAAAAATTTATTCCGGAGTCAAATTTTAGTTTTTCACTATTTTGTAGCTAAGGTCTCACTTTTATAATTGAAACTATCAAATTTTGCAATATTCTGAAAAAAGTAACTCCATACATAGTGATGGAACTTAACTTGAAGAAATTTGTTTTAAAAATATTAAACTTTAGCTTTTGCATATAGAACTAAATATAAGAATGCTAATAATCATTAGCACTTATCATATTTCTTCTAATTTAATTCCATCATTGTGTATAGTGTTAATTTCTCCGAAAGATTGAAAAATTTAATAGTTTAATAATAAAAGTGAGAGTTTAGCTCAAAAACAATGAAAAACAAGAATTTGGCTCCAGATTAAATTTTTTCATATTCTACTTAACGACTTTAAACATACTTTGAGTACTTCCTACCCTCATTGAAATCAACATGTGTTAATACCAAAAATTATTCTTTATTATGATAACCATAGAAATTGACCACAATGATCATGGGAAGTAACGAATAAAATTCTGAATTTTTGTAACCATAGTACTACTTAATTAAAGTAGAGATATAATATAACCTCTAAACGGTAATTAGTAATATCAAACGGAATGAAAGTACATAGTACAAAGCAAAAATAGACTTATTCGATTCAACTTTGGAACCAGGTTCCACACAGATTCCTGTAGCACGAAGCAAGCTACATCGAATAAGTCCAATAATTTTTATAAAGTACAAAGATGAAGCCTTCTGCTCTTTGGTTACGTTTCGTTTGACTAAAAAAATAGGTGGAGCCAATTTTAAACTGGGCAATGAATAAGATAGAAATTCAGTTATCAGTTTGACGATCGATCCCTAACTTGAAGATCGAAAACTGCTTTCTCCGTATTATAAATAGAACACAAGTAATACTGAATTTGATTTTCAAAACTAGATTTTGTTTTGACTTATCGACACACGCAAAAAAAAATTTTTTTTAATGAAAAATAAAAAATAAAAAAAAACATACAAACAAACAAAACATCTACAATAAACGATCATACAATAAAGTTCATTTATCTAGGAGAAAAGTTTTAATAAAAATTTTTTGACACTTTTATAAGTACTTAATTTATTATCTTTAATTTCTTCTTAAAGATTATTAATTACTCATGAAATATCTAGCATCATATTTCTATATTAAATGTAAAATTATGACTTAGCCTTTGGCACTTTTAGTTTATTTTCTGCAATTTTAGAAGATCTTTCAGAATAAATACAAATGCTATAAAAATTATAATAATTTAATACATGTTCTTTGTGTATCAAAGTAATGTGGACATAAATGCTGAACGAATTTTTATTCTGCCTGGAAAACAAGCTGGTACTTTCCATTATTTGTACCAAGGTCATATATTCTATAGGGACAAAAGAAACGAAGGTACGACTTTCCGGTGCAAACATAAAGGTAGAAGAGGACGCGAGTGTGGTGCTTACTTCACTGTCACTTCCTTACACAGTTTGGAAGACCAAGTGCCACAATTTTACAACCAGCACGACGAAGAACCAGTTCTAGGCCTTCTTCTTCGAGAGCAGTTTAATTCAGAAGTTAAGACACTTGCACAAACAACATTTGAAGACTACAAATTAATATTTGATAGAATCAAGAGAAAACCCATGTAAGTACTTACACTTTTATGGTAAACTTTTTTATTTTATCTACTTACCGTTATAAAAGTAATAGATCAAGATATAGAATGATAAAGTTTTTGAAATGATTTTTAGGATGCTTACAACTTTTCATGATCTCAAAACAAAATTTTTGTTGTTGTATTGTCTTATATTGTACAATAAAAGCTATGATATGGTTCAGACAAAAACATTTTGTGAGATTGTGTTTATAACAGTTGATTTGGAATCGCCCATATACAACTCACCCAAAAAAACTTTCATTAAATTTTTTTCAAACTTAAAACAGATTATTTTAATATTATTAATGTTTTCAAAATTCATTTTGTTAGGTTTGATCAGATTGCCGATTATCTCGTTTTTTGGCCGGCATACGAAAAATTTATGACGCGCGCAAGGAACGAAAGAGTAATTCGCATATCAGAGACTCTCATCGAATGGGATCAAATGCTGAAAGAGTATGTACCGATGAAGGACAGTTATAGAGGAATCGCAATTGGATCAGACGGATCTCATTCACTTGTCTTCATTCATAACTCCATGATACCTGCTATAAAAGAGTGTGCCCAATTATATGGCGATGGTACTTTTGAGGTAAATATTACTTTTATATTGTAGAGAATTTTAATTTTATCGCAATCTAAATGTATTTTTATAACCGCGTAATTTGATAATTACACGATTATTGACTCTCAATACGAACACTCCAACTTTATTTACAAACTTTCATTCTTAAAATACAATCGCTTTACAACATCGCGAACGAACCTCTAACTCGCGAAAGAACAACAACATAAAAATTCGAATATATACATGACAACGGCGCGGCATTCAGAAACCTTCAAATACATTCGTAACAATGTTACAGCAACTTTCGATCTCGGTGCATGCGCTGGAACTTAAAAAAAACACCACAAGATTTTTATAACTTTATTATTTAACTGCTAAATAGAAAACTAAAAGTAAATGCACAAACGTGTAATATTTATTTTTATCTGTGTAAAATATTTATAGTATTATGTAAATTTTTCAGACACGGATTTCTAGACCAAGAAGCGCACAGTTTTTTACTATTCACATCTGAAAAATGGACTATGTAAGTATGTTATGTAGGTATTTTTTAATAACTTAGTACAGAAGTTCTTGGATCGATTTTTGATTTCAGGGGTTCCCCGTCATCTATGCTTTCATGAGCAACAAAACGGAGGAGTGCTACAACGCTTTATTGAACAAAATTATAGAAGTTATACCCGAGTTGAAAGAAAACCTCCAAATATGGATGTCCGACTTCGAACGCGCCCAGATAAATAGTGTCAAAAACCACTTTCTGAACGCTCGAAGATCTGGCTGTCTATTTCATTGGAAACAGGTATTTTTACAGCAAATAAATGCATTTTTTCATTAATCTACTATTATTAGTCTAGAGATGTGATATGACCGTCCTAACAAAGATTTGTCCTGGGACTAAGACTGGGACCTCTTTGAAACGTTGGGGACGCGTCTTGAAAATTTTCTAAATTTCTGTATGTGATAGGACTGTCTTATTTTTAAAGGATCTTGTGACAAGACGTCTCAGATCATTCAAGTTGTAATCTTCAATATAGATGTAATACGACCGTCCTATTCTGTTTTGGTCATATAGAATGTCTTAAAATTCAAAGTATATAATAAATGAATTTGAATAATTACGTTCTTTAAATAAATAATTTATATCATGCATCTACATAGATGTGATAAGACGGTCATAGCTTGTTTAAGTCCTAGAAATTGTCTCGGAATGAAATTTCAAAATAAAAATATAAGTTTGTTATAAAAATATTGGGACGGTCTTACTTTTTCACCAGTCAGGGACCACAGGACATCTCAAAAACAGAGACGCGGTCACATCACATCTGTTATTATTACAGTTTGAATGGGATATATTTTCCATTTATGATTATTCATTCTATTTTTTAATTTTCAAAACTCATAACGTTATTACGTGCTCAAGTTATAAGCAACATAGTTGGATGCATAAACAAATTTAGATTGTTTACAAGTACGGAACGGGCTATATCTATCTCATCACTGGTTGACTCGGATAATTCTGAATTTTTGTTTTCACAGCAAAGAAACTAATTTTACTTTTTAACTAGTTGCGCAATTGCTTTAAAAAGACTTAAGCAATGTTTTTTTAGCAGTTTCGGAATTAATCATTTGGCTGGAAATTGATGTAATAAATTTATTACTTAAAATTTACGAGACATGGCTCTGGTTTGAAAATTCGGCCTCAAAATAATCACTGTTTCCATGATTGTTTATCACTAGTGTTATTAATAAAGTGTTATTAAAATAATTAATATATGAACTGATAAGACCAAAAATTTAAATTTCTATACTGTTATTCTGAATTTTCTAAAGATATTTAATTTAATTAATAAGTTATTATAACAATCATAACAAACTAAAACCGTTGTTCAAGAAATCTGTTTAACTGAAAATTTTACATGAATTACTAATTTTAAAAAACTTCGTATTTTGTTGCCAACTAGATTCATGTTGAAGTAAAAACTATTACATGTCTTCGATAAACTTAATTTAAGTAAACTTTTATTTTTTAAAAGGAGTCTGAATAAAAAGTTATACGCTAAATATAATAATCTTTTTTTGAAAATGAATTAATGAAAGAAGTGAAATTAAAAAAATTTATTACGGACGACTTGAGGCCGAATTACTTATTATTTAAAAATAATTTCTCTTCTAAAAGATGATCATATTATGTTGAATCACCTTCAACATACGTAAAGTTAACAATTTTTCAATAATTATAGCACATACATGGGAAAACACATGCAAATTGCACACAACTCAAACACTTTTTAAAATTAAAAATTAAAATATGTTGTTAAGAAACACACTGAGCATTCAAAATATAATTTAAAAAATACAGGTATCAATGACTTTTTTCGAGATAATTTAGTTCAAAGAATATTAAATTTTTACAGGTCAAGTATAGCGATACATTGTGATTTAGTTGATTTCTAACTTAATTACAACATATTTTAATTTCAAAAGGTGTTTGAATTGTGTGCAATTTGCATGTGTTTTCCCATGTATGTGCTATAATTGACAAATTGTTAACTTTACGTATGTTGAAAGTGATTCAACATAATATGATCATCTTTTAGAAGAGAAATTATTTTTAAATAATAAGTAATTCGGCCTCAAGTCGTCCGTAATAAGTTTTTCGATTTCACTTCTTTCATTAATTCATTTTCAAAAAAAGATCATTATATTTAGCGTATAACTTTTTATTTAGACTCCTTTTAAAAAAACCAATCGCCGTAAATATTACTTTTTTAAAAGTATTTTTTAAAGATTTTATTGCGTAAATTCGGTAAATATTTAAATGTATTTCCTTTTTGTCCACAAGTTCAAAAAACCAACTCCAAAACTAAATCATTAATATTGTTGAAATATGTCTTAATAAATTATTTCACGGACTTAAAAAATTCTAAATAATTTAACAATAACTAAGATATATCCAATTATTCTGATGTAAAACTACGACATAAACCAGAACCTATAAAAGTCCAAGGGAAATCAATTTTACATGTAAAAAAAAAAATTCAATTTAGTATTTACCTATTTTTTAAATGTACATTGCATAACTTTATTTTAATGTAAATTTACATTGAAATGTAGCAAATACTCATTTGTAACCTTTAAATGATTAAAAAAAAGATAAAAATTTTCAATGATTGGTTCATGTTAACTTAGATATATCTAGTTCTTCTGTTTGAAATTACTTTTATATAATTTTATCATTATTCAGAACCCATAAAAATCATAGACATAATTTATTGTTATGAACTACTTTTGAATTCGTTTTGCATACATAATAGATGGACAAACTAAATCCACTTTAAAAATAATGGAGCAAATGCTCATCCGTACTTTAAAAATCCATGCCAAATAGAATTCATAATTTTTGGTCCACTGGATACCTAGACCCAAAACTATCTATTTCTATTGTACTTTTTAATTCTTGTAAAAAAAAAATTAACCAATTTTAAAATTTAATATCACTTTGGCCGCATAACTTAAGCTTGCTTACAGAAAACAAAAAAGATAACAATTTTTAATAACTGATTCATGTTGACTTGGATATATCTAGTTCTTTAGGTTTAAATTTCTTTTATATAAATTTTATCATTAGTCAGAACACATAAAAATCATAGACATAATTTACTGTTATGAAGTACTTTTGAATTCATTTTGCATACATAATTGATGGACAAACTAAATCCACTTTGAAAATAATGAAGCAAATGCTCATCCGTACTTTAAAAATCCATGCCAAATAGAATTCATAATTTCTGGTCCACTGGATACCTAGACCCAAAACTATCTATTTCTTTTGTACTTCTTAATTAACCAATTTTAAAATGTAAAATCACTTTGGCCGCATAACTTAAGCTTGCATAAAGACAACAAAAAAGATAAAAATTTTTAATAATTGATCATGTTGACTTAAATATATTTATCATTAACACCCTGAGTGAATGTAACAGTTACAATCAAAATTAAAATTCATTGTCAGACATCAAGTTTATTTTTGAAAAAGGGTAGGATTACAAAACTTTAACAGTTCAAGTGTATTGGCTCAGAGCATATATATTTCTATGATGATTCTATGAAATTAAGCGATAATGTATATGGCAATGACATTATGTGCTGCAATCGCACCTTTTGCAATTTGCAAGTTGGGTGGCCGGATTATAAAAAAGTAATTTGCAAGTTCAACCTGACACACACACACACTCATTCAGAAAAAACTTTATTTTTAATATTGCCAATATGCACCTCCAGCCATCAGGTCCCCAACACAACCACAGCACAATTATTATCAACTCACAGGGCACACCACAATAATTGAAAAATCTTTGATGATGATCATAGAAAGACTGTAGAGATTATTTATTTCATACTCTTTTATTGAAATTAAACAAATTAATAATTATAAATTCTACCACTTATTTAATATAAAATGAAAATAAGGGTCTTCAGTACTGTTGTTATTCTATGACAATCAATTATTTATAAAAAAGTTATTGCTCATAACACATTACAAGCTGCTGTGCTCAGCGGCTCCGCAGTCAGCTGTAGTCAGCTCACGAGTCAGCTGTAGGGAGCTGCTAATACAGCGCCACCAGTCGCCTCATGGCTACAGGCTCGGGCCTACATGCCCCCGTCTGCCGCTGTAGGTAAGCAGTAAGAGTGAGACAGCAAAAACAGACACGCCCACCGCATACGTCACGTCCGGTTAAGTCTACAGAGAGCGCAGGCAGAGAGACCGGATGCTCGAAACTGAAATCGAATGTCCCCTGACTACCGTGAGCCAAAGGAAATCAGCGTTTCGAAAAATGAAACGTTCATAACTTTTCAATGCGGGCTTTGTTCGGGATAATTTTTTTTTTTAAATACTCAGGGGATCATCAGCTACGCGCGGGATGTATAATATAAATTAAATAATCATCCTAAAATAGTTTTTCTTTGAAGCGTCCTAACCTAAAACCAAAAATCAAAGTATATAAAGCCCTGCAGGCTTTCACGGCAGTCGGTTTAAAAAAAAACCAAATCGCCGTTAAAGCCCGATTGGGCTTTAGGATTAATATTCAGAGAGCATCTTTTTCATTGAAATTTTATAATCATCAATAAATAAGAAAATCAGATTGAAAAAAAAAAAAAAATAAATAAATAGGTTTTCAATTCAATATATATATACATACGTATATATTAGTTAATTACACTCACAGTTTTTTATTAAATTTATGTTAATGTTAATCAATGACATAATACTTCAGGCCATTGCGAGATATTGGTGGAACCTAAGCATCCCCATTGAGTAAGAGTTTATACTTGAAAGAACTTATGCTGTAGCACATCTCAAAACAGACGAAGTCGAAGCAGGATTTGACCATATAGATAATTTGATCAGAGGAGTTTACGATAAAAACGCAACAGTGGGAGCTAATCTTCATCGTTTTGGAAGCTATTAGCGCAGATTTTGGCTACCTATTAAAGATGTTTTCTCTGTCTTCAAAGTTCCTGTGAGATCAAATGGCATTTGCGAAGTCTTTCATTTGCATTGGAAAAAAAAGTTGGAAGGAGGCCAAATCCTTGGAAATGCTTAGGTAAGAATTTTAATCGAATATTAAATTTAAAAAACGTTAAAACGCAGGGTACGTGAGATTATTTTTCATTTTACAGATGTTCTTAATGAACTCATGACAACCACCGAGCAAGATTATAGAAGTGTCGTGAAAGGTCACAGACCACGTGGTAGCAGATCTTCAGATTTGAATACATTGAATAAATCCATCAGGGATGCCGAGACTTTATACGATAATGGAAGGTTAGATAATATATTATAAAATATGTATATGTAAGTAATTAATTAAATTAAACTGTTTTGTCTAACTTTATTGTAGGATTGGAATGGTAGAATTTTTGCAACGTATTGAGTGCTTACGGAATTTGGCTCATGTACGAGGTAAGGATCAATAATAGTATTTTGTATTTATAGTGATAAAATAAAAACGGAAATACGCAATTAAGCATTTTTAACAATTTTTACTGTTCGGTACGTGCAGAATTTAAGTAGGTTTCTACCACCTTTTGCTTGCTGTATGTTGAAAATTTTTATGTACTACACTCGAAACTCTTAATTTAAAGTAAAAAAATTTTTATCTGTATAATTCAATTGGTTTTATAAATAAATTAAAATAGGGTTGAAACGGCGTGTTTCTTACTGCTACAAGTATTCTATTGATTCCATTACTTAGTTTTTGCAAGTTTTATAAAATTTACAATATCGGACAGGATAACACCAAATGTGTTAAAAGACAAAATTTTTTACTTCAATCTAAGTACTAAAATAAAATTTTTTTTCAAATCTTTTACGACATTAGTAGTAGAGTACGAGCACAAGTGCCCGCTCTCTCGTACTTTTTGGGTTCGCTCTCTCGTACAGTATTGTGCCCGCTCTCTCGTACTGTTTTTGGCCCAAGTACCTTTTGAGGGCGGGCACCTGGGGTCGTGCTAGGGGCTAGCCGCTGCTGGCTAGCCGGTAGCTTTACTCATTTTTAAAAATATTTTAATTTTAATTAATCAATTTTTCACATTTGTTCAATTCATTGACGACATTTCAATTTGAAAACTATTTTTTAAATTAAATTATCAAAGAAAAAAAAAAAAAAAAAAAATTTTAGTTTAACCGGGTTTCGAACCGACGATCCCAGGCACGACAGGCAGACACTCTACCACCTGAGCCATTAAGCTGACATGAAACAGTATTTTATTTACACTACTTTTCCTACTATTTTATATTACTTTTAAATTATTTAGTAATAAATTGTGTATTTAAATATTTATTGATATTTTTTCTCTTAATTGGTTTTATATATGTTAATAATAATATTTTTAATTACATTACGAAAGAAAAATTTTTTGGTGTAGTGGGATTCGAACCGACGATCCCAGGCACGGCAGGCAGACACTCTACCACCTGAGCTATTAAGCTAGCTTACACATGTACTTTAGTTAAACTACATAATACGCGGTGGCGGCCTGTTTGTAATTAGGCCACCGCTTGTACCTTGCCACCCTTTGATATGCAATGCCGATCGCTACCTCTATGATGTCACGGTTTTAGAACTGTGACGATTCTTCGAACAGTGACGATTCTTCGAATATAAAAACTTCGGCAGTGAAATAATATTAAATAATATATTGATTTCACGCTACCAGAGTTCGCGCGCGCGCGCGCGCGCGCGCGCGTGTGTGTGTGTGTGTGTGTGTGTGTGGGCGAATGAGTGTATGTATGACTGGTGCCTGTGTTTAAGATAAAAATTTTTATGTACGATAGGAATGAGTGTTTAATTTCAAAAAATTTTTTTTTTCGATTTCCAGTTGCGGCTGACCCCTTCGCCACCACCACCAGCTCCACCGGCCCCACTGCTTCGCAGAAAGGTTTTGGGTAAGGACTTGAAGTCCAAACCTAAAATTAAAAATAGTAAGTTTTTAATTACTAATTTAACTTAACTAAACTCACTAAACTAACTAAAACTTAACTTAACTAATTTTGGTTTTTAGACCAGAAGCTGAACCTTTTAATAAAAAAGTGGGTGGTAACTACCACTTTAAGAAGCTGCCGCCTACAGTGGTGGAATCATTGGGTCCCTCTTTAGCGATCGAGCCCGCAGTGGCCCCGGCATCTCCCAAAACATCTGAGGAGATATTCGAACTGATGTGTCACATGCCAGGACCACTAACCGAGTTACCACTGTCGCCAAAGTGGGTTGCATCATTGCTGCCACCGCCACCATCGTACCCGGAGGTCACTACAGCAGCAGCATTATGCGATTTGGCTGTTCGGCGACTGAGGCAGACCCCGCCACCGAGGATTGGCTACTCGCCACCCCAGGAAGTGTCAGCGGCGCTGGCAATGCTAATGCTGAAGGGGACTCCCCCACCAAAGAATGGAGCATCGCCACCGCCGGAAGTGGAGGAAGCCGTGGCAGGTTTGGTGGAGCTAGCGTCACAGCCCTCGCACCCAATTCACGAGGATCAACCCGTGGCTGTTAGGGTTCCACCTCCTCTTCTTCCAAACATTTTGGAGGATACGGAGTAGTGTCCTGATCACTTGGCTGTACTCGCAGGTCCATCGATGCCCTCATTGGATCCTTTATGTCCTCCTGTTGCACCTCGACGCAAACGACGGTGGGATGCAACTGAGATTTGCGAGGTGCAACAGAAGAAAAAAAGGCATCCTTTAGGCATCGTTTGCTCCTGGGAGAAGCCAAGTGATGAAGCCAAGCCCACTCCTACCCGAGGCAAAATGTCTAGCGAAGAGTTGGAGGAGTGGGTGAAAAATCAACCCTACGAGCCATGGGTAAGAGTCCCCACGCGGTCTATCTGTGGAGGAAGACCATTGCCTACCAGCTATGCGTTGCCTAGGCCTAAGATTTTTCATAATTTTAAATGCAAATTTTTGTATTTTTGTATTTTTGTATTTTTGGATTTTTATATTTTTTTAAACTAACTACTTTTGTAAAATGAAATATTAAAATAAAAAAAGCACTGTTTCTATTTACAGAGTTTATTTAATAATAATAAAAGAAATAAATTTAATTAAAAAATACTTGTTTTTATTTATTTAATGAAAAGAAAGAGATAGAGAGTATACGGAGAGGGCTTGTGAGATGGATTGATCCTCACAGGTAGGGAGCAAGGATGGTGCTCCCATCACTTTCTCTCTTTCTTTTTTATAAAATTAACTAAAAATCATTCTAATATACATATATAATTTTATTATCATAATATTTTATTTTATATTAAATCGACTTTTGTAGGTAGAATAAAAAGAAAACTTATTTTGAATTAAAAGAAATATATTATAATCATAATACAGTATTCTTTATAAAATCTTTAAGACATTTTAATTCACTATAAAGTTCTGCTAGTTTCTTGCAATTCATTCTTAATCCCTCGGTAAATGAAGTCCACCTTGTCTTGTCCTTCTCGAGCTTCGATCAGCCTGGCCCGACGTCTCACCAACCATCTCTTCAAGGCGTAACCATTTGCCACAGCGCAGACTGCACCAGGTCGAAGAGGGTGGTACTCGCAGAAGAATGGACACGTCTTCTCCAGGGTCTTCAACGAAGGACACCGAATTTCATCCATATCAACCACCAAGCTGTAAAAGAAAATAAGGTGAAAGTAAGTAAAGGTAAGTTAAGATTCGGTTAGGTAAGTTAAGGTAAGTTTCAATTAGGTCAGATAAGTTATGTTTAAAGAACTAACATTCCGGGAAGGAGGGACTCAAGGATCTTCTTCTTCTCGGAACCCTTAGTGTAGACCTGGGTGGCATCTCGAAGGGCACCCTGGATTTCCCTGGTGCAGGCTGTGTACGGGACGAAGCCGGAACTCCAAGGGATGCCATGGTAATGCCTCTCCAACCAACGGTTTGTCCTCTGCTCCTCCTCCAGGAGTTTCCCCAAAGCACACGATGGTTGGAACAAACAGATGGTCGGGAGCCTCAGGTCGTCCACGGGGATGATGGCCAACTCCTTCACCTCAAGCAGGTTAGATGACCTCCTGAAGCCCTGGATGTCCACCACGTATTCAGCCATGTCGGTTGTCCAAGTCGAAATGATGGCTGCAGCAAAGAGGGTCGCAGCTTATAAAGCAAGAGTTTCTGTAGGGACGAGTCACAGCTGCACTAGGATTCCTAGAAATTTGACTCCAATTCTCATCATTGTTGATTCTTGAAATTTCAGGAAAAATTCGTGTACCTAGCTCCCCCTCCCTTGGCCTGGAGTGTATAAAACTGAGCTCTCTAGGCTCTCCTCACTCATTCCATTTCACTGCTTCGAGTCGAGTAGTACTCTCTTACGATTTTTAGTGTTTTTTTGTTCACAGTACTTCAAGTCAACCAGTGCCTTTTATCAGTCAGTGGTCCAGTTTGTCATCATGTCTTCGCTGGATTACTTTGGTGTCAACATTAAGGCTCTTCTGAATTCTCTTCAACAACATGCTGATTCGGCGGACAACAGCGAGCTGCAGCAATGGTTGGATAAATCAGGGGAAATGAAAGGGTTTCTCCAGAATTTGCTTGTTTCTAGGGATTTAACCGTTCATCAGAAGCGAAAGTGTGCAGCCTACGTCTTTCAACTTGCCAACATTAAAAAAAGACTTGAAAATTTTTTGTTGGTAACTGGAGGAGAGCTAGTGGTTCCTGGTGAAGTGGAACCTGTTGCCGAAGGAGAGCTAGTGGTTCCTGACAAAGTTCAACCTGTTGCTAAAGGAGAGCCAGGGGTTCCTAATGAAGTACAACCTGCTGAGTTACCTAAGGACACGGTGAAGTGGGAAGAAATGCCAAGTGTTTTCCAGATTCATATTAAATCTGGAATCATAATAAACTTGATGCATAAAGATGTGAAATCTTTCCTCCAGGACTCTAGGGCATTGTTCGAGGAAAAGGTTAGTGATTCTTTAAAAATTCATAATGCTTTGATGATTAGTGTTGAACTCTCATCGGAGTATGTGATTTTGAAAAGTGACATTGAGCCCAATGAAGTGAAACATTTCAACACTGCGAGTCAACCTATATTTGAGACGACCGATTTGCGTGATTGGTACGATCAAAACGTTATCGATCCTGTGCTGCACCAAATTGAAGAGTTTGAAGGCTGTGGATCAGGTTGGACCTTGCGACAGATTCTAAGCATGGTGGTCAGCATGAAGCACTACCAACCGATGCATGCAGGCTTTCACATTCCGTTACCACCTCCCATACAAAAGAAACAAGCATGTGTTAATGTTGACAACAAAGATGATGAGTGTTTCCGTTGGGCAATTCTTTCCGCTTTACATCCAGTTAAAAGAAATCCTAATCGCGTTGGTAATTATACTCCATATTCCAATGAACTAAATTTTTCTGGTATATCGTTTCCAGTAAAAATGAAACAAGTGAAACAGTTTGAGAGACAGAACGATGTCTCTGTAAACATCTTTGTTCTGAAGAAGCGTGGTAACCAGTTTGAAGTGTGCACGGCTCATGTTACTGACTGTTACAAACCCACTCACGTCCATTTGCTTCATGTTCAAGACCACTATGCTGATGGGAATGAAGAACTCAATAAACTCGTGAACAACATCCCGAAGAGTCATTATGTCTGGATCAAAGATTTGAGTCGATTGGTTAGTAAGCAGTTGACTGACCACAACGGTAAGAAGTACTTTTGTGACCGCTGCTTACATTACTATGACACTGAACCAAAACTGGTTGATCACAGAGTCATCTGTCAACAGTTTAACACTTGTAAAATTGAACTACCCAGTGAAAAAGACAATAAACTTAAATTTAACAATTTTAAAAATATGGACAAAGTGAGTCATGTGATTTATGCCGATTTTGAAAGCTTACTGAAGCCCACCGGTGATCCTCGCAGCCCACAACAACATCAAGCCTTCAGCGTTGGTTATTACTTGAAGAATAGTTACGACGATAGCCAATCGTACTACAAACGTTACCACCAAACTGGAGATGGAGAGCAGTCACCGGCAGAATGGTTTGTGAAGGAGTTGAAAAGGATTGCATCTGAGATCGAGTTGCTGCATAAAAATCCCAAAGAAATTATTCTTACTGAACGGGATTGGAATAATTTCAATCAAGCCACGACTTGTTATTTATGCAACAAAGGGTTTTACAAGTCAGACCAGAAAGTGAAGAACCACTGTCATTTTACAGGCAAATACAGAGGCGCGGCTCACAGGTAAGTTTAAAATAATTTTGGGTCGGTAAAACAGTTTTCAAATAAAATTTTTCTTTCAGGTCGTGTAATTTGAAGTTCAAGGCAGCTAAATTTGTTCCTGTGATTTTCCACAACCTTTCGGGATATGACGCTCACTTTTTGATCAAGGAAATTGCCTCAAAGAAAATCCTTGATGGTGATATGTCTGTAATTGCTCAAAATAAAGACCGTTATATTTCATTCACAAAATATGTCGAGGGTTGCGTGATCAACTTCCGATTCTTGGACTCGTTCCGGTTTATGGCGTCATCCTTGGACCAGCTCGTCAAAAACCTCCCCGACAAGGACATTACCGTTGGAAATCTCCGTCAAACTGGCTTAGAAGATGATCAAATTGAGTTACTCGCGGTGAAAGGTCATTACCCTTATGAGTACACTGACTCTTTTGAGAAACTCAATGAGACGGAGCTTCCCGAACGAGAAAAATTCTATAGCAGTTTGACTAACGCCACTATTGGAGAAGATGAGTACACCCATGCCAAGGATGTATGGTCCAAACTCAACGTTCAAACTCTTGGGGAGTACTCGGATATCTACCTCAGGTCAGATGTCTTGTTACTCTGCAACGTTTTCGAAAACTTCCGTTCGACGTGTTTGGAACAGCCTGGATCCTGCCTGCTATTACACCACAGCTGGCCTCTCGTGGGATGCCATGCTTAAACAAACAGAGGTCGAGTTGGAACTGATAACGGACATCGATATGCTTCTCTTCATTGAAAAGGGGATCAGAGGAGGTATCAGCCAGTGCTCCAATCGATACTCGGAAGCAAACAATCCCTACATGAAAGAAGGTTATGACCCTGACAAGGACGAGAAATACCTCGTTTACCTAGACGCCAACAACTTATACGGGTAATTATGACGTCATTATCAATTATTTTTTCATTTTTTAATTTCTCAGAAGACTAACTTTTGAGGATTACAGGGAGTGCCTTTACGAGAAATCCATTTTCAAATGCCAGCAACACTTGATCCGTTCCAAGAAACATCAGGTCACGACGGAGTATCAAGAGAAAGTGGCTTTGAGCCCTTACGATGACAAGCGGTACTTGATTCCTGGAAGTACCGATACTTTACCATGGGGTCACAAGGACATTGAGAAGTACCAGGAATTGGAGAAAGAATTCCAAGTGGCAGAGCCAATGGAGGTGGCAGAAGGAGTGGGGACAACCGTACTTATAGAGGCACCCCAGGCTCCCGAAGTCATTCCAATTGTGAACAGCAGACTTCCAGTAGCAGACAGCAGATCTTCAGCACTTCCAGACGATGACGGAGCAGCTCCACTACTTCTAGCAGCAGATAGCCGATCTCCAGAAGACGACGCTGCAGAGTATCCAGACGACGGCTTCCTGGACATTCCGTTGGACCTTGACTTCTACAAAGATTCACCACCTGTCAAGAGACCTCGACTATCCTGAGTAAGTTTGGTTTTCTCTTTTCCTTGAAACTTCGTTAAATGAGATTTTTAAAAATTAATTATAAATCTTATTTATTTTCCAGAAAAATGGATTTAAACAGCCTCAACAACCTGGCCTCCAACTCCTACCTGCCTAGGAAGTCCTGGAACGACCTGGCCCTGAATGAGAGCTACATGGTCACCGAGATCAAAAAGGTCACCACACGCTACGGACCAAAGATGGTCTTCGTCATCACCGAAGATTCCAGTCAATTCCAAATTTTTGTTCCTACCCGCATCTCTGATGCCCTCTACGAGAACGACGACACGTATAATAATTTAGCAGCTGAAGCGAATAAATTAGAATTATTCATTTTGAATTTGGGTGATAGTAAATTCAAATTCATGAAAATATTAGTTAAGGGGGTACATATACCTAAAAAAAAAAACTCAGAAAAAATTTTGTAAGTTTTTTAAAAATGATTTATTTAAAAAGATATTTTTTTTCCATAATATACACACATTTTTACATAACTTTTTACATTTAGAAAATTAAAATAAGTGTTTTTATAAGTGTTATAAAATTCAGCTTATTTAGGCTATGAAAGTTCATTGCTCGTAAAGTCAAAATTTTTCCTTATAGCGGATGGACCTAGGACTTGGCATAGTTGTTGTACATGTGAACCCTCATGAGCGGAACCTCAGGCAACCAAATCCAAGCACTATTAAGCTACTTGCATACTCTAAAATTGCTTAGTGTGGTTAAAATTTTGATAGTTTTTATCATTTTAGTCAATTTATGGTGTGCCATCAGCTTAATAATGCTTAGATTTGGTTGCCTGAGGTTGCGCTCATGAGGGTTCACATGTACAACAAGTGTGCAAAGTCCTGGGTCCATCCGCTGTCTGGAAAAATTTTGGCTTTACGAGCAATGCCCTCATTTTCTCAAAAATCACATATTTGAGAAAATGGCTTTTAAAGTTCTGAACAGATTTTGATGAATAAAATGTAACACACCAACACATAAACATTTATATCTTGAAAATATCTTGTCACAGGACTCTTGCTTGATGTAAATACTCTTTTGCACATAGCCGGATACTTTATTTTTTTTCTCCTGCTCCTAAAGTGACCCAATTAGCTTTTTTATCAAAAACACAGATCACACACTATTAGACACCAAGACCAAGTTAAGACTTTGAGTCAGCGGAGTCTTCAAATGCAATTATCTAAAAATTATCTTTAATTTTAAATCACAGAATTATTTTTTCACTTCACATTTGTACATAAACACCTTTTTTTTAACAACTAAAAAACTTCATTAGTTCACCTGGTAAGAATTGGTCATTTATTCTTAAATTTTTTTTTTTTGAATAAAACTAATTTATTTACTTCAGATTGAAATATTAACAAAAACAAAACCAAGTAAAGTAGAATTTCACTAGAAAAATGACTCAAAGAACAAAAAAGTCGTCATGAACTTGCAACGCTGTAGAAATACCTAATTTGATATCGATAGATCGATATTGGTGTAATATACTAAAGTAGACTCGTAGAGGTAATATATGTCATATATTATGTCATAAAGGTTATAAATTTTTTTATGCGATCGTTTCTAACTTAATAAATTGTTTTTAGCATTAGACTTGAAATGAAAGTTAATCTGTCATTCTTAATTTTCATTATTAAGATATTATGTCACGGAAAAAATCTAATCACAGATAAAAAAATTTTCTGTTTTTTCATCGCTTTTATTAGACGAAAACGATATAAATACTTACAGTTCTGTTCGTGGATAAAAAAAAAAATTATACCTACATAGCGAAAATTAAAAAAGGAAAAAATACATCGAAAAAGCATTTGTACCTATAGTATCGTAGAAAGTATTTCTGCTACTAGAACTGACTTGAAATTCTTGAATTTCAAAAAAAGCCATTTCAACGTTAATTTAATAAATTGAATGTCTTTATTAAATTAACTGTAACTTTTTTTCCTTAACGAATTAAGAAACGCGGCTTGCGGCATTTGAAAGCTGATGTAAAAGTACATCAAAAAACACAAAAACCTGAAAATTGATTTTTTGAAAAATTTTAGGTATATGTACCCCCTTAATAAACCAACAAATTCATTTTAATTAATCGTGTTTTTATTTATTCAAATATAATACAAATTATAAATCATTCTTGTGTATCCAGCTGTTTTGACTTTTGTCAAAACCTAACCATTTAACATATAATTTATCACCTTGTTTTTCAATTACTTTTTTAACTAAAAAAACATCCGGATGTTTAACCCTTAAAAGTTCTTGTTCGTAAAAGCAGCCAGAAATTGGTTCACCTTTGTGATCCTTCAAATGATAGGTAACTGGTTTAGTCTTGAGTACTCTGGTAACCGTGAAAATTTCCGTTGTCCAATTAGGTGTATAACCTTTTTCAAACAAGTGTTTTATTTTGCTAACTCTAACTTTATCATTAACTTTAAATTTTATTTTAATTGAAAGCTTGCTATTGTCCATAAAGCGCTTGAGAACTTCAGCTTCGTTGGCAGCAGTGACGTCCTTGGGTTTCATGCCAATTGTCCTATGTTTGGTATTGTTGTATTTTTCAATTAACTCAGGTAATAGATCGAGCCACTGATAACTTCCTTGTAAACTGAATTGCTTCCACATCTTGTTTTTTAAAGTTCGATTAAATCGCTCAACAATGGATGCTTTGAGATTACTGTAAGTTGCATACATGTTGATTTTATGATTTTTCATTAGACCTTGAAAGTCTTTATTGTAAAATTCCTTTCCACGATCAACATGAAGGTTCTTTGGAATTCGCTTCTCATTAAGAATAGAATTCATGGCTTCGGTAACGTCCTTACAAGATTTTGTTTTTACAGGCACACCCCAGGCATACTTTGAAAAAACATCTATCGCGGTAAGCAAGTATCTGAATCCTTTGTTCTCCCTAGAGTAGGATTGCATCTCTACGAGATCAGCTTGCCAGGTTTCATCAATACCCCGAACATCAAATTTTCTTCGAGGATAATTACGACGAGCAGGCTTGTGAAGTTCTTCGACCACCGCCTCTTTTTTATTCATCTTTTTTAACAATTTTAGCGTTTATTTGCAGGATACTCTTGTTAATGTCGTCTCTGTGACCTTCAATTAATTCAAATAGTTCATCAACTTTTTTCTGAACGTTATCGTTTATCTCAGTTTTGTGATTGCTTAGAATAGCACTCAAATCATCCACGTCACTTCTCAATTTTTTCGTAATCTCGTACAGACTTTGAAGTTCCAATCCAATCAGGTTTTTGATAGTTTCTAAATTAACGGCGTCGTTAGATTCTACAGGTGCAGCTAGGTTGCAAAGCCGTTTGCCTTCTACATCAAACTGACCGGTTTTGGTTAATTTATAACCTCTACCCGGAGCACCTTGAACGCCCTCTGTATTCTTTTTTAAAGCACGTCCGAACACGTCGACACTCATTTTTATAATGATGAAGAATTATCGAAATCAGATCAATATATATAGCCAGCTTCTCGGAGTTCTTCGATGATTGAGTGAATTTCGTTCTCATGATTATAATTACCAGCTGATCTTTCGGCAACCAAAAGTTGAAAACGTTCCACGAGCTCATTAGGATTATCCCAGTAAACAAGATCCATACGGGTATTACGCTTGGCAACTCTGTAACTGTACTTTTTTCTTAATTCCATATAGTTTATCTTGCTATGCTGCAACGAGTTCGATTTCTTCTCCAAAAGAGTCTTCTTTAATAGTGTCTTCGTCACTCTGAAAATTATTCTCAAATTTAATCAAATCACTCTTTCGATCCTCAAATTTAATCAAATCACTCTTTCGATCCTCAAATTTAATCAAATCAATCTTTCAATCCTCAAATTTAATCAAATCACTCTTTCGATCCTCAAATTTAATCAAATCACTCTTTCGATCCTCAAATTTAATCAAATCACTCTTAAAATCCTCTAATTTTTCTTCTTTTTTCATAGAATCTGATTTTTTATGATTCACGAGAGGAGGGGAGTAATGATGGGTTTGAACGTTTCATTCAAGACTTTTTCTCTACCATCTCTTTGAGATTTAACCAAATTGTATTTCTGCTTTACAGCTTGACGTGCTTTGACTAGCTGCTCCAGCATATTTTTTTCTCTTTCTATATGAGACATGTTGACCTCTTTAAATCTTACTATAGACTGATGACGCAGTCATATAGTTGGTTATATTTATAGCAAAATTATCAAAGCATTTGCGATATCGACCAGAGTTTATCGGTCTGTCCTTATCTATGACAACAAATGTATGATTATCTTTCCAACATTCTGAACAGAAATTCCTGAAACTCGTGTAAGGCATTTCAGTGTTGACGTGATCGTCGTACACATGTTTCGAATTTACATCATCTTGTCTGAATAGTACGAGTAGATTAACGTTATCTCGTACAAGATGTTTTGGCACCTGAGCATATGACTGACAAAGATAGAAAGAATCCACTTTAGCATGTCTACCCATGCAGAAGAATGCTTTCACGTTATCTTGTTTTTCGCAAGCAATGTCATCGAAATGGGTTCTATGGGTTCTAAAAGATCTTTCAGAAATTTATATTTCGGTTGGTTGAGGGATTTCGAATAAACATACACATTCTCGAATCTGAGACCATTTTCTAGCGTAATGAGAGCCAATAAACTATTGGTCTTTCCACTGTTGGAAGATCCGCAGAATACTGCTCTTATTGTAACCGGAAGTAAATCACCATGTCTCTTGATCTTTTTCTCCTCTTCGACTATTGTGTCGAAATTCATCACGGGAAGTTTCTTGGAACTCGGTAGGAAATCCATGTTGAGCGTTTAAATTCTGAACAAAGACTGGTCCGAGGAGGTATAAATACAGGGTTTACATAGTGTTCAACTCATTAATTCATGAACTTCTGAACAGTAATGATCATTCACGAGAAGAAAGGTCGTGGTCTGGTAAACAAGCTTATCAATAAACTCCCAATTGAAGTCCATATCCCAGGACATCAGTATTGTGGACCTGGAAAAAAATTGGGTAAACGTTTAGCACGTGGTGATCCAGGAATAAATTTATTAGACTCAGCTTGCAAGGACCACGACATAGCTTATTCTCAGAATCGAGAAGACTTACAAGCTAGACACGCAGTAGACAGAGACCTCGCGAATAAAGCGTGGAATAGAGTACTTTCAAAAGACGCAAGTATCGGTGAAAGAGCTGCAGCGTACGCTGTTACTAACGCTATGAATTTAAAAACCAAACTCGGACAGGGTCTGAAAAAGACCAAAAGAAGAAGAATCAAGAAAAGAAAAACAATGAAAAGAAAAACAAAAAAGGCAACTTTGAAACAAATAATCAAGGCTGCAAAACCAAATGTTTCAGGAAAATGTGCTAAAAAAGCTATAAGCTCAGCAATAAAGAATGCACGGGAGGCCATCAAAAAAGCTGGTGGTAAGAAAAACGTTATAATTCCAAGAATTCTTCCAGTTTCCAAGAAAATCGGTGGGGTTTTGCCGTATCTGATTCCTCTTTTTGCTGGATTAAGTGCAATAGGTGCCCTTGCTGGTGGAGCAGCTGGAGTAGCCAAGGCAATCAATCAAGCAAAGTCATCGAAAGAACAATTGGAAGAAAATCGTAGACATAATCAAACCATGGAAGCTATAGCTCTCGGGAAAGGATTATACTTGAAACCATATAAAACGGGTTATGGTCTGTACCTCAAACCTTATATGGGTGGGAGCTTAAAAAAAAAAGCTCGAAATAAGTTTACCCAAAAGAGCGTTGTCTAACTTTGATTTGATTAAATATGCTAAAAAATTAAAAATACCTTATTTTCGTGGTGTATTCATGAGAAATTCTTTGCCATCAAATGGTCCTCTTTATCGTGAATCAGCGATAGTAAATCTTGATGACGATAAAGGTCCTGGAACTCATTGGGTGGCTTATCGTAAAATAGGAAAAGAAGTGATCTACTTTGATAGTTTTGGAGGCCTTAGACCACCTCTTGATTTGATTTTATATTTAGGTGTGGACAAAGTCAAATATAATCCTCAAAGATTCCAAGACTTTGGAACGTATAATTGTGGTCACCTATGTCTACAATTTTTATCCAACAAACTCAAAGGTATATAAAGAGAAAGTTTAAGCTTAAGACCTCAGTCTACTTTGAGCTATTATGGAGTCAATAACCTTAACTTTATCAGGTAAAAATTCTTCACTTGAAGCTCATTACTTTTCTCCTTTGGAACTTTCATCAAACAAAAACTACGTGCTTGGTTTGGTAGAATTTTCGTCATTTCATTCAATACCTAATATTGATGAAAAAAATAATAAAATCAAAGTTGGTAATAAAGTGATAAAAATACCTACAGGCAGCTACGAAATTGAAGATATTGAAAAATATATAAAAAATCACCTTACTGATGACATAACATTCAGTTTAAAACCTAACAGTAACACTTTAACAAGCGTGATCAAGTGTAGTGAAGAGGTCATTTTGAAATCTAAGGATTCTGTAGGTCGATTACTAGGTATTACTCAAAGAAAACTTCCTGCGAAAATCGAACACACCTCTGATTTACCAGTTAAAATTCTTAAAGTTAACTCTTTGAGAATCGAGTGTAATATAACGACTGGTGCTTACATAAATAATCAAAGCGTTCACACAATTCATCAGTTTTTTCCTGCAGTTCCTCCCGGATATAAAATTATCGAAGCTCCTTCTCAAGTAATTTATTTACCAGTTTCAAACAAGTGCATAGATTACATTCAACTGCGTATAGTTGATCAGGACGGTGACTTGGTTAATTTTCGTGGAGAAACGATTACTGTTAGATTACACATCAAATCAGGCACGTGATGGGGATCGTTTTTTACGGGCGAGGATATAAAAGCCCTGCACCATGTCGCTCGACCATCAGTCGTCAACGAACTCTGAAAGCGTTAACACGACAAAACATAAAATTTCTGAAAAGTCTCGGTTTCCGAGTAAAACCTGGTGGAAAATAACTTGCATATTCTTCTGCTGCTACAAGAAAAATGGAAAAAATTCTAAGTATAGAGACACCTGTAGTGTTCGATGACAGTATTTCACATTACGAAGTACACGCTCATCAGCCATACACAGGTGCTCATTTCAACAACAGCGATGAAATCCGTACATCGATTCAACATCAAGACTTGTGTTTGTTACCATCTAAAAGTTCGCTACATATTTGCGGAAAATTAGTAAAAGAAGACAATAGTGTATTAGCTCATACTGATTTTGTCAACAATGGAATTTGTCACTTGTTTGATGAAATTAGATACGAGATCAATGCAATCGAGATCGATCGTTGCAAAAACGTTGGACTTACATCACTCATAAAAGGTTGGTTATCTTTCAATCCCAGACAAACCTTGGAAAATGCTGGATGGGTCGATGTAGATGAAAAAATCAAGATCACTGATAATGGTTATTTCGATATATTTATCCCTCTCAGCATGCTTCTGGGTTTTGCAGAGGATTATCGAAAGATTGTGATCAATACAAAACATGAATTGATTCTTCGAAGATCCAATACAGATGTCAATGCGATCAAATCATCATCTTATAAGGAGGGGACAGAAGATAAATGGGAAAATCGGAAAATTCAATTATTTAAAATCGAATGGCTCATGCCGTACGTGTTTCTCTCCAACGAAAATAAAATTAGCATGTTGAATCATCTCCAAAGGGGTAAACCAGTGGTCATGAGTTTTCGATCTTGGGAATTTTTTGAGTATCCTATGCTTCCTAGTACTTCGAAACACGTATGGACAGTGAAAACATCCAATCAATTGGAAAAACCCTGCTTTGTTATTCTAGCATTTCAGACCAATCGCAAAAATCAAAAAGACAAAAACTTGAGTCAATTTGATCATTGCAATATCAGAAATGCCAAACTGTTTCTCAATTCTCAGTATTATCCTTACAGTAATCTGAATTTGGATATTGGTCAGAACCAGTATGCTATGCTTTACGACATGTACATCAATTTTCAGAATTTTTACTATGGTAAAGAGTCAGAACCGTTGTTGAGCAAGGAAAATTTTATCAAGAAAATTCCACTGATTGTTCTGGACTGCTCTAAACAGAACGAATCTCTGAAAAACGCTCCAGTAGATGTTCGTTTGGAATTTGAATCAAGTGATAATTTTCCAGGAATCACAACTGCTTACTGCTTGATCATACATGATCGAATAGTCGAGTACAATCCTGTCAGCGGAGACGTCAGAAAGATCGCTTAACATACTCCAAGATGCCGAAGAGTAAGGTAGCATCCAAGAGTCAGTGCTGCAGAGAAACCAGTTGCAATATCCCCAGTTGCGAATATTATCCAGAATACAAAAAAACTTTGGAAGGTTTAACTTGGCATAAAATACTTCAAACGTTAGTACAGTTGAAGCTACAAATTCAAACAGCTGCAGCTCAGCGAGAAATCAAAGAAGTTCTAGAAATCGTTAATTTATACAAAGATAAAAATAGTTTAAAATTTTATGTTGCAATTTACGGACGTTTCACAGAACGTGAATGTTTATATCCACTTGGTGGCTACCTTTGAAGTAGTTGGAAAAATTGTCATGATATAAAATGTTCAAGTCCTCATCATGAATATGGTGACTTTTATGATGAAAAAGTTTTTGAGGATATAACAGTGTCAGAACTCGTAGAGATAATCATCAAACATAAGGTTTTTAACATTAGATTTGGTATATCCAATAAACATTTGAGAGATTACAGTTTCTCTGAATACGACACTCGCTGTCCAAAACATTACAGTGTACAAATATTGAGTCGTAATAAAATATACACGGAAAAAGGCTTAGGCAAGTTTACACACGATTCAACTTGCATGTACAAGCAATTAAATATATGATAGAGTACGCCGTAGACATGCAAGGATTTCTGCAACCGGGAAATGACTTTTTTGTCAAAGAACTTGCAATAATTTCATTGCATGATGATTCTGACGCAAAGGTATTCATGTTCCAAGAACCTTTTCCTTGGCAGAGATTATCGAATAAGTACAGAAATATCAATCGTTTACTAGAAACCACCAAGCATGGTTTGTCCGGAAAAGTGCCCTACACACTGGTGGTCAACGTGCTCAAGGAATACTTATCAGATGCCAAAAAAATTTATGTAAGAGGTGAAATGAAAAAGAACTTGTTAGAAAGATTCAACTTACCTGTTTGCGAAGTGACGTCCATTGATTATTCCGAGAAACCAACTAAAGTTGCCACGGTGTGCTTGAATCATAAATTTCTCAGAAAAACTACATGCGCACTACAAAATTCCCGAATTATGAAAAAAGTTGTTTTGGAAAATTTGGAGTGGGAAGAGATTCAGTCTTAATCTAACCTTCGAGCAAGATGGGTCAAGAACAGAGTTCCTCTGGCTATGAAAAAATAGAAGATGAAAAATCCTCGGGTTTTAAAAGTTATTCGGAGGAAAAAAAGCGTCAAGATGAGCAATATAAAAGCTTTCAAAAGCTTCAAGAAGAATAAAAAACTTACGAAAAGAAAAATGAAAAAAAGATTAAATATAAAAAAATTAAAGAAAAAGAAAAAATTTTAATTGAATTCTAACAATTAAAATGTTATCAATTAAAAATAAGTAGTATAAAAAGCAGAGCTAGCAGCTAGCCAGCAGCGGCTAGCCCCTAGCACGACCCCAGGTGCCCGCCCTCAAAAAGGTACGGGCCCAAAACAGTATGAGAGAGCGGGCACAGCTCTAAAACATACGAGAGAGTTGGCACGTGTGCTCGTACTCTCGAGAGAGCGGGCACTTGTGCTCGTACTCTCTTAGCTCTACTACTGACATTCAATATGCCTTTTCAAAAAACTTAAATACGTTAAAAAATAATTTATTGACTAAGATCTCAAAACTCTCAGAAAGAGTAAGGTAACATGAAAAATTGTTGAACAATCTTATAAATTCATTACTTATTGATTCATTTCCTTTTATAATTAAATTTTCTTTTTATTATATTTGCATGAGTAGCTGCTTTAACTTGTATGATTATGGACCAATAACGTTTCTCATCGAAGAATTGAATTTTAATTTTTTCAGTTCTGCAACAACACGAACTGGCAAATACACCCAGAGAACGAAATCAAGACGATGTCAACGTCGAAGAAGTTCATTTTTTGGCTCAAAACCTGGTCGCTGACCCTGGAGCGGGATCTGATTTTGAAAGAAATATTACTGCGAGAAGAAGACGAAGGAATTTTGAAATTAAGTTAACATTATAAAAAAAATATGCTATAATTAAGTTTTCAAATTACTATTAAAAAATTATCAATGTAAAATTCTTAAATAAGTTTTTAAAGTTACTTTTGTTTTTTTCTGGTAATTACGAACTAGTGAGCTAAATAATGTTGTTTCAAAAAAACCATATTATTTCTAAGTGTTTAAAATAATGTAATACTAAAAAAATTAAATGCTCAATGATGTTTTGTATTTGATTAATGACAGTTAGAGACGGGGTCGAGGAATCGGAAGAATAAGTCGTTGAAGATGGTGCTCCAACCCGTAGAAGACGTCGTGTTGAGCTGCCCGGAGGTATTCAATTCAAAATTTTGAATTTGGAATTAATTTCAACATAAAATAAAATAAAATAATTTGTAAAAATTCTAGGAACAGCTGCTCCCCGCCGAAGAGGCCGACCTTCAAGACGTAGGGACCAAGGAGAAAATGGTACGAAAATTAAATGCAATTATTGATAAAATAAATTAACTTTTTTGAGAACGTATTATCGTATTAAGAAAGCAAAGCTTGGGTAAACATTATATAAATATTTAAATTCATGAATAATATGCAAACTGTTTTCGTTTGATTAAAGCTTACTGAAAAAATGTTATTAGTAACTTTAAAATACTATTAGTATTATCTATTTCCATTATGATACAAAATAAAATATAACTGAAAACTTGAACTATTATTTGATCAAACAATTGATTATGAAATTGCTTAATTAGAAAAAATATTTTATATCAAAATATGAGTTCGAAACGCTCTAGGCTGATCTACTCTTTTAAATTCCCTTACTGCTACCGTAAAGTCTTCTTTAAGTGCGATATGATGAATTCACTCTGCTACTGCAGTATTTCAAACCTTGAATATATAACTTGAGGTAGTTTAAATAGGCTTCTTTTATGAATTACAGCTTATTTTATAGTTATAATAGTCTTTACTACTTAAAAAATTTTAAGTGGCTCTTCTAAAGGAACGTTTCAAACATCTATGAATAAATTTTCAAGTGTAGCTTAATATACAAAAAATTTTTTTTTAACTTTTAACGAAAGCAATTAATGGATTTATTAAGTGGATAGTGTTTTACTATTTTGTATGGAAATTTTAAATTGAAATTGAATTTTATAGAATGAGCTGTCCGACAGTAGTTTTTAAAATATAAGTTTGAATAAGATTGAAAATCTATCTACTTGTAATGACAGTCAAAATAATGATGGTAGTGATGAAATCAAGGAAAAAATTAAAATTGTATTACCATTTTACGAACCTTTTATAAAAAATTGCAAAAGTGTTTTAAAAAACACAGAATTTCAAATTATTCCTGCAGTTAGTAATAGATTGGATGATATAATTACGTTAGGTAAAGATGTGACAAATACGAAAGAAAAAACAAATGTTGTTTACAAATTTTCATGTAAATCTTGTCAAGCTTCGTACGTGGGCCAAACTAAGAGAGGTTTAAGTAAGAGAATTGCCGAACATGAGAAAAGTGAGGACCCTGATGCTGTAGTTTATAAACACCAGCAAGAATACAATCATGAGTTTGATTTTGACAAAACCAAAATATTAGATATTGAACATAATTATAGAAAAAGATTAATTACTGAAATGATGTTTATAGGAAGCACGAAAGATACAATAAATAAGAGAGAGGATACTCAGAAACTTAGTCGGGCCTACACACCCCTGTTTAAGAAACTTACTTAAAGTCTTTTAATTTTCATAAATTCTTACTACGAACTGGATCGAACCATTATGTTAGCCACACCTTCTTTACTCTTGTATATAAGTTAGAAATTTCTACTTGGATTTCATACGACAACTTGCTTGGCGAGAGCTAAGACTAATTTCAACTAGGTAAAAAATTGTATTTTATTGTAATATTGTGTATCAAGATATGTGTTTGTTGTACAATTATGTTTTAAATAAATTACAGAGCCTGAAGAGGTCTACAAACCAGTAGACGAAACGTTGCTCAATATTAAAAAATAAATAATTTTTTATTTTTATTTATAATTCCTCTCCACGGATCACCTTGCGACTGCAAGAAAAATGAATAATTTAGTTTTTAAAATACTTTTCTATTTTACTAACAAGGAGATGGTTTGTCCTTTGGGACCTGGATTCTCATGAAACTTTGCACACCGTTTTTATTTATCATAAAAACAAGCCCTTCAGTGTTCTTTTTCCAGAATGGGCCTTTTTTCACTTACTTCCCATATAACCCCTGTGTTAAAAAGTAGGCTGTTTCATATAAAAAGCCGTTTTTAGCCTCATTTTCAAAAAATTCCTGCTTGGACCGTACTGCACTTAGAAATATCTGGAACCTCGCATTGTTTTCGTTTTTCTAAGTTCTTTTGAAAAAAATATATTTGAAAATTTTTTTGAATGATCTTGTCCATGTATATTGTAACCCAAATATACTAAAAATTGACTTTAAAAAGTTATAGTAACACCATTCAAAAATTTTTTAAATATTTTTTATTTAAAAGTACTTGGAAAAACGAAAAAAATGCGAGGTTCCAAATATTTCTAAGTGCAATACGGTCCAAGGAGGAATTTTTTGAAAATGAAGCCAAAAACGTCTTTTTATAGGAAACAGCCTACTTTTTGACACAGGGGTTATATGGGAAGCCGGAGAAAAAAGGCCCATTCTGGAAAAAGAACACTGAAGGGCTTGTTTTTATGATGAATAAAAACTGTGTGCAAAGTTTCATGAAAAAAGAAAATCCAGGTCCCAAAGGACAAACCATCTCCTTGTTAGTGAAAAAAAATTTCCAGATTAAAAGCAACAATGGGATACCAGGATTATAATTATGGAAAACCTTAATTTTATTTACAAAACTCATTCACGATAAGAATTAAATCAAAGAACTCTTTATCGATGAAAAAAAAAAAAATATGTTCATAAATTTATAGAACGCTTGTTGACCACGGTAATCACGATAATAGAAATTCTTGCTAGATTAAAATCAACCGGTTTTCATGGTGGTAATCTCCGTAAAAACAATCACTTTAAATATTGATATCGATCTAAGCTCTAAAGGCAACGAAATTTTTACGCGGTTTTTGATAAAACAATTGTCACGAAAAATTTTCCTCTTTTTAACTGAAACCTCATGTTAAAAACATAAATACAATAATAAGCTTTACCATTTAGTACTCAGCCGCGTCCAAAACGCGAACGAGATCTAGAGTGAAAGAACAAGTTTTCAACAGCTAGTGTGTTTTTTTATCGTGCTAAGTTTTCAGTATTAAGTTGAAATTTCTCGTGGTATGCTATCGGTCAAAACCCGAAAAAGCTCTTTAGCGTTTTTTTACATGGTTTTTTTACGTGGCCGATAGTAAAAAAACAAGTTTGAAAAGTTTATGTTTCGAGGGGCTATAAGCTTGAAAATCATGAAAAGAATCTCACGTAAAGGAATCAATATAATTAATCTGCAGATATCAATATCAATTTCAATTCGAATGAAAATCTTCAAAAAACATTATTTTTAACGATATTACAATAATTAAAGATTATCATGAGTTACTTTTACTAACATTTCTTGTGTAATCGGTATTAGATGAATTTTCAAACAAAAAAAATAAAATATTACCTGAGCGTGATGAAAAAGACACCCTTTAACGTGACATTTCTCATCAAAACAGGCGTGGACCGAGTTATGCAAAGCTTTTTCGAAGTCACACATGACATTATTGAAAAGAGATCAGCTGATATTAAAATAGACAGCAAAGGAGATTTATTTTTATTTTCTAGACGCGATGATAAACTCATTAAACTTTCAAATGTAATCTCAGCCTCAGATATAGGAGATAATTTAATTTCCCTGCGCCGTTTTGCCGAAGCAGGTTTACGTATTTATCTAGATGAGAGAGTTTTGAAAATTTTCGATAAAAACACCCACGACGTCTACTTGTCGGGCTATTATTCAAAACCGAATTGGGTAATATCCTTGAGTGCTCAAGGTGATCACAATAACGGTGAATTGGATTATGATAATTATGTATGTAAAGCACGCATAGGCACATTGGAAGAGCTCCTTAATCAATCCCAGACGGAGGAGGAGTTCTCTGTTCCGCGAGACTCGGAGGGAGTACCCCCCGATGTCTGTCAATCCACTCCATCTGAGATTGGGAGGGAGAATGAAAAGGAGCCTACTCTAGAGAGCGATCCAATTCAAAACTCGAGTGTAGGGAATGTAGATTTTGACCTTAATGAGATTACTCTGGGTCGAAAAATAATAGATGCCGATAAAGTTGGCACTCTAGCAGTAATGAGCGAAATGTATATAGATCAACCCTTGAATGCCGAGAAAGTGAATTATCAGATAGATCTGGGTATGTTATGGCACATGCGTCTTAGCCATGTGTCTTTGAATTATTTGAGAAAACTTCAGAAATCCGTGACAGAACTGAAAGGAATCAAATTCCGAGAGAATATACTAGACTGTGAAGTCTGCACGTTAGCTAAAATGAAAAAATTACCCTTTACCGAGAAAAGAACTAGAGCAGAGCGATCGTTGCAAATTATTCATTGTGACACTATGGGGGCGATCAAACCAGCCTCGTTTCCAGGTGGGAACAGATTTATAGTTGTCTTTGTCGATGATTACAGTAGATTTGCTAAAATAAATTGTATTAAAACGAAGGACGGATCGGGTACGTATCTGGAAAAATACTTAGTTACTGCTAGAAATCTGTTGAGGAAAAATGAAAAGTTATGCTTTGTTAGGTCTGATAAAGGTACTGAGTTTACGGGAGGAAAATTTTTAGAAATTATGAATCGAGAAGGAATTGAATCAAATTTAGGACCACCTTTTACTCCTGAGCATAATGGCATAGCCGAACGTTTTAATGAAAGCTTGCAAGGGAAAATTAGGTCACTTATGATAGATAGCGGTCTTCCAAAAACCATGTGGATCCTAGCCGCTGAGGTAGCGGTCCATATGTACAATAGATCACCTCACAGCTCTATAGATTTTGAGATTCCTTTAAAGAAATTCTCTGGCATGAAAAACCTACACTTTTCTAGAATCAGAAGATTTGGCTGCCTTGCGTATGTAAAAGTTCCAATTTCCGAGACTAAGTATTCTGAAAGGGCCATGAGAGCTATATTAGTTGGATATTCGCCAACTGGTTACGTTCTTTGGCACCCTGAGTCAGGTAGATTTATCAACTCTAGACATGTTAAGTTTAACGAGAGGGTAGTGTATAAAAACGCGTACAAAAAGAATCTGCAAGATTTAATTAAAGAACTAGAGGATTGCGATAACCGTGAAGATCTTGCTGATGAAAATTGGCTTACAAGTCTCGATTTGAACGAAAAAACGAATCTGGAAGAAATCGAAAAACCAGTTGAGTTAGAAAAACCAAAGCGAGGTAGGCCAAGTAAGCGTAAAAATGAAAGTCCGAACGTAAATCAGGAAGTTAAGAAAATTAAAGATAATGTAGAAAATGTTAGACGAGAAATGCCCATGCGAAAACCAAAGCTAAATCGAGACTTTACGATTTATGCTAAACCTGCTGAACCTTCTAAGGAAGCTTCTGACGAACTCAAAGACTCTAGCTTCGAATACTTTAAGTCTAAAATTTTAAATCTAGAGACCATTAAATTTAATATATACGAGGAAGAGAATCACGACTATAAAAGTCCAGAGAAACGTCTAGAGGAAGATGAGTTGAAATTTATTATGTTTGCGAATATAAATCGAGTTTTGTCAGAAGACACGATTGGGAAAACGCGATCTCCGAAGAATTGAAATCGATGAAAGACAACGACGTATGGGAACTTGTAGATAGGTCCTCTATTGATCGAGCGAAAATAATCAGCTCTAGGTGTGTATTTAAAGTAAAACTAGACGAAAAGGGAGTAGAGGTTTTTAAAGCTAGATTAGTAATCAGGGGATTCCAAGATCCAAATGAGTATGAGCTGAGAGAAACTTATGCTCCAGTCTCAAGATTATCCCTTGTGAGAGCTGCCCTTGCAACCATAAATAAATTAGATCTAGAAGTCTGCCAGATGGATGTTAAAACTGCCTTTTTAAACGGGGTTCTAGAGGAAGAAATCTTTATGGAAATTTCAGACGGTGTAATGTGTAGTGAGATCGATAGGAAAAATAAAGTGTGCAAACTGCGGAAATCGCTTTCCGGCCTTAAAATAAGTCCGAAAAAATGGAATCTTAGATTCAAGAAAGAAGTAGATAAGCTGGGATTTCAGTCCGATGACAATGAACCTTGCCTCTTTACTTGGAGACATAATGGTAAACTAGCATTTATCGTTCTATACGTCGATGATATGCTCATAGCAAGCAATAGTCTAGAAAAACTCGAAGAAATAAAAACTAGATTAAGCAGTGTGTTTGAAATGAAAGATCTCGGAGAACCTAAAATGTTTTTAGGAATGAGAATTACTAGAGACCGGAAAAATAAAATTTTAACTATAACTCAGGAAGATTATATCAATAAAATGTTACAAAGATTTGACCTAGAAAACAGTCACCCCTTCCGAACTCCCATGGCCACTGGACAAGCCAAGAAACTAGAGATCGAAAACAAAGAGAAATCAAAAGCCCCAAGAAAATTCAAAATTCCATATCGAGAGGCTATAGGTAGTCTACTTTATTTAGCTAATGTTTCTAGACCAGATATCGCATATCCTACTAATTATTTTGCTAGAAAACAATTAAAAGCTACCCCAGAAATTTGGAAAGATTTGAAAAGGGTTTTTAAGTACATTAAAGGAACTTCGAAACTGGGTTTGACCTTTAGAGCAGAAAGTAATAATCTAGAAGCGTATACTAACGCTAGCTTCTGCGATAATGCTAAATCAATATCTACCTGCGGTTATCTTGTGAGTATCTACGGTGATCCAGTCGCCTGGAGAAGCCATAAACAAAGTTTACCTCAACCCTCGACATGCGGTGCAGAATACGTTACAATGAGTGAATCTTGTCGTGAGATAATTGCTTTAGATAAGGCCGTAAGAGACATAGTGGTCAGTGTCTGTACCCCGCGACAGTTTGGTGTGATAACAAGGCGGCAGTAAGGATTACGCAAATGGACGGTAGTAATAAACTGAAATATTTCGACGACGATCTAGATTTAATTAGAGCTAACTTAGAGTTTAGAGAAAGGGAAGGGCGAAAGAGAGATATGACGGACACTCACTGTGATTTTATTAAAGCATGTATTGCAAAAGGGCAGGTAGAAACGAAATGGGTCTGGGGCGAAGAAAACGTGGCCAATATCTTTACGAAACCATTTTGTCGTGTCGGCACCAGCTCCCCTTTTTAATATTAAAATAGTTTTCAGCTAATTTTTAAGTTATTTACAAATGATTCAATTATTAGTTAAATAAGATAAATTAGTAAGTATAAGTAAGAGAGAGAGAGAGAATAAAAAGAAGAAAAACAGAGAGAGAGAGGAAAAGCGAACAGGAGCTGGGAAAAAGAAGAGAGGGAGAGGACAAAAGAAACGCATCAGCACGGGACGCCTGGCTGAGTGAAGGAAAAGCCAGCAGCGGACCCCAACAATAGAGCGTCACGGCAAGGAGGCGGGAGGCCATAAACAATCCCCCGCGACCGCCGGTCAGTGACATTGACCCAATGAGGCCTCAAGGAATCGGGTCCCATAATAGTTTAGGCGGACTTTACTTGTAGGAGAGGGAGTCCACACATGAGGAATATTATAATAAATTAGGCCAAGGCCAAGCCCTCGTGGAAAAGAGGCCAAATCATTGGTTTTTCCCCCAGATTCGGGCACACATGGGAGGGTCCATGATCCCCTCTACGGGGGTGGGTCCTCATGCGTAGGGGTATAAATAGGGCCGCGAACGCGAGCCCGGGAGCTTGGTTTTTTTAGTCGCGATCCAGAACTCGACCCGTGCACATCGCTCCGCGAGGAAGATCTTCCCGACTTGACTCACGGGAGTTAAAGATTTTCAAAGTCTCGATATTTTTAAAAACACATCGAGATAAACCTGAGTGACTATTTATAGTCTCGTTTTAAGGGCAATTCTGAGTGTACTAATCAGAGCTCCTAATCCGCGAGTTTCGGATAAGTGCGAGTAAAAATAAAAATTAGAGTTCCGGTAGTGTCAACTATATTTTGAAAGACTTTTAAGGAAACAACAGCCTTGGTGACCGACTAGAGAAAAGTGCCAGGAAGTTCCTTCAGGACTGTGCAGAACCACCGATTCACCACCTCAAGCAGCCCAGCGGGAGTCTTCAGTCTACAACAACGTCACACTCTCTCTCTCTCTGTGTGCAGTGTCCAGAACTTTAATAGAAGTAAGATTATTTTTAAGGAAGTAGATCGTGTAACGTTGTAATGGTTTGGTTTTGATAATAAATAGATTTTCTTAGTAGTCTTTCGGGTTCTGTAGTTTTATTAATTATCCTCCTCTCAGTTATTCGATTCACCTACCCGGTTAATAAAAAAGGGTGAAGTAAATTCAAATTAAGAAATAGATCTGTCCCGATTTTGGGACATGACACTGGTGCATCGGCCGTTTTATTTAAATGACTGAGAGATTAAATAAGTAAGAGAGGTAATATAAAAAAAAAAAAGAAAAGAAAAAAATAGAGAGACGAGGGTTTTTCTTCAGTCGGTCCGATTTTCGTTGAAGTTAGAAAAAAAAAAAGTTCCAGATACTAAATAGAGAAAAGTAGAAAAAAAAATTTTTTTTTTCCAAGTTCAATAATAAATAAAAAAATAAATAATTATAAATATACAAAAAAAGGGGTTATTACGAGAAATTAAATTGTGTTCAAATAATAATAATAAACAAATTAGTAAAGATTTTAGTATAGAAATTTTTGAAGTGAGAGATCAAATTTTTCTGTAAGCAATCACAGATATTAGTATAGAAATTTTCGAAGTGAGAGGTCGAATTTTTCTTTAATAAAAAAAAAAAGTAACTAGTATACTCTGTACAATTTTTGGTTTCAGTCCGCTGATAGAGAGTAACCCTTACGACGAATTGAAAGTATCGATGCACAAAGAGCTAGAGAAATAATTCTGAAGGGCACAACACTCTTGCAACTTGACTGAGGTTCAGACCTATATGCCAAAGCGCTGACAGGGTCTAACCTACATACAGTTGAGGCGATAAAAAAAAAAATAAATAAATTTTGTCTGATGAGTCCAGGAAATACAGAGTTTTATAATCTGTGATTCGGTGAAAATTTTAAAGCAGTATAAATTATAAATAATAAATATATTTATATAAAATTTTATATAAACTGATAAACAATTTAATTTCTTGATGAAAATGACGAATTATGGATGCAGCTTCTAATGACTGTAGTCTAAGTAAATCCGGGATTACTATACAAAATAATAAAAATAAACTTGAAGAGATTATAGCCCAAAAATATAAAGAATTAAAGCAAGAAAGTTCGAAAGGTCAGGAAGACATTAAAATATTACAATTACGTAGAGAAATTAAAAATTTAAAAAAGCTATTAACTAAATCCGTGGATAAATACAATATTGACATTCCGGTAAATTCATTTTTACACCCCCAAAATCAAAAGGATAATTTAGACAATAAAGATAAATTTTTACAGTACCGTGAGAAAGTAGTCGAGTCGGTTTCAACACGTTGTGAAATTTCAGATAAATCTGAACCGAACACTGTTTTCGAACGCCAAATAACACCCAAGAGGCCTATCCTTAAGCCAGCTGTATTAAATTTGACAGAAAAATTAGATAATTCTGAAATAATTAGCGAGCTTTTAGAAATAGAGACAAGCCCCGTAATAAGAAATATAGCCGCAAGCACACCCTATAAGGAAAATTCAAGCGATATACTATTAAAGAAGTTCGAACTAAACTTAAATTTTCAAACAATACAGGTAGAGGAAGAGGCTTTACCTGAAAAATTAATTGTTCAAATCGTTAAAGAAAATCTGTCAGAAGAATTACCAGCCGCGGTAATTAATTCGTTCTTCGAAGAAAAGGAAGGGTTGAACGAACTTGAAAAATCTTTAGTCAAAGATTTTAAATTCCCAAACGTACTACAGTTTTTGAAAGATAAAATAATAGCTTTTAGTGAGAAATTAAATAAAAACAATAGTAATAGCCAAATTGAAGAGATTGATTCAACTTCGTCAATTGAATTTAATAGTTGCATTGAAAATTTATCAAATATGAGCAACGAAAAAGTTAAGGTCGAAAATAAAACCTCCGTCGGAATGGAATCAGTAATAATGCAAATGAGGGGTCTATCCTTGCGGGATATTATAGAGCTAGTACCGCGTTGGTCAGGGTCAAATGTTCAGATTGAACAATTTTTAGAGGGATGTTATGAAGCAAGAAATTTAATTGCCCCTGAAGCCGAAGGTGAATTAGCTAAATTAATACGCATAAGATTATTTGGCGACGCACTCAGATGTGCGCGTGATCATAATTTTAAGACAGTTCGCGAAATTGAGGACTTTTTCATGCCGATCTATGGGAACACTAGAACGTATTTTGAACTTGCAGGGGAATTGGCAAATATGAAACACAAAAGGGGGGAACCGGTTATGCAATTTTTAAACAAAATTAGAGCATTAGAAAGGGAGTTGATAAAAGCAATTTGTCGCGAAAGGAAAGATTTGGGGGAAGATTTAGCAGAAATTGAAATTAGAACTGACTGTTTGCGGTATTTTGTTAAAAACCTTTCTTGGGAGTTACGATCACGATTAAATAATCCTAAAAATTGGGAAGAAGCGCGAGAGCAAGCGCTGCAAGCGGAACGCGAAATCGCGGGAACATTAGTAGAACTAGATCAATTCGATGATACAAATAGAAGTAGGAGCGAAAACCCTCGTGAAATAAGAAGAGTACATATTATGGAGAAAGAAACAAATAATGCTACTTGTAGTTTTTGTAACGGAATGAATCACTATTTAATGAACTGCTGGCGATACGCAAAATTTATGTTTGAAAATACAAATTTAAGAGATAAACTAGTAATTAATTTAAAGCGTAAATTGGCCGAACTCGAACCAGAATCTTTCGGTACTTGGAAGCGAGACGAGGTATATGAAAGAGAATACAGCGTCCGAGACCACCCGCGGTATTTTACTTCAAGGGGAACTCCCAATGAAAGACCTAGGAATCGGTATTCAAACAATTATTATAATAACCACTCGTCAGCCTGGCGAAATAATCAGAATAATTATAATAGGGATGGGCGTAACACCTCAAGCAATCAAAATTTTAATAGATCAGAATATTTTAATCGTGAAAACAATAATCAAAGATTTGATCAAACACAAAATAGGGGGGCATCCTATTATAACACTAACTCTAACTCAATGACGTGTTTTTACTGTAATAAACAAGGCCACGGAATTAAAACCTGTATGAAATGGCTACGCGATACTAATCAGACAAACGCAGGTAGCGGAAGCGCTCAAAACTTTTCAAAAAACCTGCACTCCCCCGCCGAACAGGCGGGGACGCGCGAAAATACCAACCAGAACCCAGCTCCATGGCGAGAGACTGGCACAATACCAAAATCGAGACTATAAACATAACGCAAGCTCTTACAAGCCCCACAGTTAAATTATTCGCAGAAGAGTTTAAAAATCCAATCATTTTTCTGTTAGATACGGGGGCATCGGTAGGCATAGTAAAGAAAAGCGAAATCAATGAGAATGTTGAAATTGATTTTACACATATAATTTATTTAAAGGGGATAACATCTCAGCTAGTGCAAACACTAGGAAAAATAACTTTTTATTTTAATGGTAGAAAAATTGAATTATATTTAGTTGATGATGATTTTAATCTTCCGGTAGGAGTTTTGGGGACAGATTTTTTTAGGGAAAGCTCTGCAAAAATTGATTACGGAAATAATTGTTTAAACTGCGATGGGAAAATATTATTTTTCGAGAATCAAATCCAATCTAAAAATGAAAGACAATTTGAACAAGAATTTAATTCAAAAAATAGGTATGCGCGAAATAAAAACTTTATGAATAATAATTATCTAAATAAGGTCGATTTAAAGAATGAAAAATCATTTACACCAATTAGAAAAGTCTGTGAAGACAGGAATGAGAAAACGGATGAATTCAGTGGTAAGGTAAAAAGCTATTTCGAGAATAAATTCAAAAACGAGAAAAGTACGCAGCAAGAAAATTTTGTAAAGAATCTAGGTACTGGTGTCGGTTATAATAAATGCAATTTAGACAAAAATTTATCGTTTAACTTGAAAACCAATGCGGTCGAAAGCGAGACGACCAAAGAAAAAAGAGAAAACGATGATGAAGAAAAAAAGGAAGACGTTCAGGGTAGTGAAGGGCCACAAAAATCCTGTAACAAAGGGAGCCTGATCATGGAAAAAGCAGAATTTTTCTTACGAAACACGGAAAGCCCGGTAATGGCTTGCAATAACCGAGTAGAATGCGAGTTACCTTTAGAACTAAATGAAAAGGCCAAGCAGGGGGTTTTTAAAGACGACCCCGCAGACAAAAAGACGGCAGAGTTCGAAGAACAACCACGGCGCGTTGATCTGACAAATTTACGAGTGGGGCAGATTGATCTCTGGGAAAAAAGCGAGTCAGAAATTTTTGACGATTTTGAAGGTCTAGAGGAAATAAACACGTTTGAAATTTTTAAAAATGAAAGCAAAAATCCGTTTATCAATCATCAAATCAAAAATTTGTTCACTTTCGAAAATTCTCGGAGGGAAGAAGAAAACGCAAGTACCTTTATTTCAGACGAAAATGAACGGGCAGTCAAAATTAAAAATTTAATAAAATTAGATCACTTAAATGAGCCGGAGAAAATAAAAATGGAGGGGATGATCGAAAAATATTCTGATTGTTTTCACTTGAAAGATGAAAAATTAAGCGCTATTGAAATATTGAGTCATCGTATTAATACTACAGATGACAGACCTATTGTTTCAAAACCTTTTCGTTTACCACACGCGTTGAAGGGCGAAATTGAACGCCAAGTTCAAGAAATGCTAGATGATGGTATTATTGAACCAAGTAATAGTAACTATTTAAATAATATTTTTCTTGTGGCTAAGCCATCAGACGGGACTAATAAGAAAGCTTATCGCTGTGTATCAGACTATAGATTGTTAAACAATGTAACTTTGAGGGACCAATATAGGCTGCCCTCGATATTAGACTGTTTTGATGCAATGAAAGGCGCAAAATATTATAGTAAATTTGATTTAGCGCAGGGTTTTTGGCAAGTGCCTTTACACCCTGACGATAGACACAAAACGGCTTTTGCGACTTCTGCGGGATTTTTCCAGTGGTGTAGAACTCCTTTCGGGTTATCAAACGCACCAGCAACTTTTCAAAGAATTATGGATAAAGCCTTTTTCGATATGCAGAAAAAAACAATTTTTATATATATTGATGACTGCATTATTTATTCTGATTCAATTGAAGAACATATTTTAAAAATTGAAAAATTTCTACAAAGAGTCCGAGAGGTGGGCTTAAAGTTAAAACCAGAAAAATGTGAATTTTTAAAAACCGAAATAATATTTTTGGGTCATCATTTAAGTGAAATCGGAATACAACCAGACAGTTCAAAATTAATAGCGGTCCGAAATTTTCCGAAACTAAATAACATTCGCTCAACTCGCAGTTTTCTGGGGTTGTGTAATTATTACCGTAGATTCATTCCAAATTTTTCTAAAATCGCAAAACCACTTACCGACCTGTTAAAGAAAGAAAAGAAATTCGAATGGACAGACACAGCTAATGAAGCTTTTGAAACACTTAAAAATAAATTATGTGAAAAACCGGTTTTGCAGTTTTTCGATGAGAACTTGCCCTTACACGTTTATTGCGATGCGGCTCAAGCATCGATTGGAGGATTGCTTGCGCAGGGTGCTCAAGGATACGAGAGACCAATCGGGTATGTAAGCAGAGTATTACGCGGCAGTGAATTAGGATATTCAACATATGAGCGAGAATTTTTGGCAATTGTGTATACAGTTACCAGTTTTAAATGCTATTTACTCGGCAGAACGTTTACGGTCTATACAGACCACCTTCCGTTAACGTATCTTACCAAATCTGATGATCCGACGGCAAGAATTAGCAAATGGTTGATAAAATTAAGTTGTTATGATTATAAAGTTGTTTATCTCCCAGGGAGATCAAATGTACAGGCGGATTGCCTTAGTCGTTACCCCGTAGATGCTAAAGAAACGGAGATGCGGGATATAAGTATAATAACGAGATCTGCCGCAGGGAAAATTCTGAGGAAAAATTACAAAACAACACGTGGTAGGAAACCGTACGAAAGGCGGGTGAATAAATCGGGAAAGCCTGCTGGGGTAACAAAACCCATAATAGAGACTAAAGAGCGCGTCAGTAGAAACGAGGAAAACGACCTAACAATAGAACCCCTCCGAACGGAAAGTCCCACAGCGGGAGATATTGGGGAAGGACTGAGTGAGACCTTACCAGCGACTAATAACAGCGAGTGCGACCAAGCGCAGGGGGAATTATTTGCAAAGTGTAGAGAAAAATTGTTTATGCGAAAAGATAATTATTTATATTTCATTACCACGGAAGGTAAACCATGTGACGAAGGCTCTAAACAATTATTTGAATGTAAAAAGTTGCCTTATTTCAAAGATTTAAATGTAGGCGAAATAAAAGTTCATGAAGTAAGAGCACAGTCGTGCTTACGCAAACACAGATACAGTTTCGCGGTAGTAGTACGAGGAAAGGAACTCCTGAGTACAGAAGAGATTAAAAATAATTTAAAGAATGCACTTAATGTGTTGAAAGATTTATTAACAAAGTACGAAATAGCTTCGGTTAGTTTAGCAGAAAGTAACGAAATTGAAAATGTATTGTGGGGAGACGTACTTAATATTTTTACAGATACCTTCAAAGAGTGTTCAACAAAATTTATTATATGTAAAGGGCTGATAGAATACGTCCCGGTAAGCGAAAGAGAGCGAATATTGCGCGAAAATCATGGTACGGTTATGTCGGGACACCGAGGTGTACAAAAGTGTTATCAAAAATTAAAACAAAATTATTACTGGGAAAATTTAAAGGAGTCTGTACAAGAGTTTATACGAGGTTGTTTAACGTGTAATTTAAAAAAATTGAGAAGAGTAAAAACTAAACAGGAACTAGTTCTTACACCGTCAGTTCCTGAACCTTTTTTTTGTACCACGATAGATATAGTAGGACCTTTTAAGCCTACACCAGATAATTATAATAATGTATTAACGATTCAATGTACTTTCACTAAATATAGTTTAGCACTGCCCCTACGCGACGTGACCGCCGCAACAGTAGCAGAAACGCTAGTAAAAAGGTTTATCTGTGTATTTGGAGCACCCTCGGTTATATTATCGGACCTAGGAACAAATTTTTGCAGCAAATTGATGAAAGAAGTCGCTAAAATATTTCGGTTTAATCAAAAATTTACTACGCCGTATAGGCCAAGCTCGAATGGCAGTATAGAGAAAATGCATCATAGTTTATGCGAATACATTAAAACAATAGTTGACAAAAATAATTCTTGGAGCGATATGTTAGAATTAGCTTGCTTCTCGTACAACACGACGTACCACTCGTCACATTCTTTTTCGCCGCACGAACTTGTTTTTGGTCGGGTAGCGACAACTCCCGCAGAGAATCCCCGTGGCGACCTTAGGAAAAAAATATTGACCTACGACCAATACATTGAAGGTCTCTGCAAACGATTAAATAGCGTGCAAGGAATAGCTAGGGAAAAATTGATAAATTCAAAAATTCGTGCTAAATATTACTATGATAAAAAAATCAACCCACAAGAATTCAGAATCGGCATGTCCGTGTATTTGTTAAAAGGTGGAGAGATACATAAATTCGAGGACCAGTATACTGGCCCTTTCACGGTTGTTGATATTCCAAATAAAAAGGGAAATGTGACCATAAGAATGAGAAACAATAAAGTAAAAACGGTGCACGCGAATAGACTGAGAGTTTCGTATGTTGAGCAAGAAAGTTAATAACTTACACGATAGTTTATAATTGACACAAAAAAAAAAAAGACAAAAAATTAGAGTAGTTAATGCATGAAGTAGGGTAAAAGGGTGAAGGGAAAAATACGATTAAGTCTAAATTAAATTAGAGTAATTTTTAAATTACAGAAAAAAAAAGGGAGAATGCAGAAAACGTCGCTATTGCTCCTTGTTCTTTGGGCGAGTTATATTAAAGCTGACAGGTTAATAGAAATTGAAGCCTTAGATAATCCTGGATTAATATTTACAGAGTTACCTGAAATTCGCTTCGCGGAAGATTTTTGTGTTATAAGATTAATTTTTAATTTTGATATAGGACAATATTATATTAAAGAGGCGCGTGAAGATTTAATTAAGTTAAAAACTTGCATACCACCTATGAGCAATGACCAAAATAAAACTGTTTTTGAAAAATTCGACGAAATTATAAGAAATTACGATGATATTTTGAGTAAACATGAAACCGTAATTAATTACTTTAACAAATCAAAGGTAACTATACCCAGGGAAGAAACTAGGAGGCGTCTAGGGAGAGAAGAAACGCAAAAGGAAATAAGAAGGGTTGTTTTTGAAAGCGAGAGTGACGTTTGGTGGGAAACTTCGGCAGTTATTGATAAGACTAAGGCATTATTAAAACTAAGCAAAATGGGGGAATCTAATATAGCTCGTCTATACCTTGATGAATATTATCACTTAGCTCAAACAGCGAGAGAAGCATATAGATTGATGATAGAACATCTGGATAATTTGAAATTGATGATTTCTGCTTTTCAAAAGGGTACTGAATTGTCTACACTTCTGGAGAATAAATTGTGCGAAAACACCTTATGGCGTTTAGAATATGATATGCGTTTTACTAATAAAAACTTTGACACTCCTAAAAGCTTACAAGAATTATTAAAATTTTTGACTTTGGTTGAAATAAAAAGAGGAATGTACGGAACACAGGGCTTAACGGAATATTTTATACCTATGAAATTTGATGATGCAGCAAAAATTTACAGGATGATTCCCATACCTTTGCCGCAAAATATTTTTAAGGATTTCAAGTGTACAGCTTTTATCAATCCAACGGATAAATTTATTATTGTCAAAAATAAGGGACATAAATTTATTAGTAACAACGAACTAAATAAATGTCTAGTGAAAAAGGGGTTTCATCTATGCCCCAAAAGAACGTTCGAGTACTTAGAAACAAACAGCTGTGAAAAGACCTTGCTAACAAAATCACGTGACATAAATTTCCATGAGTGCGACATAAGAATTGCGAATAATTTTACTAATTACATGTTGAAGCTAAAACCGTTCTATAAAACAATCGTGGGGACAGGGGACGAAAAGAAACTAAGCTTGAAGTGCGGAAATATAATAAAGGGGGCAGTAAGCACAAAAGGGCTGAGAATTTTTTCTCTTCCATCGAACTGTGAATTTGAATTGAGTGGAAATTATTCAAATATGTACTTTAACGCAAGCTCAGAAATTAAAAATATTATTTTTCCGGAAGCCAAGTTAGATCTCAATGAACTATCAAGTATTTTCGCAAATAAAGCGCTAGAAAGAAAGTTTTATGAAACCTTAGAAAGCTCACATAATCATAACTCCTTTTGGACGGCCGTGAGAGAAAGCGAAATTTACGCAGCTCACGACAAACTGAAGGAAGATTTTGAAGAATCTAGACTTAGAATACAAATTATTTGTGGGATAGTAATATTAATCTCGGCTGGCGTTCTTATATTTTTGGGAATATTAGTTATAGTAGTAAAAGATACACCAGACGAGGTTGAACTCGAAATTAATTCGGAACGTATCGAGAGGGGGGGAGTAATTGAAGATAGTCCCAAAAGGGCTGTAGTTCGGTTTTTATAAAGAATATGATTTTATTTTTCAGATGGCGGTACAGAAATTTATCGGTATTTTCGCAATATTAAATCTCGTCAAAATTTCTGTAGCAATTTACGGGTTCGATTGCACGGGAGACTTAACAAACATTACGGCTATTTCCTTGGTAGAAGTGGGGAATTGCGACATACAGCCGCCTGTATTAAACGTCACAAACAAGCATGTTAAATTATTACAATTAAATGAATTTAGTTCAACTAGGGTACTCATTTGCTCAGTTCGTGTAAATCGCGAAATCACGGTCTGCGGAAACATAGCATCTTACAGTTCAAGGGTACAGAACGGGGAAATTACGTACTATAAAGAATTAACGCGCGAAGAGTGTGCAAATATTCAAATGACGGGGGAATATACACTTGGTACAACAAAAATTACGGGAATAAAAAGAAACGGCACTACAAACACACCAGTTAAATTTGCGGGAAGTACCGGTGTATCGGGTCACTGTAAGGGTGGCGGATTTACGGATAAATGGGGATCTTGGGAGGATGCCGTGGTTCAAGGTTGGGCAGAAATAATTTTGAAAGACTATTATGCGGATGTCCATATCGAAACTAATAAAATCAGATTACAATCGGGTTTAACATGCCCCTTAACTATGACGACTTGCACAGATTACGACGGTAGCATGGCTTTTTGGGATATGTTACCACCAGACACGTGTGGATTAAAAAAATATTCAGTGCTATACGACGGAAAGGTGCAAATCGCTCACGAAGCGGAAGAAAACAAAGTGTTATACAGCGTAGAGTCGGAAGATTATACTTTTGCATTCTGGAAGACAGGTTACCTAAACACGTGTGGTTATAAATTAATACGTACTGAACATCCGAGACTGTTCTTTTTACAAGAACAGGTAGACGAAGAAAACATATTTAATACTGGTATAGCCACCTCGAATCTAGATCTTTTTGCGTATATAAATTCCAAATTTGTATACGTAGAAAAACACATAAAAACCCAAATTAATAATTTGTATTACGACATTTTAAAACGGGAATGTGAACTTGAAAGAAAAGTACTGAATAACACTTTATCAATAGCATCAATTTCACCAGACGACTTTGGTTATAAACTAATGAACGAGCCAGGGATTTTAAGTTTGACGGTGGGGGAAATTATTTATACCATGAAATGTGCAAAGGTAGAAGTAGAGTTGAGACCTACTTTAGATCAGTGCTACGAGCAGTTACCTGTTTTTCGGGGGAAGGATGAATTCTTTCTAGCCCCACGAACAAAAATACTATTAGAGAAAGGTACAAGGATTGACTGTAATCAGAAATTACCACCTATGTATAAGGTAGGAGATACGTGGATAAAATTAGCCAAATCGAGTCCGTTCACAGGTGAGCCGAAGGTCCTTCAACCCATAACAAAACCTTTTTGGAATTATACAGATGCTAAAACCCTCGCAACGGGAGGTATTTACAACCAGAAAGACACAAAGCGTTTAAGAAATCACATCATGATGAGTTTAGAAAAAAAGGCGATTATGTCAAACGTCCTAAGGGGTTTTTCGGGAGCAAAAGTGACAGATCAGGGGTTATCGATCGAGGGGTTTTTCGACAATGAAACACTAGAATCATTGGTAGAAAAGACTTGGAATAAAATGTGTAGCCATCTTTTAACACTGGGAAACGTTTCTTCTATTTTTATTGCATGTTTTATGATTATTAAACTTATTAAAATGATGGTTGACACCATCATAAGAGGACATACATTATTCTTAATTTTCGGAGTGAGCTTTAAACTGTTAGGCGCTTTGTTTAACTCGGTGACTCAACTTTTCGTTTACATGGGAAGAAATATGAAAGAACAGGGGAAAGAGAAAGACGTAGAAAAAGACTCAGCGGGAAATCCTGAGAAAAACAAAAATGCGAGTGAATAGCTTACGCTTTAACTCAACGACCGAAATTAGACATTAAGCAACGAAAATAGTAGTAGAATTTTAACAATTTGCAATTAATATTTGTTTTGGTGATTGGCTCGTAGGAGAATGCAATTAAAAAAAAAATATTAGCAATTATAATGTTATAGTTAAGAAAGGAATTTATTATAAGTTGATATATAAGGTTAAAGGTTAAGCATGTGAAACTTTATGTATTTTCGGGAAAAGCATGTAAGAAAAATATAGTAATAAGAATAATAATAATAAAAATAAACAAGTAAGAAAGAAAATTTTTTTAAACGCAGAGACTTGCAAGAAAATATCCGGAGGCAAGCACTCCTTGAGAAGAAGATAACGCGGCAGAAGAGACAAGGAACTTTTTAATTTTAAGATAGTTTATAATTTATAATTTATAATTTAGTTTATAATCTATTGTTAAGTACAAAAGTAAGCTAATAATAATCATACTGAGTAAATAGAACAAAAAAATAAATAAATAAATAAAACTCTTAGAGAAAAAAAAAATTATTAGAATTTAACATAACAATCAAGATAAAAGTACTTCTGATCGACAAAGGTGGTATAGTAAAACCGAGATTTAAACATGAGATCTTTTGCTAAACAAGTCTACTTTAAGTCAGCAAACGAGGAAATACTATGTTCCCGCTGCGTTTTACAACGCAGGGGAGAATTCGAACAGGTTACAAAAATAAAAGAGGACGATGGTGAATTAATAGTTTGCCAAGGATGCCTTAGAGAACTTGAAAAGGTTTGGTTTGGAGGTCACGACAGGTTAGAGATAGGGGCATTTTTGCACTCAGCGGGCATTATAAGATCACCGGACACAGTGATCGAAATAAAATATAAAATAACCTTAGAGGGGAATCCTACAGAAGAACCTCATTCACCACAGGCAGCCAGTATCCATGAAGAAGAAAGTGCCAGCAATAATCCAGAAAGACAAATGGAATTAGAGCAGGAATTAGCACCTTTTATAGCATTACCTTTTTTTTATGTAGATGATCTAGTCGGCAGTGCCCTGAGTTACACTGGGCCTACAGACGAAGAGACAGAACCAACGGTGGAGGAGATAGAGGACGAAGTCACAATAGATTACAATATTGAAAACATAAGGTTACAAACTTTTATTAATTGGCCAAACGAACTTTTTCACCCTGCCAGGCTAAGCGCGGCTGGGTTCATATACACGGGAATTCGTGATCAAACCGTATGCCCTTTTTGCGGATTACGACAAGAAGGGTGGAGATACGATTCACACCCTTTAATAACACACATGTTTTGGAGTGGTAGGTGCGCCTTCGTAATAGCCAACTCTGATAGAATAAATACACTTCTCAACGGTATGTCGGATGATACGCGAATAAATACTCTAGAACAAGAGCTAGTAAATAATTTTGAAGCAACAGATTGGCCAGTCGTCGACCACAACATAGACTTTCAAGGGGTCATTGATCAGTTGGAGCTGGAAGAAGAAGAAGAAGAGGAAGAAGTTTTAAAAGAAAAAGAAAACCCCGCTGAGAAAGACGGTGAGAGTGACAATGAAGATATTCAAACAGAATTGGCATGTAAAGTATGCCTGACCAGAGAGTTAAAAACGATATTCCGACCTTGTAATCACGTAGCTTGTTGTAAAAGATGTGCTTCAATGTCAGAAACATGTCCGATTTGTAGAACTAAAATAACAAATTATACCATAGCTTTCGTCGCGTAAAATAGTGTTACAAAAAAATAAATAATAAAAATTAAATAAATAAATAGAAAGATAGTAGTAAGATATTTTTTTTTTAGCGAGATATTTTTACTAATAGTATGATATTTTTAAGCGAGATATAGAATTTAGATCTCAATCTTTAAAATTTAATTTAATGCTAAATCTAACTGTAATTGAAAACTATCCCTCTTTATAATTATGAAGCAAGTTCGAATGTCTTCGTTTTATAATTGATGTGATTGGTTGAGTATGTTAAATTCAAAATTTGAATTGCGTTTAAGTTGAAATATTAAAAATTTTTGTTATTAAGAATTTTTATTAATATATAAAATATATATATATTTTTGAATTTATTAACACTGTGCATGATGATATTGAATTCACAATAGAAATTGAAAAAAAAAAAAAAAAAAAAAAAAAAAACTTTGAAATTTTTGGACCTGACGATAACTAGGAACAGTAATCTTAATACAAATCACGATGAATTTAGTTTTGGCATTTATCACAAAAAGACACAAACTGATACTGTCATAAATAATTTTTCTTTCCACCCATACCCCATAAACTTGCATCTTTTAATTGCTACATTCACAGATTACTCTCAGTTCCTTTGTCTAGAATGAACTATTTTAAAGAATTGAATTTCATAAAACAGATGGCTGTTAATAACGGTTACTCTGCGGAATTGATAGATAATTTAATAAGTAAAAAAAAAAACGGGAGAAAATGTTCTTTAACAAAATTTACCCACAAAATGATCTAAGAAAGAAAAATTAATTATCTCTTAGTTACTTAGGCAATTTATCAAATAAAATTAAGAATATTATCCAGAAGTTAGATAAAAATTGAGAATTTTTCATATTCAAGGAAAAAGTAAATTACTAGATTCGTTAGAATCTTTAGAAATAAACAGACTAAAACACAAGAACGTTTTATTGAATGATAAGTTAGATTTAAATAACTCCCCACTCCTAAACTTGAGTTGATTGACCGTTCGTATTCTACCCTGACTGTTTACTATCGCTATACTTAAACACTCTGTACACTCACTTTAGCTTTAGTATTATATTGTACTCGGTTTGATAAAGACGCTTAGTCGTCGAAACATGTTACCATTTTAAATAAATTGTGTAGATCTCATAAAATTAAAACGTTGTTTTATTTTATTAACCATTTAATAATTGCTATGGATCTGCATCACGTATCACCTGATCAAATTAAAATTATTAAGAATTTTTGCAATAATTTTTGAACAATTTTGTTTCAAATAATGAACTAAATTTCTTTGTCAAATTCTATATGATAAAATGAGAATCTTTATTTTTTTTTTTTTTTTTTTTTGAAAACAAAAGTAAAAATTATCGTTTAATTACAAAATTAAAAATTGAGCACGCTCGCGTGCCGATTGAGACTAGTACGTGAAAAATTGAGATATTGACAAAAAAAAAAATTTTTTTTTAGTTTAACAAAAAGGAATGTGATTAATAAAAAACGTAAAATGCAGAACTTTTAAACATTAAAACAAAAACAAAAAATTAAATAAATGATAAAAAAAAAAAAAAAAAAAAATTTTTTGAGATAAGGTTTTGAAAATGAATATAAAAGAAAGTTGTATTTGAATTGAATTTTTATTAAAAAAAAAATAAATGAAAAAAATGATACATATTTTTTTTATACACCAAAATTAATTATTTAATGAAAATCTTTCAAATAATAGGGGGATACACCCAAGTATATCCCCCGATTTGCTGCCACACCAATTACGGAGATTGAGAATTCTCTCACTCTTCCGCCACTCGCGAACGGCACGCCACCGCTCAAACTGAAAACAAAAAGGGGGGGAAAACTATTAATATAAAATAATAAAAAAAAAAACAGGAAGGAAGATATTTTTAACAAAAAAAAGACTTACGTTAATGGGAATTCTCATCCTCCGATGAGATAGGCGCTCACGCCAAATCTTCATCCGGTACTGCTCGGTGATCTCGGGAGACACAGGGAGGCCGGCGGCTCGTCGCTCGGCTAGTGCCTTGCGTAGTTTACGCTTCTGGATCCAAAACTCAAACTGGAAAAACAAAAACAAAAAAAAATAAATAAATAAAAAAATAAATATAAAAATAAAAATTATAATGATAATAATAGTAGTGAGAAAAAAAAGGGGGGGTATAATTTATAAATCATAATGTAGAAATAGGGTTGAAAACCGGTACAAAAAAAAAAAAAAAAAAAATATTTTTTTTAAGTACTCGATTTTTAATGAATTTTAACATTTTTTTTTTTTTAGAATTTTTAAATCAAAAGTGAGCAAGAAGAAAATTAAGAAGAGTCATTAACCCGAAATTCAATTAAAAGTATATCTATATATATTGAAAAACAAAAAATTTTTAAACACTTGTAGTTCTTATAATTGTAGTTTTTTTAAAAAAAAAAAAGAAAAAAATTCGTGTCGTTTATTTTTCGATACTTTAACTAAATAAAAAAAAAAATATTATAAATCTCAAAAAGTTGCAAAACCTTTAGAAAAGTAAAATTTTACTTACCACGACAGTCTTTACTGCAGGCATCTTGGAAGAACTTTTTAACTTTAATACGAAACGCACTGTTCAAACTTTCAGCAGAGACTGAATCGTCTCCGTCGCGAGAAGGATCCTCGTCCTCAAAAATTTTCTAGCTTCTAATGTTAAATAATAGAAAAACGAAAAGAGTGGGGTTGTCTTTCCCTGTAAAAAAGGGAATAATAATAACCAGGAAGATATAACTTCCAAAAGCTAAAAAGAAAAAAAAAAAACCAAACCAGCATAGGAGTCTGTAGAAAAAAAAAAGAAGGGAAATTGTAGGTGCGACCTTGTCGCTTTGGTGAGAAAGGGAGGGAAAAGAAATCCTTGAGTAAAGTACGAACATAATTTTAAGGGATTTCTTTTTCAACTACCTATATTCAAAAAAAATACTAATCACAATTTTGTTCACAGAATATTTGAAGTAAGTCATTTGGAAAAAGGTACAGTAAATTATGAATTTAATTGAAGTTTGATCAATTTCGAGACTTTTATATTAATGAATGAATAAAAGAACAGATAAGTAATACTGTTTTAGTAGAGAATTAAAATTTTACAAAAAAACCTATAGCATAAAACAAAAGAAAAGAGTTATATCATGTATTCAAAATTTTTTTACAACATAAGAAAACACCTAATAAGTGAGAAATTCCTAAAAACAAATAGAAACAAAAATATATTAAGCGAAACGACTTATTTTAAAATAAATTTAGAGAAATCGCGAATAGAATAATATTTTTCTTTTTAATACTGCTTAAGTACTACGAAATAAGTCTATATCATAAATTAATCGAATTATTCATTATTCAAACAAATTAATAATAATAAAATAAACTTGTTTGGCGTCCTAGATTCTAGTAAAAGTTAAAAAAAAAAAAAAAAAAAAAAAAGAGTATAAAAGTAATTAAACAAAATTTTTTTTGATACTAAGGAGTTCTTACTATAGTAAACGATTGGAGTTGTCTAAACAACCTCCAATCTCGAAGGGGAAGGAGAGATGTCGTGTCGGCACCAGCTCCCCTTTTTAATATTAAAATAGTTTTCAGCTAATTTTTAAGTTATTTACAAATGATTCAATTATTAGTTAAATAAGATAAATTAGTAAGTATAAGTAAGAGAGAGAGAGAATAAAAAGAAGAAAAACAGAGAGAGAGAGGAAAAGCGAACAGGAGCTGGGAAAAAGAAGAGAGGGAGAGGACAAAAGAAACGCATCAGCACGGGACGCCTGGCTGAGTGAAGGAAAAGCCAGCAGCGGACCCCAACAATAGAGCGTCACGGCAAGGAGGCGGGAGGCCATAAACAATCCCCCGCGACCGCCGGTCAGTGACATTGACCCAATGAGGCCTCAAGGAATCGGGTCCCATAATAGTTTAGGCGGACTTTACTTGTAGGAGAGGGAGTCCACACATGAGGAATATTATAATAAATTAGGCAAAGGCCAAGCCCTCGTGGAAAAGAGGCCAAATCATTGGTTTTTCCCCCAGATTCGGGCACACATGGGAGGGTCCATGATCCCCTCTACGGGGGTGGGTCCTCATGCGTAGGGGTATAAATAGGGCCGCGAACGCGAGCCCGGGAGCTTGGTTTTTTTAGTCGCGATCCAGAACTCGACCCGTGCACATCGCTCCGCGAGGAAGATCTTCCCGACTTGACTCACGGGAGTTAAAGATTTTCAAAGTCTCGATATTTTTAAAAACATATCGAGATAAACCTGAGTGACTATTTATAGTCTCGTTTTAAGGGCAATTCTGAGTGTACTAATCAGAGCTCCTAATCCGCGAGTTTCGGATAAGTGCGAGTAAAAATAAAAATTAGAGTTCCGGTAGTGTCAACTATATTTTGAAAGACTTTTAAGGAAACAACAGCCTTGGTGACCGACTAGAGAAAAGTGCCAGGAAGTTCCTTCAGGACTGTGCAGAACCACCGATTCACCACCTCAAGCAGCCCAGCGGGGGTCTTCAGTCTACAACAACGTCACACTCTCTCTCTCTCTCTGTGTGCAGTGTCCAGAACTTTAATAGAAGTAAGATTATTTTTAAGGAAGTAGATCGTGTAACGTTGTAATGGTTTGGTTTTGATAATAAATAGATTTTCTTAGTAGTCTTTCGGGTTCTGTAGTTTTATTAATTATCCTCCTCTCAGTTATTCGATTCACCTACCCGGTTAATAAAAAAGGGTGAAGTAAATTCAAATTAAGAAATAGATCTGTCCCGATTTTGGGACATGACAATTTGCTTTTGATCGTTTCAAGAAATTGAGAAATATGCTACTTAATTCAGAAACGTGAGGAGTGGGAAACCTGATTTTGTATAATTTGGCTAGAGTAATGCAGATTTAATTTGAAAAATTGTCTTCATGAATCTTAATATTTTGTTTTTGATTACAGACGCTGAGTCAGAGTCCGAGCCAGAGCTATCATCGGAATGGGTGACCCGAAAGCTGCCGAAAAACTATTTCGTCGAAAAAATTTTCGTCGAAAAATGTTCGTCGAAAAATCAATATAGCCGGTAAAGCAGAGCATGGTGTTATATATACTAAGCGGGTAGCAGTGAGCATACCAAGAACTCAATCTAGTTTGCAGCGCTAAAGTCCGAGGTCAGCGATTGCGCCCCGAGGACGACTTCCCCAGGAAGTTTCGATCCCGCAGTGGTCAGGGCAAACACCTGGTACCCTGGGTTGGCGATTACGCCCCGAGGACGGCTACCCAAGGTAGTCACGAGTCCAAAGAAGTCAGAGCGGATACCTGGTGCAATAGGTCGGCGATTAGGCTCCAAGGACGGCGTCCCCAGGAGGTTTCGATTCCACAGTGGTCAGGGCGAACACATGGTGCACTAGGTTGGCGATTACGCCCCGAGGACGACTTCCTCAGGAAGTATCGATTCCAAAGAGGTCAGAGCGGATACCTGGTGCCCTTGGTTTAACGATTACGCCCCAAGGACGACTTCCTCTGGAAGTTTCCATACCGCAGTGGTCAGGGCGAACACCTGGTGCCCTTGATTAACTATTAAGCCCCGAGGACGGCTTCCCCAGGAAGTTTCGATTCCGCAGTGGTCAGGGCGAACACATGGTGCACTAGGTTGGCGATTACGCCCCGAGGACGGCTTCCCCAGGAAGTTTCGATTCCACAGTGGTCAGGGCGAACACCTGGTGCATTAGGTCGTGGATTACGCCCTGAGGACGGCTTTCTTAGGTAGTCACGAGTTCTAAGAGGTCAGGGTGGATACCTGCTGCACTAGGTCGGCGATTGCACCCCGATGACGACTTCCTCAGGAAGTATCGATTCCAAAGAGGTCAGAGCGGATACCTGGTGCCCTTGGTTTAACGATTACGCCCCGAGGACGACTTCCTCTGGAAGTTTCCATACCGCAGTGGTCAGGGCGAACACCTGGTGCCCTTGGTTAACTATTACGCCCCGAGGACGGCTTCCCCAGGAAGTTTCGATTCCGCAGTGGTCAGGGCGAACACCTGGTGCATTAGGTCGACGATTACGCCCTCAGGACGGTTATTTTAGGTAGTCACGAGTCCTAAGAGGTCAGGGTGGATACCTGCTGCACTAGGTCAGCGATTGCACCCCGAGGACGGCTTTCCCAGGAAGTTTCGATTCCACAGTGGTCAGGGCGAACACCTGGTGCACTAGGTCGGCGATTACACCCTGAGGACGGCTTTCCCAGGATGTCACGAGTCCAAAGAGGTCAGGGTGGATACCTGCTGCACTAGGTCAGCGATTACACCCCGAGGACGGCTTTCCCAGGAAGTCACGAGTCCAAAGAGGTCAGGGCGAACAACTAGTGCCCTTGGTTTAACGATTGCGCCCCAAGGACAACTTCCCCAGGAAGTCACGAGTCCAAAGAGGTCAGGGTGGATACTTGCTGCACTAGGTCGGCGATTGCACCCCGAGGACGGTTTTCCCAGGAAGTTTCGATTCCACAGTGGTCAGGGCGAACACCTGGTGCACTAGGTCGGCGATTACACCCTGAGGACGGCTTTCCCAGGAAGTCACGAGTCCAAAGAGGTCAGGGTGGATACCTGCTGCACTAGGTCAGCGATTACACCCCGAGGACGGCTTTCCCAGGAAGTCACGAGTCCAAAGAGGTCAGGGCGAACAACTAGTGCCCTTGGTTTAACGATTGCGCCCCAAGGACAACTTCCCCAGGAAGTCACGAGTCCAAAGAGGTCAGGGTGGATACCTGCTGCACTAGGTCGGCGATTACACCCCGAGGATGGCTTTCCCAGGAAGTCACGAATCCAAAGAGGTCAGGGTGGACATCTGATGCCCTTAGTTTAACGATCACGCCCCGAGGACGACTTCCTCAGGTAATCACGAGTCCAAAGAGGTCAGAGAAAAATTATCTAATTCTGATCCGAACAGTAATATTCTGCATTGTGTAAAGAATCGGGCTGAAAACGACTTTGGATAAAGCACTAGCTATGATAAATTATTTAAGTTACATCAGGTGTTTTTAAATGATTTAAATAACATTTATTCTTTCACAGAAAATTCAATTTTTTAAAAGTTTATTTACACTTTATTTTTAATTTAAAATATTTTCCATGCTACAATCGTAAATACATTTTTTTAGTTTTGATAGAAATTAATCATACTAAATTAATCATAATTACTTATTCCTATTTTTTTTTTTTTTTCGAATTCATTTCGTATTCGGTAAATTGTTTTCTCTTCGGGTTTTGGCGCAAATTTCCTCGGCGTACTCTTTTCTTCACCTCCAGTTGAGATGATTCATGTGTTTCTAAAAAAAAATTGAAATGAATTTGAATTAATCTATTATTACTTTATTTATTGATATTAAAGTTTTTAAATATTTTTTTTTCATCCATATATTTTATAAAAAATTTAGCAAAACACCAAATTATGTCGGTGTTATACATTTAAAGTTTCATGGGTGGGTGGATTAGACACATAGTCATACTAGGTAAATCTACCATACATTGTGTTTTAAAAACACTGTTTTTATAGATAAAAAAAAGGCTATCTGACAGAAAAAAGTTTTATTCATTCCAGGCAATGCTAGCAAACTTATACATAGAGCATAAAGATTTAAATTCAATATTTATTTTATCGCTCAGAATTTCTTTTAGCGCTCGTTACGAAAGGGTTGACGTTTACTTTTAATTTAATATTCGTGGGTGATTAATTGTTAAAGTTAATGACGGTATTTAAAAATCCTAAAAGCTATTTTTCAAGTATTACAGTGTTTATACATAAATGATTCAGTTACATCTAAAACTCAGTTTCCTAGGTGAACCTTATATGATCATTTTGAGCGAAAATGAAAACAGTGAGAAAATAAATGAATATTGTTTTTTAAAAGCTCGATTCAAAAGTTTTTAAATGAATTAATACAAATTTTTAATTTAATGATATAATTAAATGCGAGGGGCTGTGCACTCCTTTTAATCAAAATCAGTATTTTTTTTTTCATGATTTTTAAAGTTTATTTCATAGATTAAAAAAAAAAAAAATTTTCATTTTATGTAAGGACATTTTGGCTATTTTTTTTTTTTTTTTTTTTTTGTAACTGGAGTGAATCACGTTTTAAGTAAATGAGTTCGTAAAAAAATAAAAATTGGTTTCATGAAAGTGAAGCGATAATGAATTCAACGCATTAATTTTAGGGCTGTTCGAGACTCGAGACTTTTCTCGGTCTCGGACCGATACCGAGACCGAGACCGAGACGAGACAGAGCATCCGAGAGTCTCGGTCTCGGTTAGTCATATCGGTTTTAATAAGAACCTTTTTCAACACAGCAACATTCGTTCTTAGAAATATTATCAGAAACAATATCACTTTCGGTCGAATGTCCTCGATTTATTTATCGATGTGAATGGTCGTAAATGTTCAAAATTTGAATAACTGTTAAAATTGAAATGTTGAATACTTTGTTACTAAGAATTTTTTTGCCATCGTTTTTTGGATAATTGAATACTTTGTTTCAATAAATAGATAAAATTTCTTTGTAGAATTCTATAAAATAAAATGAGAGTTCTAACAATAAAAAATATCGAACAGAACTTAGTTCCAGGTTGCAAAAAATATGTGATAAATTAAGTGTTGTTATTATTTATGTACAGGTTAATTGCAATTAAAATTTTCAGAGTATTTTCTCATTTACCTTCCTTTTTTTTGAAACTAAAAATAAAAATTATTGTTTATTTATTTTCAGGATTAAAAATTTGATGGCTCTTATTAAAAATTCAGCACTTGCATGCCACTTGAGACTAGTTTGATAAAAACAGTTATTTATTTATTTATTTATTTAAACAATTTTTTAATTTAGCTTTCAGATTAATAAAATTATCACGACCGATACCGAGACTTTGAAACCGATACCGAGACTATACCGAGACCGAGACCGAGAACGAGACCGGTAAAATTTTTCGAGACCGAGACCGAGACCGGATAAAAGTCTCGTATCGTCTCGTCTCGAACAGCCCTAATTAATTTTTATTTTGATCGGATTAATTAAGTTTTATAAGTAAATTATAAAAAATATAAATTTTAACTGAGAAAAGTAAGAAAAAATTTGTTCTATTTTTTGCAGTCATTTTTTATAATCTTAAAAAAATGATTACTGTACACGGAGAAGCAGATACACTATGAAACACAATGTGTGCACGGTGTTTTCCAGTGTACGCATTTGACGCATGCTTTTTTCTCGGTTACTCAAGTTCTGCTGAATCTGTAACCTCGAAAGTTTAAAATCGTATAAATATAAATATCAAGTTCGAAATCATTATTGAAGTTTATAAATTTGTTAGGAAAGACAGCAAGAACATTTCAAAGTAAGAATCGTACACAATTTTTAGTGTAAAACTTTAAAAAACTGGTAACGTGGGTGTTCCGAGCGCCGTCATCTGCTCTATCGAAACTGTCTCTCTAAAAATTTTGCACTGGAAAACACGGTGCGTACACTTGAAAATACGACTGTGACTTGGAATCACGCTGCACCACGCATCATGTAAAACGATGGCGCTTTACACCAAGTTTCATGATGTACCTCTTTCTCCGGGTAATCAACCAAAAAGTAACAATTTACTTTGGAACAATTGAATATCTGAGTGTGTCTGCTCCAATCTATTGTTGGGTTCGTACACAGAAGCATCCATAGGTTCTTTGAAATTAGAATTATCTGCTACTCCAGTATCGTGATAATCCTTTAATGTATCTTCTATGTCTAAAATATATATAAAAATAAAGTTTTTTAAATAATTTAAAAACGGTTTCCGATAATAGTTATAAGTGATTATTTAAGGTGGTTTTCTACCAAATATGCATGACAATAGTGAATCAGCTCAAATTTTCTGGAGGTGTTTATTAGATTCAACATTAACATTTCTACGAAGTCTGATAAAAACTGGCCATATAGTTTAAAAGTTATAGCAAGTTAAAGATTGAATTTTTTTCACTACGCGTATGGCCGCTACGTTGAAAAAGAGTACTAAATTATTGACATTTGTCTTCTTACAACAGAGATCCTTTTGAAAAACAACATACATATAGTTTCACTATCGAAGAATTCGTTTCTTGAAACTGCAAAAAATTGATCTTTTACAAATTTTACCATAATTTTACAAAAATAATTTTCACGTGAATGGCCTCCAAAACTACGGTATTCAAAGGTGAGGTTAAAAGTTAAAAAAAATGTTTTGTTGTGATTGTCAATGTTTTTTTGGTAGAAAATAATTTCAGAAGCCATAAAAAGTTAGAAATTAAATTTTAATAAACAATCGTTACTAATTTGGTGTGATAATTTTTTTTGGTCCTTAACTTGACTAGCTCTGGTAGAAAACCACCTTAAAAAAAAAATTTTCTCACATCCAACAACTGAAAATTCTTAAAATTAAAAAAATAAATATCACAATCAGCAATTACTTTCTTGTTGTTGATCAAAGGATTCATTGATGAAGGATGTTTCAGATTCAACCACAACGGCATCGGGAACCACGTTCAGATCATTGAAGCTTTCAACTGCAACTGAAGCATTAGTAGATATTAGTTAAAAGTATTATTAACTTTTTTTTCATATTAGTAACAAAATATTATTTCCAACTAATATTTTTTATCCAAGAAATGTTTAGTTTTGTTATAAAAAAAAAAAATCTCGGTCAGTATTGAGACCGAAAGGTAGTATAAAATATCGATTATTGTGCATCCCTGGAAATACAAAAACTTTAAAACTTCAAACTTGAATAAAAATCATTAGCTAACGCACCATTTTTCTCGCTGCATATTCTTATACAATGTTTTTTTAAATTGTTTATAGTTAAACACTAGATGTATAAAGGGTATAGCCGGATAAGATAGTCGAATCGGACCCCAGCGCGAACCCCTACAATATATATCTTCTATGTATATAATTCGAAAGGACATAAAAATAGTATATTACACACCGGGCGCTGGAAAGTATTAGCAAGCCCTAGTAATCCCAAATTGACGCCCGAGCCGAAGGCGAGGGTGTTAAGGGTTTGCTAGGGATTTGCTAATACTTTTCCAGTGTCGTGTGTAATGTTTTTTTCATAACGACGGGAGGAAAACCCAAAGTCCCGCTCCGGGGATTTGGTGTTTTCGGCCCGGAGGTATTAAAAAGATAATTTTTAGGCGACAACCGGAATCTTTTTTACCCACTATTGAGCATGCGCGGTCCAAAATAGTGAATTTTCAAAGTTCATTAATTTCATTTTTTCAAATTAACAATAATTTGTTAGTTATTATAAAATTATAAGAATTTTTTCTAATTTTTATACTTACTCTGTGTCGAAGTCTCCTCTTCAGGAATTATTGTATGTAAGCTCTCAAAATTTTCAGATATTGAAGGCCAAATCGATGCAGTCACTTTAGAATCAGCTTTTGTCCTCATTTTTGCAATTGCAAATGCTGAAAACTCAAAATAAAAGTAATGAAATTTTTTACAGTTTGAAACATTTGCGTTAATTTAAAAATGTGCAAATGGTAAAAAGATAAGGTATTTTGTAAAAACTTTATAAGCTTTAGAATACCGTACGTTTTATATTAACATTTTAGAATTACTACATTCAAACCTTTTTTTGTGATTCTTAGAAGAAAAGTCAGTTTTAAAGCGTTTGCGGCTTTGAATACAAAATCTTCTATTTCAAGACGTCTGTTCCTCCACGCAGACATGATCAAATCTTTTTTTAAAATGGAACGAGGATTTTTTCTTTTTTTATCCTCCATCTTTAGATATAATTTTTTTTTTTATACTTAATTAAAATTGCTGAAAATAAATATATATTCATTAAAATCATTTTAACTTACTCAAATTAAAAAAAAAAAAAAAAAAAAAAAAAAAAAAATTGAAAATAAATTAAATATTTAAAAAAATACAACTTATATCAAAAAAATTTTACTGATAAAGTCGAATATTGAAGGAATTTCTTCTTTCATTTTCGAATTCAGCTCCGCAAAGTAATCTTGTGTCGAGTTACTTATTCTATCTAAATTTTCGAATGCGCTTAGGGATTCCACTCCAATTTTGTGAATCCAATATTTTTCAAATTTATCAAAAAAAATATTAAATTCATTGCCATGCGAAGATTGGGTATTTGCAACGATTGTAGCAAATTGCTCTTCTATGTCAGGAGCTTTACACAGTGGCAATGCTATCACTTTATATAAATTTATGTTGATATCGTCAAATTCTTTTATTGCACCTGTCTCAACAGCTTCCATTAGTACTCTCTGTAAATATTTATTTTTTATCAAATTTTTTTTTTTTGTTGATAAATAAAAGTTTAGATAAACTATATTTATTTATTTATAAAAAAATATACGTCCATAAGGTCCTTACAAGATATAATAATAGTATTATAATAGATGTGGGGGTTTTAGAAGATAGGTAACGAAGAAAGTAATGTTGGATAGATTTAAGTCGAGATAAGGACGAGAGTTTAGTCAGTGGGGGAATTAATGATAGAGTATAATTTCAAATCATCAGCATAAGGTAGAAATAAATAGAATCTAATGACATTGCCAATATTATTAATGTAAATACAAAAAAGGAGAGGCCCTAGGTGAGAACCTTGTGGAGGAAGTAGGCGTGAAACTAGAGGTAAAAGAGTCAATATGAACAGCTTTGTGTCTGTTGAGTAAGTATGAATGGAAGAAAGCAAGTGGGAAACCATGAATGCCAATGTTATTGAGTTTATAGAGAAAAATCTGGTGATCAACTTAGTCATAGATTAGTGAGAGTAGACTTATGTTTCATGAAGCCATGTTGATTAGATAAAATCATGCATATAAAAAACAGTATATTTTATACAAGATTAAACTTACTTGAGCAAAGTCAAAATAATGTCCAGCGACCAACACAGAAGGCTTGTTAAATACTTGACAAATGGCATTTTTTAAATAATCATTAAAATCATGGTAGATTTCATTGGGATTCCATGAGGGCCAAATTTCTTTGAGTTTCAGAAGAACACTAATGTATGATTCAACATTCTTTTGTGATAATAAGATCCATACAAAAGGGAAATCCTGGATAATTCAAATTATTTTGAAATTAATTAATTTTTAAATAATTTTCTAAAAAATATTGGCAACATTTCAGATTAGATATGTAATGGAATAAAACAATAAAAACTCTTTTTTGAAGCCAACTGGTGTATCAAACTAGTTGCATTATCAGAAACAGACTAATATTTGAGAACTTAAGAGTGCTGCCTACCCCGGTCGCGCCATCTGGTGATGCATTACTCTGGATGGCAGATCGTATTTTTCGTTTTACGGCTTAAATAATTATCCGATTAAATAAAAAAAAATCTTAAAAAATTCTAAAAATCGGCCCTCAAGTGTGGTACTATCCAGTTTTTCGATTAGGTCAATGGAAAAATTATAAAAAATGTTTTAATGATCGCGGGTCAGAAGGCGGGCGTCTGCACTGAAATCGAGACTCTCGATATATCGTTAGCATCGAGAGCCGTGCTCGGCGGACGGCGCTTACCGATCATGATTGTCGGCAAGTAAGAAAACCATGGTATACATTTTATTACACACAATTTATCTTATGATTATAGAAAAAAAAAATAATTTTTTTATTTATTCGTTGGTTGAGCGAAAGTAAGTACTGTTAAATGAAATTATATAAAATAAATTTTGATGTAAAAATATTATTTTTTCAAATTATAAAGGAAAATAAAAATATAAAAAAATATTCTGCATGGAATAATAAAATTAAAAAATAAAAGTGAGTTTAAATAATTTTTAATTTGTAATTATTAATAAAAAATTCAGTTGTCTTCTCTAGAAGTAGTGACCAGAACCAGGATACATGTGGGCGCGGTCATCACTCAGGTTGCAGAGGGCTAACGCCAATTAGATGGAAAAAAGGGGGCGGAGTTTTGATGTCGTAGCCAATGTAGTGTATTATATCGGGTACATTTTAAAAAGAATGTAATGGAGTATGCCTACATTATGTCTTGTATTTTTAAAAACATTTGAAACATTATCGTGTCATGAAAAAATCATTAAAAAGCAAGTATTAAAATTTCTGGAATAATTAGTTTTTAAATAAAAATGAACAAGTATTTTTATAAAGTTTTTATTTTATTTAGTTAGTGAAGTTTTTTTGTTCAAATTTTTATAAAAAATTTCGAATTCATAGACCTACCGTATTATCAAAAAGTTGCTTAGATTATGAAATACGATTTAAAATAAAATTAATCCCCTGTTCTTTTTGTTTAATTCACTATTTGACTTGATCACTTTTATTCCATTTATAATAAAATTTTCTCATTTAAAAAAAAAAAATTGTATAATAAAGAAGTTTATTCGATTAATAATAATTTTTCAAGTTAGTTAGTTTTGTTCAAATTCCATGAATGAATCAATTAATCAATAAACAAATTGTTTTCTTTGAATAAAATTATTATTTTTAGAAGTAACTGAATGTGGGTCTCTGGTAGTAACGAAAAAAATATCAAGAATCAACAAAATCAAAGTAATTTTGCGTGTGATTATTGTACTGAATATCAGACTTTCACAGCACTTCACCAAGGCCAATGGGTCGTGCAAACGCAAATCGCGGTCTAGAACTATTGTGTCAGCAGCTACGGGTAATGGTGCTTTGGTTCCAGTACGTGGAAACCAACACCCATTCGGGTACAGGACTTACTGGCCTAGGGTCCAGACCCAATACCTGAAATATTTGTAAGAAATCGTTCTTAATCATTACCTGAATTATAATTAATTTTGAAAAAATTTAGTTTCATCCAAATTTGACTTTACAATAAAAACAATTTTAAAAAATTTATTGATTTAGAACCTACCGAAGATTTTCTGGCATTATTCGTTTCATCCAAAAAAGCATTTGATATCGGTTTTGGCTGCAGTGCTCCCGGACCAGTGCACTCTAGCAAGTTGAAAACTACCTTCCACTCTTCTGTACTATGTATGTTCGCTAGCCCAACTTTTAGTAACTCAAAAAGGCCGTAAGAAATCTGTCTGGACAGTGGAGGAGCCGAAGCAGATACTAGATAGGTGAGAGGTGAGAGCGAGGATAAAACTTCACTCGGAATTTCCTCCACTCGTAGTCTAATCGCCAACCGGAGTAAGCTCACAGTAACCCGTTCTACAAGATAAGGCTGATTCTCTCCGGCAGCGGTGGTCAACAGTCCTTAAACTACCGGCCATATACACTTGACGCGGTTCCAATTTTGAATACTGACATTTACGAGAAGTTCTAGAAGAAATACGGAGGTACCCTCGTCATCTGGATTCGAAGAGACCGAAGCATTGACAAGGGAGCGAAGAGATTCTTCCTGTAAATAAAAAATATAAAAAGTTAAACTAGTACAAATTATCAAAATTGGAATAGAAATAACCAAGTCAACTAATTTATTAACCTAGCCTTATTAATTACTGGTTAAAACAAACAATTTTTTTAATACATTTTTTTATGAATAAGCTTTTGTACCAAATAAATTTTAAATTAATTTTAAATCGTAAGCAGTGTGTAATAATTGTTTTTTTATTTATTTATGTAAATATATTATTTTACTAATGATTGATAAAGCAGAAATTAAAAAATTAACATAATGATAAAAGTATGATAGGAAAAGTAAAAATTTATTTATTAAAACCGGAAACAAATTATGAAAAAATAATTTAAAAACCTTCGAATAATAAAAAATATCGAACTAAAACTTTAAAATGAACATAAACTGCATCAAAATTTTAATTACTATCTATATAGGTGGTGGCGGTGAATAACTTGAAATGAGTAATACGTAGTCATATTTTAATTTAGAAAGTATTATTTTAACTGTTCATTAAACTATTCCGAATTAAGAGGAGTAAGCTAGAAGTTTTTTTGGTAATAAAAAGGTTTGTTAAAGTGAAAAATTTTTTTTTTGATCATATAATTTTGTGTCGTACATGTGTGTTAAAGTAATTTATTCCTCGCGCGTCCATTTTACTCAGTTCGCTCGAGCAAAAAAGCCGCACGATGAGGAAACAATTTTTACGCACTTTCATAATAATATACCACTTACATTCCAAGAGAAGTCTTTGGCTTTTTTACTTACTCTTCTCAACTGTTAAAAGCATTTTAATAAGGCTTTTTCAAAAGCTCACGATTGTAATAACCTCTAATTTACAAGAGAATTAACACATAGTAACAATTTTTTCCTCCAATAAAATAACATTAAGATCTCATAAGTTATAGTAACAATCAATTCAAAAATTTTATGACTCCGTGCGCGAAGAATTTTTTTTAAGATTCATTTAGATACAGATTTTGAAATTGTCAAAATATACTGTGATTAATAATATTTGAAATTAATAAACAGGAAAAGCTATCAAATTTTTAAAATGTATTAAAAAATCAAACAAATTTCGTTTTGTTTAGCCTAAGCTTAAGAAAAGGTTATCTGCTTTTGAACAAGCTTTTCACCTTTCTGTTATAGTTAATAAATTTATTCATACTGCTTACCCTTTATTCGTTAGGATGCTCTTGTGATTGATTACTATGACATATATTTGAATCTTGTAGCTGGCTAGCGATTTGCGTCTTTGGTTTTGGCTGAAATCTTCTTTGAAAAATATTGGAAATAATTTAGATTGATTGAGATAACACTGGCGGTTTTTGGAATACGTTGATATCTTCTTGATGGAACTACATTTACGTCTTTGGCATTAACTCGAATATTCTTGCTTCAATGATCTTTTTATTGTTAAATTGTTATATTGTATTTAAACCTTTGTGATCTTTTTAAATCTTAGCCCTGAAGAAGTCATCAAAAAACGATGACGAAACGTTGGCGAAAATTGTAAAGACAACCTACTGTCATAATAAATCTGTTCGTTTGACCAATTAATAAATGTAACTGTGGTTTTAACGCAACACCATATTTGATTGATTCCATCTATATTTCCGACTCATTTGACTCCTCATCAATCTCGTTGTTTTCATTTACTTCGTTGATACTGCCTTCTTCATACATTATTGCATCTTCTTCAGAGAATTCATCTTGGCTGTTACTATTATTCAGTATTTCTATTATTTCATCTTCTTTTTCTTCTTTTTCTTGTTCTTCTTGTTGTTCTTCTTCTTGTTCTTCTGCTTTTGAAGCTGGGTTTGTGTTTTTGGCCATCATTTGTTCGTTTGTAATGTTTAACAGTGGGTTTGAAAAAGCATGTCTTTTTCTAAGTCTTAATCTTACAACCTCGGGAAGTAGATGATTATCGAAAAATGCTTTAGCCAGTGGCATCATAGCGTCAATAAATTTTTGATCTCTGGGAATGTACTCATGATGGATAGTTTTCATCATTCCCACTACGAACAAACACTGTTTTGTGGCAGTGCACTGCATCTGGCATTGCACTTGGTAGAAGTATTCATGGTTTTTATTCATTGTGAATTTTCCCTTTTCATAACGAAAAGCCTTTGAAATTCGACAGTCTTTGTTTTTCATAGCTTCCACAGCTTCTAATTCTCTTCCAATGAAAGGACATTTTATCTCCACTACAGTGTCGTTGCCAAGCAAACCATCTGGAGTTGCGGCGATGCCTGGGTATTGTTGGTCGAAAAATAATCCGCACTCTCGGATGTCGAAACCTTGCTGTTGTAATTTGCGCTTGACAACAATTTCCATTCCTTTACCATGAATGGTAGGTGGTGAATCTTTGTATGTAGATTCAACTATTAGTTTAACATAAGTCTTAGCAGATTTGGCTCTCATTCTGCAGATGAACCGAATGATAGATGCTGTGACCACACATCTTCGGATCGTTTTCCACGTATCACTGCTTGCTTGATCTCGAGTCAGTTCTTCATAAAATAGTCTGTTTTTTATCCACTTCTCTAACAATTTCTTGAAACGCAATGTTTCTTCTGCTTCTTGTTGGGGTGTGAAATAAGGCACGACTTTACCATAGTCTTTGTCCCGGCCAAGTTTCTTCACAATTTTGATTTCAGATGGTGGTTTGGATTCAGATGGTGGTTCCTTGCTGCATTTTTTAAAGTTTCGTTTTACGTTATTATCAGCTCGATTTGCCTGCACCTTTATACCAGCACTAGGGCATGGTACTCTCAGCTGTTCGCATATTGGAGCGTAAGTTGCCTTGGCATTATGCGACAAAGCAGAGCAATAGCAGCGTGCGTAGTATTCCCATTTCTGAGCATGATCCAGGTGCTTTGTACAGTTCGTTTTAGCCACTTCATTATTTGCGCTTTCAACTCTGTTGGTTGTTAAGTTCTCCAACAAGCTTTCAGTATTCATTTCTGCTCGCACGAAGCAATTTTGGTACTTCTCCAGTAAGTTCTTCTCTATAACTTGGGCTTTTATGTTAGCCTCGCTGCCTACTCCTTTACATCCAAAATAGTTTTCGTTCGTACAGCTAGAATGCTCTCCTAGTAAGTGATCTTTCAATAAAACGATATTATGATGCAATAAAGCTCTTTTTCGTGCCAAAGAAACATCCAATTTTTGGATATTTTCGACAGCTGCGCCTAGGCACTCGGAAAAAGTTTTTCCTGCACTTTTAAACCTTTCTTTGATCACCGTTCCAATTCTTCCGGTTGCCAGTGCTTTCAAGTTGTTGGAAAAATTCCGTTTGATGTGGTTACTGCAAAGAATATTTTTCACTTGTATATATTCTTCTGCGTATGGGTCGTTTGCAAGAATAGCATTGTAGTTGGAGCTGTCTCCATCAGAGACCAAAATATCATAAACCACACCATGTTTCGCGATACTCCTTTCAAAGATTCTAACAAAACCAACTTTTTCCATGGAGGTCGAGCTCAGTCCTTTACCATGACTTCTGAAACACTTGTGGTTCGGGTCTGGATTTGGAGAGCGATCACATGTGGAGCATCTATTTTGCAGAACGTCTATATCTAGAATTTCGTTAGTATTAAAACCAAGAAGTATAACACAGCATCCAGATGAATCGTAACTACTATACTGATACACTCGTTTTAAAAAGCAGCCATCTCCCATTGAAGGAATTCTTGGTAGGTTAGAAACAATGGAAAACTTTTTTGCCAATTTTTTTTCTTTTTCTGCAGCCTGCTTAAAAGACTTTTCTGCTGCTTTAATAGTTGCTTCTGCCACTATTGCAACTTTCTTTTGCCAGGTTTCATTACAAGGTGTGTTTAGCCCAAAAATAGCCGAATGTTCTTCCTGTTGTAGGTAACCGATGCCAATGGTTTGTGTAGCCATCACTGCAGCCAAATTTAAATCTAAAGACTCGGGTGCGATGTTCTTAATTGTTACTTTGTAGCCACAATTATTGCACTCAAACACTGTATCAATCATATATCCTCTAACGGTTTCCGAAACCAACACTATGTTTTTAAAATTGCAACCTGATTTCTTGCCAAAGTGATCATCGAAAGCTTCGTGAAATTTACCAAAAAAATACGGCATGTTTATTATCATATTCATGTCTTTTAGCCTTGAAGGTTTTGAGGTGACTTTTCTCAAAGGCACTAACTTTTTATTCTGAAGTTCTTGTCTTTGATGATTTTGGTTTTGATAATATTGTATTTTAGGATCTACTAATTTTGCCTTGATCGGAATAAATTGGTACTGGTTATTTTCACAAGAGACACTGTTTTGTAGTTCTTCCTCTGTTTTTGGTTCGTCTCGTAACCCAAAATTTGTAATAAGTATGTCTAGGACCTCTTCCACTGTTTTTTTAAACACGTAACACGCAACACCATTTCCTGCAACCTTGCCATCACCGTCTCTCGAATGAGAATCAAATATTCCTATTCCATACTTGTTAGCTAAAACCGCGACAGAGTATTTGTGACAAGTTAATATTCCAGAAACGTTGTTATTTATCATTCTTCCTAATACATTCTTCAAACTCGGTAAATGCTCACCATTATCCCTTATGAGATGACCATAAATAGGCTCATACTGTAGTAAAGCTACATTTTCTTGATAATTGTCATCCAATTGCAATACTACATTAGGCCGAATTTCACTAGGATGCAGGTATTCAGGATCAACTATATTCTCTTTCAACGGTGCACGATACTTGATACAGGTTTTGTAAAATGTATCTCCAACTGTTACAATCCAATCGATGCAATCTTCCGTCCATTCGGATGGATCATCTATGCTTGCGACGGCAATACTGATTGCTGCAATCGCAGTACATTGTTTGTTACGAGTAGTATGTAAGAACCTCTCGTCTCCTTGACAAAAGTTTCCTCTCACTATAAAATTAGATGAGCAGGGAAATCGTTTCTCGGAAGATTGAGCATCTATCTGAGAACACTTTGAAACTTTGAAGCTATCTTGCCCAGCAGAGGAATTTTCATTAACTTCAGTTAACTGTTCAGGTATGGTTTGATTCGTTTCTGTAATTGATGCAGCTGAGAGAAACTTTTCATTATCGTGGTCAACTACACGAGCCTCTACTTTAAAATTTCCTGATGACTCGGATACGTTTACTACATCATTATTGGTAGTGTCCATTGAAACAGGGAAGGGTGCATCACTTCTGACGGATTTCAGAGATAAGGTACCTGTTGATTGATTCTTTTTTGCCCTAAGGAAAAATTTATATTTTTTGAATTGTTAAAGCGAGAAGAAAAAGGGATGAGACTACAACATTACTATACAAAAAATATTTTAAGTTCTTGAGCGAGAAATGACTGATTATTTATGGATTTGCGCAGACTCACACAATCATTTTCTCTAAATCAATTGGAATATAAATATTTTAAAGTACTTTGAAAAATATTCAAAAAGTATTTTTTCTTTTTTTGATTGGACCAAAATTGTATCCTACAATCACATATTTAAAAAAATAAAAAATTCGGTATTTTAATCAAAATCGAAAATCCAATTTTTTGAAATAGCTTCAAAATTATAAGTATTAGAGAAAATTTAAACAAAGAAATAGTATATTATGCAACGGGTTGCAGTTTCATCGCCAGGGCGGTTTTAAAGGTACAGAGTAGTGGTATAAATTCATTTTGTAGAGCACGTAATGCTTTATCGATTGATAAAAAAAAGTTTTAATGATTTTCGTTTTTGAAAATGATCCCCTCAAACGACAAAAAAACAAAAAATGAAATTTTTTTTGAAATATTAATTTTTTCTTTGAAATTTTATCACTTTCATATGGGAGCTGCGGTTTTTCGATTATTCGCCCTCTGTTGTTGGCAAACCCGGCAAAGTAGTTCAGTTTGATTGTATAATCGAGTATGATAGATTAATACAGAAAGGGTACGGCCCCCGATTTTTTTCTAGCCACCCCTAAAGTCACGAGACAGCCGTCCGCGAGCTGAAAAATGGTAAAAATTTTATTTTTTTGTCTGTAATCGAACTTACTCGATTCTAGAAACAATCTGAACAACTTTGTCGAGTTACAGACTGGGTACACCTTTCTTTTTTAATGTACAGGCAAAAAATTCTAATTTTTACTATTTCTAGCTCGCGGGCGGTTGACGCGCGAATTTAGGGATGGCTAGAAAAAATCGGGGGGGGGGGGGTGGACCCTGTCTGTAATCAAGCATACTCGATTCTAGAATCAAACTGAAAAGAAAAATATTATTCATTCCTAATTCGATTTTTTTAACCATGTACAATCTACACTTACTACATAACTTTTTAGATTATTTATCTCAGAGATCAACATTACTATTAGTAAAAATAATCAAAGTAACGCTGTGAGTCAAAACGAATCCATAAAAATGATCGGTGAAATTATTCATTGAAAAACAGTTTACTACTAACAATAAGTACCAATAAAACATTTCTGTTAATCTTGGAGAAGTTGTAGTCTTATAGAAAAATCCACTTTTTTATAAACTTTCATGCAAAACAATGTCACTAAAAATACAATGAATGATCTTATAGTTTAAAATGATTTAAAAAATTTGTGATATATTGCAACATAAATTTGACAAACATTAATTTAATTATAAATTTCTTATGTAATCACATGTATGTTTATTTATGAAAATAAAAAAAAAATTTCAAGTACAATAATTTTATAGTATTGTTAAGGGTTCTTCCAGGCTAAACGAGCCAAACGGTGCAACATGGGAGTGAAAATATATTCATTATATTAAAGATTTTATATCAATATACGGACAAATTTCAAGTCTGCGAAAGTATTGTATAATAGACCAGAATGTGCAAAGGGTTATTCTTTATGAACGTTATGTTTTATATAGTCGCTAGGTTCTTTGATATAAATCGACCAAACAACTTGCGAGTCATTAGAATAGACACAACCACTACCTCTTGTTACTTTATCCACATCTATCGTAGATTTTATAAATCTGAAGCTAGCCAGAGCATTTTTTCGCATGCGAGCCGCTGACTCAAGACTTTTGAGGTGGCTTAAAAAATTCGGAGGGTGCACTCTCCCTGAAATCAGGCTTAATTGTTTTAGAGGTAAAGTTACAGCGAGAACTACACATTTTTTTTCGTTTTACAGACAAAAAAACGAAAAATTTTCACATTTCTTCGCTCGTGGCCGACCGACTCGAGACTGGGGGGGGGGGGGCTACTAAAAAATCGGGGGGTTAACCCTCCCCGCACTCGAGCTTGCTTGTTTCTGGAGTAAAACTTGACTTCTCCGTCAAAGTACAGCGAGAGTACACCTTTTTTTTTGTTTTTTTTTTTTGGGTATTAATATTTTTTATAGTGATTATAAACCTTATACTAACTTCCACCCTTTGTGGCATATTTTTTCAAAGATAATTATATTGAAAATTCCGGTATTAGTTGATTTTGTTGGTTGAAATATGTTGTGGATACAAAAAAAATTTAGTTTGAACCACTATGGCCGTACTCCGGCTCTAGCTTTAAATTTATCTAAGCTTGATAAGGTACCAAAAAGCTAGTGAGTCATTACAATAGTTGGCTCATTTCGGTTCTGTATAATGGTTCTAGACTCACGTGTCTCGGGAACTTTTTTCCAACCCTTATATTCAATTTCCCGAGCTATGGAAGTTTTTCGTAAAAAAAGGCTTTTTTCGAGTAAAAAAGACACTGAAATATTTGAAGGGCCATTGAAGGGTATTTAAAAGGTCAGACCGAAGAGCTTGCGAGTCATTACAATAGTTACTATATAAAGACGTGTACTTAATTAATAATAATAATAATAATAATAATAATAATAACTTTATTCAGATGTATAAGTGATATGTATACATAAAACCGTAAATACATAATTTTGCATGAATGCAAAAATCGCCACTATGACTTTAATAAGTCAGCGCGTGGCCTGAATATAATAACTTATAATTAATTAATAAAATTTTAAATTTAAATTTACACTTAAAATTACTTACAATAGATATAAGAATTACAAATTTTCAGATCATCTAAAAAAGCTTTAACGAAAGTATTTGTTGTGTGATTATCATCCTCTTTTATAATTCAAAAATATTTAACAATTATCAATAATCCATCTTTTTAAATTTAATTTTATAGACTTCTTGTTAGAAGTAATATTTTTCAAATCATTAGGTAACATGTTGAAAGTTTTTATCGCATTATAATGACTACTTTTTTTTAATATAGATTTTTTTATAGTAGGCAATGTTATTAATTTATTCTTAGTAATACTATTTGAGTTTTTATAAATATAACAGAGTTTGTCATAATGGAAAACAAGTGAATTTAAATAATACATCTGATTAATTCTCAATATATTTTTACTATATTTAAGTGAAATTCTTTTTAAGATTTTTTTCTGTAGATTAGAAAGTAAGTTTTTGGCATTTTTATAGCACCCTCCCCAAGCTAAAATACCGTATGAACAAAAACAATTAAATAGTGCATAGTAAATCATCATTAATGAATCAAAGTTCATAATTTTTCTGAGTTTGGAGAATACATAAAGCAAATATTTAGTTTTGTTAACTACATTTTTCAAATGTTTTTCCCAAGTTAATCTATAATCAATTGTGATTCCTAAATATTTAGTTTCTAATACTCTTTCTATGCTTACATTATTAATATTTATGTTTATATCTATATCACTGGGAACACTATTTTTATAAGCACCAAATGTCATAAAAACTGTCTTTTTAATATTTAGTGATAGTCTATTTGCACATAACCAATTATTAACTATATCCAACTTAGAGTTCATATTATCACTTGATGACGACCAAGAATCTCCTTCACTTAAGATAACAGTATCATCAGCATAAGATATAATTGTACCATCTGTATATTGGGTTAATAAATCATCCATATAGACAATAAAAAATAGGGGACCAAGAATAGTTCCCTGAGGAACACCCATATTTAAATATCTCATTTCACTATTGATTCCATCAATTTTGACGCATTGTTCTCTATCACTTAGGTAACTGCGAATAAGTTGTAGTGGATGATCTCTAATACCATATTTTTCTAGTTTATCTAGTAAAATATCATGATCCACAGTATCAAATGCCTTACTAAGATCAATGAAAGTGGCAATTGCATGTCTATTTAAATTCGTAGTATTATATATGTAATTTGATATGTATTCAAGGGCATCTTGAGTGCTTCTTTTTTTCATAAAACCGAATTGCATTTCTGATATTATCTTATTTTTTTTGAAAAAATTTTCCAGCCTAATATATATGATCTTTTCAAACACTTTTGCCAGATTGGAGATTAGAGAGATTGGTCGGTAATTGTTCATATCACATTTATCACCAGATTTAAAAATTGGAATAACCTCAGCAATTTTCAATGCGCGTGGCCATGTCTTTGTTTCTATACATTTGTTGAAAATATTTACTAGAGGATTAGCAATAAAACAATTTAATTTTTTTAGAATTTTTACGCTTATTCCATCAACACCTCCACTTTTATTTTTTAGATTATTGATAGTTCCAATGATCTCCATAAAGTCAGTTGGATTGAGAAAGAGAGAGTTTTTATTAGGTTCAGTCATTTTGATTTTATCATTATTGTATGACTTTTGAATTTTTGTTGCTAACTTCTCACCAATTGTGCAAAAATGTTTATTTAGTTCATTAGTAATGATATTTATATCGTTAATTTTCTCACCATTTAGATTAATTTCATTTATAACTTTCTTTTGTTTAGTTTTATTTTTATTTATTTTATTATTGATAAAAGACCACAATTTTTTACTATCATGAGAAATTTCTTTAACTTCTTCAGTATCTTGTTTTTGTTTTGCTTTTTTTATTAAAATTTTTAATATACAAATATATTTTTTATAATGCATTTTTGCATTTATATCTTTAGGATTATTTAAGCAAAATTTATGTAATTTTTCTTTATTGACACATGAAACTATTATACCTGAAGTTATCCAATTTTTCCTAGGAATGTACTTTCTCTTTTTCTTTTTACAACGTTTTTTAGAAGCAGTAATAATATTTTTAATGTCAGTTATCAAATTGTCAATTGCTGTATTTACATTTAAGACTGTGTTATATTTGTTCCAGTTATGTTCTGAAGCTTTTTCTTGTAATTTATTAAAATCTATGTATTCAAAAGTTGTTTTTAAAGAATTTGTTTTATTAAGTACTTGATCTTCAAATTGAAGCAATAGAGGATAGTGGTCAGTAAAACCTTCTATTATTTTGAAAGATTTTATAGCAAAATGGTTAGTTTTTATAAATGCATTATCAATGCAAGATCCTTGTCCAATTTGATTATTACTTGGTCTGGTTATTCCATTAAAATAAGGAAGGTATTCTGCATTGGTAAAATTGTTTAATAAATCTAAAGCGTGTTTTGAAGTCTTTAGCATATCTATATTGTAATCACCTAGGAGACAATGATTAATACAATTTTTATTTCTAGATAGATAATCATTTAACAGTTTAAAAAATTTTTCATTTTTTGTTTGGTGAGATTTATATAAAGCTGATATTTTTAATTTAACTTTAGATTTCATATCAAAATTTGTACTAATAATTTTAAGATCTTCTATTACTTCTATTTCAGTAGAATGTGATAAATCTTCTTTTATGTAAACTATAACACCATCAGCTTTGTTTATAGTGCTATTATTTGAAAGTATCTTATAATTAGGAATTTTATAAAAATTAATTTGTTCAGGAGTCCAAGTTTCAGTACATATGATAATATCTGGCTTTTTTTTCATTCTTTCAATAAGAATATGTAAGTATTCAAAATTTGCATTTAAACTTCTAATATTAAACATTAATACTGTGAAATGATCACAATTGAGTATATCATTTAGAGCAAGTATATCAGGAACACTCTGTTCTTCAATTTTGAAATCATCTTCTAGAATAGAATCAAGATCTAAAATTTTACTTACTTTTTTGACTGTGGTTTGAGGCAGAGTTTAGATCAATACTGTTCTTGACGTCATATGATGTACACCAGCCGGACACCATATCGTTCCGAGGTTTGAATTAGGCGCTCGAAATATGACCGTCATCCCAAAGTTTTTGCAAAAGTGCCAACCTTTGAGACGGCCCGTCCACCGTGGGACGGGTAAAAAATTATTTTTCATAAAGTAGGGTTAGAGAGTCGATGTCAATGATCAACGTCAGAAATAAATCAATGTTGATCATTGACATCAACTACCTAACCATACTTTTTTGTTGAATAACTATTATTACATAATTACGTAATTGTTTTTAATATTTTACTTTCATTTTGAGAGAAGGTTTTTGTAAATGGATAAAATTTTAAAAATAATTTATATTAGATTTTGTTTTTACGGCACACATTCAAAACAAGTAGACCGCAGCGATCAATCATTAATTTTTTCAATAAAAAGCTTGACAAGTCTGAAATAAATCAATGTTGATCATTGACATCGACTCTCTAACCCTGCTTTATAAAAAATAATTTTTTACCCGTCCCAAAAGTTGGCACTTTAGCAAAAACTTTGGGTTGACGGTCAAATTTCGAGCGCCTAATTCAAACCTCGGAACGATATGGTGTCCGGCTGGTGTACTCATTATATTTATTTTATTTTTTGGCCAAATAGGTTGGATAGGATAATCTATGCTATTTATGGTTTTTTTCAGTCTGTATTTATAAGTTGTACATTTATCAAAATCAATCATTGTGTGATTAATATCTCTTTTTTCTGTTAGAAATTTGTTTGCAAAATCACAGTTTGCACATTTCTTTATATTCTGTTGATCACATTTATTAGTTTCATGTTTACCAGAGCATAAGAGACATGTTATCTCATACTCACATTTTCTACTATTATGTCCAAATTTACCACATTTTAGACAGGGTCTAACTCCAAATTCATCATAGAATTTACAATTTTGATGTCCTAAAAAAATTTTGTTATTATTATTTCTCAAATTTAAATATAAATTAGGACTAACTTGAACTAAGGCACCAAATTTTTCTTTTTTAGTTTTATAAATATTCAAAACAGAACACTTATCAGGTAAACTATTAAAATTTCTATTATTTAAGTCATCTTCAAGTTCCTGCAATTCATACTTAGATTCTATGCCCACAATTTTAATAATTGGGTATTTTAAAGATTGTATTTTAACCTCAAAATCATCATTTTTGAGTTTGCTTTCCAATGAATCTTTTACAATTTCAATATCACTTTTATTGTTACATTTAATAACAGAGTTGTCTTTTTTCTCAAAAGTGTTTGATATAGGTGCATTTATTGAAGTATGAATTGTTTTGACAACTTTTTCAAAACATTTTGTCTTGGATTTATCATTTTTGGGTACAATAATTAGATTAGGAACCTGGTTTATTTTTTTATTATTTGTAACTCCATTCTTCACTACACTAGAAAAGCTATTGAGATTTGAAGACTCTTTATTTTTTAATAGATCATTTAGTAGTTTATTTTCATTTTTTAAACTCTGATTAACTTCCCTGAGTAATTTATTCTCCATGTTGACTACACTATAAAATTCACTTTTGTTAAAATCATAATCAATCTGAGAATGAAAACTATCATCATTATTACTATCAGTTTCACTTTTTATCGTTTCTTCTTCACAGTTGTATTTGATTAATGCAATCAATTGTTTAGCTTGAATTGTTAAATCATCGTAGTTTAATTTCGAGGTTATGTTTTCCATCATACAATTTTTACAAATTACAAAAGATTCACTAACGATTTTGGCATTTTTTTGGTTTAAAATATCACTAGGATAATAAACATCCTCACAAATTAAACATATCACAAAACTAATTTTTTGCTCTGTATGACCTTTAATAATTTTCTTTTTACGAATATCAGGTGGCACATGCTTGGTAGGCAGCATGGCGCCGATGAGTTGTAACGATATTCACGAAATTTCTTTGACTTTATTTTTATTTTGAAAATAAGTTGTAGCTCAGCATTTATATTTCTGAATCAATAGCTGAAGAAAATCAATAGTCAAACTGTCTATTTTCGATTTCACAATAACTCATCTTCGATGAGCCCACTAACAACATCACTCATAACATGCGTTGACAGCGCAACGTGCGAGAGCTGTAGCTATTGCTCGGTGAATGAATTAAACACGTATTTAAAGTAACTTTTATAAAAATTACAAAAATCGTCAAAAAACTGTAAGTGCCAGACCTACAAATTTTGTTTAGTTTTGAATGGCCGACATTTTCAGGCAAAAAATTGTTAAGAGACAAATCAAAAAAAGGTATAAAATTTAAAGCCTAAAAACACGTTTGGGACAAATTTTCTAATAAATAAAATATTTTTTAATTTTTTTATTTGAAATTAAAAAAAAAAAAAAAAAAACGACTACTTTTGTGTCTATTTTATTTTTAATTGTTGATTAACAAATGAAAATATATTTTTTCTTAATTCAAACTATACCATAGTGTAGAACATACCTAAAAAGAGCGAATAAGGGAATTTTTTTTTTTTTTTTATATATTTTTAAATCAGTTCTGCTACTAGAAATTGACAAAAAAAATTTGTCATTTCAGGCTTGAAAGGGTTAACAAAGCGATCAAGATTCACAGTCTTCCAATTGTATATTATCGAAATTTCTCTAATTATATTAATTTTGTCAAATTTTTATTAAAATAATAAGCAAATATCCACAATAAACTTACCAAGATCGCTTTCCTCTCAATCTACGACTAGGTCGCTTGGAACTAGCATGATACCGCTTTACAGACTTTTCAGTATTTTTCGGGTCGGAAATGTTCTTTTTTCCGTTAGTCATTGTTTTAAACGTTTAAAAAACTTAGAAACTAAATAATCACTACACACTAAGATAAATTCTAACAATAATGATTAACCTAAAAAATAACTTAACACTATAACAATAGCAAAATTGCCAATAAAAAAAGATATTATCTTTAATATAACTCTCAAAATGAATCTTTTTCTCATTTGACGACAGAACTGAAAATGAATATCTCCAATTATCATCACATAATAAGTAGATTGTAGTCAAGTGGTCACTCGAGATCAACGAGTAATCTTGTGCGTGCTCGTGCGTTAGCAGACTAATTAGTCAAAGTCGCGGGAAGCAGCCGCGGTTTTCGCAGGACCAGTTTTAGTTTTCAATGGCACTTATGAATTATAACAAGAAAATAATAACGTAAATACGTACCAAAATTTAATGGGGTGTGGTTTTTTAATTATTTTTTAATAAGCTACAATATTTATACGTTCAACAAAAGGTAAAAAAATTTGCTTGGCGCACGGTGTAGCTAACGCTTACTTTGTTTTTTCATACTTTAATTTTTTTATACAAAAAAATGCACTTGATATTTTTTTCGTTACTACCAGAGACCCACATTCAGTTACTTCTAAAAATAATAATTTTATTCAAAGAAAACAATTTGTTTATTGATTAATTGATTCATTCATGGAATTTGAACAAAACTAACTAACTTGAAAAATTATTATTAATCGAATAAACTTCTTTATTATACAATTTTTTTTTTTTAAATGAGAAAATTTTATTATAAATGGAATAAAAGTGATCAAGTCAATTAGTGAATTAAACAAAAAGAACAGGGGATTAATTTTATTTTAAATCGTATTTCATAATCTAAGCAACTTTTTGATAATACGGTAGGTCTATGAATTCGAAATTTTTTATAAAAATTTGAACAAAAAAACTTCACTAACTAAATAAAATAAAAACTTTATAAAAATACTTGTTCATTTTTATTTAAAAACTAATTATTCCAGAAATTTTAATACTTGCTTTTTAATGATTTTTTCATGACACGATAATGTTTCAAATGTTTTTAAAAATACAAGACATAATGTAGGCATACTCCATTACATTCTTTTTAAAATGTACCCGATATAATACACTACATTGGCTACGACATCAAAACTCCGCCCCCTTTTTTCCATCTAATTGGCGTTAGCCCTCTGCAACCTGAGTGATGACCGCGCCCACATGTATCCTGGGTCTGGTCACTACTTCTAGAGAAGACAACTGAATTTTTTATTAATAATTACAAATTAAAAATTATTAAAACTCACTTTTATTTTTTAATTTTATTATTCCATGCAGAATATTTTTTTATATTTTTATTTTCCTTTATAATTTGAAAAAATAATATTTTTACATCAAAATTTATTTTATATAATTTCATTTAACAGTACTTACTTTCGCTCAACCAACGAATAAATAAAAAAATTATTTTTTTTTTCTATAATCATAAGATAAATTGTGTGTAATAAAATGTATACCATGGTTTTCTTACTTGCCGACAATCATGATCGGTAAGCGCCGTCCGCCGAGCACGGCTCTCGATGCTAACGATATATCGAGAGTCTCGATTTCAGTGCAGACGCCCGCCTTCTGACCCGCGATCATTAAAACATTTTTTATAATTTTTCCATTGACCTAATCGAAAAACTGGATAGTACCACACTTGAGGGCCGATTTTTAGAATTTTTTAAGATTTTTTTTAATTTAATCGGATAATTATTTAAGCCGTAAAACGAAAAATACGATCTGCCATCCAGAGTAATGCATCACCAGATGGCGCGACCGGGGTAGGCAGCACTCTTAATAATGAACTTTTAATAATTGAGCACTTTTTTTGAGATTTTATTCACCAGTAAGAAACAATTCAAATTGATTAATTCAATCCACCAATTGATTTAAAAGCAACAATTTTAAATGAAAAACTGTATTCAATGATCTTCATTCTTGGTACCAAAATCCAGATAGTCACAAGATCCATACATAACTCTATTGAATTTACTGAAAAATAATGTATTTGTATCACAAAGTAATAAAATCTTTTTTTAATATAAACAATTTATTTTTTTTTAACAACAAAAAATAATGCTTATCTGAAAGAGATGAATATTTGATTTCAATAAGTAAAATATTGAACAGTGTCTTCTATCTATTATTAATGTGTTATGTTATATATATCACTGCAACACAGATGTTGCATGGTGTGTCGAATGCTGCAGACTTCAGCACTCGCGTAGTCGCGAGCTCAGTCCAGCTGATTTGAAACAAGCAGATTTGATGGCACCGGTGGCTTGCGGGTAACTGCTTGTATTTTAAGGAATACTCTACAATAATATGTTTGATTTCAAGCGCATTGTGATTTGTATGTATAGAATACTGAGTGACAAAAAATGGTTTCATAAATTTTAATTATTTAATGCTTAATAATTTACAATAAACAATCACTTTCTAATTAAAAAAATTGTAAAATATTTTTTTGTATTAAAATTAATTATTATTTTTCAAGTATTGAAACACATAAATTCCAATTATGTTTAAATAAAGATTTTTATAATTATATTGATTATTATTATCATTATTATTATTTCTACTGCCATCTTATAATTGATTTAAAAAAATATCCCTTCAGCAATGAATGCGATAAAACTATATTAAAATCGTCTGCTCAGTCTACTCTATGAATTATAAATTGCCTGCATTTGCACGGAACATAAGTAGTGAAACTGCTTTCATGGTTATTTTTGTTTATTAACCTGGAGTACGAATTAATTTAGTTATTGTATAAATGTAGTATGAACCCAGAAAAGTGACCTAGAATAGTTTTTGCAGACATTTATCAATTAAATTATTAACCATACCGAAAACTTCACGGGGGGTATATCTATAGCGATGACGATATTTTTTATGAATAGACCCCCATCGATCATTCGTAAAGCAGAGTGCAGACGAATTCTCCTCTAGTTAGAACACCTATAAAGAAAGTTCATCAGTATGTACCTATTATAAATTATAAAATATCCGCAGACTTTACCCGCGGTTGACACCAGTCTAAACTCTTAACGGGCAACCTGCTGATGTTTTTGTTGTGTTTAGTCAACTGAGCTGGGCTGTAGGAAAAAAAATTGATTTGTTTTACTCATCAATATCTAACCAGTCATCTCCTTCAGATAAGAATGTTTTATTGTTAAACAAAATATTTTGGTTTTTTGAAAAAAGAATATTGTTACTTTGTAATAAAATTGTTTCATTTCAGTAAATTCAATAGAATCATCGGCTTTCTTGTGAGTATTTGGTATCAATTATGAATATGTCAGTTGGCTTAAGTACAGCTTTTTCAAGTATATTTCAACATGGTAAATCATAAGTCAAAATTTGGTATAGATTCAGTAAAAGGGTTTCAAACAAAGTAAGTATAAGTAATATAATGAAAAAGTATAGAGATTTTGATGGGGCCACCATAATTTATGCATAATTAAGAAAAATAATAAGTAATTGACAGTATAAACCATAAGTTATGTATAGTATATTATATTTTACATCCAAAAACTGAAGTAAAAATTCAATTGAGTATTTAACTATATAGGTGTTATAAATGAATTTGCTTTTAACTCACACAGGAAAATTTTGTTGTTTATTTTTTTAACCGGCCAACTCAAATCTTTTATATAAACTATAAGAATTACCTGATTGAATTTTTTAATCATAACTGTTAATAGTTGTTGGCAACCCTCCAAAGCTGGATGAGCTGGGAAAGATCCCGCAAACAAACATGTTTTTTCATTGATCAATGCTTCGACCATATTAAAATCATAAAAAATAATGTGTGAATTATCATCACTCTCTTTTGCCACCTCAAAACCAAGAGTATTATTCAAATTAGTTCCTAATTGTAAGTTTACTTTCAGTATATTTTGACCTAGCAGTGAACCCAGAAAGTCAATCAAGTCGGTCATAGACTTTACTTTCTCAAATTCTTTTAAAAGTGCTTTTTTTCTTGACTTTTTCATACTGTCAGTTTGATCAAGAAAATTTAGTTCTGGTGGGAAATCTTGAGATCTATATTTTGAAATTGTTTTCAATAATTAATGAAAGTACATCTTTCAGCCAAATGAGATGAGAAGTTTTTAAAAACATAGAAAAAATAACGTTATTATTTGCACGCCAGTCTAAGGCCTTTAACTAAATTAAATAAATGGATGAATAAATAAATAAATAATTTCAGAAGTAGAATTTTTTTCAAATCATAACAAAAGGTAAATATTAGTTTTTCAAAAATTATGTAGCTCATGAAAAAAGTTGAAAGATTAAATTTATAGTAATAAAGTAAGCTGGCTTACAAGAAAAATAAAAAGTGTAAGAAAAAAAATCTTATAAAAGTAAAGGCACATTGATTGTCTACATTAATTACTTATCTTTAATATGATTTTTCTAATTAAAATAAAAAACAGGATAATAAATTAGCCAAACTTAATAAGAGAGATGAGATTAAAAAAGGGTTCAAGGAGTGTATATTGACAAATTAAAATAGAATAATTTTGTGAAAATAATGCAACTGATCTGTAAAAGCTCAATTATTGATTAAAAATTATTCTCACCCAGTTTTTATTTTATCAAAAACATTTTGTAAAGAATCACTTTCTTTGTTAGCAGCAAGTTCTAATTCATTTTGATAAAATTTAATTATCTTCAAATTGGGGATTCTTGGGTGATTGTGTTCATCTCCAGTTTCAAAAATTGAAGAAAACTTATCAATTTTTAATCTACCAAGACAGTTTTCAAGTTCATACTTGACGCAGGTATAATATCTATAAAGTATTTTATTTATAATTACAAATATTTTTTTGTCAGTTTCGGCCTTGTCATAATATGTATAATAATTAAAGATCACCCAAACTATAAGTATCTATATTTCGTACATCGATGCATGAGAAAAGCTTTTACTTCAGTCTCCATTCAAAAAATTTCTTCATTCTCAATCAAGATTTCTGTCTGTACTTTTTTTTTCAAAAACTATAAGTAAAATAGATTGCATTCATTTAAAATATTAAGCAGGATTTTAAACTTAAAAAACAATTCTTTAAAGTATTTTTTTTTTTTAAATCGATATGATGAAAATTAAAAATGTATGACCGGGTCTTCCGTCTTATTCAAAAAAAAACAGTATATAAAAATTTTGAATGCAGTTTTACATGAGAAATTGTACAATATAATTTTTTTTTTTTTTGTAAGACTCAACGATACATAGTATGATACGCAGCTGGTGCGCTCGATTTACGATACTTTTATTGTTATAATAACTAATAAAAAAATCATTTTTATGAAAAATTAAACATTAGTGGTGGCATCAGATACACAGATTTTTGAATCATTCATTTTTTTATTTAAAAAAAAAAAAAAAATTCAGTGAATTCAATGATATATACTTTTGAAGAAATGATTGAAATTAAACTAGGCTAATGGTAAGTTAGTTTTAAAGCTTTTTTTTCAAGCTTTGCAATGAGCTTACCCAGGTTAAAAAATATTAAACTGGTGAGATTCGGTTCAGGTACCGTAGTTCGTATTTCAATAATTGAATCAATATCTATAGATTTTTTACCGAGTTTTTGCCAACTCAAAATCGAAACTGTGTAAAATTTTGTTTCTTGTGCATCTCTAACTTCGTAGTTCAAGAACACAAGTTGATGATAATAAATATTAATTTTACGTATTAGTATTTAGTATTTTATTATTTTTGTTATTGAAATAAATATAATTCATTATGTGGGGGAGGAGTGTTTGCTTGGAGGATTCAAGTGACAAAATAAATCTTTAATATTGTATTTTTTGGTAAAATTATTGTTATCATTAATCATTAAAATCTTACTTGTTACCGTCGTAAAACTTATTCCACTTATATTCGTGGCCATCGTGTATTACATTTTCATGACCTTCGGTTTTTCCTTTGTATGGTTTCATTGTCGACAAACTGTTGATTAGAAATAACTTTGTTAAATAAATTTTACTTTATCAGTATAAGCATAAAATTTATGTGATTTTAACCTTGATGACAGATTGAAGTATTCAAAAAATTTAGATGAAATGAAATTATAAAAAATAGATTTGGAAAATTTTAAATTTATTGAAAATTATTTCAAGGCTTACGTAAAAAAAAGTAAATGACTATATCAAAGAAATAAATTTTCTTGAATATACTTTTTTCAATTTAGAAAAATAAAGAAATTATACTTACTTGATATCCTTTATTCATAAATAACCATAGACTTCAAACTTTCTTACAACTTTTTTTAATACAAAGTAGTTTTTTTCAATTTTTGATAAAAAATTAACCAACCTTTCAATACTGATGTCAATTATGTGGCGCGATATTCACAGCGAGATTCAATTTTTTTCGCCGCATATTTCACGCCGTCAACGATAACGCGTAAAAATTTCCTGATTTTTTAACCTGATTTTTAAAAAAATTATACATTCTTGATAAGTATTCATATGAAATTTTTAATTTTATTAGTATTAACATTTTATTTTCTTTTAATTATGGAGCCACGACTATATTTTCTTAATGACAGTGAAAATAGTGTGCTTTATAATGGTCAGGAGTATAGGTTTGATAAATCCTACAATGACACAAGGTAATTAAAAATAAAAATCAACTAATAATTTTAACTTTGTAATTTACATAGTTTAACTTGTCAATATTAGAATCGCCTTTTAAAATTACAACTGTATATCTAAAAATTCGTTTCTAATATGAGCAGTAATATTTATCTCTACAAGTTTCACATTTTCCAATTTTTTTTTTTTTTTTTTTTTTTAATAATATTATTTTAATTAAAATAAAAAATACTGCATTATTCCACTTTTTAATTTTGTCTGAAATTGTTTCAACTATGGTTAATCAAATATAAAAACTGTTTTTACAGAAAAAAAGGCGCAATTAACCATTTATTTTAAATTTTCATAGATATTTCAAATGCAAAAAATCAAAAATTAAAAGGTGGCCGTGCCCAGGACGACTTCACATTTTTAACGATGGCAAAGTAGAAGAAAAGCACATTCACAATCATGATATCATACCAAACGTCGAAAGAATGTTTTTATTCAAAACCGAGTTAAGAAAAACAGCGGCAAGTGAAAGTGGATCGATGAAAGAAATATGGAATTCCATTGAACGAAAGTAAATAATAAATAAAATTAAAACAGTCACATTTTTTTTAGTTTATCAATGAAAAGGAGGTAAACTCCCTTTTTTAATAAATAAATTTTCATTTGCGTGGTTGAAATTACATTATAATGATAGGTTGCGTCTAGGTACCATCGCATATAAACCGACGCTCGAGTTCTAAAAGCTGACAACTCAAAATTTTTTTTAAAAACATGACATCTCTCTAAAGGAAAGCTCTGAGATGTCATGTTATTAAAAAAAATTTTGAGTTGTCAGCTTTTAGAACTCGAGCGTCGAAACATAAACATAAACCTACCGAACACGGTACACGGTAGGTTTTTACTTTAGATCCTTAATTTATCCCAAATAACCCACTTAAGTTTAAAAAACTACTAGTTTTTACTTTACATCCAACTATCCCATCCTAAATAACTCACTTAAATTCACAGAGTGTCTAAAGTAACTCTTATTTGGTACCGTGTACGGTGCACGGCGATGGTACCTAGACACTTTCATAATGATACATCAAAATAATTTTTATTATTATATTAATGAATATTTTGTCACGGTCGGTGAAAATATTAATCCACACGATCGAGATTTTTCGTGTGGACGCGGGCCAGCAGCAGACGAACAGCTGCTGGCGGACCATTCCGGAACGGACCGACCGTTGGCGGTCGGACCGGCTGGAACGAGGCGTAAGCGCGCCAGTCTTTTCTACTAGCTGAGACTAGACACCTCGTCGTCGTACGATTTCTTTGTCGCGATAAAAGAAAGTTCTTTTTTTTTGTTAGCGTGATTCGCGGTGTGAGTGTGGCAGTTTCGCTACGACAAGCGAAAACGCAGAGTGCGACGCTTTCGAGTGTGTGTGTGTTGTCGCAGGTGTGTGAACAACACAGAAACCCGCTACAAGGAGATCTCCACCCGCGCGGCTCAAAGGTTTGTGTCAACGAGCGTACCGGTGTGCAGGTGTGTAGCGTGATAAGGGAAAGAGTTGTCGATTACTCTTTCCCAATCGGGTAATATTTAAGATAGCTTCTACGCGTGAATTCTTGTCAGAAATCACGCGTAGAAACTAGCGAGCCGGCGCACGAAGCCGCCCGGCAGAGCGTTTGTTTACGCTTTAATTTCTTTGTTCGGCCGCCGCGCGATCGGCCGAACTTTAACTGTCAACAACGCGAGGTAATAATTGTAGTTTTTTTTGTTTGTTGTTTATATTTTTTTTTGTAATAAATCAAGATTAAAATTAAACTTTCGCGTAGATTATTTTTTTTACCGAATAAAAATATCTCTCTTTCTCCTCCGTTACCTTCCTACGGTTAGGATAGTTGTTTTTCTCTCTGATTTTCTTCTTTTTAGCTTGGGGAAAATTACCCCGCCCGCTGCCGGCATTTGAAGGCTAGTTCGCGAACGCGTCTCCCCAAGCATGTCTTGATTTTCCGTTTCCAGGTGCACGGACGACAACGGGAGTACTCGGAAGGGAGTACTCCAGGATAGATAATTGTTTACAGCTCAGTCCGACGGCGAGAGTGCAGGGCCGTGTTTCCCCGGACGAGCACTGTAACAAATTGGCGCCCAACGTGTGTGGAGATTTTTTGATCGTAATTTTTGTTAAAATTACGTAGCGGTCGAGCTGCGGGACACAGCTCGACACGGAGGAAGAGAGAACGCGGCGGCAGCGTGTTAGCCGCAGATTTGGAATTAATAACCCAACTGCACGGGTTATTGTTCGCGCGCGCAGTGACCTTGTCCACGCTTGGACAAGGACACTTTTATTTCGAGGAATAATAGCGTGCGAGCGTTAGCGGTTCGAATTATAATTCGACCTGCTCGCTAATTGTTTGTAAACAAAGCAACTGTGAGGCCGTTCAAAATAATTTTTCTAGTTGCTGACTTAAAATTTTCGTAGCTAATCCCGGAGTTTTGTTTTCGCGGATTTTGCGACTCGAAATTTAATTTCGAGACGCGCGAGTATTTTTCCGGGGATTTAGAATTTTTTTTTGTCCTGACGGCAGATTTTTTTCCTTATTTATTTTTTTTTGTTGCTTTTTCCCTCACACTTGCTTGTATTGTGTGGGAATGAATCCGTGACAGTACGGCGCTTGTATGAATTAAGCGAACCGCGAATATTTATTAATTCGTTATATTTTTTTTTTGTTTATTTTAATTCCTGTGATTACTTATTTGTTGTACAGCGTGCTACTAACTAGTGTTAGTAGCAACTGTAATTGTAACTTTGAGGTGTAACTGCTGCATTTGTACATTATTTTTGTTTGATTTTTATTTTTTTATTTTATTTGTTTTATTTTTTTTACTTGTTGCTTATTTGTTTTTTTATATTAACCTCAAAGTTGCAAGAAAATTTTTCTTTCCTCCGTTACATCTAGGAACACCGGATGAAGATTAGTTTAAGTAAGTTAGAATAGGGATTGAGTACTGTCACGAATAGATAGAATTTATTCTTTGTATCCTTCGCGCCCACAGGAAGAGAGATGTCGGGCGAAGATAAGGAAGACAGGATTTTCTCCTGGATTTTGGCGGAAGGCACTGACGTAGTCATGGACGCCCTGGCCGAGCTAGAACTCAAGGCCGACGGATCCGTCCAAGAACGGTGCACTCGTCTCCAGAAGTGGCTGCTGGGTAGTTACTCAGCGGACGACTTTGTAGCCACTGGAGACGATTCTGTCCAGGACGCAGCTGCTGTGCAGGTTAAGCGCGAGCAGATACGTGCGTCATACATCGCCACCACGATGTGGGAGAAATCTGGGTCCACGATTTTGGATCCAGACTACACACATTCGGGTGAGCATCCTTTCGCTGTCTTGCTCGAAGAACCCCTAGTTCAGCAAGCAGCGTCGAGGCTACAGGAGTCCCACACGAGGGACTCACGATCGTCAGGCCGGGAGGGCATTCGAAACCGTTCGATACCCAGTGAGAGTGACGCAGAGGCTCAGGGCATGTTAGCCAACCCTGAGACACTGGATTTGTTCAGAGAGATATCGACTGAACTAAAGAGGCTGCACGATCGGATAGACAAGATCGAGGGCAGACTCAGGGTCGAGGAACCTCGGCCAGAAAGAAACCTACACTCGAGAGGACCAGTCTCGAGTACCATAAGGCCAGAGCTATTGGCAAATAACTCGATGGCCGATTACAGCATCTCCACGGAGAATGCTGGACAGTCGAATAATAGGGTCGGTTTTCGCGGCGCTCCAATTACAGACAAGCGAAACAGCTCCAGCCCTATTAGAGACGCATCTGTTCCTGATGAAAGACACCTGGTACAGGAACAGATACAAGCGCTACAGGAAAGGTTACTCAGGTTGGACCAAGAATCAACCATTCCTGTAAGAACTCCACCGATTGTTAGCGCTCTAAAACCGGTGGATGTCGGTGCAATAGTCCGGCGCTGGAACTTGAAATTCTCCGGTGGTCCAGAGTCCAGCCTGGAGCAATTTCTGTTGGACGTTGCGGACAACAACAGTCTAGCCGGACTGACGGACAAGCAGCTTTTAGATGCTTTGCCGTTGCTTCTGACTGGGGTTGCGACCACTTGGTATCGCAACAACAAGAAGCATATCGCTTCTTGGGACGATTTCTGTCGTTTAGCCCGAGAATGGTATGGTGTTGAAGACTACCAACAGTGTGTGCGAGCCGAGGCTTTCGCTCGCACACAGGGCGAGTCCGAACCAGTCAGGGACTACATAACTAACTTGCAGTCGTATCTGTTGAAGATCAGGCCTGAACCGGGTGAGCCTGAACAGATCGACTTCATTTTAAGAAATATGTTGCCGAATCTGCGCAAGCAGATCCGACGCAACGAGATTAAATCGGTGATAGGTTTAATGAACCAGGCCGTTGAGATCGAGCGTACCTCTCTCAACGAGGTTAATTATAGGCCACCACCATCACCTTCAGCGTCTATGTGGCCTTATCTCGCCTATAAACAAAATAAGACTGACAAGAAAGCGAGAGTCAACGTCGCAGCAACTGCTGTTGATAGCAAGCCAGCTGCTGACTCGATTGTCAGCCGCCTCGAGACTTTCTTGAAAAAGCTCGAGAGCAGTAAGAACTTTGGGAAGCCAAAGGGCCCAAGGCCCCAGAGTTCAAACAAGGGCGAGCAGTCCAGAGCCAGACACAAATCTGAAGGTCATGGAAGAGCCAGAAGCTCATCACCGAAGCAAGGCTCGAGTGATGATGGCAGGAGGAAGAGAGACAAGTCACCAGTTCGCTGTTACTTCTGTAAGGAAGAAGGGCACATCAGACCCAAATGCCCAAAACGCCAGGGAAACGAAAAACCGGCGGAGTAGAAAATAACTATTCCGCCAACACAGTTTCCCAGTCATCACTCGGAGATGACGCTCAGGCTTGTTCAGTGGATCCTAAGGATACTGAACAAGCGACAACCCAAAATAATTCGGTCGCAGCGGACTTAGACGCGGAAACCAGATGGTGGTTGCCAGTGAATATTGGTGATTTCCGTGTCAGAGCGTTGTATGACCCCGGGGCATCACGTACAGTGATGGGAACATGCGCTATTCAGATTGCAGCGGCGTGCGACCGAAAGATTGAAAGTTATGCTGGCAAAGGCGCAAGGGTAGCTGACGGGCGAAGATGTCCTATCGCCGGATACGTCACCTTACCATTTGAGGTCGCGGGAGTAAAACGCGATCTCAAGATAGCCATCATGACTAACCTGGATGCTGATTGCTATTTGGGAGCAAATTTCATCCGAACTTTCAAGGCAGTTCTTGATCCTACTACAGACGAGTTAGAGGTCAGGATTGCAGGTAAAAAGGTTAGCCTAGAGGTCGCCAGTGTACAGGCGACCAAGCTGACATCGTTAGCCTCTATAGGTTTGGCTGACGTACCAACAGAAGACCTCGAAAGACTCAAGCAGATGCTTGATAGATTCCTTCCGGCCACGGACGAACCTTTGGGTTGCACCTCCTGGATCGAGCATGAGATCGATGTAGGAGACGCAAGACCGATAAAACAAAGGTACTACCCAGTTTCACCGGTAGTGAAGCTAGAGATGTGGGACCAGGTGCAAGAGATGCTGGATAAGGGCATTATTGAGCCTGCACCTAGGTCCGGATGGTCGTCACCCGTGGTCATGGTCAAGAAAGAAGACGGGACGAGGCGTTTTTGCATCGACTTTCGCAAGGTCAATGCAGTCACCAAGTCGGTGGATGCGTACCCGATCCCGTACATGGACGACATCTTGAGCAAATTAAGAAAGGCTCAATACATCACGACTCTGGACTTGAAATCGGCTTACCATCAAGTACCGTTAAAACCAGAGTCGAGGCCCGTAACGGCGTTTACAGTGCCAGACATGGGCACATTCCAGTTCAAACGAATGCCGTTTGGCTTGAGCTACGCAGGAATGACTTTTCAGCGTCTGGTCGAGATGATCATCAGGGAGTTTGGCGAATACGCTTACGCCTACCTTGATGACATCATCATAGTAACCGAAGATTTTGAGACGCATCTCAGAATCCTTGAGGCAATCCTGGCAAAAATTAGAGAGGCAGGCCTGACAATTAATCGGGACAAGTGTAAGTTTTGCCAGCCAGAGGCAAAATACTTAGGCGTCATCGTTAACCGTGACGGTATTAGACCTTGTCCCGAAAAGGTCGAAGCCATTCTGAAATTTTCGGTTCCGACGAACCGTAAGAAGTTGAAACGGTTCCTCGGAATGGCATCTTGGTACCGAAAATTTATCGATATTTTTGCCACGGTTGCAGAACCGCTCACGAAGCTCACCAGCACAAGGGTGTGTTTCAAATGGGACGACGAGCAACAGGAAGCATTCGAAAGAATATTAGTGTTACTCGCGTCCGCTCCGGTCCTGGCGAGACCAGACTTTGCAGTACCGTTCACAATTCAGACCGACGCCTCCGATACTGGGATCGGTGGCTGTTTGACTCAGGTCATTGACGGTCAAGAGCGAGTTATAGAATACTTCAGCCGAGTACTGAACCCAGCACAGTGAAACTACACTGTCACCGAACGGGAGTGCTTAGCTGTAGTGGAAGCAATAAGGAAGTTTAGGTGTTACGTCGAAGGCTTCAAATTCCACGTGATCACAGACCACAATTCCTTGAAATGGCTGCATAAGATGACCAATGCCACTGGCAGATTGGCAAGATGGTCTCTAGAGTTGCAAGGCTACGACTTTACGACAGAATATCGTAAAGGCACGTTAAACGTGGTTCCAGACGCCTTGTCACGAATGTACGAGGAAGACGACCCGACTGTCGTTTCGGCCGTAAGCTACCCGGTCGAACAACTAGACGACTGGTACCTGAATAAGAGGAAGATAGTTCAGAGAAATCCGAACAAATTCCTCAGGTGGAAGGTCGTGGGTGACAGACTTTATTACTATAAGTCTGACGACGTCATCGAAGAGACAGTTGGAGACGACGATGCTTGGAAGCTCGTCGTGCCTTTGTATCTACGAGCAACCGTGATACAAGAGAAACACGATGAACCGATGGCAGGCCACTTGGGCCGAGATAAAACTCTTAAGAAAGTGACCCAAGAGTATTTTTGGCCTGGCATGTACAAGGACATCGAGGCATACGTAAAATCATGCCAGATTTGCCAACAGCAAAAGGTTGAGCAACGCCTACCCGGTGGCCTAATGGGTAGACGAGTGATTGTAAGACCCTGGCAAGCAGTTTCGGGTGATATATTAGGCCCATACACCCGAAGCAAGAATGGCAACAAATACGTGCTAGTCTTAACGGATCTGTTCACTAGATGGGCAGAAGTGACGCCGTTAAGACGAGCGGACGGTGACTCCATCTGGAAACACATCTGGCTCGATGTAATCCTAAGATGGGGCCAGCCAGAGCTGTTCCTTTCGGACCAAGGTTCAGAGTTCAAGAATCATGCTATAGACGACAAATTGGACGAACTTGGCGTACAGCATGAGAACTCACCGACTCACAATCCGGAATCGAACGGTGGAGTCGAACGGCTTAATCGGACATTGAAAACAATGATCCGATGTTTTGTAGCCGACAACCAGCAAACGTGGGATGAGCACCTACCAGAGCTGGTTTGCGCATACAACAGGGCAGTACACTCTGCAACTAAAACGAGCCCTGCCATGTTGAACATGATGCGCCAGCCAAATGACTGTAGTACGGTCAGCAAACACTTGGCAGAAGAAGCCGTCAAGAGGCACCAAGATATGGCACTCGAGGACTGGCAGGACAAGCTCGAGGGAGCTGAAAAGCTCCGAGAATTGGCCAAAGAAAACGCTCGAGAGCAGCAGGATCGAGCTGCGGCACACTACAATAAGAAACACCGAGAAGTAGTGTTCCAGCCAGGTGATATGGTCTGGAGGAAAAATAAGGTTCTCTCGAGCAAGGCCAAAGGCTTTACTGCCAGCCTGGCAGCAAAGTATGCTGGTCCTTATGTGATCGTGGAAAGGTTGGGTTCCAACACTTACGCAATCCAAGATCAGAACGGGAACGACCAAAGGCCAGTAGCGGTTCAACAACTGAAGAGGCACATCCGGCGAGACATCGAGGAGTCTTCAAGCGACGAGAGTCTACCGCCGAGGGATGCGAGCGAAAATCCTGACGCTAGCGAGAGTCAGGTAATTGTAGAAAATGTGCCGGAGATCAGCGGGCCTCCGGCTGAAGCGTCCGTACCTAGGTTAGAAACCGCGAGCGAAGCCGATCGTTCGAGCGAAGACATAAACGATCAGGCTCGAGCAATAACTTCGATTCCCGTGAAAAGGGGTAGAGGGAGACCCCGGGGATCGAAGAGAAAGGGAATGATTCGCGTGGGAACGCCGTCACCACGTCGAACCCGTGCGAATCGGAAACACTAGTTTCCTTTTCTTTTTCATTATCCTGTTAATCCACTTTTCCTTTTTTTTTTTCCTTGTATTTTCCAGATGGCAGAGAAGAAAGTGGAGGAGCAGAATCTTCAGTTGGTACCTCTCGGGGGAGTCACCGCAAGAGTGCCAGAACCTAGAGTCTGGGCACGAATGGTAGCCAAACCTTGCCAGGCACTAGAGAGGTTGCTATACGCCTCTGAGGTCCTGGCAAAGGCAAGGCACTCAAAAGTGCTTAACGGCAAGGCAAGAGCCGTAGATAGAGTCTCCGCCTCAACCCAGACGGAGACCCGATTTGCTTTCGGATTGCCGATCTCCCCTCCCGAATCCTGGGGAGAGGCTTGCCAGACGTTGGACGTCGTCTGCCAACAACTGGACGGCCAGTTGGCGGCAGAACAGGAGGCCATTCGCCTGTTCAAATCTTTCAGCGCGACTCAAGGCCGAGAACCGAATTGGGTCCGCGAGGACTACTCCTCGTGGATAGAGGAGCGGCAGGAAGAGCTCCGCATCCTGAAGAACCATCGCCAGATGGTCGAAAGGAAGAAGGAGGCCGCTAGGGAGGCCGAAGAGGAGTTAGCCCAAGCACGAGAGGCCCTGCGGAAAGCCAGGGAGGCAGAAAACTTGGCCAGGGAGAAAATAGCCATGGCCAAAATGAGGGCTATGTCGGTTTCTGGCCAACCTACCAAGAAGATGGCCAGGAACTTTTATCGGGCAAAGTTCGGCAACAACTGCCGAATCTGTGCGTTCCCCAAGGTTGACGACCCTACAAAATGTCCCAACATTGGGGAACACGAAGATTTCCTCCGACTCGGGAGGAAATAACGGGTGGTTGAGTTTCGTGGTATGGCCAAGCCACGGCCACATATGTATATTGGCAAAATAAAAATTGGCAAACCAACAGTATTCTTCCTGTCATTTCACCAACCCTGTGATTCCTCCGAAATCCTCATTCGACTAGGTTTCGTCGGGTATTATCGATACAACGTCGACACGTTGTATCTAGGGGGGGGTTGTCACGGTCGGTGAAAATATTAATCCACACGATCGAGATTTTTCGTGTGGACGCGGGCCAGCAGCAGACGAACAGCTGCTGGCGGACCATTCCGAAACGGACCGACCGTTGGCGGTCGGACCGGCTGGAACGAGGCGTAAGCGCGCCAGTCTTTTCTACTAGCTGAGACTAGACACCTCGTCGTCGTACGATTTCTTTGTCGCGATAAAAGAAAGTTCTTTTTTTTTGTTAGCGTGATTCGCGGTGTGAGTGTGGCAGTTTCGCTACGACTAGCGAAAACGCAGAGTGCGACGCTTTCGAGTGTGTGTGTGTTGTCGCAGGTGTGTGAACAACACAGAAACCCGCTACAAGGAGATCTCCACCCGCGCGGCTCAAAGGTTTGTGTCAACGAGCGTACCGGTGTGCAGGTGTGTAGCGTGATAAGGGAAAGAGTTGTCGATTACTCTTTCCCAATCGGGTAATATTTAAGAAAGCTTCTACGCGTGAATTCTTGTCAGAAATCACGCGTAGAAACTAGCGAGCCGGCGCACGAAGCCGCCCGGCAGAGCGTTTGTTTACGCTTTAATTTCTTTGTTCGACCGCCGCGCGATCGGCCGAACTTTAACTGTCAACAACGCGAGGTAATAATTGTAGTTTTTTTTTGTTTGTTGTTTATATTTTTTTTTGTAATAAATCAAGATTAAAATTAAACTTTCGCGTAGATTATTTTTTTTACCGAATAAAAATATCTCTCTTTCTCCTCCGTTACCTTCCTACGGTTAGGATAGTTGTTTTTCTCTCTGATTTTCTTCTTTTTAGCTTGGGGAAAATTACCCCGCCCGCTGCCGGCATTCGAAGGCTAGTTCGCGAACGCGTCTCCCCAAGCATGTCTTGATTTTCCGTTTCCAGGTGCACGGACGACAACGGGAGTACTCGGAAGGGAGTACTCCAGGATAGATAATTGTTTACAGCTCAGTCCGACGGCGAGAGTGCAGGGCCGTGTTTCCCCGGACGAGCACTGTAACAATTTATAGTCCTAAGGTAAACACTTTAATAATAATTTAAGTACTCAACACTTAATACTTACTTTAATGTTAAAAAAACAATAATTAAATTATTTTAATAATTTTATTTTTTGATCTTCTGATTAGCTACCCAGATGTAGCTATTTACACAAGTTTCATGGAAGAACGACATGGGATGGAGTACGCAAGAAGCAAAAATCAGATTAAGAGTAATAAAAATGTAAGGAGTGTAGATGATTTTGCTACATATTTGGAAGAGATGGGTGATGAAACTCCACTGATCCATAAAAGTACTGTTCCGGACAAACCAGACAAGAAGTTGGATCATCATGTCGTTCGAGAGAATGGAAATACACATGTGATTTTGGTTGCAAGTGCTCTTTTAAGTGTGTTAAGACGAGGAAAAATATTACACCTAGACAGTACCTTTGCTAGTCGACCTACACTTATAGGGTGCAATCAACTCATGACCTTGATGGTTCGCAAATTTGACAAAGTAAGTACCACTGTTAAAACCAAATACTTTTACTTCCATAATTCTAAGCCCATTCGCAAAATCTTCACCAAATTACTACACATGACTTCTCTAGGTAAAAACATTAAAATTAAATTATCAATTCAGACCAACTCTTACTTTGATTTGATTTGTAAAGTGTGGGTTCTTGCAAAAATAACGCTTCTAATACCTTTTTGATGTATCATTCTATTCAGATGAATTAAGTTAACGCATCAATTTCAAACTTATAATATAATTAATTTAATAGAATTAATTAAAAGTAATATTGAATAAGAATTGTTTACATCACAAACTTGATCACTTACCAAGAACACTAATCCAAACAGCACTATCAATTTAATTTGCTTTAACATTTCTTTACTATGTATATAATTATCCAACTAATGTTCTGTTCTTGTAGATTCAATTCAAGTGTTAACTTCTCTGCAACAAAGCTCATTCAATCTTTTTTATTCTTGGCAATAGCTATACTATCAACTTCCTATGTGATTCCTCTGAATTTACTGAAAAAAAAAAAGAAAAAATTTCACAAAGCAATAACACTTATTTTTTGATATAATAACAAAAATATTTGAATCAAGAATAAATAATACACTTATCTGAGCGATTTAATTGAGTAAAATAAATTCTGAAAAGTTTGTGTGGTTTTAATAGTTGCGTGGTCTTTAACTCAGCTGATTCCGTAGCACGAGGCAAAGCATCAAAGAAATGCCGGGTAACTGGCAACTGCGGCAAGTGCTTAAGGTACACTCTACAATAATATGCACGGTTTTAAACGCTCGTTTAAGAGTGTTTGTATAAATTTTATTTTCTCATTTTTTTATAATTACTTGTAAAATTGTCTCTGTTGAACGTCCATCTAAAATGAATTTTTAAACACTAAATAAATATAATTAATTGAATGATTCATCTAATTGGAAAATCTAATTACACGATAAAATAATAATGCAAGTCAAAATGCAATGTCTAACTTAAACTAGCAGACGCACGCGCGATCGGCATCGGCTTATAATTTAAAACGTAAAGAAACTCATATTGACAAGTAAACGCTTATTGCCAATGTAATTAATTTATGAGTAGGCCAACCAGAACATCTAATTACACGATAAAATGATGCAATATGCCAATACCTATCTAACAAACTAGCAGACTCGCGGCCGATAGACTTTCGGGCCTTCAGCTTTCTCAACCGAGTCCACGACCATGCGCGCCAATGCGCGCTAATTACTGTGTTTAAGGAAAGGGTTCGGGTGAGTCGTGAGTCTCGTGACTAGGCGAGCGTTCGACCCAAACTGCTTAGTGTCGGCGAAGACTTTTAAACGACTGTAAAGTAAAAACAACATCGATCTTTCCTCAATGAAATTGTCCAAATCATAGAAAGTTGTGATAAGATTAGAAAATAACAGATATAAAAAAATTAAAAAGGTCATAAAATTTAATAATACTGCATTTTATAGTTTTGATTATTGCTATGTTCTGCTAGTATCGTCGGCGTCTGAAAAAGGCCGCAGTGAACCGGCATTACATGTCCTCGATGCTTGTGCCTTGCGCTTATTGTAATCAGCTGAGCGGACATTATACAAACTTTTCAGAATTTATTTTACTCAATTAAATCACTCAGTTATCTCTATCAGATAAGTGTATTTTTTATTGTTGATTTATATGTTTTTATTATTATATCAAAAAATAAGGGTTATTTCTTTGTGAAATTTTTTCTTTTTTTTCAGTAAATTCAGAGGAATCACATAGGAAGTTGATAGTATCTATTGCCAAGAATAAAAAAGATTGAATGAGCTTTGTTACACAGAAGTATTGTTTAATTTAATAGATTATAAGCAAATTTGGTGATAGATAAAAAGTGTCTGTAAAGGTTGACAAAGTTTTTATAAAAACAAATATGATGTCAAATTAAGTGAAAGTAAGTTAAATTGAATGGAAACTGCATGAACAGTGCATTGGTTGGATAAATCTTTAAATAATAAAGAAATGTTGAAGCAAATTATATTGATGGCGCTGTTTGGATTAGTATTTATGGTAAGTGATCAAGTTTGTGATGTGAGTGAGTCTTATTTAATATTATTTTTAATTAGTTCTATGGAAATAGATTATAATTTTAAGATTGAAATTGATCTAATAATTTGATTCATCTCAAAGGTATATGAAGTGTTATTTTAGAAAGTAATCACAGTGGAAAAAACAAATCAATCTAAGAGTATGGTCTGACTTAATATTTTTTTCTTTTTTTTTAATGTATTTTAGCATGAGAAGTCATGTCTAGTGATTTGGTAAAGATTTAGTGAATGGGATTTAAATAATGTAAGTATAAGTATTTTAGTACTTATACAAAAATTGAATGTTTTCAAAAGTTCACATTATAAAAATTACTGGTTTTTTCCTTCATCTTCAGGTATGAGAAAACAATCATTACAAGAATACTATTATTATTATTGCATATTCGCCCTTTGTTACCTCCTTATTCTTAAAATTATAACAAAAAAATAATAACATTGAATTATTTAATTAATTTGCACATTGATTTTTTTTAAATAATCTAATTATTTTTATTAAAGGCGTATCCTTGTATATGGGTCATTATGACCAGTAAAAGCAAGGACTCGTACAAGGCAGTTTTTACCAAGATTAAACAGATTTGGCCTGACTGGAAACCAACAGAGATACACTCAGATTTTGAAGAAGGGATGCGAAATGGGGCCTGGGAAGTATTTAAAGATCCAATGCTGAAAATAATTGGGTGTTTTTTCCACTTCAGTCAAGTATGTTAAGCTAAAAAATCTAAATTATAAAATATATTTTGATTCATATTTGTATTATTTTTATGTCTTTAGAAGAAACTATATTATTTTTTAATTAAAATTTATGGTTATTTTTTATCTGTAGATATAGTTATTAGAAAAATAGTTTGTTTGTTCTAAAATTATTCATAAAAGTATAAATATCAAATTTATTAAACAATCAACATCCTTTGTAATTAATTCTAATCAGTACTTTTAAAATAATTAATAAAATATTTTTCATTAATAGGCCTTATTTAAAAATGCGTTAAGATTAAAAGTTGCCATGAAAAGGAACGCAATAAACTCACCCGATAAACACTTAGTGTTACTGAAGATGATGGCCTTGGCTCTCCTTCCAGAAAACGATATTTTTCCCGAGTTTTTAACAATAAAAAGCGATGCCATATTGTTGTTTGGAGGTCATTTCGATGAATTTTTCAAATACTTTGAGTCATATTGGATTTTAAATAGAAAAGCTAAATGCTTCTGCGTCTTTGAACAACTCATACGGACAAACAATTCAGAAGAATCTTACCATCGTGACTTGCACATATTAACACATCATAAGCGACCGACAGTTTGGAGATTAGCCAGTAACTTATAAATGAATTTTAATTTCTAAAAATTTATATTTTATTAACTTCAAAATATTTATTCTAGAGTAAATTTTAATTTTTAATTTTTAAAGGTCACAACCGTACAAGTTATAACTTGTGATTCGACACTAGTAAATTTGTTTTATTTGTTGATAGTAAAAAAAATAATTTCAAACATCTGTTAAAAAAAGTAGTAGATGGATTCTCTTCTATATTGTTAAAGTTTTAAAATGCTCTTTTCTTATTTTTATCTCCTAATTTAATCGATTTGAAATTAAAATAACTAATTTATTTCTATTTTACCCAATTTCGGCCAAGAAAAATAATTTCAAAGTATTTAAATTTTTGTCTTTATGAAATAGCAGCAAGATTACACTTATCATATCAATTACTTTATTTTTGCTTTCTATTTTCAGACATTCTTCTACTACTTGTGGAGAATTTATTGATTGATCTTGAAAGAGAAAGAAGTAATTTTACCGAGCGCAGGGAAAAAAAAAATATCAGTATTTAATGATGAACTACTTCAAGGGAGTCCCAGACATTTCGCCATAAGGAGTGAAGTTGGTTTTAGACGTTTTAGACTCTATACATAAAAAGTTACTAGAAATTTTGGATTGAAATCACAAAAAAAAAAAATTTTCCAATATTCCCGTCAGGTGCACCGGATATTCCTTGAAGACGACTTCCCAGGAAGCTTAGGCGTATTATCCCGGTTCAGAATAAACTTCCAATGACCAGGGTAGGCGATTACGCCCTGGGGATGACTTCCCCAGGAAGTTTTGGTATTTATCGATTAATCAGAGGTCAGGATGAATACCCAGTGGCTGTAGTCGGCGATTACGCCCTGGAGATGACTTCCCCAGGAAGTTGAGTTTTTATTCTATTAATCCTAGGTCAGGGTAGCCACTAGCTGACCGGGGTTGGCGATTTAGCTCTAGGGATGACTTCCCCAGGAAGTTTTGGTATTTATACATAAAACAAAGGTCAGGATGAACACCAGGTGACTGGGGTCGGCGATTACGCCCTGGAGATGACTTCCCCAGGAAGTTGAGTTTTTATTCTATTAATCCTAGGTCAGGGTAGCCACTAGCTGACCGGGGTTGGCGATTTAGCTCTAGGGATGACTTCCCCAGGAAGTTTTGGTATTTATACATAAAACAAAGGTCAGGATGAACACCAGGTGACTGGGGTCGGCGATCACGCCCTGGGGATGACTTCCCCAGGAAGTTTTGGTATTTATAGATAAAACAAAGGTCATGATACCTGGGTCGGTGAACACGCCCTGGGGATGACTTCCCCTGGAAGTTTTGGTATTTATAGATAAAACAAAGGTCAGGATGAACACCAGGTGACTGGGGTCGGCGATCACGCCCTGGGGATGACTTCCTCAGGAAGTTTTGGTATTTATACATAAAACAAAGGTCAGGATGAACATCAGGTGACCGGGGTCGGCGATCACGCCCTGGGGATGACTTCACCAGGAAGTTTTGGTATTTATATATAACACAAAGGCCAGGATGAACACCCAGTGACCGTCGTCAGCGATTACGCTCTGGGGATGACTTCTCCAGGAAGTTTTGGTATTCATCGAGTAATTAGAGGTCAGGATGAATACCCAGTGGCTGTAGTCGGCGATTACGCCCTGGAGATGACTTCCCCAGGAAGTTGAGTTTTTATTCTATTAATCCTAGGTCAGGGTAGCCACTAGCTGACCGGGGTTGGCGATTTAGCTCTAGGGATGACTTCCCCAGGAAGTTTTGATATTTATACATAAAACAAAGGTCAGGATGAACACCAGGTGACTGGGGTCGGCGATCACGCCCTGGGGATGACTTCCCCAGGAAGTTTTGGTATTTATAGATAAAACAAAGGTCAGGATGAACACCAGGTGACTGGGGTCGGCGATCACGCCCTGGGGATGACTTCCTCAGGAAGTTTTGGTATTTATACATAAAACAAAGGTCAGGATGAACATCAGGTGACCGGGGTCGGCGATCACGCCCTGGGGATGACTTCCCCAGGAAGTTTTGGTATTTATATATAACACAAAGGCCAGGATGAACACCCAGTGACCGTCGTCAGCGATTACGCTCTGGGAATGACTTCTCCAGGAAGTTTTGGTATTCATCGAGTAATTAGAGGTTAGGATGAATACCCAGTGGCTGTAGTCGGCGATTTCGTCCTGGAGATGACTTCCCCAGGAAGTTGAGTTTTTATTCTATTAATCCTAGGTCAGGGTAGCCACTAGCTGACCGGGGTTGGCGATTTAGCTCTAGGGATGACTTCCCCAGGAAGTTTTGGTTTTTATAGATAAAACAAAGGTCAGGATGAACATCAGGTGACTGGGGTCGGCGATCACGCTCTGGGTGTGACTTCCCCACGTAGTTGTGTTTTCATCTATGTATCCTAGGCCAGAATGAACACCCAGTGACCATCGTCGGCGATTACGCTCTGGGGATGACTTCCCCAGGAAGTTTTGGTATTTATAGATAAATTAGAGTTCAGGAAGAAACAGCCGACGATTTGCGGCATAGATTTAGCCCTGTGGGGGTTTTTCTTCAAGGGACTGTTCTGAAGGTGTTACTTACTAGAAGTAAGTTGCTTTCGAAGTAACAGTTTCTCTGAATTTCTTTATTCTTAATTTGAGTAGAATCTAAATTGACTTTTCTTAGACCTCAATTTTATGATTGCAGGATATTTTGGTAAGTTTAAAGTGGAATGAATTATAGTAATAGAAATGGGATAGGAAAGGTCTCAGATCAAATGAAATCGGGCCTCAGACGAAGCCAAGGGGGACAGACATGCGATCTGAGGACTTCCAATTCCGTGCCCGGAAAAGTTACTGACTGTAGTGTCAGCGGCAGGGAAGTAGCGCTTTCCGGCCGGAGAACAAAAAAAGAATTATACGTAATTTTCGACACTTTTTAAGTCTCGATTAAAATTTAAGAGATTTTTACAAATCTTCACCGTGGTTAATTAATCTTAACTTGTTAATGATACATTTGTTGTTTTCATAATTAGCTGCATCAAGGATTTATGTTTACTATATTGACTCTAGAAATAAAGCTTGCAAACTGCAAAAATTATTTTGTTGGAATACAATTTTCTTGGTGATCGTATACTCAATCGAAAATAACGGTCATCAGTTTTGAATTTTTATGAGTTATAAATATTTATTTATAAAACTTGCTTCTTTTTAACTTCCTGGTCAATTAACCCTGCAAAAACAACTACAAAAATTGTAGTAAAATATATTTTTTTAATTTTTACAATTATTTTTTATGAATAGATATGCTTGATTATAAAAAACATTACTTTTATATTACTTTTAATATTATCTTTTATTAATCTATTCGACTTGAAGAAAAAAATATACTTTTTCCTATGTACCAAAAAAGACGTAAGATTTTTACTGACAATAAGTCATCCGAAATCGCTTGTTTCAAGGGTCGTCTAAAACCACTTGGGTGTATCTGTGGGGAGCCTATCGGAACCGTAGGCTGCAATAAAAAGAGTAGTCTAGTCTGACGCAGCTAGACAACCCGGGTGATCGGAAGTACCTCCAAGACGCGTGGGGGAGGGTTCCGGTCCAGCGGGTGCCAAGGTAACGAATTAATTACCTTACGACTAGTTGTGAGCTTGTTACAAATTAAAAGGTGGAGAAAACTCCAAAATGATTCACAGATCGGGACGAAGAACTATCGAAAAGGAACCAGAAAAGTCAACAATTTATTAAAAAACTAAAAAATTAAAACTACATCATTTTTTTAATGCGCTTCATAGGGTCATTTTTTGCACTATAAATCATCAACTATTTTATGTTTCAGTTATGTAATCTTCTTATTCTTTTTCTGCCCTTTCCTTATTCTTCTCTGACCTCTTGTTCTTTTTTGCAGCACTTGCTTTGCGCAGTTCTTCTGAGCGATCTGATTTTTGAATTTTCCTTTTGAGTGAGACACTGGGAAACGGTTTCTCCTTGTACTCGTAAACGTCTACCTCTGTAAAAAAAAAAAATAAATTCATTCAATAAAATTATGTCCTGTACGTAAATATAAAAAAAAAAAATATATTCAATGAACTGTTTAAAGAAAAAAATTTTAGTTCTATAATTAGATAAAATGATAACAATTAAAATGTAACATTTAAATAGATTTTAGTAGCCTTGTTTTAATGATGAAATTCCTAGTAATGTAACGGATCTCTGTTTTTTTTAAGATAATATTTTTTAAATATAAAATTTCTATTTTTTTGTCTTTTTATGTATAAAATTTAAAAAAATTTTAAATTTTTTTATGATATAAATAAAAAAAATTAGTAGCTACGTCTAAGGTTAAGATGCACAAGAATCGAGATTTTTTGTCTCTGTATCGATCTCGACTAAGACTGCATGTCCGAGATCTCGATCTTGGTACAAATCTTCATGATAAATAATGAAACATCCGCGTTAAATGCAACTATGTTTATTGTGAGTAAATTTTTTTTTTTTTATTTAAGCATTGAAACAAAATTTTTTAATTTTTTAAATTCAATAACAAAATTATAAATAAAGTTTAAATTTTTAGTAACTATTTTTAAACTTCATTTTGGGACATAACCGAGACTAAAAGCGATATTGAGTTTCAGAAAAATCTCGTCCCGTCTCGTGCATCCCAACTATAAAGCCGTTAGTAATTTTATTACCTAAAAGATGATGATTTATTTTTTTCTGAAAGTACTTGATTCAGACAAATTTTGTCGAAAATATAAATTTTTTTTTACGCTAAAACTAAGCTAGATAAAAGTAATTATATTTTGTAAGTAATACATTTTTTCATATTGTAATTAATATTACAGAAAGTAGTAATTAGAAAATATATGCTAATATATGGCGAGATATATGAGTACCTTCCTGCGTAACTAAATGTTGGGAATCAAAGTTACCATTTATAAAAATATAATTTATTTAACTCGTAATATCGTATCAGAAAAGACACCTGCCAAATAAACCAAGAAAAAGGTAAGGAGCTACAAATTCAAAAAAAAAAAGAAGCCACTTTATTTTTCAAAATGACAAACAGTATGTCCTTTTTTTGTCGGGAGGAGAGCAAGGTGGAACGGTTCAGGACCTTCTAATCAAATGTGGAATTTTAGAAAGAAAAAAAATCTGATGGGAATTTTTGCTGAAAAAAAAAGTGTAAAATACCTAAGATTTAGAAAAGCTTTAGTCTGAAATTAAATAATCTTATGACGATTATTGTAACAACGACTTATCGAGCAAATGCTTTTTTGTACTTAAAAAAGGTAAGGTTTCGGTGGTATAAACTTCAAAAAAGCTCCAGCAATCTCATTGACTCTTAAAATATTCTACTGCAATTATAGATTCTCAATAATTTTACTTCGGTCTGATCATCCCTTCGTCATTTTTCTGAAAGAAGTTCACTGAATCTTTTTTTAGTTTAAGAAACCGACAACCCAAAAAAATTTCCCTAAAATTTTTTTAATTGAAAGGATCAACTAACTCAGAGAAGTTCTTTTTCCCGGAAAAAAGTTCATACAAGATTTTTTCATTTGATAAAATCGATTAGCTTGCATTTTTCCTGTTAAAATTTACCGAAGCTTTTTTTAAGCCAAAAGGATTGCCTACTTTTAATCGACTTTTTCTCGGAAAAAGTTCCCTAAATTTTTCCTAGTTGATAGAATCGATCATCTTGCATTTTTGATTACAAAAGTTGCCTTAAGCTTTTTTTACTTAAAAGAATATCTACCTTGCCCATTTGCTAGAAAATGGTTTCTGAAGCAATTGACATAACCCATTTTCCGAAAAGAACCACCCAGACCTTTTTTATTCGGGAGGACACTATCCTTGCTTTTTTCCTAAGGAAAAATTTGTATAATTATGTATTTACGAGATTTTTTAGTTATTCTTTTCCGCGGGAAAACGTTGACTTGGAAGACTTGCCAAGTTTTACCTTCTTCAAGTATTTATGGAAAAGTTCATGCTGTCTGTTCTCTCGGAAAATAATAGAACCTGCTTTCATTATTTGTGTAAAAAATGTATTGTTTAAAAAAAAAAAAAAAATTCATCTACATTTTCTAGGCTCAAGTTTCCTTTTTCGTCTGATAGGAGTAGTAAATCTACTGGTTAAACTCTAATATAAATTTCTAGTTTACGGTTTTAATAATATTTTAAAATGATTTTTGTAATACCTAGGTAATGGTGTTTTTTAAAGTAATTAATGTACTTAAAAATAACTTGATTTTATTTTGTAGAAAAGTTAAATATTTTAAAATAATTATGGAATTATAGCATTGTAATGACCATTTTGAAATATTTTAGAAATTTGAAATAAAATAAATATGGAACCAGAAATAAACAAACCTTCTTCAAATCCAGAAACTTCGTCAAGAAATTTTCCAATATCCCACTCTCCAGTTTCAAGTTTGTTCCATGCTGCTTTCAAAAATGTCTCTTTTTCAATCTGAGACTTCTTTTTGAAACATGACAATGAATTTTCATCACCAGTGTTATCCACGTCAAACATCTTAAACCATGACTCAATTTGAAGATGGATTATTCGGTCTGAACGTTTTTCATAATTTGATAAGAAAGAACAAAATCAAAACGTTATTGCTGATAATTTATGGAAGCAATAATAAGGTAAATGTCCAGGATTATTGGACAGTGCCGTAAATGTCCACCACAGTGGCAGCCCCTCTCATTTATTATAAAATCACACTTTAGAACCCGAAAAATATTCTAAATTTAGTTTTACCACTAAACTTTACTGTAGTATAAAAAAAAGACCTAAAAAATAGCTCAAAAATCACTTCCAATTAAGCCCTTCAAAACCTCTAAAAGTTGCTTGGCACCCCCAGTAAAAACTCGAATTATCATTAAAAGATGCACTTTTGTTTTATCGATTGTAAAGCGTGAAATTCATTGAAAAATTTAAAAACTTTTTTTTTTATCACTTAACACCATGAACAAAATATTTATATCAATTTTTACCATGAATTTATCTCTTTCCATTATTTATTGAGGGGGTGCCGCTCAGGGGGACAATCGAGACTACTTGTTCCCGTGGTGGCACCCGGACAAGCTCAAGTTTAAAGTTTGTCCCCTAGATGGCACTTTCTTTATTTACTATTTTTTTGTTTGCCTTGATAATTTTACCGGTGTTTATGCATAAAAATGCTTGAATATGATCTTTACACTCTTTAAAAAAATTTTGATGAATTGAAACATGAAGAATATTTATATCTGAGCTTTCAAAGTTAACCTAATTTATACGAAAAACCACTCGACGGCCGGACCGGAGAAGATAAACTCAGTTGAGTTTTTCGTTTGCGATCTCCTGCTGTGGAGCTGATGTTGAGTGTACTTTTTAGTGATACTGAACTAAAATAAAATGATTTCGATTATGTACAGTGGTGAACAAGTGATTTTGATCAGTTTTCAATCAAAGTAAGTAAGTTGAATACGAAAAATATGCGTAAAACGAGAAATTTAGGGGTGCCATTCTAGGAGACGGTTGGGGGGAACATTTCTGAAAATTCCTTTTTTAGGGGTGCCAACTTCGTGGACATGACTTTTGAGTTAGTTTATAGTAAATTTAACAGTTTTTCGATGAATAATTGATGAAAAAAATGATTGAACACTATTCCTGACTTATTTTTTTCAGATACCTATGAAAAAATTATAGATTTTCATGCAGTATTTGTGTAGTAATCGAGCTTAAACCAAAAATTCCCCCTTGAAAAGTGTCCCATAATCCCGGACATTTATTTAATAAACTTATTTTAATAAAAATTAAAAAATAAATAATGGAAACTTTGAAAATTTACCTAAGAAGTGAGTGATCTTTGGGCTTTTACTCAATAGACTGTTCAGGGTTCTGTGATAGCTTTCCAGATAGTTATTAGTTCTATCTTGCAACCCATAAACACAAAACGACTGAGGATTGCTCAGCCATTGTTTCTCATAATACAGAAAAAATGGCTGAGCGCAGTCTGAAAAGTATTCCATTGCTTCTGTTTTTATGATGTTGTAACCTGTAGGGATGTCATCTACCCTGGACGTGCCCAAGGCAATTAATTTTCTAATGATTTTGTGTTTGTGAGGCGACTTTTTTTTTGACTTATCACCGCTTCTATTGTTTTCACTTTTTTTTTTTAAAAAGCCCTTTTCCCAGGCGTTTCTCTCCAAAGCCTAGTAAAATAATTGTTTTAATTTAAAATTACTTGAAAAATTTAAAGTAATCGTAATATTATGAATCATGTAAATATGTATAAACTTGTATTTACCGAGCAGTTTTTAAGCTAAATAGTTGATTTGCTAAAATTAAGTTAATGGTCGAAAATTAAAAATTCGGCCACGTTTGTAAAGTTATGTCATGTAATTTCGCGCGGAAAAAAGGTACTTAGAAATGAGATATCATTACAAAAATTGGACAGCATCTATTTTTCAATGGGGTCAGAAAGCTATTTAAAAACGTGGCCGACTTTTTGACTTTTGACCTAATACAATTCTTTGTAAGTCTGAAATTTTGAACTCCAAAATAGCGTGGTTGATTAGGGAAACTATAAATTTTTACTTATTGGTGAACTCTTCGTTTGCAACATTATCAACGAATTTTTTTTTAACTATAAATTAAAGGCTTCTAAGAAGCAGACACATTTCGAGAAAAGTGTAAAAATTTTTGTTTGTTTATTGGTTATTTATTTTTTTTTAATTTTTTTATTATTTTGTAATATTTCCAAGTGATGCATATTAAAGTACACTACAACCTTTTTGTGGAAAAAAAAAAAAAAACACTTTTTTATGGACTTGATATTCAAATATAGAGTACGCTTTAATTATAAAATTATTTCCCTCGGTAACCAGAGTTTTGTCAGGTTTAGAGCTTGGGAGATAGCTGATCAGTTTTTTTATTGAACTTGGGTTACCAGCGAAGGGCTAAGCACTCCAGAATCATTGATGATTCTTTTGATTCTTTTGTGATTCTTTCTTGATTTTTTTGGAAAATTTAACATATTTTGAGCCTTGGATCCAATTTCAATTGATATTTTGTTAAAAATAATATTTTTTGAAGATTTTTACTTGAAATGACATTGATATTTTATTTATTAAATATTGATTTTCATGTGTGATTCTTTTTGTGATTCTAAAGTGCATAGCCGCTCGGTTTCCAGGGTTTTGGGGGATTAAGAGCTTAAGAGATAACTGATCAGTCTTTTCGTTGACCTCGGGCCTCCAGGGTTTTGGGGGTTCAAGACTTGGGGGATAACTGATAAGTTTTTTTGTTGAACTCAGGCACCCAGGGTTTTGGGGGCTTAGAGCTTGGGGGATGGCTGATCAGTTTATTTATTGAACTCGATGCCCACGGTTTTGGGGGTTCAAGGCTTGGGGGATAGCTGATCAGATTATTCATTAAACTCTACGCCCAGTGTTTTGGGGGCTTAGAGCTTGGGGGATAATTAACCAGTCTATTTATTGAACTCATCGTTTTTTTTTTTTTTTTCGACGTCAGTTTTATTGGAGGGGGGGGGGGGAGTAGACGTCAGGACACCCCCTAGCTGAAAGGAGTTGTTGCGCCCCTGGTATTAAATCATTAAATTAAAGCTTCAAAAATAATGTTTTTAAAAAACTAATAGTATTCATATTTACAATTTGAAATCGTAAAAAAAACCACGTGACTTTAGGGGGGGGGGGCGAAAAATTGATAAAAATACTACGCTGATCTTCATGGGAGGGAGGGCCCTTCAAAATCTTCGAAAAAATGACCACGTGGTTTATGAACGTTCCCTTAAAGATAAAATTAAAAATTAATTAATGAATATTTTTAAAATTTAAAGGTTTTAACAAGTCTTTGTTTTTACTATTTTTAAGCTCTTAATTATAAAAAACTTTTTGAAAATTATGTTACGACCTACAATTGTGGTATTTTTGGAAAAATCTCTTACTTGACCATAGTGAAAATGGCAACCATGTGTTTTTGCGTTCGGGAACACCACTTTAAAACTATTTTCAACAGCCTTTTCGTAATCTTTCATAATATCGGTGGGGTCAAGGTCAGGAAAGTTTTCTTTAAAATGTCGTAAAAGGTTGATGTAAGATTTTTCTTGCTTATTTTGCATCAAAACCCACGCCACTGGCATCACCTACATTAAACAATAATAATTTTCATTTGAATATTAAAGAAATGCGTACAAAATTTGTTACATAAGACTTATATATTCAGATTCATTATTTGTTTTAAAAAAAATTGTTTTAAACGTGATATTGTTTCATAAAAATGTAACCAACACGTAATCATGGTTTTAAACTCAAAATTTTAATGAACTTTGAACGACCACCATTTTGAGGAAAAAAATCTTCGAGAGACAAATAAAAAAAATAAAATAAAATTTAAAGTCTAAACACACATTTATTGTAAAATTTGATGTCAAAATTTTTTTCCCTTTTTATTTAAAATAAAAAATAAAAAACGATTTGTTTATTGTCCTTTTTATTTTATTATTTTTTTAATTTTTTTTTTAAAGTTGATTAGCAATTGAAAATCAATATCCATTTAAACTATACCGTCGTGTAGAGTATACCTGAAAATAGTGGATAAGGGTATTTTTTTCATTTATTTTTTAATGTTTTAAGTTCGGCTCTGCAGATGGAAATGGTAAAAAAAAAATAGTAACTTCAGGCTTGCAACGGTTAAAAATAATGAACTTGAGTAAAAATTTTGAACTCTATTCTTTTAATAATAACAACATTTGGCAATTTTTTTTTGTAACTACTAGAGCAGAAAAATTCTAAAAATATCTTAATAGGGTTGGCAACCGGTACTTTAAAAATATATTTTTTTAAAAGTACTCAATTTTTAATTAATTTTAACATGTTTTTTAGAATTTTTAAATCAAAATTGAGCAAGAAGAAAATTAAGAAAAGTTTTTAAAACTACGGGTTGATGACGTCATTAACCCGAAATTCCATTAAAAGTATATCTATATATATTGAAATTAAAAAAAATTTAAACACTTGTAGTTCTTTTAATTTTAGTTTTTTTTTTAAAAAGAAAAAATACGTGTCAATTATTTTTCGATATTTTAACTAAATAAGCAAAAAAATATTATAAATTTAAAAAAGTTGCCAACCCTATTTAAAAATTTTCATACCTACGTATCTAAAAATTATTTCATCAATATTTATTTATAGTTTCTATACGTCACTTTAAACAATGTCTGGTATGAATTTTTCGATATTTTCAAAATAATAATTAAATTCAATGCCATCAAAAAAAAAATTTACAAATAAAATAAATTATAATTACCTTTCCACCATAATCGGCCATTATTGTAAGGAGTTGAGATGCTTGTTCCAGGTCATCAAGGTCAGGCTTGATACGATGAGTACCGTCCAGAAAAAGGCGCGTTTTCTTGAATTTTTTCAAAAATTCTTCTTCATACCATAAAACGGAAACATTGGTATTTCCATCTTTATCATCTGCAGCTTCTATAACAACTGTTTTCATTCGATGGTTTTGGTTGTTAAGCGTGTAGGTCATTGACTTATTATCTTCTAACAATTTTTTTGCAACATCTGCCAGCGTCTTGGCATTACTTAAATCTCCGATGTTGATGTACTTCAGTCTCCTTTCCATGCGCAATCTATTCCCGTGTCGGGTCAGACTAGTATAATTGATACTGTTTGCAACTTCGGTTGAATATCTAATTGATTTGCATAAATATAATCATTTAAGCATCAACTCTTTAATTAAAAATTTAAAAACTGAAGGTTTAAAAAATAAAAATTATATAACAGGCCAAATAAACTAAACGCCCGAGTTGCGAACGAATTTTATGCCACGAGGGTGAAAAAATTTTATTTGCAAATTTCTTTGCTAAATAGTATTGTTATTTTTATATACTTTTAAGGGGGTACTTTGACCTTTGGGTTCGAAAAAATCAATTTTCTTTTTAATTTCTTTGCTAAAAAATTTTTAAGAAATGTTGTCTAAAAAATTCAAGTCATTTGGAGCAAAACTCGCAAAGTTAAAGAGTTTTTAGTAACCATACTTTCAAGTAAGCAGAGAGCGAGAAAGCTGAAAAAGATGCTACAAGTCAGTCTAAACAGGCCAGAATTCAGTCCAGGCAACAACAAAAAGAAGCATTAGAAAATGATATAGCTGCAGGAACTCTGCTTTGCGGAGCTGGCATCGATGATTCTGTTTAGGTAAGAAAAAACAAAATTACTTTCAATTTCCTGAGTCTAAAACTTTCTCGAAACCACTATTTTTAAATTGGTTGCCAACGGCATTTGAAAACTATTGCACCGATCGTTCTAGAATTTGGTGTAACTCTTCTTTACACTTAATATGAGGCCTTTAGGAGAGGATTTTTTTTTTTCAATTTCAAACAAAATGGCGGCTACTAAATGATAGATTTTTACAGTGAAAATAGCTATTTTCACTTTAAAACGGCGCCATTGTGGCAAAATTGGAAAAAAAAATCCTCTCCTGAAGGCCTCGAAAAACTTAATATTAATCAAACCCACTTTGAATTTTTCATTTCAGACAACCCTGCGAAATGCTACGATGGCAACCGCAAAAAAACTTACATCGGAGGTGTCTTCGAAGATTCACTATCATTGGCTTAGTTTTTAATATTTTGCTACAAAAACTTGACTGGATGTTCTCTAAAAGCTACTTTATAATGTGCAATGAAAATTATTAAATAAAATTTAGTTGTTTCATAGTAAAAAAAATCGGAAAAGTACACATTTTGTTAACCCAATAGGTCAAAGTACCCCCTTAACTCTTTTTGAAAATTTAGATGAGTGACAGACTACAAATTAAAGATAAAAAAAGACAGCTTTAATATAAGTACGTATCAATTAGCAAAATGTAAAGAAATTAAAAAAAAAAAATTAATTAATTAATGTTTAGTTTACTTTAAGCGAAGTTGCTCAAATAAAGGATAATATAATTGTCCATCGTTTATGGCATGTTTATAAAATTCCTTTGTGAACCTCTTTATGTTCATTTCAAGTGGTGAGTCAGGTTTGCAAATTTCAGGGTCGTGTTCCGAAACCAAAATCCACTCAACATCAACATTTTTATCGGGATTCGTCACTTTTTTAACAGAGCCTGGACATTTTTGCTTGTCCCTGTTGCAAGCGTATCGACTATCAAGAATAAAATAATTGTTCATGTTTAATAGTGCCTTTGACCGGAACATATCAAAACAAGTATTAGTCCCTCTTTTAACGTCTAATGATTGACCATGGAGTAAATTAAGATATATATATATATTTTTTTTTTAAATCGTAGAATAGAATTATTTATAAACGTCTTCGCCCAGGAAAAATTGTACCTAATATGGCCCTGTGCCTAATATGCCCCCCCCCCCCCCTGTTATTTTGAATATGGTCGATATGCGGCATCTGTACAAGCTAGGAAAAAGTCAAAAACACTGAATTATGAAGTTTTTAGTTGTTTAGAACATTATAAATTTTTTTTGCGCACGTTTTATAGCTAAAACTTGTTTCGTATATGTTCCTTATTATTTTACGTTGTGATTAAATGGTCTGCCAAAATAAATTTTCTGAAGTAGGTTCGATTCGTTATTGTTTCAGCTTTAAAATGCGATTTTAGTTTTTATTCAACTCGTTTTCTAACGGGTTTCATTCTTAAATAACTTTTTATAGTGCAGTGTACCTAATATGGCCCCCCGCAAATGAGTAGAAATACCGATATTAAGAGTCCTTGGTTTCATATTTACTTTTGTAGAAAATCCTATCCTAATATTATTTAAGAAAAATAAATTTAATTGTTTTAAAGCTTTTTTTCATTTTATAACTAAAAAAACATTCTAGCTCAAAAAACAAACTTTGATAAAAATTTGAAGTTGAAATTTTTCTACTAATTGCAAAGCTTACAAAAAAAATTGTAAAAAAGGCTTAATTTTTAAATAAATAATTTTTAAAATAATAAAAATTTTGAAGTTTTTTAAATCTCTTATCCTGATTGATTTAAAAAATAGGAACATATCGCAATTAATAAATAACTTCAAGGGGGCCATATTAGGTACACAAATTTTTGGTGTCTTAAAAAAACGTGTTTTGGTAAATCCTCTGACATTTAAAGCTCATTGATCAAAATCGAACGCGTCTTATTTTAAAGCTCTTGAATTAACCTTTAAAATGAGACCTTACACGTCAAAAAATATTGATTTGATTATCCACAACGTCGATTCTCGCTTAGGGAGGCCATACTAGGTACAGGCACCTTATATGAAATATATCTTACTATAATCTTTCTTTAAAATTGTTATTATTATTTTTGATACAAAACCAAAAATTGTCTAATTGTAAATGTTTTAACTCCCTTTTTTTTAATTATGTAATTTAGATAAATGATGAAACAATTATGAATTAGATAAAAACAAAAAATAATCTTAAAAAATAATCCAACAAAATCGAAATGAATGTTTTAGTAGATCTTTCAAAATCGATTTTTGAACAGACCTTACTCTACTTATAACCTTTTTTTTCTAATTATTACGTGAATACTTACTCGATTGTACAACCATCTGATAATCGAATATATGTTGACTTAAAATGATACCATCGGTTCTCAAATTCATGACCATTCAGAAGAAGATCGACTTCTTCAGACATTTTAAAGATTAACTTTTAATTAATAACTATTAACGTATTACTAATGTAAACATTCAGTAGAACAAACAATGAAACTCGGCGATCCTATTTTGTTTTTTAAGAAACGGCTATAATTGATTCTTTCAAATTAATACTTCGTTCTTGACATGAAATTTGATAACTGAGAAGTTTTGAATTATCATTTAAATTAATAAATTGATAATTTGTAGTTTAAAAAAAAACTTATAATAAAAATGCAGAACTATTTGGGAAATATCAATAACAATTTTTTAAGCAGTTTTTATACAACAAAATATTCGTAACAAAATATTCATTTTCTTGTTTTATTTTTAATTAGAAAAAAAAAATTTGCATCTGAACCATTTTTAAATAGATTTAATAGAAAAAGTGCAAAGATGTAATGAAGAAAATGGAAAATAATATAACAAATAAATCATTAGTCGACAGGAAAGACAATTCGTTTTTTGGAACTCATAAATTGACTTTAAAACCTACTTGGAAAAAAGTATAAAGTGACTTTAAAATCTATTCTTAGGAAACACGTAATTAAACCTATTAATTTTTTTCACAAAGTGAAATGTCAACATCTTTCAGGATTTTTGGTCGACTATAGTTTTTATGGTAAACATATTTTTTATAATTTAATTTAAGTAGCTAAATTAAAATCTCAAATCAATTTGCCATAAAAGCTTCATAAGAACGAGTAAAAAGATCTATTCAGAAAAAATTGTTATTTTTATTATTGTGATTACTATGCTTCAGAATATGAACACACTTATTCAAATTAATTAAAAGAAACAGTGCCCACTTGCGGAATAATCTTTTTCGTATATCCGGTATTATTATTATTATTATTATTATTTCTATATTATACTCGGATGACCCCTCTTTTTATCTGGTAGCAATTTACGATAAAATAGGTATTGAACCGGCAAAGCTACTAGCTGAGAGCATGTAAACTGTTGGGCCAAATATTTTGCTGCGGTAACAAACGAAAAACTGATTTGTTGAATTTTTGAAGATTGTTTAAAACAAGCTTATCATCAGATTGTCTAGAAGCCATAATCAACTTTTGAAAATTTAATAAAAATTACATTAACTTTTGAGTTTCTTTTGTATTGCTTACTACAATTTATGTTATAAAAATGTTGATTTTGCAGTAACTATTCAAGAAAAATTAATTTACTAGATGTGATTTGTCAATAACATTTATAATTATTGTTATTATTATTATTAATATTAGAATTATTATTTTTATTATTATTGTTGTTGATGTTGTTGTGTGATGATTGATCAAAGTTTGATAGAACAATTGTACTCTTCAAATGGCTGTAAGTAAAGAAAAAATGCGGTTGGATTCATGATAAATAAAATTAAATTATATAATAATTTTACAAATTGTGGTTGTTCGTTGTATTAAATAATTACTTATTTATTTCCGCTGGCATGTTAAATTAATGAATTCCAAGCAAAACTTTAAATAATCTATGGATAATAATAACAAGGGGTGGATTGATTAAAGTATTTCATTTTTCATTACACTAAACAATAAGTAATAGTATATTACAGTCCTGAGAGCAAATCCAAATTGATGTCCGAGCCGAAGGCGAGGTCATCAAAGGTTTGCTAAAGGTTAGCTCATTTTTGCACTCCCAAGGGCTGTATACTATTTTTCACGCTAGTAGTCAGAAAGTACAATATTCGTTTTCGGTACGAGCCCGAAAATTGTACTTTCGGGCTACTAGCGTGAAAAATAAAATTCTTGGCTTATTGAACCAGAACATCAGAGTAAACATGTTTTATCTCATTATTGCTCAGCTTTGACCTTTAGGATGAAACCTTCATTGTTTGAAATTATATTAATTGGCCACCCACTGTAACAGTAACTGCTTATAGAGAGGGGCGGAGGGGTTAAGGAAAAATAATCTTATCCATTTTAGTACCAACAGAGTTACATTATTTATAATAAATATTGAATATATATATGTATGAAATATCCATGACTGTACTCACCTTTTAAGCGCAAATATAAAATTGAAAAACTGTCATTAACTAAAAACACAGTAGAAGTAAAGGAAAATTTTCAATTGCATTTATGCTGCACGTATCAGTGTATAGTACTTCAATTTTGTGATGTATGTTTCGTTTTACATTGTTTCGGAAAACATACTTTCAATATTTTCAGCATCCGGAATCATAATAGTTTTAGCTATCCGTAAATTTTTATACTAATATTCTTTTTTTGATGCACAAAATAAAACCAAAACATTGTAATAAAGTAATCCCCAGTGTCTTATACTCGACCCCGGTCAGCTAGTGGCTACCCTGATCTAGGATTCATAAAATAAAAACTCAACTTCCTGGGAAAGTCATCTCCAGGGCGTAATCGCCGACTACAGCCACTAGGGTTGATCCTGACCTCTGGCTATCGATTAATACCAAAACTCCCTGGGGAAGTCATCCCTAGAGCTAAATCGCCAACCCCAGTCAGCTAGTGGCTACCCTGACCTAGGATTAATAGAATAAAAACTCAACTTCCTGGGGAAGTCATCTCCAGGGCGTAATCGCCGATTACAGCCACTGGGTATTCATCCTGACCTCTAATTACTCGATGAATACCAAAACTTCCTGGAGAAGTCATCCCCAGAGCGTAATCGCTGACGACGGTCACTGGGTGTTCATCCTGGCCTTTGTGTTATATATAAATACCAAAACTTCCTGGTGAAGTCATCCCCAGGGCGTGATCGCCGACCCCGGTCACCTGATGTTCATCCTGACCTTTGTTTTATGTATAAATACCAAAACTTCCTGAGGAAGTCATCCCCAGCGCGTGATCGCCGACCCCAGTCACCTGGTGTTCATCCTGACCTTTGTTTTATGTATAAATACCAAAACTTCCTGGGGAAGTCATCCCTAGAGCTAAATCGCCAACCCCGGTCAGCTAGTGGCTACCCTCACCTAGGATTAATAGAATAAAAACTCAACTTCCTGGGGAAGTCATCTCCAGGGCGTAATCGCCGATTACAGCCACTGGGTATTCATCCTGACCTCTAATTACTCGATGAATACCAAAACTTCCTGGAAAAGTCATCCCCAGAGCGTAATCGCTGACGACGGTCACTGGGTGTTCATCCTGACCTTTGTTTTATGTATAAATACCAAAACTTCCTGGTGAAGTCATCCCCAGGGCGTGATCGCCGACCACGGTCACCTGATGTTCATCCTGACCTTTGTTTTATGTATAAATACCAAAACTTCCTGAGGAAGTCATCCCCAGGGCGTGATCGCCGACCCCAGTCACCTGGTGTTCATCCTGACCTTTGTTTTATCTATAAATACCAAAACTTCCAGGGGAAGTCATCCCCAGGGCGTGATCACCGACCCAGGTATCATGACCTTTGTTTTATCTATAAATACCAAAACTTCCTGGGGAAGTCATCCCCAGGGCGTGATCGCCGACCCCAGTCACCTGGTGTTCATCCTGACCTTTGTTTTATCTATAAATACCAAAACTTCCAGGGGAAGTCATCCCCAGGGCGTGATCACCGACCCAGGTATCATGACCTTTGTTTTATCTATAAATACCAAAACTTCCTGGGGAAGTCATCCCCAGGGCGTGATCGCCGACCCCAGTCACCTGGTGTTCATCCTGACCTTTGTTTTATGTATAAATACCAAAACTTCCTGGGGAAGTCATCCCTAGAGCTAAATCGCCAACCCCGGTCAGCTAGTGGCTACCCTGACCTAGGATTAATAGAATAAAAACTCAACTTCCTGGGGAAGTCATCTCCAGGGCGTAATCGCCGATTACAGCCACTGGGTATTCATCCTGACCTCTAATTACTCGATGAATACCAAAACTTCCTGGAGAAGTCATCCCCAGAGCGTAATCGCTGACGACGGTCACTGGGTGTTCATCCTGACCTTTGTTTTATGTATAAATACCAAAACTTCCTGGTGAAGTCATCCCCAGGGCGTGATCGCCGACCCCGGTCACCTGATGTTCATCCTGACCTTTGTTTTATGTATAAATACCAAAACTTCCTGAGGAAGTCATCCCCAGGGCGTGATCGCCGACCCCAGTCACCTGGTGTTCATCCTGACCTTTGTTTTATCTATAAATACCAAAACTTCCAGGGGAAGTCATCCCCAGGGCGTGATCACCGACCCAGGTATCATGACCTTTGTTTTATCTATAAATACCAAAACTTCCTGGGGAAGTCATCCCCAGGGCGTGATCGCCGACCCCAGTCACCTGGTGTTCATCCTGACCTTTGTTTTATGTATAAATACCAAAACTTCCTGGGGAAGTCATCCCTAGAGCTAAATCGCCAACCCCGGTCAGCTAGTGGCTACCCTGACCTAGGATTAATAGAATAAAAACTCAACTTCCTGGGGAAGTCATCTCCAGGGCGTAATCGCCGACTACAGCCACTGGGTATTCATCCTGACCTCTGATTAATCGATAAATACCAAAACTTCCTGGGGAAGTCATCCCCAGGGCGTAATCGCCTACCCTGGTCATTGGAAGTTTATTCTGAACCGGGATAATACGCCTAAGCTTCCTGGGAAGTCGTCTTCAAGGAATATCCGGTGCACCTGACGGGAATATTGGAAAATTTTTTTTTTTTGTGATTTCAATCCAAAATTTCTAGTAACTTTTTATGTATAGAGTCTAAAACGTCTAAAACCAACTTCACTCCTTATGGCGAAATGTCTGGGACTCCTTCAAGGATGGTGGTATCAGTTGAAGAATAGTCAAATTACTCCTACGAAATTCATAGAGAATGCTGCTAATGAACTGAAACACGGGCGTAGAAAATTTTTCGAAGTCATCGAAACAGGTAAGAATTCGATTAAATTCAACTTGGACGAATTTAAATTAAAGGAAAAGGAGCTTAAATCGTGTATTCGGTGTAATCGGAGCCTGAATTCGGAATTTTATTTAAGTATTTGTACAATTGCACTTATCTGTGCGTCAAATGGAAAATATTGATTAAACCTGTCTTTAATTTCGTAGAAATTATTGTCATTAAAATTGTAAATTTCTCTTAACAACATATAAAACCGTGCAATCAGTTATAATCTTTTTATGCTTCTTTAAATACAGTGATATATAACAATTGAAAATTTTTTAATGATAGATCTGGAAATGGAAGTTCAAACTGACTGCTCACCTGAGAAAGAAGCGCCACATAAAGGTATAAATTAGTGTTTTTATAAATTATGAACTAATTTTTTATTATTTCCCCCCTTTTATAAATTATTCTTTTACAGGTCGGAAACGAGCTACAAAAGCAAAATCTTCAAGGCCAAAAAAACAACTAAAAAATAAAAAAAAATAATTGGATGTTGTTTTGTAAAGACTTTTGCTGATCTCGGGCTCTTGTTTTAAAAAAAAATGAATCGTCTCTGTTTCAAAAGTCTCAGTCTTTTTTAATTTATACATACATTAGTTAGGTATTCATTCAATATTTTTTTTTGTACTTACGGTGATCAAAACGTGTTTTTTTCTAGACTATACTCCACTTGAGATTGTACTCAATACTCATTTAAACCGGTTGAATTGGTGTTAAATCACTCGTATGTACATAGTTTGTGTGCGCGCGCGCGCGCGCGTGTGTGTGTGTGTGTGTGATAAATCTTTTAACGTGATTACATTTCTAAGTAATAATTTATTTATGGAAAAATTAAATGTAAAAAATATTGAAATAAGTTAAATAAAATATTTATACTTTTTAAATTTTTCATTTAATCATAACACACACACACACACACACACATATATATATATATATATTATGTTGCTCCTTTTAAATGAACTTTCAAAAAGTAAAGCATTAAAACTTAAATTATTAAAATCATATCTACAATCACGAAGAATTCAAATATTAATTTGAAAAAAGAAATATCTCAACTGAATTTGATTTCGATTTTTTGAAAGTATATATTTTTCTTATTCTAAAGCCTAACAGCACATTTCAAAACTTCTGTATTTACATTTTCAGTTAAAAAAGGTCATATGTTTTGCTCATTTATAAATTCATAATACGAGTTTTCACTCATTTTTGTAAAAAATTAAAAACTTCAAATCTATTTTTCTTGAAAAGACCGCACTGCTACTGGGTCAATTTTAGATCTCTGAAAAAATTTAACAACAACTAGACTTATAATTTACACTTGAAAAATGATTAAATATAAGAAAAGCATAAAATGCTAAAAGATATGCATAATACTTCAGTTAATAAATCATTATCGGCCATTGAATTGTTATTCACTGACCTTCTTAGACTATTACTTGAGAAAGCCGTCCTTAAGGCGTAATCGTCAAACTAAAAGCACCAGATGTCCGCCCTGACCTCTTTGGACTCGTGACTATCTGGGGAAGTCGTCCTCGGGGCGTAATCACAGTCCTTGTGCGCCAGGTATCCGCTCTGACCTCTTTGGAATCGAAACTTTCTGAGAAAATCGTCTTTGGGGCGTAATCGCCGACCTAGTGCAGCAGGTATCCACCATGACCTCTTTGGACTCGTGACTACCTAAGAAAGCCGTCCTCAGGGCGTAAACGAACGACCTAGTGCACCAGGTATCCGCTCTGACCTCTTTGGACTCGTGACTACCTGGGGAAGCCGTCCTCGGAGCGTAATAGTTCAACCAAGGGCACCAGGTGTTCGCCCTGACCACTGCGGTATGGAAACGTCCAGAGGAAGTCGTCCTCGGGGCGTAATCGTTAAACCAAGGGCACCAGGTGTTCGCCCTGACCTCTTTGGACTCGTGACTACCTGGGGAAGTCGTCCTCGGGGCGTAATCGCAGACCTTGTGCGCCAGGTATCCGCTCTGACCACTTTGGAATCGAAACTTCCTGAGGAAGTCGTCTTCGGGGCGTAATCGCCGACCTAGTGCAGCAGGTATCCACCCTGACCTCTTAGGACTCGTGACTACCTAAGAAAGCCGTCCTGAGGGCGTAATCGTCGACCTAATGCACCAGGTGTTCGCCTTGACCACTGTGGAATCGAAACTTCCTGGGGAAGCCGTCCTCGGGGCGTAATCGCCAACCTAGTGCCCCAGGTATTCACCCTGACCACTGCGGTATGGAAACTTCCAGAGGAAGTCATCCTCGGGGCGTAATAGTTAAACCAAGGGCACCAGGTGTTCGCCCTGACCTCTTTGGACTCGTGACTACCTGGGGAAGTCGTCCTCGGGGCGTAATCGCAGACCTTGTGCGCCAGGTATCCGCTCTGACCTCTTTGGAATCGAAACTTCCTGAGGAAGTCGTCTTCGGGGCGTAATCGCCGATCTAGTGCAGCAGGTATCCACCCTGACCTCTTAGGACTCGTGACTACCTAAGAAAGCCGTCCTGAGGGCGTAATCGTCGACCTAATGCACCAGGTATCCGCTCTGACCTCTTTGGAATCGAAACTTCCTGGGGACGCCGTCCTTGGGGCGTAATCGCCAACCTAGTGCACCAGGTGTTCACCATGACCACTGCGGAATCGAAACTTCCTGGGGAAGTCGTCCTCGGGGCGCAATCGCTGACCTCGGACTTTAGCGCTGCAAACTGGATTGAGTTCTTGGTATGCTCACTGCTACCCGCTTAGTATATTTAACACCATGCTCTGCTTTACCGGCTATATTGATTTTTCGACGAACATTTTTCGACGAAAATTTTTTCGACGAAATATTTTTTCGGCAGCTTTCGGGTCACCCATCGGAATGACTGGCCTTGATGCCTTAGGTTGACAAAAAACCATCGTTACCTGTTCGGAAGATGTTCAAGCCTGTATGTCAGGCAGTGATTTTTGTGTTCAAACCTGTATGACAGGCAATAGTATTTAAGTTTGTTCAAACCTGTAAGTCAGGCATTAGTTATTAAGTATTTGTACCTGGTTCATACCTGTGTGCCAGGAACACTGAGAGATAGACTGAACTCTAGAGAATTTGTCGATGGCCAATTTATGACCGTTCTCCTTGACTCTAGATAGGCCAGTAAAGGCATTCATGACTCTAGTTTGTGTAAGAGACTTTTGTATGAGTTTTGTAAGCGTTATGATCTTTTATACTTTGATATGCTTGCGTTTAAATTACAGATATAAAGGAGGGAGTGTTAAGGCATTTTATATTGTAATTTAGAGTTGTGAAGCAGAGAGCGCAGTGCCGCCCCCTTTATACGATTCGTGTACTTGATCGTCATCACTCTGATGGTGTGCCAGTGCGTCCACGACCGTCGAGCGGAGTGCATGCGTGTACGAGCTCTTAATTAATAAAGTCCTTAGATTGAACTATTTGTTCCTTTATTTAACAATCCTATAATTACTATCTTAACATAAACAATTATTTGTTAATAAACATATTGCTAACCTTCAAGCTGTAAACCTCAATAACGCTGAAAAAAAGAGAAAATAAAATATGAATTATCAACAAATGACCAACCGACAAGCCTTAAACCCCAATAACGCTGAAAAAAGTAAAAAACAATTATTTGTTAATAAACAAATGGCTAAACTTCAAGCTGTAAACCCCAATGACGCTGAAAAAAAGAGAAAATAAAATATGAACTATCAACAAATGACCAACCGACAAGCCTTAAACCCCAATAACGCTGGAAAAAGTGATAAACAATTATTTGTTAATAAACAAATGGCTAGCCTTGAAGCTGTAAACCCTAATAACGCTGAAGAAAAGAGAAAATAACATATTAATTATCAACAAATGACTAACCGACAAGCCTTAAACCCCAATAACGCTGGAAAAAGTATTAAACAATTATTTGTTAATAAACAAATGACTAACCTTCAAGCTGTAAACCCAAATAATGCTGAAAAAAGTAATTAACAATTATTTGTTAAGAAACAAATGGATAACATTCAAGCTGTAAACCCCAATAACGCTGGAAAAAAGGAAAAATAAAATATTAATTATCAACAAATGACTAACCGACAAGCGTTAAACCCCAGTAACGCTGGAAAAAGTAATAAACAATTCTTTGTTAATAAACAAATGGCTAACCTTCAAGCTGCAAACCCCAATAACGCTGAAAAAAAGAGAAAATAAAATATTAATTATCAACAAATGACTAACCGACAGGCCTTAAACCCCAATAGCACTGGAAAAAGTAATAAAAAATTATTTCTTAATAAACAAATGGCTAACCTTCAAGCTGTAAACCCCAAAAACGCTGGAAAAAAGAGTAAATAAAATATTAATTATTAACAAATGACTAACCAACAAGCCTTAAACCCCAGTAACGCTGGAAAAAGTGATAAACAATTATTTGTTTATAAACAAATGGCTAACTGACAATCAGTATACCGCCATAACGCTGAAAAAAATATTTAGAATTAACGAATAACCAACCGACAATCCTTAAACCCCAATAACGCTGGAAAAAATAGAAAATAAAATATTTATTATCATCAAATTATCAACCTTCAAGCTTTAAACCACAATAACACTTAAAAAAAGAATAATAAAATTTTTATCATCAACAAATGATCAACCAACAAGCCTTAAACCCCAATAACGCTGGTAAAAGTAATAAACAATTTTTTGTTAAGAAACAAATCGCTAATCCTCAAGCTTTAAACCCCAATAACGCTGGTAAAAGTAATAAACAATTTTTTGTTAAGAAACAAATCGCTAATCCTCAAGCTTTAAACCCCAATAACGCTAAAAAAAAGAGAAAATAAAATATTTATTATCAACCAATAATAAACCGATAAGCCTTAAACCCAAATACTGCTGGAAAAAAAAAAAAAAAAAAAAACAATCAATTCTCAAGGAACAAATGGCGCAACAAAGTGATTCAAAACCTGAATAAAACTGGAAAAAGGAATGTTAATTATTAATCGTAAGCAAATGGCTAACCGACAAGCTGTAACCTCCAGTAATATTCGAAAAAGTACTCAACTTATTTGGGGTTTAAGGATTGTCGGCCAATTATTTGTTTACAATCAATAAATAATATTTCGTTTTTCCAGTTTTATGGAGGTTTAAAAATCTTTTTTTGAGCCATTTATTTTCTATTAATTAAATTTTTACAACTTTATCGAGCGTTTTGGGGTTCAAAGTTTGTCAGTGAATCTTCTGTTGGTAATATAAATTTTAATTCATTCACTGTTATTGGGGTTGAAAGCTTTCAAGCACTAAGACTTGATACTAACTCTTATTAAGAATTTAATAAATGTTGAAAAATTACCAAAAAATTATTTATTTGTAATCAGTAAATTGAAACATATAAATAAGTAGTTGTTCAAAATGAGGTTAGATTACTATTTCTATAACTATAATAAATCAAATAACTTTTTCATACTTACACAATACACCAAAAATCAACTTTTTTACCTCAAATTAACCAAAAATAAAAAATTGCGCACAGTAATTAGTTTATTCAGCTTGTCAACCAGTGGAAAGACCAATATAAAAACCTATGATAGACCGAGGCACGCGCAACGCGGGAACGCGGGATCGCGGGATTGCGGGATCGCACACAATAAAAAAAAAAAAAAAATGATATAACCTCTCTTGACTTAACCAATGAAATTCAAATTCCACCCAATTTTTACGTTTGTCAAAATATAATATTTAATCTAAAATAAACTTAACTGAGTCCTGTCCACGGTCGCCATGTGTAATGAAGATTCTTTTTAGGAATTAAATGACAACACAATTATTAAAATAATATCAACATTTATTCAAAAGTTCCCCAAAATCCCGTACACTAATTTATTTTTACAAAGACTCAGTTTAGCTTATTTTCTAAGGCCAATCGGGCAGAAAATTAAGGTGAATTGTAAAAGGGAAAATGACACTTTTTAGATCGAATACTGACACACGCGAATTCTTGGCTGACAAATAAGGGTCTGTCCGTATGTGACGGGTGTTACATCGTACACAGTTTTTCAAATATTTATGAACATAGAATACTAAAAAAAAAAAAATTGATACTAAAGGGAAGTACTTTGTTTTTAGAAAATTTTCATGTCATTCAAAAATTTTTCACATCTTTCATTTTTTTAAAAATTTAATGCAAAGTCCGTTCCGGGCGTTACTGAAAACAGAAGTGGTTCTGACGTTACCGGTAAGAATACAAGAACTCAGCGAATTATGAAATGATGCAGTTCTGAAAAAAATTCATGTTTAAGTTAAGTCTTGAAACTTTTACGCTCATATAAAAGTTTTTGTATTTTTCATTTTTTTTACTTCATAAAAATTTATCTTTATGTCCCGGGTGTTACACGAATTTGTTCCGGGTGTTACGCGTACGAATAAATTTCTTGTAGAACACTGAAAAAATGATTTCTGATACATACATATTTGATACTATTAAGGTAGTTCTCCCCTGAATAACGTTTATTCGAGAAAATTCTGGAATTTTGGAAATGATTAGTTTGTACGTTCATACATACACTCACGAAAAATTGAACCGATTTACAATACCGTTTTTTTTCTAGGCTCTTTCAAAAGTAACAGATTTGGCAAAATTTTAAGCAAAAGTAACCTTTCAAGCACAAAATAAAACAAAACGTCAAAACTACATTCGAGATATGTCTAAAAAAACATTATATCATAGTTCAAGTATTCATTTATGTAAGTACGCAAATTTAAAAAAGTTTACAATATAGTTACGGAGAAATTGCGATTAGAAATTAATAATTTTTGTAATTTTTTTAAAAACATGAGTCAAGTTGTAATAATGCTCGAATATATATATAACAAGAATAATTGTAATATAACCTGTTCAATATGATGGATGATTTGGAACAAAGTGATTGTGTTCATCATAATTTTTTTATTTTTATTTTTACATATCGCCAAAGAAAACTTCATTTTATATAATAACATAAAAATAAACAGTCATATTTAACAAATTCTCTAATTATCTCATAAATTAAAATTATTTAAAAATTACTATAATTCGAGCCATAATTTAAAACTGATCATATTTTAGAAGAGATTCAAAAAACTAATTTTATTTAAAAAAATTATTTATAGGAATTATGAAAATACATTTTTATGTTGTTAAAAAATTACAATCATCAATTACGCTGAGCATTTGATAAAGAGAATGCAATGTCTCGTTTTTCATTCAAAAGTTTATCCCTAAATTCTTGGCGTTTTTTTTCAAGAGCTTCTTTGCATTTAAATCTTTTATTTAAAACCGTTTTTTAATAAAACGACCATTATGTGTCGATTTTGAATACTTAATTATACAATAGTTAATTAACATAAAAACTACTCCGACATAACCTTTGAAAATATTTAAGAACAATTTTTAAACGAAATATGAACGAACATCAGCGTTGCCAAATTTTTAAGAACAAAAACCGATTCAAAAATACTTGGTGTGTCAAAGCAGAGTCAGGGGAGATCTACCTTAAATTAAAAATCATCTATTAAAGAACTCTAAAGCAGTTTATTTAAGAAAAAATATTTTTTGAAGATTTTACATTTTTAACGGGTGTATAATATAAACATTGTTTTATAATACTACTTAAATTAAAATCTTTGATAATATAAGATCTAATAGTCCAATTGTTCAACATGAATATATTTTTTAATATTTTATCTCATTTAATTCAACGGAATCTTTTTTTAAAAGTAATTTTTTCTTTTTTCGTCTTTTTTTAGTAGTGTCGTGTCGGCACCAGCTCCCCTTTTAAAATTTAAATAGTTTTCAGCTAATTTTTAAGTTATTTACAAATGATTTAATTATTAGTTAAATAAGATAAATTAGTAAGTATAAGTAAGAGAGAGAGAGAATAAAAAGAAGAAAAACAGAGAGAGAGAGGAAAAGCGAACAGGAGCTGGGAAAAAGAAGAGAGGGAGAGGACAAAAGAAACGCGTCAGCACGGGACGCCTGGCTGAGTAAAGGAAAAGCCAGCAGCGGACCCCAACAATAGAGCGTCACGGCAAGGAGGCGGGAGGCCATAAACAATCCCCCGCGACCACCGGTCAGTGACATTGACCCAATGAGGCCTCAAGGAATCGGGTCCCATAATATTTTAGGCGGACTTTACTTGTAGGAGAGGGAGTCCACACATGGGGAATATTATAATAAATTAGGCCAAGGCCAAGCCCTCGTGGAAAAGAGGCCAAATCATTGGTTTTTCCCCCAGATTCGGGCACACATGGGAGGGTCCATGATCCCCTCTACGGGGGTGGGTCCTCATGCGTAGGGGTATAAATAGGGCCGCGAACGCGAGCCCGGGAGCTTGGTTTTTTTTAGTCGCGATCCAGAACTCGACCCGTGCACATCGCTCCGCGAGGAAGATCTTCCCGACTTGACTCACGGGAGTTAAAGATTTTCAAAGTCTCGATATTTTTAAAAACATATCGAGATCAACCTGAGTGACTATTTATAGTCTTATTTTTAAGGGCATTTCTGAGTTTTCGAATCAGTGCACCTAATTCGCGAGTTTTCGAATAAGTGCGAGGGTTAACACAAATTAGAGTTCCGGTAGTGACGAATATATTTTTAAAGACTTTAAAGAAACAGCATTGTGTCCGACTAAAGAAAAGAGCCAGGAATTTCCTTCAGGACGGCGTAGAACCACCGATTCACCACCTCAAGCAGCCCAGCGGGAATCTTCGGCTTTCAACACTCTCTCTCTCTCTCTGTGCAGTGTCCAGAACTTTAATAGAAGTAAGATTATTTTTAAGGAAGTAGATCGTGTAACGTTTGTAATGGTTTGGTTTTGATAATAAATAGATTTTCTTAGTAGTCTTTCGGGTTCTGTAGTTTTATTAATTATCCTCCTCTCAGTTATTCGATTCACCTACCCGGTTAATAAAAAAGGGTGAAGTAAATTCAAATTAAGTGATAGATCTGTCCCGATTTTGGGACATGACACTGGTGCATCGGCCGTTTTATTTAAATGACTGAGAGATTAAATAAGTAAGAGAGGTAATATAAAAAAAAAAAAAGAAAAGAAAAAAATAGAGAGACGAGGGTTTTTCTTCAGTCGGTCCGATTTTCGTTGAAGTTAGAAAAAAAAAAAGTTCCAGATACTAAATAGAGAAAAGTAGAAAAAAAATTTTTTTTTTCCAAGTTCAATAATAAATAAAAAAAAAAATAATTATAAATATACAAAAAAAGGGGTTATTACGAGAAATTAAATTGAGTTCAAATAATAATAATAAACAAATTAGTAAAGATTTTAGTATAGAAATTTTTGAAGTGAGAGATCAAATTTTTCTGTAAGCAATCACAGATATTAGTATAGAAATTTTCGAAGTGAGAGGTCGAATTTTTCTTTAATAAAAAAAAAAAGTAACTAGTATACTCTGTACAATTTTTGGTTTCAGTCCGCTGATAGAGAGTAACCCTTACGACGAATTGAAAGTATCGATGCACAAAGAGCTAGAGAAATAATTCTGAAGGGCACAACACTCTTGCAACTTGACTGAGGTTCAGACCTATATGCCAAAGCGCTGACAGGGTCTAACCTACATACAGTTGAGGCGATAAAAAAAATAAATAAATTTTGTCTGATGAGTCCAGGAAATACAGAGTTTTATAATCTGTGATTCGGTGAAAATTTTAAAGCAGTATAAATTATAAATAATAAATATATTTATATAAAATTTTATATAAACTGATAAACAAATTAATTTCTTGATGAAAATGACGAATTATGGATGCAGCTTCTAATGACTGTAGTCTAAGTAAATCCGGGATTACTATACAAAATAATAAAAATAAACTTGAAGAGATTATAGCCCAAAAATATAAAGAATTAAAGCAAGAAAGTTCGAAAGGTCAGGAAGACATTAAAATATTACAATTACGTAGAGAAATTAAAAATTTAAAAAAGCTATTAACTAAATCCGTGGATAAATACAATATTGACATTCCGGTAAATTCATTTTTACACCCCCAAAATCAAAAGGATAATTTAGACAATAAAGATAAATTTTTACAGTACCGTGAGAAAGTAGTCGAGTCGGTTTCAACACTTTGTGAAATTTCAGATAAATCTGAACCGAACACTGTTTTCGAACGCCAAATAACACCCAAGAGGCCTATCCTTAAGCCAGCTGTATTAAATTTGACAGAAAAATTAGATAATTCTGAAATAATTAGCGAGCTTTTAGAAATAGAGACAAGCCCCGTAATAAGAAATATAGCCGCAAGCACACCCTATAAGGAAAATTCAAGCGATATACTATTAAAGAAGTTCGAACTAAACTTAAATTTTCAAACAATACAGGTAGAGGAAGAGGCTTTACCTGAAAAATTAATTGTTCAAATCGTTAAAGAAAATCTGTCAGAAGAATTACCAGCCGCGGTAATTAATTCGTTCTTCGAAGAAAAGGAAGGGTTGAACGAACTTGAAAAATCTTTAGTCAAAGATTTTAAATTCCCAAACGTACTACAGTTTTTGAAAGATAAAATAATAGCTTTTAGTGAGAAATTAAATAAAAACAATAGTAATAGCCAAATTGAAGAGATTGATTCAACTTCGTCAATTGAATTTAATAGTTCCATTGAAAATTTATCAAATATGAGCAACGAAAAAGTTAAGGTCGAAAATAAAACCTCCGTCGGAATGGAATCAGTAATAATGCAAATGAGGGGTCTATCCTTGCGGGATATTATAGAGCTAGTACCGCGTTGGTCAGGGTCAAATGTTCAGATTGAACAATTTTTAGAGGGATGTTATGAAGCAAGAAATTTAATTGCCCCTGAAGCCGAAGGTGAATTAGCTAAATTAATACGCATAAGATTATTTGGCGACGCACTCAGATGTGCGCGTGATCATAATTTTAAGACAGTTCGCGAAATTGAGGACTTTTTCATGCCGATCTATGGGAACACTAGAACGTATTTTGAACTTGCAGGGGAATTGGCAAATATGAAACACAAAAGGGGGGAACCGGTTATGCAATTTTTAAACAAAATTAGAGCATTAGAAAGGGAGTTGATAAAAGCAATTTGTCGCGAAAGGAAAGATTTGGGGGAAGATTTAGCAGAAATTGAAATTAGAACTGACTGTTTGCGGTATTTTGTTAAAAACCTTTCTTGGGAGTTACGATCACGATTAAATAGTCCTAAAAATTGGGAAGAAGCGCGAGAGCAAGCGCTGCAAGCGGAACGCGAAATCACGGGAACATTAGTAGAACTAGATCAATTCGATGATACAAATAGAAGTAGGAGCGAAAACCCTCGTGAAATAAGAAGAGTACATATTATGGAGAAAGAAACAAATAATGCTACTTGTAGTTTTTGTAACGGAATGAATCACTATTTAATGAACTGCTGGCGATACGCAAAATTTATGTTTGAAAATACAAATTTAAGAGATAAACTAGTAATTAATTTAAAGCGTAAATTGGCCGAACTCGATCCAGAATCTTTCGGTACTTGGAAGCGAGACGAGGTATATGAAAGAGAATACAGCGTCCGAGACCACCCGCGGTATTTTACTTCAAGGGGAACTCCCAATGAAAGACCTAGGAATCGGTATTCAAACAATTATTATAATAACCACTCGTCAGCCTGGCGAAATAATCAAAATAATTATAATAGGGATGGGCGTAACACCTCAAGCAATCAAAATTTTAATAGATCAGAATATTTTAATCGTGAAAACAATAATCAAAGATTTGATCAAACACAAAATAGGGGGGCATCCTATTATAACACTAACTCTAACTCAATGACGTGTTTTTACTGTAATAAACAAGGCCACGGAATTAAAACCTGTATGAAATGGCTACGCGATACTAATCAGACAAACGCAGGTAGCGGAAGCGCTCAAAACTTTTCAAAAAACCTGCACTCCCCCGCCGAACAGGCGGGGACGCGCGAAAATACCAACCAGAACCCAGCTCCATGGCGAGAGACTGGCACAATACCAAAATCGAGACTATAAACATAACGCAAGCTCTTACAAGCCCCACAGTTAAATTATTCGCAGAAGAGTTTAAAAATCCAATCATTTTTCTGTTAGATACGGGGGCATCGGTAAGCATAGTAAAGAAAAGCGAAATCAATGAGAATGTTGAAATTGATTTTACACATATAATTTATTTAAAGGGGATAACATCTCAGCTAGTGCAAACACTAGGAAAAATAACTTTTTATTTTAATGGTAGAAAAATTGAATTACATTTAGTTGATGATGATTTTAATCTTCCGGTAGGAGTTTTGGGGACAGATTTTTTTAGGGAAAGCTCTGCAAAAATTTATTACGGAAATAATTGTTTAAACTGCGATGGGAAAATATTATTTTTCGAGAATCAAATCCAATCTAAAAATGAAAGACAATTTGAACAAGAATTTAATTCAAAAAATAGGTATGCGCGAAATAAAAACTTTATGAATAATAATTATCTAAATAAGGTCGATTTAAAGAATGAAAAATCATTTACACCAATTAGAAAAGTCTGTGAAGACAGGAATGAGAAAACGGATAAATTCAGTGGTAAGGTAAAAAGCTATTTCGAGAATAAATTCAAAAACGAGAAAAGTACGCAGCAAGAAAATTTTGTAAAGAATCTAGGTACTGGTGTCGGTTATAATAAATGCAATTTAGACAAAAATTTATCGTTTAACTTGAAAACCAATGCGGTCGAAAGCGAGACGACCAAAGAAAAAAGAGAAAACGATGATGAAGAAAAAAAGGAAGACGTTCGGGGTAGTGAAGGGCCACAAAAATCCTGTAACAAAGGGAGCCTGATCATGGGAAAAGCAGAATTTTTCTTACGAAACACGGAAAGCCCGGTAATGGCTTGCAATAACCGAGTAGAATGCGAGATACCCTTAGAACTAAATGAAAAGGCCAAGCAGGGGGTTTTTAAAGACGACCCCGCAGACAAAAAGACGGCAGAGTTCGAAGAACAACCACGGCGCGTTGATCTGACAAATTTACGAGTGGGGCAGATTGATCTCTGGGAAAAAAGCGAGTTAGAAATTTTTGACGATTTTGAAGGTCTAGAAGAAATAAACACGTTTAAAATTTTTAAAAATGAAAGCAAAAATCCGTTTATCAATCATCAAATTAAAAATTTGTTCACTTTCGAAAATTCTCGGAGGGAAGAAGAAAACGCAAGTACCTTTATTTCAGACGAAAATGAACGGGCAGTCAAAATTAAAAATTTAATAAAATTAGATCACTTAAATGAGCCAGAGAAAATAAAAATGGAGGGGATGATCGAAAAATATTCTGATTGTTTTCACTTGAAAGATGAAAAATTAAGCGCTATTGAAATATTGAGTCATCGTATTAATACTACAGATGACAGACCTATTGTTTCAAAACCTTTTCGTTTACCACACGCGTTGAAGGGCGAAATTGAACGCCAAGTTCAAGAAATGCTAGATGATGGTATTATTAAACCAAGTAATAGTAACTATTTAAATAATATTTTTCTTGTGGCTAAGCCATCAGACGGGACTAATAAGAAAGCTTATCGCTGTGTATCAGACTATAGATTGTTAAACAATGTAACTTTGAGGGACCAATATAGGCTGCCCTCGATATTAGACTGTTTTGATGCAATGAAAGGCGCAAAATATTATAGTAAATTTGATTTAGCGCAGGGTTTTTGGCAAGTGCCTTTACACCCCGACGATAGACACAAAACGGCTTTTGCGACTTCTGCGGGATTTTTCCAGTGGTGTAGAACTCCTTTCGGATTATCAAACGCACCAGCAACTTTTCAAAGAATTATGGATAAAGCCTTTTTCGATATGCAGAAAAAAACAATTTTTATATATATTGATGACTGCATTATTTATTCAGATTCAATTGAAGAACATATTTTAAAAATTGAAAAATTTCTACAAAGAGTCCGAGAGGTGGGCTTAAAGTTAAAACCAGAAAAATGTGAATTTTTAAAAACCGAAATAATATTTTTGGGTCATCATTTAAGTGAAATCGGAATACAACCAGACAGTTCAAAATTAATAGCGGTCCGAAATTTTCCGAAACTAAATAACATTCGCTCAACTCGCAGTTTTCTTGGGTTGTGTAATTATTACCGTAGATTTATTCAAAATTTTTCTAAAATCGCAAAACCACTTACCGACCTGTTAAAGAAAGAAAATAAATTCGAATGGACAGACTCAGCTAATGAAGCTTTTGAAACACTTAAAAATAAATTATGTGAAAAACCGGTTTTACAGTTTTTCGATGAAAACTTGCCCTTACACGTTTATTGCGATGCGGCTCAAGCATCGATTGGAGGATTGCTTGCGCAGGGTGCTCAAGGATACGAGAGACCAATCGGGTATGTAAGCAGAGTATTACGCGGCAGTGAATTAGGATATTCAACATATGAGCGAGAATTTTTGGCAATTGTGTATACAGTTACCAGTTTTAAATGCTATTTACTCGGCAGAACGTTTACGGTCTATACAGACCACCTTCCGTTAACTTACCTTACCAAGTCTGATGATCCGACGGCAAGAATTAGCAAATGGTTGATAAAATTAAGTTGTTATGATTATAAAGTTGTTTATCTCCCAGGGAGGTCAAATGTACAGGCGGATTGCCTTAGTCGTTACCCCGTGGATGCTAAAGAAACAGAGATGCGGGATATAAGTATAATAACAAGATCTGCCACAGGAAAAATTCTGAGGAAAAATTACAAAATAGCACGCGGTAGAAAACCGTACGAAAGGCGGGTGAATAAATTGGGAAAGCCTGCTGTGGTAACCAAACCCATAATAGATACTAAAGAGCGCGTCAGTAGAAACGAGGAAAACAACTTAACAATAGAACCCCTCCGAACGGAAAGTCCCACAGCGGGAGATATTGGGGAAGGACTGAGTGAGACCTTACCAGCGACTAATAACAGCGAGTTCGACCAAGCGCAGGGGGAATTATTTGCAAAGTGTAGAGAAAAATTGTTTATGCGAAAAGATAATTATTTATATTTCATTACCACGGAAGGTAAACCATGTGACGAAGGCTCTAAACAATTATTTGAATGTAAAAAGTTGCCTTATTTCAAAGATTTAAATGTAGGCGAAATAAAAGTTCATGAAGTAAGAGCACAGTCGTGCTTACGCAAACACAGATACAGTTTCGCGGTAGTAGTACGAGGAAAGGAACTCCTGAGTACAGAAGAGATTAAAAATAATTTAAAGAATGCACTTAATGTGTTGAAAGATTTATTAACAAAGTACGAAATAGCTTCGGTTAGTTTAGCAGAAAGTAGCGAAATTGAAAATGTATTGTGGGGAGACGTACTTAATATTTTTACAGATACCTTCAAAGAGTGTTCAACAAAATTTATTATATGTAAAGGGCTGATAGAATACGTCCCGGTAAGCGAAATAGAGCGAATATTGCGCGAAAATCATGGTATGGTTATGTCGGGACACCGAGGTGTACAAAAGTGTTATCAAAAATTAAAACAAAATTATTACTGGGAAAATTTAAAGGAGTCTGTACAAGAGTTTATACGAGGTTGTTTAACGTGTAATTTAAAAAAATTGAGAAGAGTAAAAACAAAACAGGAACTAGTTCTTACACCGTCAGTTCCTGAACCTTTTTTTTGTACCGCGATAGATATAGTAGGACCTTTTAAGCCTACACCAGATAATTATAATAATATATTAACGATTCAATGTACTTTCACTAAATATAGTTTAGCACTGCCCCTACGCGACGTGACCGCCGCAACAGTAGCAGAAACGCTAGTAAAAAGGTTTATCTGTGTATTTGGAGCACCCTCGGTTATATTATCGGACCTAGGAACAAATTTTTGCAGCAAATTGATGAAAGAAGTCGCTAAAATATTTCGGTTTAATCAAAAATTTACTACGCCGTATAGGCCAAGCTCGAATGGCAGTATAGAGAAAATGCATCACAGTTTATGTGAATACATTAAAACAATCGTTGACAAGAATAATTCTTGGAGCGATATGTTAGAATTAGCTTGCTTCTCGTACAACACGACGTACCACTCGTCACATTCTTTTTCGCCGCACGAGCTTGTTTTTGGTCGGGTAGCGACAACTCCCGCAGAGAATTCCCGTGGCGACCTTAGGAAAAAAATATTGACCCACGACCAATACATTGAAGGTCTCTGCAAACGATTAAATAGCGTGCAAGGAATAGCTAGGGAAAAATTGATAAATTCAAAAATTCGTGCTAAATATTACTATGATAAAAAAATCAACCCACAAGAATTCAGAATCGGCATGTCCGTGTATTTGTTAAAAGGTGGGGAGATACATAAATTCGAGGACCAGTATACTGGCCTTTCACGGTTGTTGATATTCCAAATAAAATGGGAAATGTGACCATAAGAATGAGAAACAATAAAGTAAAAACGGTGCACGCGAATAGACTGAGAGTTTCGTATGTTGAGCAAGAAAGTTAATAACTTACACGATAGTTTATAATTGACACATATATACAAAAAAAAAAAAAAATATTTTTTTTAAGTACTCGATTTTTAATGAATTTTAACATTTTTTTTTTTTTTAGAATTTTTAAATCAAAATCGAGCAATAATAATATTAAGAAAAGTTTTTAAAACTACGGGTTGATGACGTCATTAACCCGAAATTCCATTAAAAGTATATCTATATATATTGAAAAACAAAAAATTTTTTTTAGACACTTGTAGTTCTTATAATTTTAATTTTTAAAAAAGAGAAAAAATTCGTGTCGATTGTTTTTCGATATTTTAACTAAATAAGCAAAAAAAAAAAAAAAAATTAAAAATTTCAAAAGTTGCCAACCCTATAGAAAAGTAAAATTCTACTTACCACGACAGTTTTTACTGCAGGCATCTTGGAAGAACTTTTTAACTTTAATACGAAACGCACTGTTCAAACTTTCAGCGGAGACTGAATCGTCTCCGTCGCGAGAAGGATCCTCGTCCTCAAAAATTTTCTAGCTTCTAATGTTAAATAATAGAAAAACGGAAAGAGTGGGGTTGTCTTTCCCTGTAAAAAAGGGAATAATAATAACCAGGAAGATATAACTTCCAAAAGCTAAAAAGAAAAAAAAACCAAACCAGCATAGGAGTCTGTAGAAAAAAAAAAGAAGGAAAATTGTAGGTGCGACCTTGTCGCTTTGGTGAGAAAGGGAGGGAAAAGAAATCCTTGAGTAAAGTACGAACATAGTTTTAAGGGATTTCTTTTACAACTACCTATATTCAAAAAAAAAAATACTAATCACAATTTTGTTCACAGAAAATTTGAAGTAAGTCATTTGGAAAAAGGTACAGTAAATTATGAATTTAATTAGAGTTTGATCAATTTTGAGTCTTTAATATTATTGAATGAATAAAAGAACAGATAAGTAATACTATTTTAGTAGAGAATTAAAATTTTACAAAAAAACCTATAGCATAAAACAAAAGAAAAGAGTTATATCATGTATTTCAAATTTTTACAACATAAGAAAACACCTAATAAGTGAGAAATTCCTAAAAACAAATAGAAACAAAAAAATATTAAGCGAGACGACTTATTTTAAAATAAATTTAGAGAAATTTTGAATAGAATAATATTTTATTTTTAATACTACTTAAGTACTACGAAATAAGTCTATATCATAAATTAATCGAATTATTCATTATTCAAACAAAATTAATAATAATAAAATAAACTTGTTTGACGTCCTAGATTCTAGTAAAAGTTAAAAAAAAAAAAAAAAAAAAAAAAAAAAAAAAAAGGGGTATGAAAGTAATTAAACAAAATTTTTTTTGATACTAAGGAGTTCTTACTATAGTAAACGATTGGAGTTGTCTAAACAACCTCCAATCTCGAAGGGGAAGGAGAGATGTCGTGTCGGCACCAGCTCCCCTTTTAAAATTTAAATAGTTTTCAGCTAATTTTTAAGTTATTTACAAATGATTTAATTATTAGTTAAATAAGATAAATTAGTAAGTATAAGTAAGAGAGAGAGAGAATAAAAAGAAGAAAAACAGAGAGAGAGAGGAAAAGCGAACAGGAGCTGGGAAAAAGAAGAGAGGGAGAGGACAAAAGAAACGCGTCAGCACGGGACGCCTGGCTGAGTAAAGGAAAAGCCAGCAGCGGACCCCAACAATAGAGCGTCACGGCAAGGAGGCGGGAGGCCATAAACAATCCCTCGCGACCACCGGTCAGTGACATTGACCCAATGAGGCCTCAAGGAATCGGGTCCCATAATATTTTAGGCGGACTTTACTTGTAGGAGAGGGAGTCCACACATGGGGAATATTATAATAAATTAGGCCAAGGCCAAGCCCTCGTGGAAAAGAGGCCAAATCATTGGTTTTTCCCCCAGATTCGGGCACTTATGGGAGGGTCCATGATCCCCTCTACGGGGGTGGGTCCTCATGCGTAGGGGTATAAATAGGGCCGCGAACGCGAGCCCGGGAGCTTGGTTTTTTTTAGTCGCGATCCAGAACTCGACCCGTGCACATCGCTCCGCGAGGAAGATCTTCCCGACTTGACTCACGGGAGTTAAAGATTTTCAAAGTCTCGATATTTTTAAAAACATATCGAGATCAACCTGAGTGACTATTTATAGTCTTATTTTTAAGGGCATTTCTGAGTTTTCGAATCAGTGCACCTAATTCGCGAGTTTTCGAATAAGTGCGAGGGTTAACACAAATTAGAGTTCCGGTAGTGACGAATATATTTTTGAAGACTTTAAAGAAACAGCATTGTGTCCGACTAAAGAAAAGAGCCAGGAATTTCCTTCAGGACGGCGTAGAACCACCGATTCACCACCTCAAGCAGCCCAGCGGGAATCTTCGGCTTTCAACACTCTCTCTCTCTCTCTCTGTGCAGTGTCCAGAACTTTAATAGAAGTAAGATTATTTTTAAGGAAGTAGATCGTGTAACGTTTGTAATGGTTTGGTTTTGATAATAAATAGATTTTCTTAGTAGTCTTTCGGGTTCTGTAGTTTTATTAATTATCCTCCTCTCAGTTATTCAATTCACCTACCCGGTTAATAAAAAAGGGTGAAGTAAATTCAAATTAAGTGATAGATCTGTCCCGATTTTGGGACATGACAGTAGAATCATCTTCGGTTCACTGAAAATAGCCCAAATTAGCCCTTAGTTTCCCCTCAGCATTATCGTCAAATTTTCATTCTCGAAGTTTATAGTTTATTTTTATTATAGTTTCTTTTAGACACCTCAGTATTGCTCGGTATTGCTTGTAAACTCGAAAGAAACCTATTCAAGACTGATTTCATTTTTGTTGGGGACTTCAATTTGTCTTCGAATGAAACACGATACTCCTGATTGTATGAAAAAATATCTACACTATAGTTTTTCCAAAAATAATTTTTTTTCGATCTGTGCAATACAAATGTTTGGGGGCAAGATGATTTAGGCCATTTTTCGAAATTTTGTAAAAAATTTTTTTAGTCAAAAACATCATTTTTTTCTGTACGAAAATTTTGTTTATAGCACTAGTGCGTAGGTACTCGATTGTACGCACGCTTTGAAATTAAAAATCTCCCCCTACGCGCACTAATGCAACGGGTACAGCGCGTCACCAGGGCTACGCTTCGCTTCGCACTCGTTGCCTTTAAAACCGCCCTGGCGACGCGACGATACTGCAACCGTTGCATCATATACTATTACAGATTGGTAAACTTATATGCTTGTTTTATTTTTCTGCTAAAAATCAGCTGGGACCCTCAAATTTCACATAATTTTCGCAAGTACAAAACTCTAAATCATGATGAAATGACCCAGATATTTATTTAATTTCACTTTTTTTTATGACATGATTCTTTGTAGCCATTGCCTTTCCTCTGGGCCCTAATGGAGGGTAAGAGTGAGCGCGATTATACTTCAGTTTTTAACGGATTTCTCAAATTAGCTGGTAAAGAGTTCGATTTCAATAATGTCATGTGTGACTTCGAAAAAGCTTCGCATAACTCGGTCCACGCCTGTTTTGATGAGAAATGTCACGTTAAAGGGTGTCTTTTTCATCACGCTCAGGTAATATTTTATTTTTTTTGTTTGAAAATTCATCTAATACCGATTACACAAGAAATGTTAGTAAAAGTAACTCATGATAATCTTTAATTATTGTAATATCGTTAAAAATAATGTTTTTTGAAGATTTTCATTCGAATTGAAATTGATATTGATATCTGCAGATTAATTATATTGATTCCTTTACGTGAGATTCTTTTCATGATTTTCAAGCTTATAGCCCCTCGAAACATAAACTTTTCAAACTTGTTTTTTTACTATCGGCCACGTAAAAAAACCATGTAAAAAAACGCTAAAGAGCTTTTTCGGGTTTTGACCGATAGCATACCACGAGAAATTTCAACTTAATACTGAAAACTTAGCACGATAAAAAAACACACTAGCTGTTGAAAACTTGTTCTTTCACTCTAGATCTCGTTCGTGTTTTTGACGCGGCTGAGTACTAAATGGTAAAGTTTATTATTGTATTTATGTTTTTAACATGAGGTTTCAGTTAAAAAGAGGAAAATTTTTCGTGACAATTGTTTTATCAAAAACCGCGTAAAAATTTCGTTGCCTTTAGAGCTTAGATCGATATCAATATTTAAAGTGATTGTTTTTACGGAGATGATTACCACCATGAAAACCGGTTGATTTTAATCTAGCAAGAATTTCTATTATCGTGATTACCGTGGTCAACAAGCGTTCTATAAATTTATGAACAAATTTTTTTTTTTTCATCGATAAAGAGTTCTTTGATTTAATTCTTATCGGGAATGAGTTTTGTAAATAAAATTAAGGTTTTCCATAATTATAATCCTGGTATCCCATTGTTGCTTTTAATCTGGAAATTTTTTTTCACTAACAAGGAGATGGTTTGTCCTTTGGGACCTGGATTTTCTTTTTTCATGAAACTTTGCACACAGTTTTTATTCATCATAAAAACAAGCCCTTCAGTGTTCTTTTTCCAGAATGGGCCTTTTTTCACCGGCTTCCCATACAACCCCTGTGTCAAAAAGTAGGCTGTTTCCTATAAAAAGACGTTTTTGGCTTCATTTTCAAAAAATTCCTCCTTGGACCGTATTGCACTTAGAAATATTTGGAACCTCGCATTTTTTTCGTTTTTCCAAGTACTTTTAAATAAAAAATATTTAAAAAATTTTTGAATGGTTTTACTATAACTTTTTAAAGTCAATTTTTAGTATATTTGGGTTACAATATACATGGACAAGATCATTCAAAAAAATTTTCAAATATATTTTTTTCAAAAGTACTTAGAAAAACGAAAACAATGCGAGGTTCCAGATGTTTCTAAGTGCAATACGTTCCAAGGATGAATTCTTTGAAAATGAGGCCAAAAACGGCTTTTTATAGAAAACAGCCTACTTTTTAACACAGAGGTTGTATGGGAAGTAGGTGAAATAAGGCCCATTCTGGAAAAAGAACACTGAAGGGCTTGTTTTTATGATGAATAAAAACTGTGTGCACAGTTTCATGAAAATCCAGGTCCCAAAGGACAAACCATCTCCTTGTAAGTCTTGAACAAATATCGGCCAAGTAACTTTACCAGAACCAGTTACAAAAACTAAAGTATGGTCGACCATTCGTTAAATAAATTAAGCTAAAATTCATGAAATAAAGTAATCTTTATACACTTCAAGAGATCTCTTAAGGATTAAAATACTAGTTATATAATAAAAGTTCATAATATCTAACAAGAGACTGTACAGAGCGCTAAGATACTTTTGTCTTTTGCACGAGTATAAATGCTTAATTGAATATGTACCTTTTTAGCCTAATCCAATGAAAATTGAAGGTGGAAAATGGCTCTAAAATTTTATGTGTGACTTTTTATTGAACCCACCCAATGAAAATACAAGGTTTTGAGACCGAAACACAAATTTTATTCTGAAAATACTTGCAATTTTCTAAAATTTCATGTATTTTCAATTCCTTAAAAAAACTTACAAAAAACCAGTATGCATAAAATAACATTATGATTTAGAGTAAAAAAGCACTCTTAATGGATTTTTAGGGTGCTTAAGAACACTTTCACTTGACCGATCACTACAAAAATTTTTTTCCTCTCACTTCATACTAAAAGCCATCAGATTTTCCGGTTAGAAACAATTTTTGAAATTGGGTATACATATAATATAAATGAATATTTTTAATTTAATTATTTTATTACAGCGAGACTCGAAGAGTCTGAAGCGGAGGACGCCGAGAATCGCGCTCCAACTCAAAGAGCACGTCAAGCCGCAGTACCTGGAGGTATTTGAATTTGTAATTAGAGTACACTTAATCTTTATAAAAAAAACATGACCTATTTCTAAATTTTTAGTTCGTCCAGCTGCTCCTCGACAACGAGGTAGACCTCCACTTCGCCGAAATGCAGAAGGAAATGGTAAAAAAAAAATACGGTTATTTATAAATTCATTTCAATGTCTGAGAACCATATAAATAAGCTATTGTACTGACAACAAAAGTAAGGCACAGCAAAAAATCTTCTAACTATTCACTAGAATTTTATTGAACAATTTAATATAATAAAAGCTGACAAAATAATTTTTATTCAACTGAAAGGTTTCCTATGTATAGAAAGCTTAAATAGGATTAGCAAAGCCCTTATCTTGATACATAGTCTAGACAGGCCCAATTTGGGAAAATATTTCTGTTCTCCACTAAGGTTCCAGCCATGCTATTCAGTAAATTATAATTATACACAATATAATCATTTGAAAAAATTTTTAGCCCCAGCAGCACCTCGTCCTAGAGGTAGACCTTCTCTAAGAAGAAACCCAGTTAGAGTTACGACACGTCGTGAACCTGTAGAACTCGATCAAGAAAACGTAGAAGCACAAGAAGACGTAGTACGAGTTGTCGAAGATATACACACTGCTCTACGACGAGTATCACCCGCTCTTGCGACTTCACAAGTTATTGAACTTGATCAAGATATCGAACTCGAATCTCCGATCTTAGAACCCACTACAGCCCCGGTCGATCGTAATTTCTTTGAAGAAGAAAACGATATCTTCTTGTATATGAATTTTAATCCAGACATTCCAAGTGACACGGAGCAGTTTCCGAGTAATGACCTGCCTGACCTGCCGTACCCGAATTCTTCGTTGGAAAATAGATCTTTTATAATTGGTGAGGTGCAAAATTTTGGAACACCTTCCGTAGCGACTTCATCTATTCAGATCAACCAAGATAATTCAAGTGGACAACTACTCGCTCCTGCATGCGGTGATATCTTTTTCTTTACTTGAATAAACAATAATACTTTAAAGGTTTTTAATTTAAGTAGTACCAGTCATAATTATTAAAAGTATCTATAACGCATTAAAGAATATATTTAACTAAAAACGGTTGAGTACAATCTTTTAAAACTGCAGAAAAATACTTAAAATTAAAGTTTTAATAGCATTTTAGTAGTATGTAAACGAGTGCGCACTTTTACCCTCTGAGGGGGTACGAGTGCGCACTCGTACCTTTTAGAAGGGGCCGGTGCACACTCGTACCTTTGGAAGGATGTTGCTCTCTCGTGATTTTGGAAACGGCCACTCTCTCGTGATTTTTGGAACGCTTTCCTCCGCTGCGCACTCCTTGGACGCTCTCTTCCCCCACTGTTGCGCACTCCTTGCTGGCGACCACCGCTGTACCCCCCCCTCCGCTACGCGCTCCTTCGACGCTTTCTCCCGCTGCTGTACGCTCCCTCGCTACGCGCTCCATGGACGCTCTCTCCCGCTGCTGTACGCTTCCTCGGCTACGCGCGCCTTGGACGCTTTCTCCCGCTGCTGTACGCTCCGCCGCTACGCGCTCCATGGACGCTCTCTTTCGCTGCTGTATGCTCCCCTGCTACGCGCTCCTTGGACGCTCTTCCTGCACTGTATCCTCCAGCCATGCAGCTATGCGCTCCTTGCTTGCGAACGCACCCTGTTGTGGCGCTGACGCCTCCGGGTATGCCGGAAACACCAACCTTTGCCCGCGTTGTTCCTGCTGCCGAACGAACCCTGCTGCAGCGCTGGAAAAAAAAGTGGCTCCGGGTGGGCTTGAACCACCAACCTTTCGGTTAGCGTGCAAGCCAATAACGCCACGGAGGCTTATAGCAAAATTTATCAACACTCATAATTTCATAGTTGTAATTCATAGAACAGTCATGATTTTATAATTGTAATTCATGATTTCATGGATGCAATTCATGATTTCATAGTTGTAATTTATGATTTCATGGATGCAATTCATGATTTCATAGTTTTACTTCATAAAACAGTCATGATTTCATGAGTGCAATTCATGATTTCATAGTTGTAATTTATGATTTCATGGATGCAATTCATGATTTCATAGTTGTACTTCATGTAACAGTCATGATTTCATGAATGAAATTCATGATTTCATAGTTGTAATTTATGATTTCATGGATGCAATTCATGATTTCATAGTTGTACTTCATAAAAAAGTCATGATTTCATGAGTGCAATTCATGATTTCATAGTTGTACTTCATAAAAAAGCCATGATTTCTTGAGTGCAATTCATGATTTCATAGTTGTTATTTATGATTTCATGAATGCAATTCATGATTTCATAGTTGTAGTTCATGAAACAGTCATGATTTCATGAATGCAATTCTTGATTTCATAGTTGTAATTTATGATTTCATGGATGCAATTCATGATTTCATAGTTCATGAAACAGTCATGATTTCATGAATGCAATTCTTGATTTCATAGTTGTAATTTATGATTTCATGGATGCAATTCATGATTTCATAGTTGTAGTTCATGAAACAGTCATGATTTCATGAGTGCAAATCATGATTTCATAGTTCATGAAACAGTCATGATTTCATGAATGCAATTCTTGATTTCATAGTTGTAATTTATGATTTCATGGATGCAATTCATGATTTCATAGTTCATGAAACAGTCATGATTTCATGAATGCAATTCTTGATTTCATAGTTGTAGTTCATGAAACAGTCATGATTTCATGAATGCAATTCTTGATTTCATAGTTGTAGTTCATGAAACAGTCATGATTTCATGAATGCAATTCTTGATTTCATAGTTGTAATTTATGATTTCATGGATGCAATTCATGATTTCATAGTTGTAGTTCATGAAACAGTCATGATTTCATGAGTGCAATTCATGATTTCATAGTTGTAATTCATGATTTCATACTTGTAATTTATGATTTCATGGATGCAATTCTTGATTTCATAGTTGTAGTTCATGAAACAGTCATGATTCCATGAATGCAATTCTTGATTTCATTGTTGTAGTTCATGAAACAGTCATGATTTCATGAATGCAATTCTTGATTTCATTGTTGTAATTTATGATTTCATGGATGCAATTCATGATTTCATAGTTGTAGTTCATGAAACAGTCATGATTTCATGAATGCAATTCATGATTTCATAGATGTACTTCATGAAACAGTCATGATTACATGAGTGCAAATCATGATTTCATAGTTCATGAAACAGTCATGATTTCATGAGTGCAATTCATGATTTCATAGTTGTTATTTATGATTTCATGGATGCAATTCATGATTTCATAGTTGTAGTTCATGAAACAGTCATGATTTCATGAATGCAATTCTTGATTTCATAGTTGTAATTTATGATTTCATGGATGCAATTCATGATTTCATAGTTGTACTTCATGAAACAGTCGTGATTTCATGAGTGAAAATCATGATTTCATAGTTCATGAAACAGTCATGATTTCATGAATGCAATTCTTGATTTCATAGTTGTAATTTATGATTTCATGGATGCAATTCATGATTTCATAGTTGTACTTCATGAAAACGTCATGATTTCATGAGTGCAATTCATGATTTCATAGTTGTAGTTCATGAAACAGTCATGATTTCATGAATGCAATTCTTGATTTCATAGTTGTAATTTATGATTTCATGGATGCAATTAATGATTTCATAGTTGTACTTCATGAAACAATCATGATATCATGAGTGCAATTCATGATTTCATAGTTGTAATTCATGATTTCATACTTGTAATTTATGATTTCATGGATGCAATTCATGATTTCATAGTTGTACTTCATGAAACAGTCATGATTTCATGAGTGCAATTCATGATTTCATAGTTGTAATTTATGATTTCATGAGTGCAATTAATGATTTCATAGTTGTAATTCATGATTTCATGGATGCAATTCATGATTTCATAGTTGTACTTCATGAAACAATCATGATATCATGAGTGCAATTCATGATTTCATAGTTGTAATTCATGATTTCATACTTGTAATTTATGATTTCATGGATGCAATTCTTGATTTCATAGTTGTAATTTATGATTTCATGGATGCAATTAATGATTTCATAGTTGTACTTCATGAAACAATCATGATATCATGAGTGCAATTCATGATTTCATAGTTGTAATTCATGATTTCATACTTGTAATTTATGATTTCATGGATGCAATTCATGATTTCATAGTTGTACTTCATGAAACAGTCATGATTTCATGAGTGCAATTCATGATTTCATAGTTGTAATTTATGATTTCATGAGTGCAATTAATGATTTCATAGTTGTAATTCATGATTTCATGGATGCAATTCATGATTTCATAGTTGTACTTCATGAAACAATCATGATATCATGAGTGCAATTCATGATTTCATAGTTGTAATTCATGATTTCATACTTGTAATTTATGATTTCATGTATGAAATTCTTGATTTCATAGTTGTAATTTATGATTTCATGGATGCAATTAATGATTTCATAGTTGTACTTCATGAAACAATCATGATATCATGAGTGCAATTCATGATTTCATAGTTGTAATTCATGATTTCATACTTGTAATTTATGATTTCATGGATGCAATTCATGATTTCATAGTTGTACTTCATGAAACAGTCATGATTTCATGAGTGCAATTCATGATTTCATAGTTGTAATTTATGATTTCATGAGTGCAATTAATGATTTCATAGTTGTAATTCATGATTTCATGGATGCAATTCATGATTTCATAGTTGTACTTCATGAAACAATCATGATATCATGAGTGCAATTCATGATTTCATAGTTGTAATTCATGATTTCATACTTGTAATTTATGATTTCATGGATGCAATTCTTGATTTCATAGTTGTAATTTATGATTTCATGGATGCAATTAATGATTTCATAGTTGTACTTCATGAAACAATCATGATATCATGAGTGCAATTCATGATTTCATAGTTGTAATTCATGATTTCATACTTGTAATTTATGATTTCATGGATGCAATTCTTGATTTCATAGTTGTAGTTCATGAAACAGTCATGATTCCATGAATGCAATTCTTGATTTCATAGTTGTAGTTCATGAAACAGTCATGATTTCATGAATGCAATTCTTGATTTCATAGTTGTAATTTATGATTTCATGGATGCAATTCATGATTTCATAGTTGTACTTCATAAAAAAGTCATGATTTCATGAGTGCAATTCATGATTTCATAGTTGTACTTCATAAAAAAGCCATGATTTCTTGAGTGCAATTCATGATTTCATAGTTGTTATTTATGATTTCATGAATGCAATTCATGATTTCATAGTTGTAGTTCATGAAACAGCCATGATTTCATGAATGCAATTCTTGATTTCATAGTTGTAATTAATGATTTCATGGATGCAATTCATGATTTCATAGTTCATGAAACAGTCATGATTTCATGAATGCAATTCTTGATTTCATAGTTGTAATTTATGATTTCATGAATGCAATTCATGATTTCATAGTTGTAGTTCATGAAACAGTCATGATTTCATGAATGCAATTCTTGATTTCATAGTTGTAATTAATGATTTCATGAGTGCAAATCATGATTTCATCGTTCATGAAACAGTCATGATTTCATGAATGCAATTCTTGATTTCATAGTTGTAATTTATGATTTCATGGATGCAATTCATGATTTCATAGTTCATGAAACAGTCATGATTTCATGAATGCAATTCTTGATTTCATAGTTGTAGTTCATGAAACAGTCATGATTTCATGAATGCAATTCTTGATTTCATAGTTGTAGTTCATGAAACAGTCATGATTTCATGAATGCAATTCTTGATTTCATAGTTGTAATTTATGATTTCATGGATGCAATTCATGATTTCATAGTTGTAGTTCATGAAACAGTCATGATTTCATGAATGCAATTCATGATTTCATAGTTGTACTTCATGAAACAGTCATGATTTCATGAGTGCAAATCATGATTTCATAGTTCATGAAACAGTCATGATTTCATGAATGCAATTCTTGATTTCATAGTTGTAATTTATGATTTCATTTATGCAATTCATTATTTCATAGTTGTACTTCATGAAACAGTCATGATTTCATGAGTGCAATTCATGATTCCATAGTTGTAATTTATGATTTCATGGATGCATTTCATGATTTCATAGTTGTAGTTCATGAAACAGTCATGATTTCATGAATGCAATTCTTGATTTCATAGTTGTAATTTATGATTTCATGGATGCAATTCATGATTTCATAGTTGTACTTCATGAAACAGTCGTGATTTCATGAGTGCAAATCATGATTTCATAGTTCATGAAACAGTCATGATTTCATGAATGCAATTCTTGATTTCATAGTTGTAATTTATGATTTCATGGATGCAATTCATGATTTCATAGTTGTACTTCATGAAACAGTCATGATTTCATGAGTGCAATTCATGATTTCATAGTTGTAGTTCATGAAACAGTCATGATTTCATGAATGCAATTCTTGATTTCATAGTTGTAATTTATGATTTCATGGATGCAATTAATGATTTCATAGTTGTACTTCATGAAACAATCATGATATCATGAGTGCAATTCATGATTTCATAGTTGTAATTCATGATTTCATACTTGTAATTTATGATTTCATGGATGCAATTCATGATTTCATAGTTGTACTTCATGAAACAGTCATGATTTCATGAGTGCAATTCATGATTTCATAGTTGTAATTTATGATTTCATGAGTGCAATTAATGATTTCATAGTTGTAATTCATGATTTCATGGATGCAATTCATGATTTCATAGTTGTACTTCATGAAACAATCATGATATCATGAGTGCAATTCATGATTTCATAGTTGTAATTCATGATTTCATACTTGTAATTTATGATTTCATGGATGCAATTCTTGATTTCATAGTTGTAATTTATGATTTCATGGATGCAATTAATGATTTCATAGTTGTACTTCATGAAACAATCATGATATCATGAGTGCAATTCATGATTTCATAGTTGTAATTCATGATTTCATACTTGTAATTTATGATTTCATGGATGCAATTCTTGATTTCATAGTTGTAGTTCATGAAACAGTCATGATTCCATGAATGCAATTCTTGATTTCATTGTTGTAGTTCATGAAACAGTCATGATTTCATGAATGCAATTCTTGATTTCATTGTTGTAATTTATGATTTCATGGATGCAATTCATGATTTCATAGTTGTAGTTCATGAAACAGTCATGATTTCATGAATGCAATTCATGATTTCATAGATGTACTTCATGAAACAGTCATGATTACATGAGTGCAAATCATGATTTCATAGTTCATGAAACAGTCATGATTTCATGAGTGCAATTCATGATTTCATAGTTGTTATTTATGATTTCATGGATGCAATTCATGATTTCATAGTTGTAGTTCATGAAACAGTCATGATTTCATGAATGCAATTCTTGATTTCATAGTTGTAATTTATGATTTCATGGTTGCAATTCATGATTTCATAGTTGTACTTCATGAAACAGTCGTGATTTCATGAGTGCAAATCATGATTTCATAGTTCATGAAACAGTCATGATTTCATGAATGCAATTCTTGATTTCATAGTTGTAATTTATGATTTCATGGATGCAATTCATGATTTCATAGTTGTACTTCATGAAAACGTCATGATTTCATGAGTGCAATTCATGATTTCATAGTTGTAGTTCATGAAACAGTCATGATTTCATGAATGCAATTCTTGATTTCATAGTTGTAATTTATGATTTCATGGATGCAATTAATGATTTCATAGTTGTACTTCATGAAACAATCATGATATCATGAGTGCAATTCATGATTTCATAGTTGTAATTCATGATTTCATACTTGTAATTTATGATTTCATGGATGCAATTCATGATTTCATAGTTGTACTTCATGAAACAGTCATGATTTCATGAATGCAATTCATGATTTCATAGTTGTAATTTATGATTTCATGAGTGCAATCAATGATTTCATAGTTGTAATTCATGATTTCATGGATGCAATTCATGATTTCATAGTTGTACTTCATGAAACAATCATGATATCATGAGTGCAATTCATGATTTCATAGTTGTAATTCATGATTTCATACTTGTAATTTATGATTTCATGGATGCAATTCTTGATTTCATAGTTGTAATTTATGATTTCATGGATGCAATTAATGATTTCATAGTTGTACTTCATGAAACAATCATGATATCATGTGTGCAATTCATGATTTCATAGTTGTAATTCATGATTTCATACTTGTAATTTATGATTTCATGGATGCAATTCTTGATTTCATAGTTGTAGTTCATGAAACAGTCATGATTCCATGAATGCAATTCTTGATTTCATAGTTGTAGTTCATGAAACAGTCATGATTTAATGAATGCAATTCTTGATTTCATAGTTGTAATTTATGATTTCATTGATGCAATTCATGATTTCATAGTTGTAGTTCATGAAACAGTCATGATTTCATGAATGCAATTCATGATTTCATAGTTGTACTTCATGAAACAGTCATGATTACATGAGTGCAAATCATGATTTCATAGTTCATGAAACAGTCATGATTTCATGAATGCAATTCTTGATTTCATAATTGTAATTTATGATTTCATTTATGCAATTCATGATTTCATAGTTGTACTTCATGAAACAGTCATGATTTCATGAGTGCAATTCATGATTTCATAGTTGTTATTTATGATTCCATGGATGCAATTCATGATTTCATAGTTGTAGTTCATGAAACAGTCATGATTTCATGAATGCAATTCTTGATTTCATAGTTGTAATTTATGATTTCATGGATGCAATTCATGATTTCATAGTTGTACTTCATAAAAAAGTCATGATTTCATGAGTGCAATTCATGATTTCATAGTTGTACTTCATAAAAAAGCCATGATTTCTTGAGTGCAATTCATGATTTCATAGTTGTTATTTATGATTTCATGAATGCAATTCATGATTTCATAGTTGTAGTTCATGAAACAGTCATGATTTCATGAATGCAATTCTTGATTTCATAGTTGTAATTTATGATTTCATGGATGCAATTCATGATTTCATAGTTCATGAAACAGTCATGATTTCATGAATGCATTTCTTGATTTCATAGTTGTAATTTATGATTTCATGGATGCAATTCATGATTTCATAGTTGTAGTTCATGAAACAGTCATGATTTCATGAGTGCAAATCATGATTTCATAGTTCATGAAACAGTCATGATTTCATGAATGCAATTCTTGATTTCATAGTTGTAATTTATGATTTCATGGATGCAATTCATGATTTCATAGTTCATGAAACAGTCATGATTTCATGAATGCAATTCTTGATTTCATAGTTGTAGTTCATGAAACAGTCATGATTTCATGAATGCAATTCTTGATTTCATAGTTGTAATTTATGATTTCATGGATGCAATTAATGATTTCATAGTTGTACTTCATGAAACAATCATGATATCATGAGTGCAATTCATGATTTCATAGTTGTAATTCATGATTTCATACTTGTAATTTATGATTTCATGGATGCAATTCATGATTTCATAGTTGTACTTCATGAAACAGTCATGATTTCATGAGTGCAATTCATGATTTCATAGTTGTAATTTATGATTTCATGAGTGCAATCAATGATTTCATAGTTGTAATTCATGATTTCATGGATGCAATTCATGATTTCATAGTTGTACTTCATGAAACAATCATGATATCATGAGTGCAATTCATGATTTCATAGTTGTAATTCATGATTTCATACTTGTAATTTATGATTTCATGGATGCAATTCTTGATTTCATAGTTGTAATTTATGATTTCATGGATGCAATTCATGATTTCATAGTTGTACTTCATGAAACAGTCATGATTTCATGAGTGCAATTCATGATTTCATAGTTGTTATTTATGATTCCATGGATGCAATTCATGATTTCATAGTTGTAGTTCATGAAACAGTCATGATTTCATGAATGCAATTCTTGATTTCATAGTTGTAATTTATGATTTCATGGATGCAATTCATGATTTCATAGTTGTACTTCATAAAAAAGTCATGATTTCATGAGTGCAATTCATGATTTCATAGTTGTACTTCATAAAAAAGCCATGATTTCTTGAGTGCAATTCATGATTTCATAGTTGTTATTTATGATTTCATGAATGCAATTCATGATTTCATAGTTGTAGTTCATGAAACAGTCATGATTTCATGAATGCAATTCTTGATTTCATAGTTGTAATTTATGATTTCATGGATGCAATTCATGATTTCATAGTTCATGAAACAGTCATGATTTCATGAATGCATTTCTTGATTTCATAGTTGTAATTTATGATTTCATGGATGCAATTCATGATTTCATAGTTGTAGTTCATGAAACAGTCATGATTTCATGAGTGCAAATCATGATTTCATAGTTCATGAAACAGTCATGATTTCATGAATGCAATTCTTGATTTCATAGTTGTAATTTATGATTTCATGGATGCAATTCATGATTTCATAGTTCATGAAACAGTCATGATTTCATGAATGCAATTCTTGATTTCATAGTTGTAGTTCATGAAACAGTCATGATTTCATGAATGCAATTCTTGATTTCATAGTTGTAATTTATGATTTCATGGATGCAATTAATGATTTCATAGTTGTACTTCATGAAACAATCATGATATCATGAGTGCAATTCATGATTTCATAGTTGTAATTCATGATTTCATACTTGTAATTTATGATTTCATGGATGCAATTCATGATTTCATAGTTGTACTTCATGAAACAGTCATGATTTCATGAGTGCAATTCATGATTTCATAGTTGTAATTTATGATTTCATGAGTGCAATCAATGATTTCATAGTTGTAATTCATGATTTCATGGATGCAATTCATGATTTCATAGTTGTACTTCATGAAACAATCATGATATCATGAGTGCAATTCATGATTTCATAGTTGTAATTCATGATTTCATACTTGTAATTTATGATTTCATGGATGCAATTCTTGATTTCATAGTTGTAATTTATGATTTCATGGATGCAATTCATGATTTCATAGTTGTAGTTCATGAAACAGTCATGATTTCATGAATGCAATTCATGATTTCATAGTTGTACTTCATGAAACAGTCATGATTACATGAGTGCAAATCATGATTTCATAGTTCATGAAACAGTCATGATTTCATGAATGCAATTCTTGATTTCATAATTGTAATTTATGATTTCATTTATGCAATTCATGATTTCATAGTTGTACTTCATGAAACAATCATGATATCATGTGTGCAATTCATGATTTCATAGTTGTAATTCATGATTTCATACTTGTAATTTATGATTTGATGGATGCAATTCTTGATTTCATAGTTGTAGTTCATGAAACAGTCATGATTCCATGAATGCAATTCTTGATTTCATAGTTGTAGTTCATGAAACAGTCATGATTTCATGAATGCAATTCTTGATTTCATAGTTGTAATTTATGATTTCATGGATGCAATTCATGATTTCATAGTTGTAGTTCATGAAACAGTCATGATTTCATGAATGCAATTCATGATTTCATAGTTGTACTTCATGAAACAGTCATGATTACATGAGTGCAAATCATGATTTCATAGTTCATGAAACAGTCATGATTTCATGAATGCAATTCTTGATTTCATAATTGTAATTTATGATTTCATTTATGCAATTCATGATTTCATAGTTGTACTTCATGAAACAGTCATGATTTCATGAGTGCAATTCATGATTTCATAGTTGTTATTTATGATTCCATGGATGCAATTCATGATTTCATAGTTGTACTTCATGAAACAGTCATGATTTCATGAGTGCAATTCATGATTTCATAGTTGTAATTTATGATTTCATGAGTGCAATCAATGATTTCATAGTTGTAATTCATGATTTCATGGATGCAATTCATGATTTCATAGTTGTACTTCATGAAACAATCATGATATCATGAGTGCAATTCATGATTTCATAGTTGTAATTCATGATTTCATACTTGTAATTTATGATTTCATGGATAAAATTCTTGATTTCATAGTTGTAATTTATGATTTCATGGATGCAATTAATGATTTCATAGTTGTACTTCATGAAACAATCATGATATCATGTGTGCAATTCATGATTTCATAGTTGTAATTCATGATTTCATACTTGTAATTTATGATTTCATGGATAAAATTCTTGATTTCATAGTTGTAATTTATGATTTCATGGATGCAATTAATGATTTCATAGTTGTACTTCATGAAACAATCATGATATCATGTGTGCAATTCATGATTTCATAGTTGTAATTCATGATTTCATACTTGTAATTTATGATTTCATGAATGCAATTCTTGATTTCATGGTTGTAATTTATGATTTCATGGATGCAATTCATGATTTCATAGTTGTACTTCATGAAACAGTCATGATTTCATGAGTGCAATTCATGATTTCATAGTTGTAATTTATGATTTCATGAGTGCAATCAATGATTTCATAGTTGTAATTCATGATTTCATGTATGCAATTCATGATTTCATAGTTGTACTTCATGAAACAATCATGATATCATGAGTGCAATTCATGATTTCATAGTTGTAATTCATGATTTCATACTTGTAATTTATGATTTCATGGATGCAATTCTTGATTTCATAGTTGTAATTTATGATTTCATGGATGCAATTAATGATTTCATAGTTGTACTTCATGAAACAATCATGATATCATGAGTGCAATTCATGATTTCATAGTTGTAATTCATGATTTCATACTTGTAATTTATGATTTCATGGATGCAATTCTTGATTTCATAGTTGTAGTTCATGAAACAGTCATGATTCCATGAATGCAATTCTTGATTTCATAGTTGTAGTTCATGAAACAGTCATGATTTCATGAATGCAATTCTTGATTTCATAGTTGTAATTTATGATTTCATGGATGCAATTCATGATTTCATAGTTGTAGTTCATGAAACAGTCATGATTTCATGAATGCAATTCATGATTTCATAGTTGTACTTCATGAAACAGTCATGATTACATGAGTGCAAATCATGATTTCATAGTTCATGAAACAGTCATGATTTCATGAATGCAAGTCTTGATTTCATAATTGTAATTTATGATTTCATTTATGCAATTCATGATTTCATAGTTGTACTTCATGAAACAGTCATGATTTCATGAGTGCAATTCATGATTTCATAGTTGTTATTTATGATTCCATGGATGCAATTCATGATTTCATAGTTGTAGTTCATGAAACAGTCATGATTTCATGAATGCAATTCTTGATTTCATAGTTGTAATTTATGATTTCATGGATGCTATTCATGATTTCATAGTTGTACTTCATAAAAAAGTCATGATTTCATGAGTGCAATTCATGATTTCATAGTTGTACTTCATAAAAAAGCCATGATTTCTTGAGTGCAATTCATGATTTCATAGTTGTTATTTATGATTTCATGAATGCAATTCATGATTTCATAGTTGTAGTTCATGAAACAGTCATGATTTCATGAATGCAAATCATGATTTCATAGTTCATGAAACAGTCATGATTTCATGAATGCAATTCTTGATTTCATAGTTGTAATTTATGATTTCATGGATGCAATTCATGATTTCATAGTTGTAGTTCATGAAACAGTCATGATTTCATGAATGCAATTCTTGATTTCATAGTTGTAATTTATGATTTCATGGATGCAATTCATGATTTCATAGTTGTAGTTCATGAAACAGTCATGATTTCATGAGTGCAAATCATGATTTCATAGTTCATGAAACAGTCATGATTTCATGAATGCAATTCTTGATTTCATAGTTGTTATTTATGATTTCATGGATGCAATTCATGATTTCATAGTTGTAGTTCATGAAACAGTCATGATTTCATGAATGCAATTCTTGATTTCATAGTTGTAATTTATGATTTCATGGATGCAATTCATGATTTCATAGTTGTACTTCATGAAACAGTCGTGATTCCATGAGTGCAAATCATGATTTCATAGTTCATGAAACAGTCATGATTTCATGAATGCAATTCTTGATTTCATAGTTGTAATTTATGATTTCATGGATGCAATTCATGATTTCATAGTTGTACTTCATAAAAAAGTCATGATTTCATGAGTGCAATTCATGATTTCATAGTTGTACTTCATAAAAAAGCCATGATTTCTTGAGTGCAATTCATGATTTCATAGTTGTTATTTATGATTTCATGAATGCAATTCATGATTTCATAGTTGTAGTTCATGAAACAGTCATGATTTCATGAATGCAATTCTTGATTTCATAGTTGTAATTTATGATTTCATGGATGCAATTCATGATTTCATAGTTCATGAAACAGTCATGATTTCATGAATGCATTTCTTGATTTCATAGTTGTAATTTATGATTTCATGGATGCAATTCATGATTTCATAGTTGTAGTTCATGAAACAGTCATGATTTCATGAGTGCAAATCATGATTTCATAGTTCATGAAACAGTCATGATTTCATGAATGCAATTCTTGATTTCATAGTTGTAATTTATGATTTCATGGATGCAATTCATGATTTCATAGTTCATGAAACAGTCATGATTTCATGAATGCAATTCTTGATTTCATAGTTGTAGTTCATGAAACAGTCATGATTTCATGAATGCAATTCTTGATTTCATAGTTGTAATTTATGATTTCATGGATGCAATTAATGATTTCATAGTAGTACTTCATGAAACAATCATGATATCATGAGTGCAATTCATGATTTCATAGTTGTAATTCATGATTTCATACTTGTAATTTATGATTTCATGGATGCAATTCATGATTTCATAGTTGTACTTCATGAAACAGTCATGATTTCATGAGTGCAATTCATGATTTCATAGTTGTAATTTATGATTTCATGAGTGCAATCAATGATTTCATAGTTGTAATTCATGATTTCATGGATGCAATTCATGATTTCATAGTTGTACTTCATGAAACAATCATGATATCATGAGTGCAATTCATGATTTCATAGTTGTAATTCATGATTTCATACTTGTAATTTATGATTTCATGGATGCAATTCTTGATTTCATAGTTGTAATTTATGATTTCATGGATGCAATTCATGATTTCATAGTTGTAGTTCATGAAACAGTCATGATTTCATGAGTGCAATCAATGATTTCATAGTTGTAATTTATGATTTCATGGATGCAATTAATGATTTCATAGTTGTACTTCATGAAACAATCATGATATCATGAGTGCAATTCATGATTTCATAGTTGTAATTCATGATTTCATACTTGTAATTTATGATTTCATGGATGCAATTCATGATTTCATAGTTGTACTTCATGAAACAGTCATGATTTCATGAGTGCAATTCATGATTTCATAGTTGTAATTTATGATTTCATGAGTGCAATCAATGATTTCATAGTTGTAATTCATGATTTCATGGATGCAATTCATGATTTCATAGTTGTACTTCATGAAACAATCATGATATCATGTGTGCAATTCATGATTTCATAGTTGTAATTCATGATTTCATACTTGTAATTTATGATTTCATGGATGCAATTCTTGATTTCATAGTTGTAGTTCATGAAACAGTCATGATTCCATGAATGCAATTCTTGATTTCATAGTTGTAGTTCATGAAACAGTCATGATTTCATGAATGCAATTCTTGATTTCATAGTTGTAATTTATGATTTCATGGATGCAATTCATGATTTCATAGTTGTAGTTCATGAAACAGTCATGATTTCATGAATGCAATTCATGATTTCATAGTTGTACTTCATGAAACAGTCATGATTACATGAGTGCAAATCATGATTTCATAGTTCATGAAACAGTCATGATTTCATGAATGCAATTCTTGATTTCATAATTGTAATTTATGATTTCATTTATGCAATTCATGATTTCATAGTTGTACTTCATGAAACAGTCATGATTTCATGAGTGCAATTCATGATTTCATAGTTGTTATTTATGATTCCATGGATGCAATTCATGATTTCATAGTTGTACTTCATGAAACAGTCATGATTTCATGAGTGCAATTCATGATTTCATAGTTGTAATTTATGATTTCATGAGTGCAATCAATGATTTCATAGTTGTAATTCATGATTTCATGGATGCAATTCATGATTTCATAGTTGTACTTCATGAAACAATCATGATATCATGAGTGCAATTCATGATTTCATAGTTGTAATTCATGATTTCATACTTGTAATTTATGATTTCATGGATAAAATTCTTGATTTCATAGTTGTAATTTATGATTTCATGGATGCAATTAATGATTTCATAGTTGTACTTCATGAAACAATCATGATATCATGTGTGCAATTCATGATTTCATAGTTGTAATTCATGATTTCATACTTGTAATTTATGATTTCATGGATGCAATTCATGATTTCATAGTTGTACTTCATGAAACAGTCATGATTTCATGAGTGCAATTCATGATTTCATAGTTGTAATTTATGATTTCATGAGTGCAATCAATGATTTCATAGTTGTAATTCATGATTTCATGGATGCAATTCATGATTTCATAGTTGTACTTCATGAAACAATCATGATATCATGAGTGCAATTCATGATTTCATAGTTGTAATTCATGATTTCATACTTGTAATTTATGATTTCATGGATGCAATTCTTGATTTCATAGTTGTAATTTATGATTTCATGGATGCAATTCATGATTTCATAGTTGTAGTTCATGAAACAGTCATGATTTCATGAGTGCAATCAATGATTTCATAGTTGTAATTTATGATTTCATGGATGCAATTAATGATTTCATAGTTGTACTTCATGAAACAATCATGATATCATGAGTGCAATTCATGATTTCATAGTTGTAATTCATGATTTCATACTTGTAATTTATGATTTCATGGATGCAATTCATGATTTCATAGTTGTACTTCATGAAACAGTCATGATTTCATGAGTGCAATTCATGATTTCATAGTTGTAATTTATGATTTCATGAGTGCAATCAATGATTTCATAGTTGTAATTCATGATTTCATGGATGCAATTCATGATTTCATAGTTGTACTTCATGAAACAATCATGATATCATGTGTGCAATTCATGATTTCATAGTTGTAATTCATGATTTCATACTTGTAATTTATGATTTCATGGATGCAATTCTTGATTTCATAGTTGTAGTTCATGAAACAGTCATGATTCCATGAATGCAATTCTTGATTTCATAGTTGTAGTTCATGAAACAGTCATGATTTCATGAATGCAATTCTTGATTTCATAGTTGTAATTTATGATTTCATGGATGCAATTCATGATTTCATAGTTGTAGTTCATGAAACAGTCATGATTTCATGAATGCAATTCATGATTTCATAGTTGTACTTCATGAAACAGTCATGATTACATGAGTGCAAATCATGATTTCATAGTTCATGAAACAGTCATGATTTCATGAATGCAAGTCTTGATTTCATAATTGTAATTTATGATTTCATTTATGCAATTCATGATTTCATAGTTGTACTTCATGAAACAGTCATGATTTCATGAGTGCAATTCATGATTTCATAGTTGTTATTTATGATTCCATGGATGCAATTCATGATTTCATAGTTGTAGTTCATGAAACAGTCATGATTTCATGAATGCAATTCTTGATTTCATAGTTGTAATTTATGATTTCATGGATGCAATTCATGATTTCATAGTTGTACTTCATAAAAAAGTCATGATTTCATGAGTGCAATTCATGATTTCATAGTTGTACTTCATAAAAAAGCCATGATTTCTTGAGTGCAATTCATGATTTCATAGTTGTTATTTATGATTTCATGAATGCAATTCATGATTTCATAGTTGTAGTTCATGAAACAGTCATGATTTCATGAATGCAAATCATGATTTCATAGTTCATGAAACAGTCATGATTTCATGAATGCAATTCTTGATTTCATAGTTGTAATTTATGATTTCATGGATGCAATTCATGATTTCATAGTTGTAGTTCATGAAACAGTCATGATTTCATGAATGCAATTCTTGATTTCATAGTTGTAATTTATGATTTCATGGATGCAATTCATGATTTCATAGTTGTAGTTCATGAAACAGTCATGATTTCATGAGTGCAAATCATGATTTCATAGTTCATGAAACAGTCATGATTTCATGAATGCAATTCTTGATTTCATAGTTGTTATTTATGATTTCATGGATGCAATTCATGATTTCATAGTTGTAGTTCATGAAACAGTCATGATTTCATGAATGCAATTCTTGATTTCATAGTTGTAATTTATGATTTCATGGATGCAATTCATGATTTCATAGTTGTACTTCATGAAACAGTCGTGATTCCATGAGTGCAAATCATGATTTCATAGTTCATGAAACAGTCATGATTTCATGAATGCAATTCTTGATTTCATAGTTGTAATTTATGATTTCATGGATGCAATTCATGATTTCATAGTTGTACTTCATAAAAAAGTCATGATTTCATGAGTGCAATTCATGATTTCATAGTTGTACTTCATAAAAAAGCCATGATTTCTTGAGTGCAATTCATGATTTCATAGTTGTTATTTATGATTTCATGAATGCAATTCATGATTTCATAGTTGTAGTTCATGAAACAGTCATGATTTCATGAATGCAATTCTTGATTTCATAGTTGTAATTTATGATTTCATGGATGCAATTCATGATTTCATAGTTCATGAAACAGTCATGATTTCATGAATGCATTTCTTGATTTCATAGTTGTAATTTATGATTTCATGGATGCAATTCATGATTTCATAGTTGTAGTTCATGAAACAGTCATGATTTCATGAGTGCAAATCATGATTTCATAGTTCATGAAACAGTCATGATTTCATGAATGCAATTCTTGATTTCATAGTTGTAATTTATGATTTCATGGATGCAATTCATGATTTCATAGTTCATGAAACAGTCATGATTTCATGAATGCAATTCTTGATTTCATAGTTGTAGTTCATGAAACAGTCATGATTTCATGAATGCAATTCTTGATTTCATAGTTGTAATTTATGATTTCATGGATGCAATTAATGATTTCATAGTTGTACTTCATGAAACAATCATGATATCATGAGTGCAATTCATGATTTCATAGTTGTAATTCATGATTTCATACTTGTAATTTATGATTTCATGGATGCAATTCATGATTTCATAGTTGTACTTCATGAAACAGTCATGATTTCATGAGTGCAATTCATGATTTCATAGTTGTAATTTATGATTTCATGAGTGCAATCAATGATTTCATAGTTGTAATTCATGATTTCATGGATGCAATTCATGATTTCATAGTTGTACTTCATGAAACAATCATGATATCATGAGTGCAATTCATGATTTCATAGTTGTAATTCATGATTTCATACTTGTAATTTATGATTTCATGGATGCAATTCTTGATTTCATAGTTGTAATTTATGATTTCATGGATGCAATTCATGATTTCATAGTTGTAGTTCATGAAACAGTCATGATTTCATGAGTGCAATCAATGATTTCATAGTTGTAATTTATGATTTCATGGATGCAATTAATGATTTCATAGTTGTACTTCATGAAACAATCATGATATCATGAGTGCAATTCATGATTTCATAGTTGTAATTCATGATTTCATACTTGTAATTTATGATTTCATGGATGCAATTCATGATTTCATAGTTGTACTTCATGAAACAGTCATGATTTCATGAGTGCAATTCATGATTTCATAGTTGTAATTTATGATTTCATGAGTGCAATCAATGATTTCATAGTTGTAATTCATGATTTCATGGATGCAATTCATGATTTCATAGTTGTACTTCATGAAACAATCATGATATCATGTGTGCAATTCATGATTTCATAGTTGTAATTCATGATTTCATACTTGTAATTTATGATTTCATGGATGCAATTCTTGATTTCATAGTTGTAGTTCATGAAACAGTCATGATTCCATGAATGCAATTCTTGATTTCATAGTTGTAGTTCATGAAACAGTCATGATTTCATGAATGCAATTCTTGATTTCATAGTTGTAATTTATGATTTCATGGATGCAATTCATGATTTCATAGTTGTAGTTCATGAAACAGTCATGATTTCATGAATGCAATTCATGATTTCATAGTTGTACTTCATGAAACAGTCATGATTACATGAGTGCAAATCATGATTTCATAGTTCATGAAACAGTCATGATTTCATGAATGCAATTCTTGATTTCATAATTGTAATTTATGATTTCATTTATGCAATTCATGATTTCATAGTTGTACTTCATGAAACAGTCATGATTTCATGAGTGCAATTCATGATTTCATAGTTGTTATTTATGATTCCATGGATGCAATTCATGATTTCATAGTTGTACTTCATGAAACAGTCATGATTTCATGAGTGCAATTCATGATTTCATAGTTGTAATTTATGATTTCATGAGTGCAATCAATGATTTCATAGTTGTAATTCATGATTTCATGGATGCAATTCATGATTTCATAGTTGTACTTCATGAAACAATCATGATATCATGAGTGCAATTCATGATTTCATAGTTGTAATTCATGATTTCATACTTGTAATTTATGATTTCATGGATAAAATTCTTGATTTCATAGTTGTAATTTATGATTTCATGGATGCAATTAATGATTTCATAGTTGTACTTCATGAAACAATCATGATATCATGTGTGCAATTCATGATTTCATAGTTGTAATTCATGATTTCATACTTGTAATTTATGATTTCATGGATGCAATTCTTGATTTCATAGTTGTAGTTCATGAAACAGTCATGATTCCATGAATGCAATTCTTGATTTCATAGTTGTAGTTCATGAAACAGTCATGATTTCATGAATGCAATTCTTGATTTCATAGTTGTAATTTATGATTTCATGGATGCAATTCATGATTTCATAGTTGTAGTTCATGAAACAGTCATGATTTCATGAATGCAATTCATGATTTCATAGTTGTACTTCATGAAACAGTCATGATTTCATGAGTGCAAATCATGATTTCATAGTTCATGAAACAGTCATGATTTCATGAATGCAATTCTTGATTTCATAGTTGTAATTTATGATTTCATTTATGCAATTCATTATTTCATAGTTGTACTTCATGAAACAGTCATGATTTCATGAGTGCAATTCATGATTTCATAGTTGTAATTTATGATTTCATGGATGCATTTCATGATTTCATAGTTGTAGTTCATGAAACAGTCATGATTTCATGAATGCAATTCTTGATTTCATAGTTGTAATTTATGATTTCATGGATGCAATTCATGATTTCATAGTTGTACTTCATGAAACAGTCGTGATTTCATGAGTGCAAATCATGATTTCATAGTTCATGAAACAGTCATGATTTCATGAATGCAATTCTTGATTTCATAGTTGTAATTTATGATTTCATGGATGCAATTCATGATTTCATAGTTGTACTTCATGAAACAGTCATGATTTCATGAGTGCAATTCATGATTTCATAGTTGTAGTTCATGAAACAGTCATGATTTCATGAATGCAATTCTTGATTTCATAGTTGTAATTTATGAATTCATGGATGCAATTAATGATTTCATAGTTGTACTTCATGAAACAATCATGATATCATGAGTGCAATTCATGATTTCATAGTTGTAATTCATGATTTCATACTTGTAATTTATGATTTCATGGATGCAATTCATGATTTCATAGTTGTACTTCATGAAACAGTCATGATTTCATGAGTGCAATTCATGATTTCATAGTTGTAATTTATGATTTCATGAGTGCAATTAATGATTTCATAGTTGTAATTCATGATTTCATGGATGCAATTCATGATTTCATAGTTGTACTTCATGAAACAATCATGATATCATGAGTGCAATTCATGATTTCATAGTTGTAATTCATGATTTCATACTTGTAATTTATGATTTCATGGATGCAATTCTTGATTTCATAGTTGTAATTTATGATTTCATGGATGCAATTAATGATTTCATAGTTGTACTTCATGAAACAATCATGATATCATGAGTGCAATTCATGATTTCATAGTTGTAATTCATGATTTCATACTTGTAATTTATGATTTCATGGATGCAATTCTTGATTTCATAGTTGTAGTTCATGAAACAGTCATGATTCCATGAATGCAATTCTTGATTTCATTGTTGTAGTTCATGAAACAGTCATGATTTCATGAATGCAATTCTTGATTTCATTGTTGTAATTTATGATTTCATGGATGCAATTCATGATTTCATAGTTGTAGTTCATGAAACAGTCATGATTTCATGAATGCAATTCATGATTTCATAGATGTACTTCATGAAACAGTCATGATTACATGAGTGCAAATCATGATTTCATAGTTCATGAAACAGTCATGATTTCATGAGTGCAATTCATGATTTCATAGTTGTTATTTATGATTTCATGGATGCAATTCATGATTTCATAGTTGTAGTTCATGAAACAGTCATGATTTCATGAATGCAATTCTTGATTTCATAGTTGTAATTTATGATTTCATGGTTGCAATTCATGATTTCATAGTTGTACTTCATGAAACAGTCGTGATTTCATGAGTGCAAATCATGATTTCATAGTTCATGAAACAGTCATGATTTCATGAATGCAATTCTTGATTTCATAGTTGTAATTTATGATTTCATGGATGCAATTCATGATTTCATAGTTGTACTTCATGAAAACGTCATGATTTCATGAGTGCAATTCATGATTTCATAGTTGTAGTTCATGAAACAGTCATGATTTCATGAATGCAATTCTTGATTTCATAGTTGTAATTTATGATTTCATGGATGCAATTAATGATTTCATAGTTGTACTTCATGAAACAATCATGATATCATGAGTGCAATTCATGATTTCATAGTTGTAATTCATGATTTCATACTTGTAATTTATGATTTCATGGATGCAATTCATGATTTCATAGTTGTACTTCATGAAACAGTCATGATTTCATGAGTGCAATTCATGATTTCATAGTTGTAATTTATGATTTCATGAGTGCAATCAATGATTTCATAGTTGTAATTCATGATTTCATGGATGCAATTCATGATTTCATAGTTGTACTTCATGAAACAATCATGATATCATGAGTGCAATTCATGATTTCATAGTTGTAATTCATGATTTCATACTTGTAATTTATGATTTCATGGATGCAATTCTTGATTTCATAGTTGTAATTTATGATTTCATGGATGCAATTAATGATTTCATAGTTGTACTTCATGAAACAGTCATGATATCATGTGTGCAATTCATGATTTCATAGTTGTAATTCATGATTTCATACTTGTAATTTGTGATTTCATGGATGCAATTCTTGATTTCATAGTTGTAGTTCATGAAACAGTCATGATTCCATGAATGCAATTCTTGATTTCATAGTTGTAGTTCATGAAACAGTCATGATTTAATGAATGCAATTCTTGATTTCATAGTTGTAATTTATGATTTCATTGATGCAATTCATGATTTCATAGTTGTAGTTCATGAAACAGTCATGATTTCATGAATGCAATTCATGATTTCATAGTTGTACTTCATGAAACAGTCATGATTACATGAGTGCAAATCATGATTTCATAGTTCATGAAACAGTCATGATTTCATGAATGCAATTCTTGATTTCATAATTGTAATTTATGATTTCATTTATGCAATTCATGATTTCATAGTTGTACTTCATGAAACAGTCATGATTTCATGAGTGCAATTCATGATTTCATAGTTGTTATTTATGATTCCATGGATGCAATTCATGATTTCATAGTTGTAGTTCATGAAACAGTCATGATTTCATGAATGCAATTCTTGATTTCATAGTTGTAATTTATGATTTCATGGATGCAATTCATGATTTCATAGTTGTACTTCATAAAAAAAACATGATTTCATGAGTGCAATTCATGATTTCATAGTTGTACTTCATAAAAAAGCCATGATTTCTTGAGTGCAATTCATGATTTCATAGTTGTTATTTATGATTTCATGAATGCAATTCATGATTTCATAGTTGTAGTTCATGAAACAGTCATGATTTCATGAATGCAATTCTTGATTTCATAGTTGTAATTTATGATTTCATGGATGCAATTCATGATTTCATAGTTCATGAAACAGTCTTGATTTCATGAATGCATTTCTTGATTTCATAGTTGTAATTTATGATTTCATGGATGCAATTCATGATTTCATAGTTGTAGTTCATGAAACAGTCATGATTTCATGAGTGCAATTCATGATTTCATAGTTGTACTTCATAAAAAAGCCATGATTTCTTGAGTGCAATTCATGATTTCATAGTTGTTATTTATGATTTCATGAATGCAATTCATGATTTCATAGTTGTACTTCATGAAACAATCATGATATCATGAGTGCAATTCATGATTTCATAGTTGTAATTCATGATTTCATACTTGTAATTTATGATTTCATGGATGCAATTCATGATTTCATAGTTGTACTTCATGAAACAGTCATGATTTCATGAGTGCAATTCATGATTTCATAGTTGTAATTTATGATTTCATGAGTGCAATCAATGATTTCATAGTTGTAATTCATGATTTCATGGATGCAATTCATGATTTCATAGTTGTACTTCATGAAACAATCATGATATCATGAGTGCAATTCATGATTTCATAGTTGTAATTCATGATTTCATACTTGTAATTTATGATTTCATGGATGCAATTCTTGATTTCATAGTTGTAATTTATGATTTCATGGATGCAATTCATGATTTCATAGTTGTAGTTCATGAAACAGTCATGATTTCATGAATGCAATTCATGATTTCATAGTTGTACTTCATGAAACAGTCATGATTACATGAGTGCAAATCATGATTTCATAGTTCATGAAACAGTCATGATTTCATGAATGCAATTCTTGATTTCATAATTGTAATTTATGATTTCATTTATGCAATTCATGATTTCATAGTTGTACTTCATGAAACAATCATGATATCATGTGTGCAATTCATGATTTCATAGTTGTAATTCATGATTTCATACTTGTAATTTATGATTTGATGGATGCAATTCTTGATTTCATAGTTGTAGTTCATGAAACAGTCATGATTCCATGAATGCAATTCTTGATTTCATAGTTGTAGTTCATGAAACAGTCATGATTTCATGAATGCAATTCTTGATTTCATAGTTGTAATTTATGATTTCATGGATGCAATTCATGATTTCATAGTTGTAGTTCATGAAACAGTCATGATTTCATGAATGCAATTCATGATTTCATAGTTGTACTTCATTAAACAGTCATGATTACATGAGTGCAAATCATGATTTCATAGTTCATGAAACAGTCATGATTTCATGAATGCAATTCTTGATTTCATAATTGTAATTTATGATTTCATTTATGCAATTCATGATTTCATAGTTGTACTTCATGAAACAGTCATGATTTCATGAGTGCAATTCATGATTTCATAGTTGTTATTTATGATTCCATGGATGCAATTCATGATTTCATAGTTGTACTTCATGAAACAGTCATGATTTCATGAGTGCAATTCATGATTTCATAGTTGTAATTTATGATTTCATGAGTGCAATCAATGATTTCATAGTTGTAATTCATGATTTCATGGATGCAATTCATGATTTCATAGTTGTACTTCATGAAACAATCATGATATCATGAGTGCAATTCATGATTTCATAGTTGTAATTCATGATTTCATACTTGTAATTTATGATTTCATGGATAAAATTCTTGATTTCATAGTTGTAATTTATGATTTCATGGATGCAATTAATGATTTCATAGTTGTACTTCATGAAACAATCATGATATCATGTGTGCAATTCATGATTTCATAGTTGTAATTCATGATTTCATACTTGTAATTTATGATTTCATGGATAAAATTCTTGATTTCATAGTTGTAATTTATGATTTCATGGATGCAATTAATGATTTCATAGTTGTACTTCATGAAACAATCATGATATCATGTGTGCAATTCATGATTTCATAGTTGTAATTCATGATTTCATACTTGTAATTTATGATTTCATGAATGCAATTCTTGATTTCATGGTTGTAATTTATGATTTCATGGATGCAATTCATGATTTCATAGTTGTACTTCATGAAACAGTCATGATTTCATGAGTGCAATTCATGATTTCATAGTTGTAATTTATGATTTCATGAGTGCAATCAATGATTTCATAGTTGTAATTCATGATTTCATGTATGCAATTCATGATTTCATAGTTGTACTTCATGAAACAATCATGATATCATGAGTGCAATTCATGATTTCATAGTTGTAATTCATGATCTCATACTTGTAATTTATGATTTCATGGATGCAATTCTTGATTTCATAGTTGTAATTTATGATTTCATGGATGCAATTAATGATTTCATAGTTGTACTTCATGAAACAATCATGATATCATGAGTGCAATTCATGATTTCATAGTTGTAATTCATGATTTCATACTTGTAATTTATGATTTCATGGATGCAATTCTTGATTTCATAGTTGTAGTTCATGAAACAGTCATGATTCCATGAATGCAATTCTTGATTTCATAGTTGTAGTTCATGAAACAGTCATGATTTCATGAATGCAATTCTTGATTTCATAGTTGTAATTTATGATTTCATGGATGCAATTCATGATTTCATAGTTGTAGTTCATGAAACAGTCATGATTTCATGAATGCAATTCATGATTTCATAGTTGTACTTCATGAAACAGTCATGATTACATGAGTGCAAATCATGATTTCATAGTTCATGAAACAGTCATGATTTCATGAATGCAAGTCTTGATTTCATAATTGTAATTTATGATTTCATTTATGCAATTCATGATTTCATAGTTGTACTTCATGAAACAGTCATGATTTCATGAGTGCAATTCATGATTTCATAGTTGTTATTTATGATTCCATGGATGCAATTCATGATTTCATAGTTGTAGTTCATGAAACAGTCATGATTTCATGAATGCAATTCTTGATTTCATAGTTGTAATTTATGATTTCATGGATGCAATTAATGATTTCATAGTTGTACTTCATGAAACAATCATGATATCATGTGTGCAATTCATGATTTCATAGTTGTAATTCATGATTTCATACTTGTAATTTATGATTTCATGGATGCAATTCATGATTTCATAGTTGTACTTCATGAAACAGTCATGATTTCATGAGTGCAATTCATGATTTCATAGTTGTAATTTATGATTTCATGAGTGCAATCAATGATTTCATAGTTGTAATTCATGATTTCATGGATGCAATTCATGATTTCATAGTTGTACTTCATGAAACAATCATGATATCATGAGTGCAATTCATGATTTCATAGTTGTAATTCATGATTTCATACTTGTAATTTATGATTTCATGGATGCAATTCTTGATTTCATAGTTGTAATTTATGATTTCATGGATGCAATTCATGATTTCATAGTTGTAGTTCATGAAACAGTCATGATTTCATGAGTGCAATCAATGATTTCATAGTTGTAATTTATGATTTCATGGATGCAATTAATGATTTCATAGTTGTACTTCATGAAACAATCATGATATCATGAGTGCAATTCATGATTTCATAGTTGTAATTCATGATTTCATACTTGTAATTTATGATTTCATGGATGCAATTCATGATTTCATAGTTGTACTTCATGAAACAGTCATGATTTCATGAGTGCAATTCATGATTTCATAGTTGTAATTTATGATTTCATGAGTGCAATCAATGATTTCATAGTTGTAATTCATGATTTCATGGATGCAATTCATGATTTCATAGTTGTACTTCATGAAACAATCATGATATCATGTGTGCAATTCATGATTTCATAGTTGTAATTCATGATTTCATACTTGTAATTTATGATTTCATGGATGCAATTCTTGATTTCATAGTTGTAGTTCATGAAACAGTCATGATTCCATGAATGCAATTCTTGATTTCATAGTTGTAGTTCATGAAACAGTCATGATTTCATGAATGCAATTCTTGATTTCATAGTTGTAATTTATGATTTCATGGATGCAATTCATGATTTCATAGTTGTAGTTCATGAAACAGTCATGATTTCATGAATGCAATTCATGATTTCATAGTTGTACTTCATGAAACAGTCATGATTACATGAGTGCAAATCATGATTTCATAGTTCATGAAACAGTCATGATTTCATGAATGCAAGTCTTGATTTCATAATTGTAATTTATGATTTCATTTATGCAATTCATGATTTCATAGTTGTACTTCATGAAACAGTCATGATTTCATGAGTGCAATTCATGATTTCATAGTTGTTATTTATGATTCCATGGATGCAATTCATGATTTCATAGTTGTAGTTCATGAAACAGTCATGATTTCATGAATGCAATTCTTGATTTCATAGTTGTAATTTATGATTTCATGGATGCAATTCATGATTTCATAGTTGTACTTCATAAAAAAGTCATGATTTCATGAGTGCAATTCATGATTTCATAGTTGTACTTCATAAAAAAGCCATGATTTCTTGAGTGCAATTCATGATTTCATAGTTGTTATTTATGATTTCATGAATGCAATTCATGATTTCATAGTTGTAGTTCATGAAACAGTCATGATTTCATGAATGCAAATCATGATTTCATAGTTCATGAAACAGTCATGATTTCATGAATGCAATTCTTGATTTCATAGTTGTAATTTATGATTTCATGGATGCAATTCATGATTTCATAGTTGTAGTTCATGAAACAGTCATGATTTCATGAATGCAATTCTTGATTTCATAGTTGTAATTTATGATTTCATGGATGCAATTCATGATTTCATAGTTGTAGTTCATGAAACAGTCATGATTTCATGAGTGCAAATCATGATTTCATAGTTCATGAAACAGTCATGATTTCATGAATGCAATTCTTGATTTCATAGTTGTTATTTATGATTTCATGGATGCAATTCATGATTTCATAGTTGTAGTTCATGAAACAGTCATGATTTCATGAATGCAATTCTTGATTTCATAGTTGTAATTTATGATTTCATGGATGCAATTCATGATTTCATAGTTGTACTTCATGAAACAGTCGTGATTCCATGAGTGCAAATCATGATTTCATAGTTCATGAAACAGTCATGATTTCATGAATGCAATTCTTGATTTCATAGTTGTAATTTATGATTTCATGGATGCAATTCATGATTTCATAGTTGTACTTCATGAAACAGTCATGATTTCATGAGTGCAATTCATGATTTCATAGTTGTTATTTATGATTTCATGGATGCAATTCATGATTTCATAGTTGTAGTTCATGAAACAGTCATGATTTCATGAATGCAATTCTTGATTTCATAGTTGTAATTTATGATTTCATGGATGCAATTCATGATTTCATAGTTGTACTTCATGAAACAGTCGTGATTCCATGAGTGCAAATCATGATTTCATAGTTCATGAAACAGTCATGATTTCATGAATGCAATTCTTGATTTCATAGTTGTAATTTATGATTTCATGGATGCAATTCATGATTTCATAGTTGTACTTCATAAAAAAGTCATGATTTCATGAGTGCAATTCATGATTTCATAGTTGTACTTCATAAAAAAGCCATGATTTCTTGAGTGCAATTCATGATTTCATAGTTGTTATTTATGATTTCATGAATGCAATTCATGATTTCATAGTTGTAGTTCATGAAACAGTCATGATTTCATGAATGCAATTCTTGATTTCATAGTTGTAATTTATGATTTCATGGATGCAATTCATGATTTCATAGTTCATGAAACAGTCATGATTTCATGAATGCATTTCTTGATTTCATAGTTGTAATTTATGATTTCATGGATGCAATTCATGATTTCATAGTTGTAGTTCATGAAACAGTCATGATTTCATGAGTGCAAATCATGATTTCATAGTTCATGAAACAGTCATGATTTCATGAATGCAATTCTTGATTTCATAGTTGTAATTTATGATTTCATGGATGCAATTCATGATTTCATAGTTCATGAAACAGTCATGATTTCATGAATGCAATTCTTGATTTCATAGTTGTAGTTCATGAAACAGTCATGATTTCATGAATGCAATTCTTGATTTCATAGTTGTAATTTATGATTTCATGGATGCAATTAATGATTTCATAGTTGTACTTCATGAAACAATCATGATATCATGAGTGCAATTCATGATTTCATAGTTGTAATTCATGATTTCATACTTGTAATTTATGATTTCATGGATGCAATTCATGATTTCATAGTTGTACTTCATGAAACAGTCATGATTTCATGAGTGCAATTCATGATTTCATAGTTGTAATTTATGATTTCATGAGTGCAATCAATGATTTCATAGTTGTAATTCATGATTTCATGGATGCAATTCATGATTTCATAGTTGTACTTCATGAAACAATCATGATATCATGAGTGCAATTCATGATTTCATAGTTGTAATTCATGATTTCATACTTGTAATTTATGATTTCATGGATGCAATTCTTGATTTCATAGTTGTAATTTATGATTTCATGGATGCAATTCATGATTTCATAGTTGTAGTTCATGAAACAGTCATGATTTCATGAATGCAATTCATGATTTCATAGTTGTACTTCATGAAACAGTCATGATTTCATGAGTGCAAATCATGATTTCATAGTTGTAATTTATGATTTCATGAGTGCAATCAATGATTTCATAGTTGTAATTCATGATTTCATGGATGCAATTCATGATTTCATAGTTGTACTTCATGAAACAATCATGATATCATGTGTGCAATTCATGATTTCATAGTTGTAATTCATGATTTCATACTTGTAATTTATGATTTCATGGATGCAATTCTTGATTTCATAGTTGTAGTTCATGAAACAGTCATGATTCCATGAATGCAATTCTTGATTTCATAGTTGTAGTTCATGAAACAGTCATGATTTCATGAATGCAATTCTTGATTTCATAGTTGTAATTTATGATTTCATGGATGCAATTCATGATTTCATAGTTGTAGTTCATGAAACAGTCATGATTTCATGAATGCAATTCATGATTTCATAGTTGTACTTCATGAAACAGTCATGATTACATGAGTGCAAATCATGATTTCATAGTTCATGAAACAGTCATGATTTCATGAATGCAATTCTTGATTTCATAATTGTAATTTATGATTTCATTTATGCAATTCATGATTTCATAGTTGTACTTCATGAAACAGTCATGATTTCATGAGTGCAATTCATGATTTCATAGTTGTTATTTATGATTCCATGGATGCAATTCATGATTTCATAGTTGTACTTCATGAAACAGTCATGATTTCATGAGTGCAATTCATGATTTCATAGTTGTAATTTATGATTTCATGAGTGCAATCAATGATTTCATAGTTGTAATTCATGATTTCATGGATGCAATTCATGATTTCATAGTTGTACTTCATGAAACAATCATGATATCATGAGTGCAATTCATGATTTCATAGTTGTAATTCATGATTTCATACTTGTAATTTATGATTTCATGGATAAAATTCTTGATTTCATAGTTGTAATTTATGATTTCATGGATGCAATTAATGATTTCATAGTTGTACTTCATGAAACAATCATGATATCATGTGTGCAATTCATGATTTCATAGTTGTAATTCATGATTTCATACTTGTAATTTATGATTTCATGGATGCAATTCTTGATTTCATAGTTGTAGTTCATGAAACAGTCATGATTCCATGAATGCAATTCTTGATTTCATAGTTGTAGTTCATGAAACAGTCATGATTTCATGAATGCAATTCTTGATTTCATAGTTGTAATTTATGATTTCATGGATGCAATTCATGATTTCATAGTTGTAGTTCATGAAACAGTCATGATTTCATGAATGCAATTCATGATTTCATAGTTGTACTTCATGAAACAGTCATGATTACATGAGTGCAAATCATGATTTCATAGTTCATGAAACAGTCATGATTTCATGAATGCAATTCTTGATTTCATAATTGTAATTTATGATTTCATTTATGCAATTCATGATTTCATAGTTGTACTTCATGAAACAGTCATGATTTCATGAGTGCAATTCATGATTTCATAGTTGTTATTTATGATTCCATGGATGCAATTCATGATTTCATAGTTGTAGTTCATGAAACAGTCATGATTTCATGAATGCAATTCTTGATTTCATAGTTGTAATTTATGATTTCATGGATGCAATTCATGATTTCATAGTTGTACTTCATAAAAAAGTCATGATTTCATGAGTGCAATTCATGATTTCATAGTTGTACTTCATAAAAAGCCATGATTTCTTGAGTGCAATTCATGATTTCATAGTTGTTATTTATGATTTCATGAATGCAATTCATGATTTCATAGTTGTAGTTCATGAAACAGTCATGATTTCATGAATGCAATTCTTGATTTCATAGTTGTAATTTATGATTTCATGGATGCAATTCATGATTTTATAGTTCATGAAACAGTCATGATTTCATGAATGCAATTCTTGATTTCATAGTTGTAATTTATGATTTCATGGATGCAATTCATGATTTCATAGTTGTAGTTCATGAAACAGTCATGATTTCATGAGTGCAAATCATGATTTCATAGTTCATGAAACAGTCATGATTTCATGAATGCAATTCTTGATTTCATAGTTGTAATTTATGATTTCATGGATGCAATTCATGATTTCATAGTTCATGAAACAGTCATGATTTCATGAATGCAATTCTTGATTTCATAGTTGTAGTTCATGAAACAGTCATGATTTCATGAATGCAATTCCTGATTTCATAGTTGTAGTTCATGAAACAGTCATGATTTCATGAATGCAATTCATGATTTCATAGTTGTACTTCATGAAACAGTCATGATTTCATGAGTGCAAATCATGATTTCATAGTTCATGAAACAGTCATGATTTCATGAATGCAATTCTTGATTTCATAGTTGTAGTTCATGAAACAGTCATGATTTCATGAATGCAATTCTTGATTTCATAGTTGTAATTTATGATTTCATGGATGCAATTAATGATTTCATAGTTGTACTTCATGAAACAATCATGATATCATGAGTGCAATTCATGATTTCATAGTTGTAATTCATGATTTCATACTTGTAATTTATGATTTCATTTATGCAATTCATGATTTCATAGTTGTACTTCATGAAACAGTCATGATTTCATGAGTGCAATTCATGATTTCATAGTTGTTATTTATGATTTCATGGATGCAAATGGTGATTTCATAGTTGTAGTTCATGAAACAGTCATGATTTCATGAATGCAATTCTTGATTTCATAGTTGTAATTTATGATTTCATGGATGCAATTCATGATTTCATAGTTGTACTTCATGAAACAGTCGTGATTTCATGAGTGCAAATCATGATTTCATAGTTCATGAAACAGTCATGATTTCATGAATGCAATTCTTGATTTCATAGTTGTAATTTATGATTTCATGGATGCAATTCATGATTTCATAGTTGTACTTCATGAAACAGTCATGATTTCATGAGTGCAATTCATGATTTCATAGTTGTAATTCATGATTTCATGTATGCAATTCATGATTTCATAGTTGTACTTCATGAAACAATCATGATATCATGAGTGCAATTCATGATTTCATAGTTGTAATTCATGATTTCATACTTGTAATTTATGATTTCATGGATGCAATTCTTGATTTCATAGTTGTAATTTATGATTTCATGGATGCAATTCATGATTTCATAGTTGTAGTTCATAAAACAGTCATGATTTCATGAATGCAATTCATGATTTCATAGTTGTACTTCATGAAACAGTCATGATTACATGAGTGCAAATCATGATTTCATAGTTCATGAAACAGTCATGATTTCATGAATGCAATTCTTGATTTCATAATTGTAATTTATGATTTCATTTATGCAATTCATGATTTCATAGTTGTACTTCATGAAACAATCATGATATCATGTGTGCAATTCATGATTTCATAGTTGTAATTCATGATTTCATACTTGTAATTTATGATTTCATGGATGCAATTCTTGATTTCATAGTTGTAGTTCATGAAACAGTCATGATTCCATGAATGCAATACTTGATTTCATAGTTGTAGTTCATGAAACAGTCATGATTTCATGAATGCAATTCTTGATTTCATAGTTGTAATTTATGATTTCATGGATGCAATTCATGATTTCATAGTTGTAGTTCATGAAACAGTCATGATTTCATGAATGCAATTCATGATTTCATAGTTGTACTTCATGAAACAGTCATGATTACATGAGTGCAAATCATGATTTCATAGTTCATGAAACAGTCATGATTTCATGAATGCAATTCTTGATTTCATAATTGTAATTTATGATTTCATTTATGCAATTCATGATTTCATAGTTGTACTTCATGAAACAGTCATGATTTCATGAGTGCAATTCATGATTTCATAGTTGTTATTTATGATTCCATGGATGCAATTCATGATTTCATAGTTGTACTTCATGAAACAGTCATGATTTCATGAGTGCAATTCATGATTTCATAGTTGTAATTTATGATTTCATGAGTGCAATCAATGATTTTATAGTTGTAATTCATGATTTCATGGATGCAATTCATGATTTCATAGTTGTACTTCATGAAACAATCATGATATCATGAGTGCAATTCATGATTTCATAGTTGTAATTCATGATTTCATACTTGTAATTTATGATTTCATGGATGAAATTCTTGATTTCATAGTTGTAATTTATGATTTCATGGATGCAATTAATGATTTCATAGTTGTACTTCATGAAACAATCATGATATCATGTGTGCAATTCATGATTTCATAGTTGTAATTCATGATTTCATACTTGTAATTTATGATTTCATGGATGCAATTCTTGATTTCATAGTTGTAGTTCATGAAACAGTCATGATTCCATGAATGCAATTCTTGATTTCATAGTTGTAGTTCATGAAACAGTCATGATTTCATGAATGCAATTCTTGATTTCATAGTTGTAATTTATGATTTCATGGATGCAATTCATGATTTCATAGTTGTAGTTCATGAAACAGTCATGATTTCATGAATGCAATTCATGATTTCATAGTTGTACTTCATGAAACAGTCATGATTACATGAGTGCAAATCATGATTTCATAGTTCATGAAACAGTCATGATTTCATGAATGCAATTCTTGATTTCATAATTGTAATTTATGATTTCATTTATGCAATTCATGATTTCATAGTTGTACTTCATGAAACAGTCATGATTTCATGAGTGCAATTCATGATTTCATAGTTGTTATTTATGATTCCATGGATGCAATTCATGATTTCATAGTTGTAGTTCATGAAACAGTCATGATTTCATGAATGCAATTCTTGATTTCATAGTTGTAATTTATGATTTCATGGATGCAATTCATGATTTCATAGTTGTACTTCATAAAAAAGTCATGATTTCATGAGTGCAATTCATGATTTCATAGTTGTACTTCATAAATGTGCCATGATTTCTTGAGTGCAATTCATGATTTCATAGTTGTTATTTATGATTTCATGAATGCAATTCATGATTTCATAGTTGTAGTTCATGAAACAGTCATGATTTCATGAATGCAATTCTTGATTTCATAGTTGTAATTTATGATTTCATGGATGCAATTCATGATTTCATAGTTCATGAAACAGTCATGATTTCATGAATGCAATTCTTGATTTCATAGTTGTAATTTATGATTTCATGGATGCAATTCATGATTTCATAGTTGTAGTTCATGAAACAGTCATGATTTCATGAATGCAATTCATGATTTCATAGTTGTACTTCATGAAACAGTCATGATTACATGAGTGCAAATCATGATTTCATAGTTCATGAAACAGTCATGATTTCATGAATGCAATTCTTGATTTCATAATTGTAATTTATGATTTCATTTATGCAATTCATGATTTCATAGTTGTACTTCATGAAACAGTCATGATTTCATGAGTGCAATTCATGATTTCATAGTTGTTATTTATGATTCCATGGATGCAATTCATGATTTCATAGTTGTACTTCATGAAACAGTCATGATTTCATGAGTGCAATTCATGATTTCATAGTTGTAATTTATGATTTCATGAGTGCAATCAATGATTTTATAGTTGTAATTCATGATTTCATGGATGCAATTCATGATTTCATAGTTGTACTTCATGAAACAATCATGATATCATGAGTGCAATTCATGATTTCATAGTTGTAATTCATGATTTCATACTTGTAATTTATGATTTCATGGATAAAATTCTTGATTTCATAGTTGTAATTTATGATTTCATGGATGCAATTAATGATTTCATAGTTGTACTTCATGAAACAATCATGATATCATGTGTGCAATTCATGATTTCATAGTTGTAATTCATGATTTCATACTTGTAATTTATGATTTCATGGATGCAATTCTTGATTTCATAGTTGTAGTTCATGAAACAGTCATGATTCCATGAATGCAATTCTTGATTTCATAGTTGTAGTTCATGAAACAGTCATGATTTCATGAATGCAATTCTTGATTTCATAGTTGTAATTTATGATTTCATGGATGCAATTCATGATTTCATAGTTGTAGTTCATGAAACAGTCATGATTTCATGAATGCAATTCATGATTTCATAGTTGTACTTCATGAAACAGTCATGATTACATGAGTGCAAATCATGATTTCATAGTTCATGAAACAGTCATGATTTCATGAATGCAATTCTTGATTTCATAATTGTAATTTATGATTTCATTTATGCAATTCATGATTTCATAGTTGTACTTCATGAAACAGTCATGATTTCATGAGTGCAATTCATGATTTCATAGTTGTTATTTATGATTCCATGGATGCAATTCATGATTTCATAGTTGTAGTTCATGAAACAGTCATGATTTCATGAATGCAATTCTTGATTTCATAGTTGTAATTTATGATTTCATGGATGCAATTCATGATTTCATAGTTGTACTTCATAAAAAAGTCATGATTTCATGAGTGCAATTCATGATTTCATAGTTGTACTTCATAAATGTGCCATGATTTCTTGAGTGCAATTCATGATTTCATAGTTGTTATTTATGATTTCATGAATGCAATTCATGATTTCATAGTTGTAGTTCATGAAACAGTCATGATTTCATGAATGCAATTCTTGATTTCATAGTTGTAATTTATGATTTCATGGATGCAATTCATGATTTCATAGTTCATGAAACAGTCATGATTTCATGAATGCATTTCTTGATTTCATAGTTGTAATTTATGATTTCATGGATGCAATTCATGATTTCATAGTTGTAGTTCATGAAACAGTCATGATTTCATGAGTGCAAATCATGATTTCATAGTTCATGAAACAGTCATGATTTCATGAATGCAATTCTTGATTTCATAGTTGTAATTTATGATTTCATGGATGCAATTCATGATTTCATAGTTCATGAAACAGTCATGATTTCATGAATGCAATTCTTGATTTCATAGTTGTAGTTCATGAAACAGTCATGATTTCATGAATGCAATTCTTGATTTCATAGTTGTAGTTCATGAAACAGTCATGATTTCATAAATGCAACTCTTGATTTCATAGTTGTAATTTATGATTTCATGGATGCAATTCATGATTTCATAGTTGTAGTTCATGAAACAGTCATGATTTCATGAATGCAATTCATGATTTCATAGTTGTACTTCATGAAACAGTCATGATTTCATGAGTGCAAATCATGATTTCATAGTTCATGAAACAGTCATGATTTCATGAATGCAATTCTTGATTTCATAGTTGTAATTTATGATTTCATTTATGCAATTCATGATTTCATAGTTGTACTTCATGAAACAGTCATGATTTCATGAGTGCAATTCATGATTTCATAGTTGTTATTTATGATTTCATGGATGCAAATGGTGATTTCATAGTTGTAGTTCATGAAACAGTCATGATTTCATGAATGCAATTCTTGATTTCATAGTTGTAATTTATGATTTCATGGATGCAATTCATGATTTCATAGTTGTACTTCATGAAACAGTCGTGATTTCATGAGTGCAAATCATGATTTCATAGTTCATGAAACAGTCATGATTTCATGAATGCAATTCTTGATTTCATAGTTGTAATTTATGATTTCATGGATGCAATTCATGATTTCATAGTTGTACTTCATGAAACAGTCATGATTTCATGAGTGCAATTCATGATTTCATAGTTGTAATTTATGATTTCATGAGTGCAATCAATGATTTCATAGTTGTAATTCATGATTTCATGTATGCAATTCATGATTTCATAGTTGTACTTCATGAAACAATCATGATATCATGAGTGCAATTCATGATTTCATAGTTGTAATTCATGATTTCATACTTGTAATTTATGATTTCATGGATGCAATTCTTGATTTCATAGTTGTAATTTATGATTTCATGGATGCAATTAATGATTTCATAGTTGTACTTCATGAAACAATCATGATATCATGAGTGCAATTCATGATTTCATAGTTGTAATTCATGATTTCATACTTGTAATTTATGATTTCATGGATGCAATTCTTGATTTCATAGTTGTAGTTCATGAAACAGTCATTAATCCATGAATGCAATTCTTGATTTCATAGTTGTAGTTCATGAAACAGTCATGATTTCATGAATGCAATTCTTGATTTCATAGTTGTAATTTATGATTTCATGGATGCAATTCATGATTTCATAGTTGTAGTTCATGAAACAGTCATGATTTCATGAATGCAATTCATGATTTCATAGTTGTACTTCATGAAACAGTCATGATTACATGAGTGCAAATCATGATTTCATAGTTCATGAAACAGTCATGATTTCATGAATGCAAGTCTTGATTTCATAATTGTAATTTATGATTTCATTTATGCAATTCATGATTTCATAGTTGTACTTCATGAAACAGTCATGATTTCATGAGTGCAATTAATGATTTCATAGTTGTTATTTATGATTCCATGGATGCAATTCATGATTTCATAGTTGTAGTTCATGAAACAGTCATGATTTCATGAATGCAATTCTTGATTTCATAGTTGTAATTTATGATTTCATGGATGCAATTCATGATTTCATAGTTGTACTTCATAAAAAAGTCATGATTTCATGAGTGCAATTCATGATTTCATAGTTGTACTTCATAAAAAAGCCATGATTTCTTGAGTGCAATTCATGATTTCATAGTTGTTATTTATGATTTCATGAATGCAATTCATGATTTCATAGTTGTAGTTCATGAAACAGTCATGATTTCATGAATGCAATTCTTGATTTCATAGTTGTAATTTATGATTTCATGGATGCCATTCATGATTTCATAGTTCATGAAACAGTCATGATTTCATGAATGCAATTCTTAATTTCATAGTTGTAATTTATGATTTCATGGATGCAATTCATGATTTCATAGTTGTAGTTCATGAAACAGTCATGATTTCATGAGTGCAAATCATGATTTCATAGTTCATGAAACAGTCATGATTTCATGAATGCAATTCTTGATTTCATAGTTGTAATTTATGATTTCATGGATGCAATTCATGATTTCATAGTTCATGAAACAGTCATGATTTCATGAATGCAATTCTTGATTTCATAGTTGTAATTTATGATTTCATGGATGCAATTCATGATTTCATAGTTGTAGTTCATGAAACAGTCATGATTTCATGAGTGCAAATCATGATTTCATAGTTCATGAAACAGTCATGATTTCATGAATGCAATTCTTGATTTCATAGTTGTAATTTATGATTTCATGGATGCAATTCATGATTTCATAGTTCATGAAACAGTCATGATTTCATGAATGCAATTCTTGATTTCATAGTTGTAGTTCATGAAACAGTCATGATTTCATGAATGCAATTCTTGATTTCATAGTTGTAGTTCATGAAACAGTCATGATTTCATGAATGCAATTCTTGATTTCATAGTTGTAATTTATGATTTCATGGATGCAATTCATGATTTCATAGTTGTAGTTCATGAAACAGTCATGATTTCATGAATGCAATTCATGATTTCATAGTTGTACTTCATGAAACAGTCATGATTTCATGAGTGCAAATCATGATTTCATAGTTCATGAAACAGTCATGATTTCATGAATGCAATTCTTGATTTCATAGTTGTAATTTATGATTTCATTTATGCAATTCATGATTTCATAGTTGTACTTCATGAAACAGTCATGATTTCATGAGTGCAATTCATGATTTCATAGTTGTTATTTATGATTTCATGGATGCAATTCATGATTTCATAGTTGTAGTTCATGAAACAGTCATGATTTCATGAATGCAAATCTTGATTTCATAGTTGTAATTTATGATTTCATGGATGCAATTCATGATTTCATAGTTGTACTTCATGAAACAGTCGTGATTCCATGAGTGCAAATCATGATTTCATAGTTCATGAAACAGTCATGATTTCATGAATGCAATTCTTGATTTCATAGTTGTAATTTATGATTTCATGGATGCAATTCATGATTTCATAGTTGTACTTCATAAAAAAGTCATGATTTCATGAGTGCAATTCATGATTTCATAGTTGTACTTCATAAAAAAGCCATGATTTCTTGAGTGCAATTCATGATTTCATAGTTGTTATTTATGATTTCATGAATGCAATTCATGATTTCATAGTTGTAGTTCATGAAACAGTCATGATTTCATGAATGCAATTCTTGATTTCATAGTTGTAATTTATGATTTCATGGATGCAATTCATGATTTCATAGTTCATGAAACAGTCATGATTTCATGAATGCATTTCTTGATTTCATAGTTGTAATTTATGATTTCATGGATGCAATTCATGATTTCATAGTTGTAGTTCATGAAACAGTCATGATTTCATGAGTGCAAATCATGATTTCATAGTTCATGAAACAGTCATGATTTCATGAATGCAATTCTTGATTTCATAGTTGTAATTTATGATTTCATGGATGCAATTCATGATTTCATAGTTCATGAAACAGTCATGATTTCATGAATGCAATTCTTGATTTCATAGTTGTAGTTCATGAAACAGTCATGATTTCATGAATGCAATTCTTGATTTCATAGTTGTAATTTATGATTTCATGGATGCAATTAATGATTTCATAGTTGTACTTCATGAAACAATCATGATATCATGAGTGCAATTCATGATTTCATAGTTGTAATTCATGATTTCATACTTGTAATTTATGATTTCATGGATGCAATTCATGATTTCATAGTTGTACTTCATGAAACAGTCATGATTTCATGAGTGCAATTCATGATTTCATAGATGTAATTTATGATTTCATGAGTGCAATCAATGATTTCATAGTTGTAATTCATGATTTCATGGATGCAATTCATGATTTCATAGTTGTACTTCATGAAACAATCATGATATCATGAGTGCAATTCATGATTTCATAGTTGTAATTCATGATTTCATACTTGTAATTTATGATTTCATGGATGCAATTCTTGATTTCATAGTTGTAATTTATGATTTCATGGATGCAATTCATGATTTCATAGTTGTAGTTCATGAAACAGTCATGATTTCATGAATGCAATTCATGATTTCATAGTTGTACTTCATGAAACAGTCATGATTACATGAGTGCAAATCATGATTTCATAGTTCATGAAACAGTCATGATTTCATGAATGCAATTCTTGATTTCATAATTGTAATTTATGATTTCATTTATGCAATTCATGATTTCATAGTTGTACTTCATGAAACAATCATGATATCATGTGTGCAATTCATGATTTCATAGTTGTAATTCATGATTTCATACTTGTAATTTATGATTTCATGGATGCAATTCTTGATTTCATAGTTGTAGTTCATGAAACAGTCATGATTCCATGAATGCAATTCTTGATTTCATAGTTGTAGTTCATGAAACAGTCATGATTTCATGAATGCAATTCTTGATTTCATAGTTGTAATTTATGATTTCATGGATGCAATTCATGATTTCATAGTTGTAGTTCATGAAAGAGTCATGATTTCATGAATGCAATTCATGATTTCATAGTTGTACTTCATGAAACAGTCATGATTACATGAGTGCAAATCATGATTTCATAGTTCATGAAACAGTCATGATTTCATGAATGCAATTCTTGATTTCATAATTGTAATTTATGATTTCATTTATGCAATTCATGATTTCATAGTTGTACTTCATGAAACAGTCATGATTTCATGAGTGCAATTCATGATTTCATAGTTGTTATTTATGATTCCATGGATGCAATTCATGATTTCATAGTTGTACTTCATGAAACAGTCATGATTTCATGAGTGCAATTCATGATTTCATAGTTGTAATTTATGATTTCATGAGTGCAATCAATGATTTCATAGTTGTAATTCATGATTTCATGGATGCAATTCATGATTTCATAGTTGTACTTCATGAAACAATCATGATATCATGAGTGCAATTCATGATTTCATAGTTGTAATTCATGATTTCATACTTGTAATTTATGATTTCATGGATAAAATTCTTGATTTCATAGTTGTAATTTATGATTTCATGGATGCAATTAATGATTTCATAGTTGTACTTCATGAAACAATCATGATATCATGTGTGCAATTCATGATTTCATAGTTGTAATTCATGATTTCATACTTGTAATTTATGATTTCATGGACGCAATTCTTGATTTCATAGTTGTAGTTCGTGAAACAGTCATGATTCCATGAATGCAATTCTTGATTTCATAGTTGTAGTTCATGAAACAGTCATGATTTCATGAATGCAATTCTTGATTTCATAGTTGTAATTTATGATTTCATGGATGCAATTCATGATTTCATAGTTGTAGTTCATGAAACAGTCATGATTTCATGAATGCAATTCATGATTTCATAGTTGTACTTCATGAAACAGTCATGATTACATGAGTGCAAATCATGATTTCATAGTTCATGAAACAGTCATGATTTCATGAATGCAATTCTTGATTTCATAATTGTAATTTATGATTTCATTTATGCAATTCATGATTTCATAGTTGTACTTCATGAAACAGTCATGATTTCATGAGTGCAATTCATGATTTCATAGTTGTTATTTATGATTCCATGGATGCAATTCATGATTTCATAGTTGTAGTTCATGAAACAGTCATGATTTCATGAATGCAATTCTTGATTTCATAGTTGTAATTTATGATTTCATGGATGCAATTCATGATTTCATAGTTGTACTTCATAAAAAAGTCATGATTTCATGAGTGCAATTCATGATTTCATAGTTGTACTTCATAAATGTGCCATGATTTCTTGAGTGCAATTCATGATTTCATAGTTGTTATTTATGATTTCATGAATGCAATTCATGATTTCATAGTTGTAGTTCATGAAACAGTCATGATTTCATGAATGCAATTCTTGATTTCATAGTTGTAATTTATGATTTCATGGATGCAATTCATGATTTTATATTTCATGAAACAGTCATGATTTCATGAATGCATTTCTTGATTTCATAGTTGTAATTTATGATTTCATGGATGCAATTCATGATTTCATAGTTGTAGTTCATGAAACAGTCATGATTTCATGAGTGCAAATCATGATTTCATAGTTCATGAAACAGTCATGATTTCATGAATGCAATTCTTGATTTCATAGTTGTAATTTATGATTTCATGGATGCAATTCATGATTTCATAGTTCATGAAACAGTCATGATTTCATGAATGCAATTCTTGATTTCATAGTAGTAGTTCATGAAACAGTCATGATTTCATGAATGCAATTCTTGATTTCATAGTTGTAGTTCATGAAACAGTCATGATTTCATAAATGCAACTCTTGATTTCATAGTTGTAATTTATGATTTCATGGATGCAATTCATGATTTCATAGTTGTAGTTCATGAAACAGTCATGATTTCATGAATGCAATTCATGATTTCATAGTTGTACTTCATGGAACAGTCATGATTTCATGAGTGCAAATCATGATTTCATAGTTCATGGAACAGTCATGATTTCATGAGTGCAAATCATGATTTCATAGTTCATGAAACAGTCATGATTTCATGAATGCAATTCTTGATTTCATAGTTGTAATTTATGATTTCATTTATGCAATTCATGATTTCATAGTTGTACTTCATGAAACAGTCATGATTTCATGAGTGCAATTCATGATTTCATAGTTGTTATTTATGATTTCATGGATGCAAATGGTGATTTCATAGTTGTAGTTCATGAAACAGTCATGATTTCATGAATGCAATTCTTGATTTCATAGTTGTAATTTATGATTTCATGGATGCAATTCATGATTTCATAGTTGTACTTCATGAAACAGTCGTGATTTCATGAGTGCAAATCATGATTTCATAGTTCATGAAACAGTCATGATTTCATGAATGCAATTCTTGATTTCATAGTTGTAATTTATGATTTCATGGATGCAATTCATGATTTCATAGTTGTACTTCATGAAACAGTCATGATTTCATGAGTGCAATTCATGATTTCATAGTTGTAATTTATGATTTCATGAGTGCAATCAATGATTTCATAGTTGTAATTCATGATTTCATGTATGCAATTCATGATTTCATAGTTGTACTTCATGAAACAATCATGATATCATGAGTGCAATTCATGATTTCATAGTTGTAATTCATGATTTCATACTTGTAATTTATGATTTCATGGATGCAATTCTTGATTTCATAGTTGTAATTTATGATTTCATGGATGCAATTAATGATTTCATAGTTGTACTTCATGAAACAATCATGATATCATGAGTGCAATTCATGATTTCATAGTTGTAATTCATGATTTCATACTTGTAATTTATGATTTCATGGATGCAATTCTTGATTTCATAGTTGTAGTTCATGAAACAGTCATGATTCCATGAATGCAATTCTTGATTTCATAGTTGTAGTTCATGAAACAGTCATGATTTCATGAATGCAATTCTTGATTTCATAGTTGTAATTTATGATTTCATGGATGCAATTCATGATTTCATAGTTGTAGTTCATGAAACAGTCATGATTTCATGAATGCAATTCATGATTTCATAGTTGTACTTCATGAAACAGTCATGATTACATGAGTGCAAATCATGATTTCATAGTTCATGAAACAGTCATGATTTCATGAATGCAAGTCTTGATTTCATAATTGTAATTTATGATTTCATTTATGCAATTCATGATTTCATAGTTGTACTTCATGAAACAGTCATGATTTCATGAGTGCAATTCATGATTTCATAGTTGTTATTTATGATTCCATGGATGCAATTCATGATTTCATAGTTGTAGTTCATGAAACAGTCATGATTTCATGAATGCAATTCTTGATTTCATAGTTGTAATTTATGATTTCATGGATGCAATTCATGATTTCATAGTTGTACTTCATAAAAAAGTCATGATTTCATGAGTGCAATTCATGATTTCATAGTTGTACTTCATAAAAAAGCCATGATTTCTTGAGTGCAATTCATGATTTCATAGTTGTTATTTATGATTTCATGAATGCAATTCATGATTTCATAGTTGTAGTTCATGAAACAGTCATGATTTCATGAATGCAATTCTTGATTTCATAGTTGTAATTTATGATTTCATGGATGCCATTCATGATTTCATAGTTCATGAAACAGTCATGATTTCATGAATGCAATTCTTGATTTCATAGTTGTAATTTATGATTTCATGGATGCAATTCATGATTTCATAGTTGTAGTTCATGAAACAGTCATGATTTCATGAGTGCAAATCATGATTTCATAGTTCATGAAACAGTCATGATTTCATGAATGCAATTCTTGATTTCATAGTTGTAATTTATGATTTCATGGATGCAATTCATGATTTCATAGTTCATGAAACAGTCATGATTTCATGAATGCAATTCTTGATTTCATAGTTGTAGTTCATGAAACAGTCATGATTTCATGAATGCAATTCTTGATTTCATAGTTGTAGTTCATGAAACAGTCATGATTTCATGAATGCAATTCTTGATTTCATAGTTGTAATTTATGATTTCATGGATGCAATTCATGATTTCATAGTTGTAGTTCATGAAACAGTCATGATTTCATGAATGCAATTCATGATTTCATAGTTGTACTTCATGAAACAGTCATGATTTCATGAGTGCAAATCATGATTTCATAGTTCATGAAACAGTCATGATTTCATGAATGCAATTCTTGATTTCATAGTTGTAATTTATGATTTCATTTATGCAATTCATGATTTCATAGTTGTACTTCATGAAACAGTCATGATTTCATGAGTGCAATTCATGATTTCATAGTTGTTATTTATGATTTCATGGATGCAATTCATGATTTCATAGTTGTAGTTCATGAAACAGTCATGATTTCATGAATGCAATTCTTGATTTCATAGTTGTATTTTATGATTTCATGGATGCAATTCATGATTTCATAGTTGTACTTCATGAAACAGTCGTGATTTCATGAGTGCAAATCATGATTTCATAGTTCATGAAACAGTCATGATTTCATGAATGCAATTCTTGATTTCATAGTTGTAATTTATGATTTCATGGATGCAATTCATGATTTCATAGTTGTACTTCATGAAACAGTCATGATTTCATGAGTGCAATTCATGATTTCATAGTTGTAGTTCATGAAACAGTCATGATTTCATGAATGCAATTCTTGATTCCATAGTTGTAATTTATGATTTCATGGATGCAATTAATGATTTCATAGTTGTACTTCATGAAACAATCATGATATCATGAGTGCAATTCATGATTTCATAGTTGTAATTCATGATTTCATACTTGTTATTTATGATTCCATGGATGCAATTCATGATTTCATAGTTGTAGTTCATGGAACAGTCATGATTTCATGAATGCAATTCTTGATTTCATAGTTGTAATTCATGATTTCATGTATGCAATTCATGATTTCATAGTTGTACTTCATGAAACAATCATGATATCATGAGTGCAATTCATGATTTCATAGTTGTAATTCATGATTTCATACTTGTAATTTATGATTTCATGGATGCAATTCTTGATTTCATAGTTGTAATTTATGATTTCATGGATGCAATTAATGATTTCATAGTTGTACTTCATGAAACAATCATGATATCATGAGTGCAATTCATGATTTCATAGTTGTAATTCATGATTTCATACTTGTAATTTATGATTTCATGGATGCAATTCTTGATTTCATAGTTGTAGTTCATGAAACAGTCATGATTCCATGAATGCAATTCTTGATTTCATAGTTGTAGTTCATGAAACAGTCATGATTTCATGAATGCAATTCTTGATTTCATAGTTGTAATTTATGATTTCATGGATGCAATTCATGATTTCATAGTTGTAGTTCATGAAACAGTCATGATTTCATGAATGCAATTCATGATTTCATAGTTGTACTTCATGAAACAGTCATGATTACATGAGTGCAAATCATGATTTCATAGTTCATGAAACAGTCATGATTTCATGAATGCAAGTCTTGATTTCATAATTGTAATTTATGATTTCATTTATGCAATTCATGATTTCATAGTTGTACTTCATGAAACAGTCATGATTTCATGAGTGCAATTCATGATTTCATAGTTGTTATTTATGATTCCATGGATGCAATTCATGATTTCATAGTTGTAGTTCATGAAACAGTCATGATTTCATGAATGCAATTCTTGATTTCATAGTTGTAATTTATGATTTCATGGATGCAATTCATGATTTCATAGTTGTACTTCATAAAAAAGTCATGATTTCATGAGTGCAATTCATGATTTCATAGTTGTACTTCATAAAAAAGCCATGATTTCTTGAGTGCAATTCATGATTTCATAGTTGTTATTTATGATTTCATGAATGCAATTCATGATTTCATAGTTGTAGTTCATGAAACAGTCATGATTTCATGAATGCAATTCTTGATTTCATAGTTGTAATTTATGATTTCATGGATGCCATTCATGATTTCATAGTTCATGAAACAGTCATGATTTCATGAATGCAATTCTTGATTTCATAGTTGTAATTTATGATTTCATGGATGCAATTCATGATTTCATAGTTGTAGTTCATGAAACAGTCATGATTTCATGAGTGCAAATCATGATTTCATAGTTCATGAAACAGTCATGATTTCATGAATGCAATTCTTGATTTCATAGTTGTAATTTATGATTTCATGGATGCAATTCATGATTTCATAGTTCATGAAACAGTCATGATTTCATGAATGCAATTCTTGATTTCATAGTTGTAGTTCATGAAACAGTCATGATTTCATGAATGCAATTCTTGATTTCATAGTTGTAGTTCATGAAACAGTCATGATTTCATGAATGCAATTCTTGATTTCATAGTTGTAATTTATGATTTCATGGATGCAATTCATGATTTCATAGTTGTAGTTCATGAAACAGTCATGATTTCATGAATGCAATTCATGATTTCATAGTTGTACTTCATGAAACAGTCATGATTTCATGAGTGCAAATCATGATTTCATAGTTCATGAAACAGTCATGATTTCATGAATGCAATTCTTGATTTCATAGTTGTAATTTATGATTTCATTTATGCAATTCATGATTTCATAGTTGTACTTCATGAAACAGTCATGATTTCATGAGTGCAATTCATGATTTCATAGTTGTTATTTATGATTTCATGGATGCAATTCATGATTTCATAGTTGTAGTTCATGAAACAGTCATGATTTCATGAATGCAATTCTTGATTTCATAGTTGTATTTTATGATTTCATGGATGCAATTCATGATTTCATAGTTGTACTTCATGAAACAGTCGTGATTTCATGAGTGCAAATCATGATTTCATAGTTCATGAAACAGTCATGATTTCATGAATGCAATTCTTGATTTCATAGTTGTAATTTATGATTTCATGGATGCAATTCATGATTTCATAGTTGTACTTCATGAAACAGTCATGATTTCATGAGTGCAATTCATGATTTCATAGTTGTAGTTCATGAAACAGTCATGATTTCATGAATGCAATTCTTGATTCCATAGTTGTAATTTATGATTTCATGGATGCAATTAATGATTTCATAGTTGTACTTCATGAAACAATCATGATATCATGAGTGCAATTCATGATTTCATAGTTGTAATTCATGATTTCATACTTGTTATTTATGATTCCATGGATGCAATTCATGATTTCATAGTTGTAGTTCATGGAACAGTCATGATTTCATGAATGCAATTCTTGATTTCATAGTTGTAATTTATGATTTCATGGATGCAATTCATGATTTCATAGTTGTACTTCATGAAACAGTCTTGATTTCATGAGTGCAAATCATGATTTCATAGTTCATGAAACAGTCATGATTTCATGAATGCAATTCTTGATTTCATAGTTGTAATTTATGATTTCATGGATGCAATTCATGATTTCATAGTTGTACTTCATGAAACAGTCATGATTTCATGAGTGCAATTCATGATTTCATAGTTGTAATTCATGATTTCATGGATGCAATTCATGATTTTATAGTTGTAGTTCATGAAACAGTCATGATTTCATGAATGCAATTCTTGATTTCATAATTGTAATTTATGATTTCATGGATGCAATTCATGATTTCATAGTTGTACTTCATGAAACAATCATGATATCATGAGTGCAATTCATGATTTCATAGTTGTAATTCATGATTTCATACTTGTAATTTATGATTTCATGGATGCAATTCATGATTTCATAGTTGTACTTCATGAAACAGTCATGATTTCAGGAGTGCCATTCATGATTTCATAGTTGTAATTTATGATTTCATGGATGCAATTCATGATTTCATAGTTGTACTTCATGAAACAATCATGATATCATGAGTGCAATTCATGATTTCATAGTTGTAATTCATGATTTCATACTTATAATTTATGATTTCATGGATGCAATTCTTGATTTCATAGTTGTAGTTCATGAAACAGTCATGATTCCATGAATGCAATTCTTGATTTCATAGTTGTAGTTCATGAAACAGTCATGATTTCATGAATGCATTTCTTGATTTCATAGTTGTAATTTATGATTTCATGGATTTAATTCATGATTTCATAGTTGTAGTTCATGAAACAGTCATGATTTCATGAATGCAATTCATGATTTCATAGTTGTACTTCATGAAACAGTCATGATTACATGAGTGCAAATCATGATTTCATAGTTCATGAAACAGTCATGATTTCATGAGTGCAATTCATGATTTCATAGTTGTTATTTATGATTTCATGGATGCAATTCATGATTTCATAGTTGTAGTTCATGAAACAGTCATGATTTCATGAATGCAATTCTTGACTTCATAGTTGTAATTTATGATTTCATGGATGCAATTCATGATTTCATAGTTGTACTTCATGAAACAGTCGTGATTTCATGAGTGCAAATCATGATTTCATAGTTCAAGAAACAGTCATGATTTCATGAATGCAATTCTTGATTTCATAGTTGTAATTTATGATTTCATGGATGCAATTCATGATTTCATAGTTGTACTTCATGAAACAATCATGATATCATGAGTGCAATTCATGATTTCATAGTTGTAATTCATGATTTCATACTTATAATTTATGATTTCATGGATGCAATTCTTGATTTCATAGTTGTAGTTCATGAAACAGTCATGATTCCATGAATGCAATTCTTGATTTCATAGTTGTAGTTCATGAAACAGTCATGATTTCATGAATGCAATTCTTGATTTCATAGTTGTAATTTATGATTTCATGGATGCAATTCATGATTTCATAGTTGTAGTTCATGAAACAGTCATGATTTCATGAATGCAATTCATGATTTCATAGTTGTACTTCATGAAACAGTCATGATTACATGAGTGCAAATCATGATTTCATAGTTCATGAAACAGTCATGATTTCATGAGTGCAATTCATGATTTCATAGTTGTTATTTATGATTTCATGGATGCAATTCATGATTTCATAGTTGTAGTTCATGAAACAGTCGTGATTTCATGAGTGCAAATCATGATTTCATAGTTCATGAAACAGTCATGATTTCATGAATGCAATTCTTGATTTCATAGTTGTAATTTATGATTTCGTGGATGCAATTCATGATTTCATAGTTGTACTTCATGAAACAGTCATGATTTCATGAGTGCAATTCATGATTTCATAGTTGTAGTTCATGAAACAGTCATGATTTCATGAATGCAATTCTTGATTTCATAGTTGTAATTTATGATTTCATGGATGCAATTAATGATTTCATAGTTGTACTTCATGAAACAATCATGATATCATGAGTGCAATTCATGATTTCATAGTTGTAATTCATGATTTCATACTTGTAATTTATGATTTCATGGATGCAATTCATGATTTCATAGTTGTACTTCATGAAACAGTCATGATTTCATGAGTGCAATTCATGATTTCATAGTTGTAATTTATGATTTCATGAGTGCAATTAATGATTTCATAGTTGTAATTCATGATTTCATGGATGCAATTCATGATTTCATAGTTGTACTTCATGAAACAATCATGATATCATGAGTGCAATTCATGATTTCATAGTTGTAATTCATGATTTCATACTTGTAATTTATGATTTCATGGATGCAATTCTTGATTTCATAGTTGTAATTTATGATTTCATGGATGCAATTAATGATTTCATAGTTGTACTTCATGAAACAATCATGATATCATGTGTGCAATTCATGATTTCATAGTTGTAATTCATGATTTCATACTTGTAATTTATGATTTCATGGATGCAATTCTTGATTTCATAGTTGTAGTTCATGAAACAGTCATGATTTCATGAATGCAATTCTTGATTTCATAGTTGTAGTTCATGAAACAGTCATGATTTCATGAATGCAATTCTTGATTTCATAGTTGTAATTTATGATTTCATTGATGCAATTCATGATTTCATAGTTGTAGTTCATGAAACAGTCATGATTTCATGAATGCAATTCATGATTTCATAGTTGTACTTCATGAAACAGTCATGATTACATGAGTGCAAATCATGATTTCATAGTTCATGAAACAGTCATGATTTCATGAATGCAATTCTTGATTTCATAATTGTAATTTATGATTTCATTTATGCAATTCATGATTTCATAGTTGTACTTCATGAAACAGTCATGATTTCATGAGTGCAATTCATGATTTCATAGTTGTTATTTATGATTCCATGGATGCAATTCATGATTTCATAGTTGTAGTTCATGAAACAGTCATGATTTCATGAATGCAATTCTTGATTTCATAGTTGTAATTTATGATTTCATGGATGCAATTCATGATTTCATAGTTGTACTTCATAAAAAAGTCATGATTTCATGAGTGCAATTCATGATTTCATAGTTGTACTTCATGGAACAGTCATGATTTCATGAGTGCAAATCATGATTTCATAGTTCATGAAACAGTCATGATTTCATGAATGCAATTCTTGATTTCATAGTTGTAATTTATGATTTCATTTATGCAATTCATGATTTCATAGTTGTACTTCATGAAACAGTCATGATTTCATGAGTGCAATTCATGATTTCATAGTTGTTATTTATGATTTCATGGATGCAAATGGTGATTTCATAGTTGTAGTTCATGAAACAGTCATGATTTCATGAATGCAATTCTTGATTTCATAGTTGTAATTTATGATTTCATGGATGCAATTCATGATTTCATAGTTGTACTTCATGAAACAGTCGTGATTTCATGAGTGCAAATCATGATTTCATAGTTCATGAAACAGTCATGATTTCATGAATGCAATTCTTGATTTCATAGTTGTAATTTATGATTTCATGGATGCAATTCATGATTTCATAGTTGTACTTCATGAAACAGTCATGATTTCATGAGTGCAATTCATGATTTCATAGTTGTAATTTATGATTTCATGAGTGCAATCAATGATTTCATAGTTGTAATTCATGATTTCATGTATGCAATTCATGATTTCATAGTTGTACTTCATGAAACAATCATGATATCATGAGTGCAATTCATGATTTCATAGTTGTAATTCATGATTTCATGGATGCAATTCTTGATTTCATAGTTGTAATTTATGATTTCATGGATGCAATTAATGATTTCATAGTTGTACTTCATGAAACAATCATGATATCATGAGTGCAATTCATGATTTCATAGTTGTAATTCATGATTTCATACTTGTAATTTATGATTTCATGGATGCAATTCTTGATTTCATAGTTGTAGTTCATGAAACAGTCATGATTCCATGAATGCAATTCTTGATTTCATAGTTGTAGTTCATGAAACAGTCATGATTTCATGAATGCAATTCTTGATTTCATAGTTGTAATTTATGATTTCATGGATGCAATTCATGATTTCATAGTTGTAGTTCATGAAACAGTCATGATTTCATGAATGCAATTCATGATTTCATAGTTGTACTTCATGAAACAGTCATGATTACATGAGTGCAAATCATGATTTCATAGTTCATGAAACAGTCATGATTTCATGAATGCAAGTCTTGATTTCATAATTGTAATTTATGATTTCATTTATGCAATTCATGATTTCATAGTTGTACTTCATGAAACAGTCATGATTTCATGAGTGCAATTCATGATTTCATAGTTGTTATTTATGATTCCATGGATGCAATTCATGATTTCATAGTTGTAGTTCATGAAACAGTCATGATTTCATGAATGCAATTCTTGATTTCATAGTTGTAATTTATGATTTCATGGATGCAATTCATGATTTCATAGTTGTACTTCATAAAAAAGTCATGATTTCATGAGTGCAATTCATGATTTCATAGTTGTACTTCATAAAAAAGCCATGATTTCTTGAGTGCAATTCATGATTTCATAGTTGTAGTTCATGAAACAGTCATGATTTCATGAATGCAATTCTTGATTTCATAGTTGTAATTTATGATTTCATGGATGCAATTAATGATTTCATAGTTGTACTTCATGAAACAATCATGATATCATGAGTGCAATTCATGATTTCATAGTTGTAATTCATGATTTCATACTTGTAATTTATGATTTCATGGATGCAATTCATGATTTCATAGTTGTACTTCATGAAACAGTCATGATTTCATGAGTGCAATTCATGATTTCATAGTTGTAATTTATGATTTCATGAGTGCAATTAATGATTTCATAGTTGTAATTCATGATTTCATGGATGCAATTCATGATTTCATAGTTGTACTTCATGAAACAATCATGATATCATGAGTGCAATTCATGATTTCATAGTTGTAATTCATGATTTCATACTTGTAATTTATGATTTCATGGATGCAATTCTTGATTTCATAGTTGTAATTTATGATTTCATGGATGCAATTAATGATTTCATAGTTGTACTTCATGAAACAATCATGATATCATGTGTGCAATTCATGATTTCATAGTTGTAATTCATGATTTCATACTTGTAATTTATGATTTCATGGATGCAATTCTTGATTTCATAGTTGTAGTTCATGAAACAGTCATGATTTCATGAATGCAATTCTTGATTTCATAGTTGTAGTTCATGAAACAGTCATGATTTCATGAATGCAATTCTTGATTTCATAGTTGTAATTTATGATTTCATTGATGCAATTCATGATTTCATAGTTGTAGTTCATGAAACAGTCATGATTTCATGAATGCAATTCATGATTTCATAGTTGTACTTCATGAAACAGTCATGATTACATGAGTGCAAATCATGATTTCATAGTTCATGAAACAGTCATGATTTCATGAATGCAATTCTTGATTTCATAATTGTAATTTATGATTTCATTTATGCAATTCATGATTTCATAGTTGTACTTCATGAAACAGTCATGATTTCATGAGTGCAATTCATGATTTCATAGTTGTTATTTATGATTCCATGGATGCAATTCATGATTTCATAGTTGTAGTTCATGAAACAGTCATGATTTCATGAATGCAATTCTTGATTTCATAGTTGTAATTTATGATTTCATGGATGCAATTCATGATTTCATAGTTGTACTTCATGAAACAGTCGTGATTTCATGAGTGCAAATCATGATTTCATAGTTCATGAAACAGTCATGATTTCATGAATGCAATTCTTGATTTCATAGTTGTAATTTATGATTTCATGGATGCCATTCATGATTTCATAGTTCATGAAACAGTCATGATTTCATGAATGCAATTCTTGATTTCATAGTTGTAATTTATGATTTCATGGATGCAATTCATGATTTCATAGTTGTAGTTCATGAAACAGTCATGATTTCATGAGTGCAAATCATGATTTCATAGTTCATGAAACAGTCATGATTTCATGAATGCAATTCTTGATTTCATAGTTGTAATTTATAATTTCATGGATGCAATTCATGATTTCATAGTTCATGAAACAGTCATGATTTCATGAATGCAATTCTTGATTTCATAGTTGTAATTTATGATTTCATGGATGCAATTCATGATTTCATAGTTGTAGTTCATGAAACAGTCATGATTTCATGAGTGCAAATCATGATTTCATAGTTCATGAAACAGTCATGATTTCATGAATGCAATTCTTGATTTCATAGTTGTAATTTATGATTTCATGGATGCAATTCATGATTTCATAGTTCATGAAACAGTCATGATTTCATGAATGCAATTCTTGATTTCATAGTTGTAGTTCATGAAACAGTCATGATTTCATGAATGCAATTCTTGATTTCATAGTTGTAGTTCATGAAACAGTCATGATTTCATGAATGCAATTCTTGATTTCATAGTTGTAATTTATGATTTCATGGATGCAATTCATGATTTCATAGTTGTAGTTCATGAAACAGTCATGATTTCATGAATGCAATTCATGATTTCATAGTTGTACTTCATGAAACAGTCATGATTTCATGAGTGCAAATCATGATTTCATAGTTCATGAAACAGTCATGATTTCATGAATGCAATTCTTGATTTCATAGTTGTAATTTATGATTTCATTTATGCAATTCATGATTTCATAGTTGTACTTCATGAAACAGTCATGATTTCATGAGTGCAATTCATGATTTCATAGTTGTTATTTATGATTTCATGGATGCAATTCATGATTTCATAGTTGTAGTTCATGAAACAGTCATGATTTCATGAATGCAATTCTTGATTTCATAGTTGTAATTTATGATTTCATGGATGCAATTCATGATTTCATAGTTGTACTTCATGAAACAGTCGTGATTTCATGAGTGCAAATCATGATTTCATAGTTCATGAAACAGTCATGATTTCATGAATGCAATTCTTGATTTCATAGTTGTAATTTATGATTTCATGGATGCAATTCATGATTTCATAGTTGTACTTCATGAAACAGTCATGATTTCATGAGTGCAATTCATGATTTCATAGTTGTAGTTCATGAAACAGTCATGATTTCATGAATGCAATTCTTGATTCCATAGTTGTAATTTATGATTTCATGGATGCAATTAATGATTTCATAGTTGTACTTCATGAAACAATCATGATATCATGAGTGCAATTCATGATTTCATAGTTGTAATTCATGATTTCATACTTGTTATTTATGATTCCATGGATGCAATTCATGATTTCATAGTTGTAGTTCATGGAACAGTCATGATTTCATGAATGCAATTCTTGATTTCATAGTTGTAATTTATGATTTCATGGATGCAATTCATGATTTCATAGTTGTACTTCATGAAACAGTCTTGATTTCATGAGTGCAAATCATGATTTCATAGTTCATGAAACAGTCATGATTTCATGAATGCAATTCTTGATTTCATAGTTGTAATTTATGATTTCATGGATGCAATTCATGATTTCATAGTTGTACTTCATGAAACAGTCATGATTTCATGAGTGCAATTCATGATTTCATAGTTGTAATTCATGATTTCATGGATGCAATTCATGATTTTATAGTTGTAGTTCATGAAACAGTCATGATTTCATGAATGCAATTCTTGATTTCATAATTGTAATTTATGATTTCATGGATGCAATTCATGATTTCATAGTTGTACTTCATGAAACAATCATGATATCATGAGTGCAATTCATGATTTCATAGTTGTAATTCATGATTTCATACTTGTAATTTATGATTTCATGGATGCAATTCATGATTTCATAGTTGTACTTCATGAAACAGTCATGATTTCAGGAGTGCCATTCATGATTTCATAGTTGTAATTTATGATTTCATGGATGCAATTCATGATTTCATAGTTGTACTTCATGAAACAATCATGATATCATGAGTGCAATTCATGATTTCATAGTTGTAATTCATGATTTCATACTTATAATTTATGATTTCATGGATGCAATTCTTGATTTCATAGTTGTAGTTCATGAAACAGTCATGATTCCATGAATGCAATTCTTGATTTCATAGTTGTAGTTCATGAAACAGTCATGATTTCATGAATGCATTTCTTGATTTCATAGTTGTAATTTATGATTTCATGGATTTAATTCATGATTTCATAGTTGTAGTTCATGAAACAGTCATGATTTCATGAATGCAATTCATGATTTCATAGTTGTACTTCATGAAACAGTCATGATTACATGAGTGCAAATCATGATTTCATAGTTCATGAAACAGTCATGATTTCATGAGTGCAATTCATGATTTCATAGTTGTTATTTATGATTTCATGGATGCAATTCATGATTTCATAGTTGTAGTTCATGAAACAGTCATGATTTCATGAATGCAATTCTTGATTTCATAGTTGTAATTTATGATTTCATGGATGCCATTCATGATTTCATAGTTCATGAAACAGTCATGATTTCATGAATGCAATTCTTGATTTCATAGTTGTAATTTATGATTTCATGGATGCAATTCATGATTTCATAGTTGTAGTTCATGAAACAGTCATGATTTCATGAGTGCAAATCATGATTTCATAGTTCATGAAACAGTCATGATTTCATGAATGCAATTCTTGATTTCATAGTTGTAATTTATAATTTCATGGATGCAATTCATGATTTCATAGTTCATGAAACAGTCATGATTTCATGAATGCAATTCTTGATTTCATAGTTGTAATTTATGATTTCATGGATGCAATTCATGATTTCATAGTTGTAGTTCATGAAACAGTCATGATTTCATGAGTGCAAATCATGATTTCATAGTTCATGAAACAGTCATGATTTCATGAATGCAATTCTTGATTTCATAGTTGTAATTTATGATTTCATGGATGCAATTCATGATTTCATAGTTCATGAAACAGTCATGATTTCATGAATGCAATTCTTGATTTCATAGTTGTAGTTCATGAAACAGTCATGATTTCATGAATGCAATTCTTGATTTCATAGTTGTAGTTCATGAAACAGTCATGATTTCATGAATGCAATTCTTGATTTCATAGTTGTAATTTATGATTTCATGGATGCAATTCATGATTTCATAGTTGTAGTTCATGAAACAGTTATGATTTCATGAATGCAATTCATGATTTCATAGTTGTACTTCATGAAACAGTCATGATTTCATGAGTGCAAATCATGATTTCATAGTTCATGAAACAGTCATGATTTCATGAATGCAATTCTTGATTTCATAGTTGTAATTTATGATTTCATTTATGCAATTCATGATTTCATAGTTGTACTTCATGAAACAGTCATGATTTCATGAGTGCAATTCATGATTTCATAGTTGTTATTTATGATTTCATGGATGCAATTCATGATTTCATAGTTGTAGTTCATGAAACAGTCATGATTTCATGAATGCAATTCTTGATTTCATAGTTGTAATTTATGATTTCATGGATGCAATTCATGATTTCATAGTTGTACTTCATGAAACAGTCGTGATTTCATGAGTGCAAATCATGATTTCATAGTTCATGAAACAGTCATGATTTCATGAATGCAATTCTTGATTTCATAGTTGTAATTTATGATTTCATGGATGCAATTCATGATTTCATAGTTGTACTTCATGAAACAGTCATGATTTCATGAGTGCAATTCATGATTTCATAGTTGTAGTTCATGAAACAGTCATGATTTCATGAATGCAATTCTTGATTCCATAGTTGTAATTTATGATTTCATGGATGCAATTAATGATTTCATAGTTGTACTTCATGAAACAATCATGATATCATGAGTGCAATTCATGATTTCATAGTTGTAATTCATGATTTCATACTTGTTATTTATGATTCCATGGATGCAATTCATGATTTCATAGTTGTATTTCATGGAACAGTCATGATTTCATGAATGCAATTCTTGATTTCATAGTTGTAATTTATGATTTCATGGATGCAATTCATGATTTCATAGTTGTACTTCATGAAACAGTCTTGATTTCATGAGTGCAAATCATGATTTCATAGTTCATGAAACAGTCATGATTTCATGAATGCAATTCTTGATTTCATAGTTGTAATTTATGATTTCATGGATGCAATTCATGATTTCATAGTTGTACTTCATGAAACAGTCATGATTTCATGAGTGCAATTCATGATTTCATAGTTGTAATTCATGATTTCATGGATTCAATTCATGATTTTATAGTTGTAGTTCATGAAACAGTCATGATTTCATGAATGCAATTCTTGATTTCATAATTGTAATTTATGATTTCATGGATGCAATTCATGATTTCATAGTTGTACTTCATGAAACAATCATGATATCATGAGTGCAATTCATGATTTCATAGTTGTAATTCATGATTTCATACTTGTAATTTATGATTTCATGGATGCAATTCATGATTTCATAGTTGTACTTCATGAAACAGTCATGATTTCAGGAGTGCCATTCATGATTTCATAGTTGTAATTTATGATTTCATGGATGCAATTCATGATTTCATAGTTGTACTTCATGAAACAATCATGATATCATGAGTGCAATTCATGATTTCATAGTTGTAATTCATGATTTCATACTTATAATTTATGATTTCATGGATGCAATTCTTGATTTCATAGTTGTAGTTCATGAAACAGTCATGATTCCATGAATGCAATTCTTGATTTCATAGTTGTAGTTCATGAAACAGTCATGATTTCATGAGTGCAATTCATGATTTCATAGTTGTACTTCATGAAACAGTCATGATTTCATGAGTGCAATTCATGATTTCATAGTTGTAGTTCATGAAACAGTCATGATTTCATGAATGCAATTCTTGATTTCATAGTTGTAATTTATGATTTCATGGATGCAATTAATGATTTCATAGTTGTACTTCATGAAACAATCATGATATCATGAGTGCAATTCATGATTTCATAGTTGTAATTCATGATTTCATACTTGTAATTTATGATTTCATGGATGCAATTCATGATTTCATAGTTGTACTTCATGAAACAGTCATGATTTCATGAGTGCAATTCATGATTTCATAGTTGTAATTTATGATTTCATGAGTGCAATTAATGATTTCATAGTTGTAATTCATGATTTCATGGATGCAATTCATGATTTCATAGTTGTACTTCATGAAACAATCATGATATCATGAGTGCAATTCATGATTTCATAGTTGTAATTCATGATTTCATACTTGTAATTTATGATTTCATGGATGCAATTCTTGATTTCATAGTTGTAATTTATGATTTCATGGATGCAATTAATGATTTCATAGTTGTACTTCATGAAACAATCATGATATCATGAGTGCAATTCATGATTTCATAGTTGTAATTCATGATTTCATACTTGTAATTTATGATTTCATGGATGCAATTCTTGATTTCATAGTTGTAGTTCATGAAACAGTCATGATTCCATGAATGCAATTCTTGATTTCATTGTTGTAGTTCAAGAAACAGTCATGATTTCATGAATGCAATTCTTGATTTCATTGTTGTAATTTATGATTTCATGGATGCAATTCATGATTTCATAGTTGTAGTTCATGAAACAGTCATGATTTCATGAATGCAATTCATGATTTCATAGATGTACTTCATGAAACAGTCATGATTACATGAGTGCAAATCATGATTTCATAGTTCATGAAACAGTCATGATTTCATGAGTGCAATTCATGATTTCATAGTTGTTATTTATGATTTCATGGATGCAATTCATGATTTCATAGTTGTAGTTCATGAAACAGTCATGATTTCATGAATGCAATTCTTGATTTCATAGTTGTAATTTATGATTTCATGGATGCAATTCATGATTTCATAGTTGTACTTCATGAAACAGTCGTGATTTCATGAGTGCAAATCATGATTTCATAGTTCATGAAACAGTCATAATTTCATGAATGCAATTCTTGATTTCATAGTTGTAATTTATGATTTCATGGATGCAATTCATGATTTCATAGTTGTACTTCATGAAAACGTCATGATTTCATGAGTGCAATTCATGATTTCATAGTTGTAGTTCATGAAACAGTCATGATTTCATGAATGCAATTCTTGATTTCATAGTTGTAATTTATGATTTCATGGATGCAATTAATGATTTCATAGTTGTACTTCATGAAACAATCATGATATCATGAGTGCAATTCATGATTTCATAGTTGTAATTCATGATTTCATACTTGTAATTTATGATTTCATGGATGCAAATCATGATTTCATAGTTGTACTTCATGAAACAGTCATGATTTCATGAGTGCAATTCATGATTTCATAGTTGTAATTTATGATTTCATGAGTGCAATCAATGATTTCATAGTTGTAATTCATGATTTCATGGATGCAATTCATGATTTCATAGTTGTACTTCATGAAACAATCATGATATCATGAGTGCAATTCATGATTTCATAGTTGTAATTCATGATTTCATACTTGTAATTTATGATTTCATGGATAAAATTCTTGATTTCATAGTTGTAATTTATGATTTCATGGATGCAATTAATGATTTCATAGTTGTACTTCATGAAACAATCATGATATCATGTGTGCAATTCATGATTTCATAGTTGTAATTCATGATTTCATACTTGTAATTTATGATTTCATGGATGCAATTCTTGATTTCATAGTTGTAGTTCATGAAACAGTCATGATTCCATGAATGCAATTCTTGATTTCATAGTTGTAGTTCATGAAACAGTCATGATTTCATGAATGCAATTCTTGATTTCATAGTTGTAATTTATGATTTCATGGATGCAATTCATGATTTCATAGTTGTAGTTCATAAAACAGTCATGATTTCATGAATGCAATTCATGATTTCATAGTTGTACTTCATGAAACAGTCATGATTACATGAGTGCAAATCATGATTTCATAGTTCATGAAACAGTCATGATTTCATGAATGCAATTCTTGATTTCATAATTGTAATTTATGATTTCATTTATGCAATTCATGATTTCATAGTTGTACTTCATGAAACAATCATGATATCATGTGTGCAATTCATGATTTCATAGTTGTAATTCATGATTTCATACTTGTAATTTATGATTTCATGGATGCAATTCTTGATTTCATAGTTGTAGTTCATGAAACAGTCATGATTCCATGAATGCAATTCTTGATTTCATAGTTGTAGTTCATGAAACAGTCATGATTTCATGAATGCAATTCTTGATTTCATAGTTGTAATTTATGATTTCATGGATGCAATTCATGATTTCATAGTTGTAGTTCATGAAACAGTCATGATTTCATGAATGCAATTCATGATTTCATAGTTGTACTTCATGAAACAGTCATGATTACATGAGTGCAAATCATGATTTCATAGTTCATGAAACAGTCATGATTTCATGAATGCAATTCTTGATTTCATAATTGTAATTTATGATTTCATTTATGCAATTCATGATTTCATAGTTGTTATTTATGATTCCATGGATGCAATTCATGATTTCATAGTTGTACTTCATGAAACAGTCATGATTTCATGAGTGCAATTCATGATTTCATAGTTGTAATTTATGATTTCATGAGTGCAATCAATGATTTTATAGTTGTAATTCATGATTTCATGGATGCAATTCATGATTTCATAGTTGTACTTCATGAAACAATCATGATATCATGAGTGCAATTCATGATTTCATAGTTGTAATTCATGATTTCATACTTGTAATTTATGATTTCATGGATAAAATTCTTGATTTCATAGTTGTAATTTATGATTTCATGGATGCAATTAATGATTTCATAGTTGTACTTCATGAAACAATCATGATATCATGTGTGCAATTCATGATTTCATAGTTGTAATTCATGATTTCATACTTGTAATTTATGATTTCATGGATGCAATTCTTGATTTCATAGTTGTAGTTCATGAAACAGTCATGATTCCATGAATGCAATTCTTGATTTCATAGTTGTAGTTCATGAAACAGTCATGATTTCATGAATGCAATTCTTGATTTCATAGTTGTAATTTATGATTTCATGGATGCAATTCATGATTTCATAGTTGTAGTTCATGAAACAGTCATGATTTCATGAGTGCAAATCATGATTTCATAGTTCATGAAACAGTCATGATTTCATGAATGCAATTCTTGATTTCATACTTGTAATTTATGATTTCATTTATGCAATTCATGATTTCATAGTTGTACTTCATGAAACAGTCATGATTTCATGAGTGCAATTCATGATTTCATAGTTGTTATTTATGATTCCATGGATGCAATTCATGATTTCATAGTTGTAGTTCATGAAACAGTCATGATTTCATGAATGCAATTCTTGATTTCATAGTTGTAATTTATGATTTCATGGATGCAATTCATGATTTCATAGTTGTACTTCATAAAAAAGTCATGATTTCATGAGTGCAATTCATGATTTCATAGTTGTACTTCATAAATGTGCCATGATTTCTTGAGTGCAATTCATGATTTCATAGTTGTTATTTATGATTTCATGAATGCAATTCATGATTTCATAGTTGTAGTTCATGAAACAGTCATGATTTCATGAATGCAATTCTTGATTTCATAGTTGTAATTTATGATTTCATGGATGCAATTCATGATTTCATAGTTCATGAAACAGTCATGATTTCATGAATGCATTTCTTGATTTCATAGTTGTAATTTATGATTTCATGGATGCAATTCATGATTTCATAGTTGTAGTTCATGAAACAGTCATGATTTCATGAGTGCAAATCATGATTTCATAGTTCATGAAATAGTCATGATTTCATGAATGCAATTCTTGATTTCATAGTTGTAATTTATGATTTCATGGATGCAATTCATGATTTCATAGTTCATGAAACAGTCATGATTTCATGAATGCAATTCTTGATTTCATAGTTGTAGTTCATGAAACAGTCATGATTTCATGAATGCAATTCTTGATTTCATAGTTGTAGTTCATGAAACAGTCATGATTTCATAAATGCAACTCTTGATTTCATAGTTGTAATTTATGATTTCATGGATGCAATTCATGATTTCATAGTTGTAGTTCATGAAACAGTCATGATTTCATGAATGCAATTCATGATTTCATAGTTGTACTTCATGAAACAGTCATGATTTCATGAGTGCAAATCATGATTTCATAGTTCATGAAACAGTCATGATTTCATGAATGCAATTCTTGATTTCATAGTTGTAATTTATGATTTCATTTATGCAATTCATGATTTCATAGTTGTACTTCATGAAACAGTCATGATTTCATGAGTGCAATTCATGATTTCATAGTTGTTATTTATGATTTCATGGATGCAAATGGTGATTTCATAGTTGTAGTTCATGAAACAGTCATGATTTCATGAATGCAATTCTTGATTTCATAGTTGTAATTTATGATTTCATGGATGCAATTCATGATTTCATAGTTGTACTTCATGAAACAGTCGTGATTTCATGAGTGCAAATCATGATTTCATAGTTCATGAAACAGTCATGATTTCATGAATGCAACTCTTGATTTCATAGTTGTAATTTATGATTTCATGGATGCAATTCATGATTTCATAGTTGTAGTTCATGAAACAATCATGATATCATGAGTGCAATTCATGATTTCATAGTTGTAGTTCATGAAACAGTCATGATTTCATGAATGCAATTCTTGATTTCATAGTTGTAATTTATGATTTCATGGATGCAATTAATGATTTCATAGTTGTACTTCATGAAACAATCATGATATCATGAGTGCAATTCATGATTTCATAGTTGTAATTCATGATTTCATACTTGTAATTTATGATTTCATGGATGCAATTCATGATTTCATAGTTGTACTTCATGAAACAGTCATGATTTCATGAGTGCAATTCATGATTTCATAGTTGTAATTTATGATTTCATGAGTGCAATCAATGATTTCATAGTTGTAATTCATGATTTCATGGATGCAATTCATGATTTCATAGTTGTACTTCATGAAACAATCATGATATCATGAGTGCAATTCATGATTTCATAGTTGTAATTCATGATTTCATACTTGTAATTTATGATTTCATGGATAAAATTCTTGATTTCATAGTTGTAATTTATGATTTCATGGATGCAATTAATGATTTCATAGTTGTACTTCATGAAACAATCATGATATCATGTGTGCAATTCATGATTTCATAGTTGTAATTCATGATTTCATACTTGTAATTTATGATTTCATGGATGCAATTCTTGATTTCATAGTTGTAGTTCATGAAACAGTCATGATTCCATGAATGCAATTCTTGATTTCATAGTTGTAGTTCATGAAACAGTCATGATTTCATGAATGCAATTCTTGATTTCATAGTTGTAATTTATGATTTCATGGATGCAATTCATGATTTCATAGTTGTAGTTCATAAAACAGTCATGATTTCATGAATGCAATTCATGATTTCATAGTTGTACTTCATGAAACAGTCATGATTACATGAGTGCAAATCATGATTTCATAGTTCATGAAACAGTCATGATTTCATGAATGCAATTCTTGATTTCATAATTGTAATTTATGATTTCATTTATGCAATTCATGATTTCATAGTTGTACTTCATGAAACAATCATGATATCATGTGTGCAATTCATGATTTCATAGTTGTAATTCATGATTTCATACTTGTAATTTATGATTTCATGGATGCAATTCTTGATTTCATAGTTGTAGTTCATGAAACAGTCATGATTCCATGAATGCAATTCTTGATTTCATAGTTGTAGTTCATGAAACAGTCATGATTTCATGAATGCAATTCTTGATTTCATAGTTGTAATTTATGATTTCATGGATGCAATTCATGATTTCATAGTTGTAGTTCATGAAACAGTCATGATTTCATGAATGCAATTCATGATTTCATAGTTGTACTTCATGAAACAGTCATGATTACATGAGTGCAAATCATGATTTCATAGTTCATGAAACAGTCATGATTTCATGAATGCAATTCTTGATTTCATAATTGTAATTTATGATTTCATTTATGCAATTCATGATTTCATAGTTGTACTTCATGAAACAGTCATGATTTCATGAGTGCAATTCATGATTTCATAGTTGTTATTTATGATTCCATGGATGCAATTCATGATTTCATAGTTGTACTTCATGAAACAGTCATGATTTCATGAGTGCAATTCATGATTTCATAGTTGTAATTTATGATTTCATGAGTGCAATCAATGATTTTATAGTTGTAATTCATGATTTCATGGATGCAATTCATGATTTCATAGTTGTACTTCATGAAACAATCATGATATCATGAGTGCAATTCATGATTTCATAGTTGTAATTCATGATTTCATACTTGTAATTTATGATTTCATGGATAAAATTCTTGATTTCATAGTTGTAATTTATGATTTCATGGATGCAATTAATGATTTCATAGTTGTACTTCATGAAACAATCATGATATCATGTGTGCAATTCATGATTTCATAGTTGTAATTCATGATTTCATACTTGTTATTTATGATTTCATGGATGCAATTCTTGATTTCATAGTTGTAGTTCATGAAACAGTCATGATTCCATGAATGCAATTCTTGATTTCATAGTTGTAGTTCATGAAACAGTCATGATTTCATGAATGCAATTCTTGATTTCATAGTTGTAATTTATGATTTCATGGATGCAATTCATGATTTCATAGTTGTAGTTCATGAAACAGTCATGATTTCATGAGTGCAAATCATGATTTCATAGTTCATGAAACAGTCATGATTTCATGAATGCAATTCTTGATTTCATAATTGTAATTTATGATTTCATTTATGCAATTCATGATTTCATAGTTGTACTTCATGAAACAGTCATGATTTCATGAGTGCAATTCATGATTTCATAGTTGTTATTTATGATTCCATGGATGCAATTCATGATTTCATAGTTGTAGTTCATGAAACAGTCATGATTTCATGAATGCAATTCTTGATTTCATAGTTGTAATTTATGATTTCATGGATGCAATTCATGATTTCATAGTTGTACTTCATAAAAAAGTCATGATTTCATGAGTGCAATTCATGATTTCATAGTTGTACTTCATAAATGTGCCATGATTTCTTGAGTGCAATTCATGATTTCATAGTTGTTATTTATGATTTCATGAATGCAATTCATGATTTCATAGTTGTAGTTCATGAAACAGTCATGATTTCATGAATGCAATTCTTGATTTCATAGTTGTAATTTATGATTTCATGGATGCAATTCATGATTTCATAGTTCATGAAACAGTCATGATTTCATGAATGCATTTCTTGATTTCATAGTTGTAATTTATGATTTCATGGATGCAATTCATGATTTCATAGTTGTAGTTCATGAAACAGTCATGATTTCATGAGTGCAAATCATGATTTCATAGTTCATGAAACAGTCATGATTTCATGAATGCAATTCTTGATTTCATAGTTGTAATTTATGATTTCATGGATGCAATTCATGATTTCATAGTTCATGAAACAGTCATGATTTCATGAATGCAATTCTTGATTTCATAGTTGTAGTTCATGAAACAGTCATGATTTCATGAATGCAATTCTTGATTTCATAGTTGTAGTTCATGAAACAGTCATGATTTCATAAATGCAACTCTTGATTTCATAGTTGTAATTTATGATTTCATGGATGCAATTCATGATTTCATAGTTGTAGTTCATGAAACAGTCATGATTTCATGAATGCAATTCATGATTTCATAGTTGTACTTCATGAAACAGTCATGATTTCATGAGTGCAAATCATGATTTCATAGTTCATGAAACAGTCATGATTTCATGAATGCAATTCTTGATTTCATAGTTGTAATTTATGATTTCATTTATGCAATTCATGATTTCATAGTTGTACTTCATGAAACAGTCATGATTTCATGAGTGCAATTCATGATTTCATAGTTGTTATTTATGATTTCATGGATGCAAATGGTGATTTCATAGTTGTAGTTCATGAAACAGTCATGATTTCATGAATGCAATTCTTGATTTCATAGTTGTAATTTATGATTTCATGGATGCAATTCATGATTTCATAGTTGTACTTCATGAAACAGTCGTGATTTCATGAGTGCAAATCATGATTTCATAGTTCATGAAACAGTCATGATTTCATGAATGCAATTCTTGATTTCATAGTTGTAATTTATGATTTCATGGATGCAATTCATGATTTCATAGTTGTACTTCATGAAACAGTCATGATTTCATGAGTGCAATTCATGATTTCATAGTTGTAATTTATGATTTCATGAGTGCAATCAATGATTTCATAGTTGTAATTCATGATTTCATGTATGCAATTCATGATTTCATAGTTGTACTTCATGAAACAATCATGATATCATGAGTGCAATTCATGATTTCATAGTTGTAATTCATGATTTCATACTTGTAATTTATGATTTCATGGATGCAATTCTTGATTTCATAGTTGTAATTTATGATTTCATGGATGCAATTAATGATTTCATAGTTGTACTTCATGAAACAATCATGATATCATGAGTGCAATTCATGATTTCATAGTTGTAATTCATGATTTCATACTTGTAATTTATGATTTCATGGATGCAATTCTTGATTTCATAGTTGTAGTTCATGAAACAGTCATGATTCCATGAATGCAATTCTTGATTTCATAGTTGTAGTTCATGAAACAGTCATGATTTCATGAATGCAATTCTTGATTTCATAGTTGTAATTTATGATTTCATGGATGCAATTCATGATTTCATAGTTGTAGTTCATGAAACAGTCATGATTTCATGAATGCAATTCATGATTTCATAGTTGTACTTCATGAAACAGTCATGATTACATGAGTGCAAATCATGATTTCATAGTTCATGAAACAGTCATGATTTCATGAATGCAAGTCTTGATTTCATAATTGTAATTTATGATTTCATTTATGCAATTCATGATTTCATAGTTGTACTTCATGAAACAGTCATGATTTCATGAGTGCAATTCATGATTTCATAGTTGTTATTTATGATTCCATGGATGCAATTCATGATTTCATAGTTGTAGTTCATGAAACAGTCATGATTTCATGAATGCAATTCTTGATTTCATAGTTGTAATTTATGATTTCATGGATGCAATTCATGATTTCATAGTTGTACTTCATAAAAAAGTCATGATTTCATGAGTGCAATTCATGATTTCATAGTTGTACTTCATAAAAAAGCCATGATTTCTTGAGTGCAATTCATGATTTTATAGTTGTTATTTATGATTTCATGAATGCAATTCATGATTTCATAGTTGTAGTTCATGAAACAGTCATGATTTCATGAATGCAATTCTTGATTTCATAGTTGTAATTTATGATTTCATGGATGCCATTCATGATTTCATAGTTCATGAAACAGTCATGATTTCATGAATGCAATTCTTGATTTCATAGTTGTAATTTATGATTTCATGGATGCAATTCATGATTTCATAGTTGTAGTTCATGAAACAGTCATGATTTCATGAGTGCAAATCATGATTTCATAGTTCATGAAACAGTCATGATTTCATGAATGCAATTCTTGATTTCATAGTTGTAATTTATGATTTCATGGATGCAATTCATGATTTCATAGTTCATGAAACAGTCATGATTTCATGAATGCAATTCTTGATTTCATAGTTGTAATTTATGATTTCATGGATGCAATTCATGATTTCATAGTTGTAGTTCATGAAACAGTCATGATTTCATGAGTGCAAATCATGATTTCATAGTTCATGAAACAGTCATGATTTCATGAATGCAATTCTTGATTTCATAGTTGTAATTTATGATTTCATGGATGCAATTCATGATTTCATAGTTCATGAAACAGTCATGATTTCATGAATGCAATTCTTGATTTCATAGTTGTAGTTCATGAAACAGTCATGATTTCATGAATGCAATTCTTGATTTCATAGTTGTAATTTATGATTTCATGGATGCAATTCATGATTTCATAGTTGTAGTTCATGAAACAGTCATGATTTCATGAATGCAATTCATGATTTCATAGTTGTACTTCATGAAACAGCCATGATTTCATGAGTGCAAATCATGATTTCATAGTTCATGAAACAGTCATGATTTCATGAATGCAATTCTTGATTTCATAGTTGTAATTTATGATTTCATTTATGCAATTCATGATTTCATAGTTGTACTTCATGAAACAGTCATGATTTCATGAGTGCAATTCATGATTTCATAGTTGTTATTTATGATTTCATGGATGCAATTCATGATTTCATAGTTGTAGTTCATGAAACAGTCATGATTTCATGAATGCAATTCTTGATTTCATAGTTGTAATTTATGATTTCATGGATGCAATTCATGATTTCATAGTTGTACTTCATGAAACAGTCGTGATTTCATGAGTGCAAATCATGATTTCATAGTTCATGAAACAGTCATGATTTCATGAATGCAATTCTTGATTTCATAGTTGTAATTTATGATTTCATGGATAAAATTCATGATTTCATAGTTGTACTTCATGAAACAGTCGTGATTTCATGAGTGCAAATCATGATTTCATAGTTCATGAAACAGTCATGATTTCATGAATGCAATTCTTGATTTTATAGTTGTAATTTATGATTTCATGGATAAAATTCATGATTTCATAGTTGTACTTCATGAAACAGTCATGATTTCATGAGTGCAATTCATGATTTCATAGTTGTTGTTCATGAAACAGTCATGATTTCATGAATGCAATTCTTGATTCCATAGTTGTAATTTATGATTTCATGGATGCAATTAATGATTTCATAGTTGTACTTCATGAAACAATCATGATATCATGAGTGCAATTCATGATTTCATAGTTGTAATTCATGATTTCATACTTGTTATTTATGATTCCATGGATGCAATTCATGATTTCATAGTTGTAGTTCATGGAACAGTCATGATTTCATGAATGCAATTCTTGATTTCATAGTTGTAATTTATGATTTCATGGATGCAATTCATGATTTCATAGTTGTACTTCATGAAACAGTCTTGATTTCATGAGTGCAAATCATGATTTCATAGTTCATGAAACAGTCATGATTTCATGAATGCAATTCTTGATTTCATAGTTGTAATTTATGATTTCATGGATGCAATTCATGATTTCATAGTTGTACTTCATGAAACAGTCATGATTTCATGAGTGCAATTCATGATTTCATAGTTGTAATTCATGATTTCATGGATGCAATTCATGATTTCATAGTTGTACTTCATGAAACAGTCATGATTTCAGGAGTGCCATTCATGATTTCATAGTTGTAATTTATGATTTCATGGATGCAATTCATGATTTCATAGTTGTACTTCATGAAACAATCATGATATCATGAGTGCAATTCATGATTTCATAGTTGTAATTCATGATTTCATACTTATAATTTATGATTTCATGGATGCAATTCTTGATTTCATAGTTGTAGTTCATGAAACAGTCATGATTCCATGAATGCAATTCTTGATTTCATAGTTGTAGTTCATGAAACAGTCATGATTTCATGAATGCAATTCTTGATTTCATAGTTGTAATTTATGATTTCATGGATTTAATTCATGATTTCATAGTTGTAGTTCATGAAACAGTCATGATTTCATGAATGCAATTCATGATTTCATAGTTGTACTTCATGAAACAGTCATGATTACATGAGTGCAAATCATGATTTCATAGTTCATGAAACAGTCATGATTTCATGAGTGCAATTCATGATTTCATAGTTGTTATTTATGATTTCATGGATGCAATTCATGATTTCATAGTTGTAGTTCATGAAACAGTCATGATTTCATGAATGCAATTCTTGACTTCATAGTTGTAATTTATGATTTCATGGATGCAATTCATGATTTCATAGTTGTACTTCATGAAACAGTCGTGATTTCATGAGTGCAAATCATGATTTCATAGTTCAAGAAACAGTCATGATTTCATGAATGCAATTCTTGATTTCATAGTTGTAATTTATGATTTCATGGATGCAATTCATGATTTCATAGTTGTACTTCATGAAACAATCATGATATCATGAGTGCAATTCATGATTTCATACTTGTAATTTATGATTTCATGGATGCAATTCATGATTTCATAGTTGTACTTCATGAAACAATCATGATATCATGAGTGCAATTCATGATTTCATAGTTGTAATTCATGATTTCATACTTATAATTTATGATTTCATGGATGCAATTCATGATTTCATAGTTGTACTTCATGAAACAGTCATGATTTCATGAGTGCAATTCGTGATTTCATAGTTGTAATTTATGATTTCATGAGTGCAATCAATGATTTCATAGTTGTAATTCATGATTTCATGGATGCAATTCATGATTTCATAGTTGTACTTCATGAAACAATCATGATATCATGAGTGCAATTCATGATTTCATAGTTGTAATTCATGATTTCATGGATGCAATTCTTGATTTCATAGTTGTAATTTATGATTTCATGGATGCAATTAATGATTTCATAGTTGTACTTCATGAAACAATCATGATATCATGAGTGCAATTCATGATTTCATAGTTGTAATTCATGATTTCATACTTGTAATTTATGATTTCATGGATGCAATTCTTGATTTCATAGTTGTAGTTCATGAAACAGTCATGATTCCATGAATGCAATTCTTGATTTCATAGTTGTAGTTCATGAAACAGTCATGATTTCATGAATGCAATTCTTGATTTCATAGTTGTAATTTATGATTTCATGGATGCAATTCATGATTTCATAGTTGTAGTTCATGAAACAGTCATGATTTCATGAATGCAATTCTTGATTTCATAATTGTAATTTATGATTTCATTTATGCAATTCATGATTTCATAGTTGTACTTCATGAAACAGTCATGATTTCATGAGTGCAATTCATGATTTCATAGTTGTTATTTATGATTCCATGGATGCAATTCATGATTTCATAGTTGTAGTTCATGAAACAGTCATGATTTCATGAATGCAATTCTTGACTTCATAGTTGTAATTTATGATTTCATGGATGCAATTCATGATTTCATAGTTGTACTTCATGAAACAGTCGTGATTTCATGAGTGCAAATCATGATTTCATAGTTCAAGAAACAGTCATGATTTCATGAATGCAATTCTTGATTTCATAGTTGTAATTTATGATTTCATGGATGCAATTCATGATTTCATAGTTGTACTTCATGAAACAATCATGATATCATGAGTGCAAATCATGATTTCATAGTTCATGAAACAGTCATGATTTCATGAATGCAATTCTTGATTTCATAGTTGTAATTTATGATTTCATGGATGCAATTCATGATTTCATAGTTGTACTTCATGAAACAGTCATGATTTCATGAGTGCAATTCATGATTTCATAGTTGTTATTTATGATTTCATGGATGCAATTCATGATTTCATAGTTGTAGTTCATGAAACAGTCATGATTTCATGAATGCAATTCTTGATTTCATAGTTGTAATTTATGATTTCATGGATGCAATTCATGATTTCATAGTTGTACTTCATGAAACAGTCGTGATTTCATGAGTGCAAATCATGATTTCATAGTTCATGAAACAGTCATGATTTCATGAATGCAATTCTTGATTTCATAGTTGTAATTTATGATTTCATGGATGCAATTCATGATTTCATAGTTGTACTTCATGAAACAGTCATGATTTCATGAGTGCAATTCATGATTTCATAGTTGTAGTTCATGAAACAGTCATGATTTCATGAATGCAATTCTTGATTCCATAGTTGTAATTTATGATTTCATGGATGCAATTAATGATTTCATAGTTGTACTTCATGAAACAATCATGATATCATGAGTGCAATTCATGATTTCATAGTTGTAATTCATGATTTCATACTTGTTATTTATGATTTCATGGATGCAATTCATGATTTCATAGTTGTAGTTCATGGAACAGTCATGATTTCATGAATGCAATTCTTGATTTCATAGTTGTAATTTATGATTTCATGGATGCAATTCATGATTTCATAGTTGTACTTCATGAAACAGTCTTGATTTCATGAGTGCAAATCATGATTTCATAGTTCATGAAACAGTCATGATTTCATGAATGCAATTCTTGATTTCATAGTTGTAATTTATGATTTCATGGATGCAATTCATGATTTCATAGTTGTACTTCATGAAACAGTCATGATTTCATGAGTGCAATTCATGATTTCATAGTTGTAATTCATGATTTCATGGATGCAATTCATGATTTCATAGTTGTACTTCATGAAACAGTCATGATTTCAGGAGTGCCATTCATGATTTCATAGTTGTAATTTATGATTTCATGGATGCAATTCATGATTTCATAGTTGTACTTCATGAAACAATCATGATATCATGAGTGCAATTCATGATTTCATAGTTGTAATTCATGATTTCATACTTATAATTTATGATTTCATGGATGCAATTCTTGATTTCATAGTTGTAGTTCATGAAACAGTCATGATTCCATGAATGCAATTCTTGATTTCATAGTTGTAGTTCATGAAACAGTCATGATTTCATGAATGCAATTCTTGATTTCATAGTTGTAATTTATGATTTCATGGATGCAATTCATGATTTCATAGTTGTAGTTCATGAAACAGTCATGATTTCATGAATGCAATTCATGATTTCATAGTTGTACTTCATGAAACAGTCATGATTTCATGAGTGCAAATCATGATTTCATAGTTCATGAAACAGTCATGATTTCATGAATGCAATTCTTGATTTCATAGTTGTAATTTATGATTTCATTTATGCAATTCATGATTTCATAGTTGTACTTCATGAAACAGTCATGATTTCATGAGTGCAATTCATGATTTCATAGTTGTTATTTATGATTTCATGGATGCAATTCATGATTTCATAGTTGTAGTTCATGAAACAGTCATGATTTCATGAATGCAATTCTTGATTTCATAGTTGTAATTTATGATTTCATGGATGCAATTCATGATTTCATAGTTGTACTTCATGAAACAGTCGTGATTTCATGAGTGCAAATCATGATTTCATAGTTCATGAAACAGTCATGATTTCATGAATGCAATTCTTGATTTCATAGTTGTAATTTATGATTTCATGGATGCAATTCATGATTTCATAGTTGTACTTCATGAAACAGTCATGATTTCATGAGTGCAATTCATGATTTCATAGTTGTAGTTCATGAAACAGTCATGATTTCATGAATGCAATTCTTGATTCCATAGTTGTAATTTATGATTTCATGGATGCAATTAATGATTTCATAGTTGTACTTCATGAAACAATCATGATATCATGAGTGCAATTCATGATTTCATAGTTGTAATTCATGATTTCATACTTGTTATTTATGATTCCATGGATGCAATTCATGATTTCATAGTTGTAGTTCATGGAACAGTCATGATTTCATGAATGCAATTCTTGATTTCATAGTTGTAATTTATGATTTCATGGATGCAATTCATGATTTCATAGTTGTACTTCATGAAACAGTCTTGATTTCATGAGTGCAAATCATGATTTCATAGTTCATGAAACAGTCATGATTTCATGAATGCAATTCTTGATTTCATAGTTGTAATTTATGATTTCATGGATGCAATTCATGATTTCATAGTTGTACTTCATGAAACAGTCATGATTTCATGAGTGCAATTCATGATTTCATAGTTGTAATTCATGATTTCATGGATGCAATTCATGATTTCATAGTTGTACTTCATGAAACAGTCATGATTTCAGGAGTGCCATTCATGATTTCATAGTTGTAATTTATGATTTCATGGATGCAATTCATGATTTCATAGTTGTACTTCATGAAACAATCATGATATCATGAGTGCAATTCATGATTTCATAGTTGTAATTCATGATTTCATACTTATAATTTATGATTTCATGGATGCAATTCTTGATTTCATAGTTGTAGTTCATGAAACAGTCATGATTCCATGAATGCAATTCTTGATTTCATAGTTGTAGTTCATGAAACAGTCATGATTTCATGAATGCAATTCTTGATTTCATAGTTGTAATTTATGATTTCATGGATTTAATTCATGATTTCATAGTTGTAGTTCATGAAACAGTCATGATTTCATGAATGCAATTCATGATTTCATAGTTGTACTTCATGAAACAGTCATGATTACATGAGTGCAAATCATGATTTCATAGTTCATGAAACAGTCATGATTTCATGAGTGCAATTCATGATTTCATAGTTGTTATTTATGATTTCATGGATGCAATTCATGATTTCATAGTTGTAGTTCATGAAACAGTCATGATTTCATGAATGCAATTCTTGACTTCATAGTTGTAATTTATGATTTCATGGATGCAATTCTTGATTTCATAGTTGTAGTTCATGAAACAGTCATGATTCCATGAATGCAATTCTTGATTTCATAGTTGTAGTTCATGAAACAGTCATGATTTCATGAATGCAATTCTTGATTTCATAGTTGTAATTTATGATTTCATTTATGCAATTCATGATTTCATAGTTGTACTTCATGAAACAGTCATGATTTCATGAGTGCAATTCATGATTTCATAGTTGTTATTTATGATTCCATGGATGCAATTCATGATTTCATAGTTGTAGTTCATGAAACAGTCATGATTTCATGAATGCAATTCTTGATTTCATAGTTGTAATTTATGATTTCATGGATGCAATTCATGATTTCATAGTTGTACTTCATAAAAAAGTCATGATTTCATGAGTGCAATTCATGATTTCATAGTTGTACTTCATAAAAAAGCCATGATTTCTTGAGTGCAATTCATGATTTCATAGTTGTTATTTATGATTTCATGAATGCAATTCATGATTTCATAGTTGTAGTTCATGAAACAGTCATGATTTCATGAATGCAATTCTTGATTTCATAGTTGTAATTTATGATTTCATGGATGCCATTCATGATTTCATAGTTCATGAAACAGTCATGATTTCATGAATGCAATTCTTGATTTCATAGTTGTAATTTATGATTTCATGGATGCAATTCATGATTTCATAGTTGTAGTTCATGAAACAGTCATGATTTCATGAGTGCAAATCATGATTTCATAGTTCATGAAACAGTCATGATTTCATGAATGCAATTCTTGATTTCATAGTTGTAATTTATGATTTCATGGATGCAATTCATGATTTCATAGTTCATGAAACAGTCATGATTTCATGAATGCAATTCTTGATTTCATAGTTGTAATTTATGATTTCATGGATGCAATTCATGATTTCATAGTTGTAGTTCATGAAACAGTCATGATTTCATGAGTGCAAATCATGATTTCATAGTTCATGAAACAGTCATGATTTCATGAATGCAATTCTTGATTTCATAGTTGTAATTTATGATTTCATGGATGCAATTCATGATTTCATAGTTCATGAAACAGTCATGATTTCATGAATGCAATTCTTGATTTCATAGTTGTAGTTCATGAAACAGTCATGATTTCATGAATGCAATTCTTGATTTCATAGTTGTAATTTATGATTTCATGGATGCAATTCATGATTTCATAGTTGTAGTTCATGAAACAGTCATGATTTCATGAATGCAATTCATGATTTCATAGTTGTACTTCATGAAACAGCCATGATTTCATGAGTGCAAATCATGATTTCATAGTTCATGAAACAGTCATGATTTCATGAATGCAATTCTTGATTTCATAGTTGTAATTTATGATTTCATTTATGCAATTCATGATTTCATAGTTGTACTTCATGAAACAGTCATGATTTCATGAGTGCAATTCATGATTTCATAGTTGTTATTTATGATTTCATGGATGCAATTCATGATTTCATAGTTGTAGTTCATGAAACAGTCATGATTTCATGAATGCAATTCTTGATTTTATAGTTGTAATTTATGATTTCATGGATGCAATTCATGATTTCATAGTTGTACTTCATGAAACAGTCATGATTTCATGAGTGCAATTCATGATTTCATAGTTGTTGTTCATGAAACAGTCATGATTTCATGAATGCAATTCTTGATTCCATAGTTGTAATTTATGATTTCATGGATGCAATTAATGATTTCATAGTTGTACTTCATGAAACAATCATGATATCATGAGTGCAATTCATGATTTCATAGTTGTAATTCATGATTTCATACTTGTTATTTATGATTCCATGGATGCAATTCATGATTTCATAGTTGTAGTTCATGGAACAGTCATGATTTCATGAATGCAATTCTTGATTTCATAGTTGTAATTTATGATTTCATGGATGCAATTCATGATTTCATAGTTGTACTTCATGAAACAGTCTTGATTTCATGAGTGCAAATCATGATTTCATAGTTCATGAAACAGTCATGATTTCATGAATGCAATTCTTGATTTCATAGTTGTAATTTATGATTTCATGGATGCAATTCATGATTTCATAGTTGTACTTCATGAAACAGTCATGATTTCATGAGTGCAATTCATGATTTCATAGTTGTAATTCATGATTTCATGGATGCAATTCATGATTTCATAGTTGTACTTCATGAAACAGTCATGATTTCAGGAGTGCCATTCATGATTTCATAGTTGTAATTTATGATTTCATGGATGCAATTCATGATTTCATAGTTGTACTTCATGAAACAATCATGATATCATGAGTGCAATTCATGATTTCATAGTTGTAATTCATGATTTCATACTTATAATTTATGATTTCATGGATGCAATTCTTGATTTCATAGTTGTAGTTCATGAAACAGTCATGATTCCATGAATGCAATTCTTGATTTCATAGTTGTAGTTCATGAAACAGTCATGATTTCATGAATGCAATTCTTGATTTCATAGTTGTAATTTATGATTTCATGGATTTAATTCATGATTTCATAGTTGTAGTTCATGAAACAGTCATGATTTCATGAATGCAATTCATGATTTCATAGTTGTACTTCATGAAACAGTCATGATTACATGAGTGCAAATCATGATTTCATAGTTCATGAAACAGTCATGATTTCATGAGTGCAATTCATGATTTCATAGTTGTTATTTATGATTTCATGGATGCAATTCATGATTTCATAGTTGTAGTTCATGAAACAGTCATGATTTCATGAATGCAATTCTTGACTTCATAGTTGTAATTTATGATTTCATGGATGCAATTCATGATTTCATAGTTGTACTTCATGAAACAGTCGTGATTTCATGAGTGCAAATCATGATTTCATAGTTCAAGAAACAGTCATGATTTCATGAATGCAATTCTTGATTTCATAGTTGTAATTTATGATTTCATGGATGCAATTCATGATTTCATAGTTGTACTTCATGAAACAATCATGATATCATGAGTGCAATTCATGATTTCATACTTGTAATTTATGATTTCATGGATGCAATTCATGATTTCATAGTTGTACTTCATGAAACAATCATGATATCATGAGTGCAATTCATGATTTCATAGTTGTAATTCATGATTTCATACTTATAATTTATGATTTCATGGATGCAATTCATGATTTCATAGTTGTACTTCATGAAACAGTCATGATTTCATGAGTGCAATTCGTGATTTCATAGTTGTAATTTATGATTTCATGAGTGCAATCAATGATTTCATAGTTGTAATTCATGATTTCATGGATGCAATTCATGATTTCATAGTTGTACTTCATGAAACAATCATGATATCATGAGTGCAATTCATGATTTCATAGTTGTAATTCATGATTTCATGGATGCAATTCTTGATTTCATAGTTGTAATTTATGATTTCATGGATGCAATTAATGATTTCATAGTTGTACTTCATGAAACAATCATGATATCATGAGTGCAATTCATGATTTCATAGTTGTAATTCATGATTTCATACTTGTAATTTATGATTTCATGGATGCAATTCTTGATTTCATAGTTGTAGTTCATGAAACAGTCATGATTCCATGAATGCAATTCTTGATTTCATAGTTGTAGTTCATGAAACAGTCATGATTTCATGAATGCAATTCTTGATTTCATAGTTGTAATTTATGATTTCATGGATGCAATTCATGATTTCATAGTTGTAGTTCATGAAACAGTCATGATTTCATGAATGCAATTCTTGATTTCATAATTGTAATTTATGATTTCATTTATGCAATTCATGATTTCATAGTTGTACTTCATGAAACAGTCATGATTTCATGAGTGCAATTCATGATTTCATAGTTGTTATTTATGATTCCATGGATGCAATTCATGATTTCATAGTTGTAGTTCATGAAACAGTCATGATTTCATGAATGCAATTCTTGACTTCATAGTTGTAATTTATGATTTCATGGATGCAATTCATGATTTCATAGTTGTACTTCATGAAACAGTCGTGATTTCATGAGTGCAAATCATGATTTCATAGTTCAAGAAACAGTCATGATTTCATGAATGCAATTCTTGATTTCATAGTTGTAATTTATGATTTCATGGATGCAATTCATGATTTCATAGTTGTACTTCATGAAACAATCATGATATCATGAGTGCAATTCATGATTTCATAGTTGTAATTCATGATTTCATACTTATAATTTATGATTTCATGGATGCAATTCTTGATTTCATAGTTGTAGTTCATGAAACAGTCATGATTCCATGAATGCAATTCTTGATTTCATAGTTGTAGTTCATGAAACAGTCATGATTTCATGAATGCAATTCTTGATTTCATAGTTGTAATTTATGATTTCATGGATGCAATTCATGATTTCATAGTTGTAGTTCATGAAACAGTCATGATTTCATGAATGCAATTCATGATTTCATAGTTGTACTTCATGAAACAGTCATGATTACATGAGTGCAAATCATGATTTCATAGTTCATGAAACAGTCATGATTTCATGAGTGCAATTCATGATTTCATAGTTGTTATTTATGATTTCATGGATGCAATTCATGATTTCATAGTTGTAGTTCATGAAACAGTCATGATTTCATGAATGCAATTCTTGATTTCATAGTTGTAATTTATGATTTCATGGATGCAATTCATGATTTCATAGTTGTACTTCATGAAACAGTCGTGATTTCATGAGTGCAAATCATGATTTCATAGTTCATGAAACAGTCATGATTTCATGAATGCAATTCTTGATTTCATAGTTGTAATTTATGATTTCGTGGATGCAATTCATGATTTCATAGTTGTACTTCATGAAACAGTCATGATTTCATGAGTGCAATTCATGATTTCATAGTTGTAGTTCATGAAACAGTCATGATTTCATGAATGCAATTCTTGATTTCATAGTTGTAATTTATGATTTCATGGATGCAATTAATGATTTCATAGTTGTACTTCATGAAACAATCATGATATCATGAGTGCAATTCATGATTTCATAGTTGTAATTCATGATTTCATACTTGTAATTTATGATTTCATGGATGCAATTCATGATTTCATAGTTGTACTTCATGAAACAGTCATGATTTCATGAGTGCAATTCGTGATTTCATAGTTGTAATTTATGATTTCATGAGTGCAATCAATGATTTCATAGTTGTAATTCATGATTTCATGGATGCAATTCATGATTTCATAGTTGTACTTCATGAAACAATCATGATATCATGAGTGCAATTCATGATTTCATAGTTGTAATTCATGATTTCATGGATGCAATTCTTGATTTCATAGTTGTAATTTATGATTTCATGGATGCAATTAATGATTTCATAGTTGTACTTCATGAAACAATCATGATATCATGAGTGCAATTCATGATTTCATAGTTGTAATTCATGATTTCATACTTGTAATTTATGATTTCATGGATGCAATTCTTGATTTCATAGTTGTAGTTCATGAAACAGTCATGATTCCATGAATGCAATTCTTGATTTCATAGTTGTAGTTCATGAAACAGTCATGATTTCATGAATGCAATTCTTGATTTCATAGTTGTAATTTATGATTTCATGGATGCAATTCATGATTTCATAGTTGTAGTTCATGAAACAGTCATGATTTCATGAATGCAATTCATGATTTCATAGTTGTACTTCATGAAACAGTCATGATTACATGAGTGCAAATCATGATTTCATAGTTCATGAAACAGTCATGATTTCATGAATGAAATTCTTGATTTCATAATTGTAATTTATGATTTCATTTATGCAATTCATGATTTCATAGTTGTACTTCATGAAACAGTCATGATTTCATGAGTGCAATTCATGATTTCATAGTTGTTATTTATGATTTCATGGATGCAATTCATGATTTCATAGTTGTAGTTCATGAAACAGTCATGATTTCATGAATGCAATTCTTGACTTCATAGTTGTAATTTATGATTTCATGGATGCAATTCATGATTTCATAGTTGTACTTCATGAAACAGTCGTGATTTCATGAGTGCAAATCATGATTTCATAGTTCATGAAACAGTCATGATTTCATGAATGCAATTCTTGATTTCATAGTTGTAATTTATGATTTCATGGATGCAATTCATGATTTCATAGTTGTACTTCATGAAACAATCATGATATCATGAGTGCAATTCATGATTTCATAGTTGTAATTCATGATTTCATACTTATAATTTATGATTTCATGGATGCAATTCTTGATTTCATAGTTGTAGTTCATGAAACAGTCATGATTCCATGAATGCAATTCTTGATTTCATAGTTGTAGTTCATGAAACAGTCATGATTTCATGAATGCAATTCTTGATTTCATAGTTGTAATTTATGATTTCATGGATGCAATTCATGATTTCATAGTTGTAGTTCATGAAACAGTCATGATTTCATGAATGCAATTCATGATTTCATAGTTGTACTTCATGAAACAGTCATGATTACATGAGTGCAAATCATGATTTCATAGTTCATGAAACAGTCATGATTTCATGAGTGCAATTCATGATTTCATAGTTGTTATTTATGATTTCATGGATGCAATTCATGATTTCATAGTTGTAGTTCATGAAACAGTCATGATTTCATGAATGCAATTCTTGATTTCATAGTTGTAATTTATGATTTCATGGATGCAATTCATGATTTCATAGTTGTACTTCATGAAACAGTCGTGATTTCATGAGTGCAAATCATGATTTCATAGTTCATGAAACAGTCATGATTTCATGAATGCAATTCTTGATTTCATAGTTGTAATTTATGATTTCGTGGCTGCAATTCATGATTTCATAGTTGTACTTCATGAAACAGTCATGATTTCATGAGTGCAATTCATGATTTCATAGTTGTAGTTCATGAAACAGTCATGATTTCATGAATGCAATTATTGATTTCATAGTTGTAATTTATGATTTCATGGATGCAATTAATGATTTCATAGTTGTACTTCATGAAACAATCATGATATCATGAGTGCAATTCATGATTTCATAGTTGTAATTCATGATTTCATACTTGTAATTTATGATTTCATGGATGCAATTCATGATTTCATAGTTGTACTTCATGAAACAGTCATGATTTCATGAGTGCAATTCGTGATTTCATAGTTGTAATTTATGATTTCATGAGTGCAATCAATGATTTCATAGTTGTAATTCATGATTTCATGGATGCAATTCATGATTTCATAGTTGTACTTCATGAAACAATCATGATATCATGAGTGCAATTCATGATTTCATAGTTGTAATTCATGATTTCATGGATGCAATTCTTGATTTCATAGTTGTAATTTATGATTTCATGGATGCAATTAATGATTTCATAGTTGTACTTCATGAAACAATCATGATATCATGAGTGCAATTCATGATTTCATAGTTGTAATTCATGATTTCATACTTGTAATTTATGATTTCATGGATGCAATTCTTGATTTCATAGTTGTAGTTCATGAAACAGTCATGATTCCATGAATGCAATTCTTGATTTCATAGTTGTAGTTCATGAAACAGTCATGATTTCATGAATGCAATTCTTGATTTCATAGTTATAATTTATGATTTCATGGATGCAATTCATGATTTCATAGTTGTAGTTCATGAAACAGTCATGATTTCATGAATGCAATTCATGATTTGATAGTTGTACTTCATGAAACAGTCATGATTACATGAGTGCAAATCATGATTTCATAGTTCATGAAACAGTCATGATTTCATGAATGCAATTCTTGATTTCATAATTGTAATTTATGATTTCATTTATGCAATTCATGATTTCATAGTTGTACTTCATGAAACAGTCATGATTTCATGAGTGCAATTCATGATTTCATAGTTGTTATTTATGATTCCATGGATGCAATTCATGATTTCATAGTTGTAGTTCATGAAACAGTCATGATTTCATGAATGCAATTCTTGATTTCATAGTTGTAATTTATGATTTCATGGATGCAATTCATGATTTCATAGTTGTACTTCATGAAACAGTCTTGATTTCATGAGTGCAAATCATGATTTCATAGTTCATGAAACAGTCATGATTTCATGAATGCAATTCTTGATTTCATAGTTGTAATTTATGATTTCATGGATGCAATTCATGATTTCATAGTTGTACTTCATGAAACAGTCATGATTTCATGAGTGCAATTCATGATTTCATAGTTGTAATTCATGATTTCATGGATACAATTCATGATTTCATAGTTGTAGTTCATGAAACAGTCATGATTTCATGAATGCAATTCTTGATTTCATAATTGTAATTTATGATTTCATGGATGCAATTCATGATTTCATAGTTGTACTTCATGAAACAATCATGATATCATGAGTGCAATTCATGATTTCATAGTTGTAATTCATGATTTCATACTTGTAATTTATGATTTCATGGATGCAATTCATGATTTCATAGTTGTAGCTCATGAAACACTCATGATTTCATGCATGCAATTCTTGATTTCATAGTTGTAATTTATGATTTTATGGATGCAATTCATGATTTCATAGTTGTACTTCATGAAACATTCATGATTTCATGAGTGCAATTCATGATTTCATAGTTGTAATTTATGATTTCATGAGTGACATTAATGATTTCATAGTTGTAATTTATGATTTCATGGATGCAATTCATGATTTCATAGTTGTAGCTCATGAAACACTCATGATTTCATGCATGCAATTCTTGATTTCATAGTTGTAATTTATGATTTTATGGATGCAATTCATGATTTCATAGTTGTACTTCATGAAACAGTCATGATTTCATGAGTGCAATTCATGATTTCATAGTTGTAATTTATGATTTCATGAGTGACATTAATGATTTCATAGTTGTAATTTATGATTTCATGGATGCAATTCATGATTTCATAGTTGTAGCTCATGAAACACTCATGATTTCATGCATGCAATTCTTGATTTCATAGTTGTAATTTATGATTTTATGGATGCAATTCATGATTTCTAAGTTGTAATTCATGAAAAAGTCGTGATTTCATGAATGCAATTCATGATCTCATAGTTATAGTTCATGAAACACTCATGATTTCATGGATCTGAATCATGAATTCATATATGTCATTCATGAATGAGTCATGATTTTATGAATGTGTTTCATGAAACAGTCATGATTTCGTAAATGTCATTGATGAAATAGTTAGAAGTTAATAAAGTTAGTTTTTTAGAAAAGTGACTTTGATCAGCTTTAATATAGTACTTGGAAGTTTTTTAAGAAAAAATTAATTTTATAAAAAATATAAAGTAATTGATACTTGTTATTTTAATTAAATATTGATTGAATCAAAGGAAGGATTCTAAAAATAAAAACAGTTATGTTGAAGTACAGAAATCTTATTAATACAGACGTACCCCTGTGGTAGAAAACCTTAACATTTTTATAGTATTTTAATGTCACATTTCGTGACTTTGTTGTGTCAAACGCTTGATTATCGAAATAAGTCAGCCTGTGTTTAACGAACCAGCTCCGGAGTCGGCGACCCGAAAAAGGTAATTTTTATAGTCATATCTCACTAAACATAAAAAGAGTCATATCTCGACAACTATAACAAAGAGTTACATCTCTTTAAATATAAAAAGCAATTTGTAATAGTCATATCTCGACAAGTCCTACAAAGAGTTACATCTCTTTAAATATAAAAAGTTATTTGTAAACTAACTTCTCAAGTATACCTTGTTTAATCCATACTTAATAGTCTTTTATTTTAAACACCTAGACTAATAATATTTGAAATAGTTATGTTCTCTTTAAGACATAACAACTTCATGGGCATAATATTCCATAATAGACGTATCTATTTTTTGCATCTCGGGTGAAACTTTTTTTCGGCATTTTTCCAACATTTTGTAGAACCATAAAAAATGTTCGGTACTTAAACTGAAAATAGGTTCTCTTATTTGGAGTAGGAGTTAGATTAAGTTGAGAGGCTTGAATTTAAATCAAACAAAGATTTTCTGTGAATAAAAAAATTATTGAGTTAAAAACATTTTTAACAAAGGACCATTTTTGGGTCATTTTTTTAACAACATTCTTGTAGCAGCAATTATAGTTATATAATTTTATTCTTACACATCAGAAATGTTCGCTTTTCTACCAGGGATATGGTATTGCATAACTTTTATTTTTATACAATGAGTACTCATACCATTTTTCTTACTTCTGCAGATATAGGATAATATTAAATGAAAATTTCAACTTTACATTATGCGGATATACCTTTATTTATACTACTTATGACATAACTTACAAGATGGTAAATGCTTTCAGTATCATGTTTTTAACCTCAACAAATTTAAAACACTTTTTTTAGATACTTGGATGTTAAAGTCGAAGTTTAATTTTTATTTATAAATTCAATTTTTCTATTACCCAAATACTTGATGAATAGTTTTGATTTAGCAGCTTCAATTTTTAAGTATGTATACAGACCTCGTTCTACATTGAATATATTTTGAAATTCTTGAGGCATTAAGACTTGTTGGCTTCTGTTAATCGTGATCGTTACTCTTAAACCGTTAATTGTTTTTAGATTTCGTACAGAAGTCACTTTGTACATCTCTTCTGCATTCCATTCTTGAGGAACGAAAACTTTACCATTAACGGTGTTTAAGAGTGAAAAATTGACTATTTTCTGCAATGTTAAATGAATAAAAACTATTATTTTTTAATCAATGAGAATTATTTCAAGAATCAAGTCACAAAATTAGTTTTTTTTTCTGTGATGTAGTAATTTTCTTTACCATTTTGAAAGATGTTGTCCCTGTAAACTTTTCGAGTTAAATAATCTCGGTTCAAACATTTTGTTACTTATATACGATTTTCCTCTTCCATCTTACTTCTATAACATTGTAACGGAAATAACGTCAGATAGAATGTTCTAGAAAAAATTCAACTAATCCTTGCAAGTAAATTTAATCATGCAGAAGCATCTAGAATGAATATCAATTGTTATTAACGAATGTTACGCCAGATTGAATGTTCTTGAAAAAAAAATTCAACTCATATTCAAAGGTATTAGAAGAATTTAGAACAAATTTAGAACAATGTTTCAGAAGATAATTTCAAAAAATGTTGATCTCTTCAAATATAACAATAGATTGAGATTTTACAGTGCAGTTCTTGGAAAATTCAACGACTAAAAATCAATGCTTTCTGAAAAGCGTGAGTAATAGTTTTGTTGGAAACATGGAGTTAACCTGTTCGAACATGAATCCAATCGTATTTATCTGATTCCTATTGTACCCACTCTGATTTCTAATTTTATGAAAAGATTTGATATATCACCGTGGTTTATGAGTTATTGGTGGACCATATCCAGGTAGTTTTTTTAGTTACTCTAGCTCCTAGTACTTTTCACCATGAATCTCGCCCTGAATTATTAATTAGAGGTAAGTCAGTCACGGTGACTGTGTCACGTAAGTTTTTTATTGAGCCGAATATTTCTCTCTGCAGATTTATTGAGCCAAGTTTTTTTTTAGTCAAATATTTAAGATGTTCTAACTGCTCAAGGACATTGTTAATTTATTATCCTTTTAAATTGTTGTACAGTAAACTTTGAGAGTTTCTAGATCGGAATGTGCCAGGGTTATAATTTTTCAGTAAACAAAAAAAAACTAACTACTTGCTTGTCCTTCAGAGATTTTTTTTAGATGTTGCAGGAGAAAGCGTCTTTGCTCGATGGTGGTTAAACAGTGAGAGTTAGCAGAATATTCGGTTGGGGGCCATAAAAAGGATAGAGCTGCTCGCGCGGTGAGAAGCATGCAGCGGCAGGGGGGGGCAGGCGAGAGCGTCTGAAGAGCGCATAGTGGGGAATGGGAGGGAGCACCGTGCGGTGCGAGAAAGAGTGAGCTGAATAGTCATAGTGAAACAATGGATTTAGATGATGCAGTAGGGTCCCTAGCAGACGATATCAGTCGAGTATTTAAGGGCGACAGTCGAAGACGAAAGCTCACTTGCTGCTCAAAATTTTTAGACGACGGAACTCTACAGAAAAAGCTAGACTCAATTTTGAACGACTATTTGACGAAACGAGTTATTCAAATAAGGTAAGCATCAATACTTAAAAAAAAAAAAAACTAGTCTTAAATTAATTAAATATTAACAAGTATTTTTATATTATAGATTAAAAATGGATTTCACTAAGATGAATGCTATGGCAAAAACCCAATATCTCCCAAAATAGGGGTTGACTGATCTCGTCAGTGAAGAGTTCTACAAAATAACAAAAATATATCAATGCAACACCAGGTTTGGAACTAGCATTGTCGTTATAATCAACAAAGAGTTCCAAGTGTTTCTACCTGAACGTTTAAGCACATTCTTCACTAAAAATCCTGATCAGCTTGAGTTTTTGAAAGAAGAAGTAGAAAAGGATCAGTTGTTTATTAAAATACTTAGGAAACCGACAACTTGAGTTTTGTAATAAGCAGTGATATGTAAAATTTGTGTGAGATCTTGTAAAAATGAAGCAAGTGACATTTAATGATTGTATTAGTGTTAAGATTATGTATGTGTATGATTATGCTAGTCGTAAAGCAAGAATGGGTCCTTGGATTCAAGCTGCTTACGACAGAGAACGTTTTAATTTAAGAATTCAAAGGACCAGTACACTAAATCCAATAATTTTTAAAATGCGAATTAAGTGTATGGAATATGTAATAGGACCTATTCTAAATAAAAGAAAATCATAACAAAATCATTTGTCTTTTTATTTATTTATTTATTTTATAAATTTACCATATCATATAAAAGTTACAACATTTTTTTAATTACAGAATATTTTATTCAAATTATAAACTATTTTTATCTACCCAACTATTGTGAGAATTGTCAAAACCAAGCCACTTAACATAAACTTTATCATCTTTTTGTTTAATCACTTTTTCAACTAAATAAACATCAGGTTTTTTAGATTTCTGCAACTCTTGTTCATAAAAGCATCCTGAAATAGGTTTATCTTGATAATCTTTTAGATTGTAAGTTATAGGTTGAGTATTCTTTTTAACACGTGAAACTGTAAAAATTTCTGTAGACCAGTTGCCTGCAAAACCTTTTTCAAATAATTGTTTTACTTTACTAACACGCACTTTATCTCCAACTTTAAATTTAGGATTTTTTTTTTTAATAACTCTAATGCTATTCAATCTTTGTAAAACTTCATCACTATTTTCTAAAGTAACTTCTACAGGCTTCATACCTATACTTCGATGCTTTTGATTATTATATTCAGTTATCAAGTCTGGTAAAATATCAAGCCACTTATAGCTTCCTTGCAAACTAAATTTTTGCCACATTTTATTTTTTAAAGTTCGATTAAATCTTACACATATTGAAGCTTTTAAACCACTGTAGGTAGAGTACATGTTAATCTTATACTCATTCATTAGATCTTGAAAATGTTTATTGTAAAATTCTTTACCCATGTCTACATGAAGATTACGAGGAGATTGTTGTTTCAAAACTGTTTGCATTGCTTCAGTAACTTCTTTTCCAGTCTTCGTCTTTAAGGGTAAAGACCAGGCAAATTTTGAAAAAATATCAATAATATTAAGTAAATATCTATAGCCTCCAATTTGACTTGAATAATTTTGAAGCTCAACAAGATCAGCCTGCCATGTATCATTTATCCCTCTTATTGTTACTTTTCTACGTGGAAAATTTCTTCGTGCTGGTTTATGAATCTCTTTAACAACCTGCTCCATTATTAATTGATGTCTTCTTTCAATATTTCACTATGACTATAAATATTTTCTAAAAGTTTCGAATCACTAATGACGTCTTCAAGTACTTCCACAGGTTCTTGCTGATTTAAAGTTTTCTCTATATTCGATTTGAAGAGTGAAAGCCAAGTTGATAGTTCTTTTCTTAAATTCACAAATTTTTTTTCTACTTCTTCAATTACTTCTTTTTTCAGTTTATTTTGTTCTTTTTCAATTGTTTGATGAAGTGTAAATAAATTAACTGCGTCTGAGACTTCAACAGGTGAGGCTAAGTTACACTGTCGCTTAAATTCTAGATCGTAGTGACCGTCTTGTGTAAATTTATAACCAACGCCTGGAGGTCCTCGACTAACGTTTTCCTCCAGTTTCTTACGTCTGAACACATCCGAAGGCATCTTGATACTGATCGATGATTGAATAATTTTCAATATATATAACCACTTTCTCGCAATTCTTCAACTATTGAGTGAATCTCGTTTGTATGCCTTGATATGCCAGCAGCTTGCTCAGCAATTAATAATCGTAGACGATCTGCTAATTCATTAGGATCATCCCAGTAGACATAGTCAGTTTTTGTACCTAACCTTGAAATTTTATACTTAGGTAAGAAGCCACTTCCAAGTTTTGTAGGAGTTGATCTTGACAATGGTGATTTCCTTTGTATCGACGCTTTTTTTACAGCTTTAAATGGTGATCTTTTTTGTGTAGGTTTTGATGGACTTATATCGAAAAGATGTGACATTACATCTTTATATTTCTTACTTGTAATATGGTATTTTATTTCACCACTTGGATTATTTCTCTTCTTGTGAGCACTAGTTTGTTCAAGAATTGCTTTATAAAGAGTTAAGTCAGTCAAGCTATAACCCACAGGATTTTTTAGAACAATAAGATTTACTAAACCCTCACTTGTAGGGTATGAATTATTGTTCACCTCAATAGAATCTTTTAAAAATCTTATTGCTGCGTTGCCAAGTTTATAACCACCTGATACTTTTTTTGGACCAAATATTAGATCTATTTCAGACTCTTTTATATGTTCAATACCTTTAATACCTTCATTCTGTGCAATGGCAGTCTCATCTAAACTATTATCATTTGCATCATGTTCAGAGAGGAAAGTTTCTGAATCATTTTCAAATGTTCCATCTTCAGGTAAAACCATTTTAAAATCATTATTACTTTTATCATCCTCAGGTATATCCATTTCTAAGTGTTCCTTTTCAACAGGTAAAATAGATCCTTCGACTTTATAAAAACTTTGATGAGGATGTTTTTGAATTTCTTCTTCTAAATTTTCATCTGATTTTTTTATTTTTACAGAATACATTTCAGGATATTCTTCACGTCTTTTCTTTATTTGTACAAGTTTTGCAAGAGGCTCAACAATGGGCTTAAATTTTTCCTTAAAATCATGCTCACAGTCATCTTTTAGAGTTTTTAAAAGATTATATTTTCGTTTTACTGCTTCTCGAGCTTTCACTAGCTCTTCGAGTATTTTTTTCTCTCGACAATAGTTAGCCATGTTTACACAACAGAGGTTCACACTCAATTAATGACTTTTAAAGGTTTAAGCTATATTTATAGCGAAACAATCGAAACCCTTGCGATATCTACCTTCATTAATACCTCTGTCTTTATCTATGACTATAAAACTATGTTTACCTTCTATCCAACATTTAGAGCATAAACTTTTAAATTGATTGTAAGACATATTAGTATTCACATGATCATCATAAATATGCTTCAAATTAACCTCATCTTGACGAAATGAAATCATTAAATTGACATTATCTCTTACCAGATGTTTAGGTACCGCTGCATATGATTGACAAAGATAAAAACAATCTACGTTTTTATGTCTACCCATGCAAAAATAAGCTTTTATATGCTCTTGCTTCTCAGTTAAGACATCATCAAAAATCATGATGGAGTTAGGTAAGGCGTTGTCTGGAGATATTACTTCTTCATGATCACTAAATGCTAGATACTGCATTCCATCAATAGGATCTAAAAGCTCTTGCAAAAATTTATACTTTGGTTGATTGAGTGACTTTGAATAAACGTAAATATTTTCAAAACGTAACCCATTTGGATCTGTTAAAAGTGCTAATAGAGTAATTGTTTTCCCACAATTTGATGGACCTGATATAACAGCTCGGATACTGCTTGGAAGTAAATCACCATGACACTTTGGCTTCTTCTCTTGCTCAGCAATGACGTCAAAGTTAGGCACCGGAAGCTTAACCGAATTTTGTGTGAAATCCATGTTAATCTTTCAAAATCTCAGACTAGAATAAGAAAAAAAGTATAAATAGCGTGCTTTTATACTCTAGAGCTCAGTCGTAGTTGAATCGCCGAAGCAAGATGATTATTCACGAGAAAAAGAATCAAAGGAAGCGAGGGGGTGGTTTGATTAATAAAATCATCAACAAGCTTCCTTTTGAAATGCACTTACCTGGCTACAGTTATTGCGGACCTAGTACTAAGTTAGAAGCTCGATGAGCACGTGGTGATCCTCCAATTAACGGACTTGACGCCGCTTGTCGAGACCATGATATTGCATATTCTCAAAATAAAGGTAATATGAGTGCAAGACATGTTGCTGACAAAATTTAAGCTGAAAAAGCATGGAAAAGAGTTAAATCAAAAGACGCTAAATTTAGTGAAAAAGCTGCAGCCTATGCTGTTACCAACGCTATGAAATTGAAAAGAAAGTTAGGAATGGGGTCTTAAAACTAAAAATAAGAATAAACCTCAATCCAAGACAACTTTGAATACCATCATAAAACGAGCATCAAAGTCAATAGTTAATCCTGGTAAAACGCCTAAAAGTATAATAAGTGCAGCGCTTAGAGCATCCAAACTTGCAGTCAAAGAAGCAGGTGGAAAGAGTAAAATTCAAGTTCCTCGGATCTTACCAGTAACCTCTAAAATTGGGGGATTTTTACCATTAGTACCTTTATTTGCTGGTTTAAGTGCTACAGGTGCATTAGCAGGTGGTGCTGCTGGTATTTATAAAGCTATTAATGAAGCTAAATCAGCTAAACAAGAGCTGGAAGAGAGTAAAAGACATAATAAAACTATGGAAGCCATAGCTTTAGGAAAAGGACTTTACCTCAAATCTCAAAAGCGTGGTCTTGGATTATTCTTAAAGTCATTTAAAGGCAAAGGTTTAAAAAAAAAAAAAAATTGCAAGTAATTAAAAAAAAAACGTGCACCCAAAAAAAAAGATGTCAAAAATTAAAAAAAAAAAAAAACTCAATTTAATTTTACCCAATCGAGTTCTTACAAATTTTGATCTAATTAAACATGCAAAAATATTAAAAATTCCATATTTTAGAGGAGTTTTCATGAGAGATATGCTTCCATTGTCAGGTCCTAATAATCATGAATCAGCTATAGTTAATCTTGATGAAGAAAGTGGATCAGGAACTCATTGGGTGGCTTATCGAAAACGTGGCAATGAAGTAGTCTACTTCGACAGTTTTGGTAATTTACAACCACCACCTGAATTAATGAGATATCTTAACGTTGATACTGTGAAGTATAACTCAAATAGATTTCAAGATTTTAACTCTTACAACTGTGGCCATCTATGCTTACAATTTTTAAGTGGAGAGCTAAAAGGTATATAAATAATTTTTTCTATCAGGATTGTTCAGTTTACTATAATGTGTCATGGAGTCAATAACTCTTACCTGGTCTGGCACATCTTCTACTCTTGAAGCACAGTATTATCCTCCAATTGAACTTTCACCAGATAAAAATTATACTCTTGGTTTAGTACAACTTTTAACCTTTAACGCAATTCCTGATATTGATATTGGTTGCATTGGTTTTATATTGGTAATCATACAATAACTATTCCAACTGGAAGTTACGATATAATAGACGTTAATAAATATCTTCAAGAAATCCTCAGTAAAGAAAATATTGAACTTTCAATTCAACCTAACGAGAACACTTTACGCAGTGAAATCGAAAGCTCTGAGTTCATAGACTTTGAACCTTCAGATTCAATTGGAAAACTTCTGGGATTCAGTAAGTGTTTGATACAACCAGGATTAAAACATACTTCAGTTTTTCCTGTGAACATTAATAAAATTAATTCAATAAGAGTTGAATGTAATATAACTACTGGAGCTTATATAAATAATAAAAAAGTTCATACTATTCATGAATTTTACCCATCTGCAGATCCAGGATATAAAATTATTGAAGTTCCATCTGAAGTTATTTACTTGCCTGTTTCAGTAAAGTGTATTGATAATTTACAATTGTGACTAATCGATCAAGACGGAAATATTGTTAATTTTCGTGGTGAAACTATCACAATCAGACTACACATAAAATCATCATAATGGGTATCGTGTATCATGGAAGGGGAATTCAAACAAACTTTTATAGCAGAGGATATAAAAGCAACTCATCATGTACTCCATCAGTCAGTCATCGTCGAGCTCCCAAAGCGCTAACACGACGGAACATCCAGTTTCTCAAGAGTCTAGGATTAAAAATCGTTGGTGGTGGAAAATAACTTGCACATTTTTTTGTTGCAATCAAGAAAAAAATGGCGGACCTACTGAGCATTCAAACCCCCGTCGCTTTCGACGATAGCATTTCTCATTATGAGATTCATGCTCATCAACCCTATACTTCTTCATATAATAATAGTGATGAAATTCGTATAGCCATACAGCATCAAGACTTGTGTCTTTTACCATCTCGCAGTTCTATTCGCATCTGTGGTCGATTGACAAACCCACCTGATAAACCAGCCTTGACCGAAAAAACTAAATTCGTCAATAATGCCATTTGTCATATGTTTGAAGATATTCGCTATGAATTAAATGGTATTGAGATTGATCGCTGCAAAAATGTTGGTTTATCAACTCTAATGAAAAATTGGATTTCTTTAAATCCGAATCAACTTAAATCAATAGAAAATGCTGGATGGTTTGGTCTCTCAGAAAGCGGTAAAATAACTAATGATGCTGGATACTTTGATGTAGCTATTCCATTGTGCATGTTTTTTGGATTTGGTGAAGACTATCGTAAAATTATCGTCAACGTCAAACATGAATTAATTCTTACTAGATCAAGAAATGATTTAAATTCAGTTAAGCAAGAAGGTACCAGAGAAAACAATATTCTCAACTATGAAGAATTCAAGATTGATATTACAAAAATTGAGTGGCTCATGCCTTACGTATCAGTTTCTGATTCTTATAGAATTGATTTATTGAAGATCATTGAAAAAGATCGTCCTATAACAATAAGTTTTAGATCAAGAGAATTTTTTGAGTATTCTATGCTTCCTCAAACATCTAAACATATCTGGACTGTGAAAACTTCAAATCAATTGGAAAAACCACGTTTTGTCATCGTTGGTCTTCAAACCAATAGAAAATCAGAGAAAAGTGCAGATGCTAGTTTATTCGATCATTGTAATATTAGTAATATTAAACTTTTTTTAAACTCCCAATATTATCCATATAACAATTTAAATATAAACGTAGATCAAAATAAATATGCGCTTCTTTATGATATGTATGCTAATTTTCAAGGTGAATATTACAGTAAAGATCCTGAACCTATTTTAACTAAGAAAGACTTTATTGATAAGATTCCATTAATAGTTATTGATTGCTCAAAGCAAAATGATATAATTAAAAACGCTCCTGTTGATGTTCGACTTGAAATAGAATCACGAGATATTTTTCCTAATGGAACAGCTGCATATTGTTTAATTATTCATGATCGTATAATTCAATATAATCCAGTGACAGGCGATGTAAGAAAAATAGTTTAAGTATCTTTTGTAATACAATATATGTGTGAAGCAATAAACTTTTTTAAAATAAATGATTCATGTTGTTATTTCAAACCCTTATCTCATTATAAATAATTAATTTTTGACAAATAATCTGTTTTAACTGAATTCAGTTCTGTTAGACTCACCTATTTTTATTAAAAACACAAATTCGTAAAAATATTTTTAATTAGTAAATTTTGCTCCATGGTGTAATTGGCTAGCGCGCTAACCGAAAGGTTGATGGTTCAAGTCCACCCGGAGGCGTCAGCGCCGCAGCGGGGTGCGTTCACCAGCAAGGAGCGCTTTGCGGGGGGAGCGTACAGCGATGGTCGCCAGGGGGAAGAGAGCGTCCAAGGAGTGCGCAGCGGGGGAGAGCGTTCCAAAAATCACGAGAGAGCGGCCGTTTCCAAAATCACGAGAGAGCACCGTCCTTCCAAAGGTACGAGTGCACACCGGCCCCTTCTAAAAGGTACGAGTGTGCACCGGGCCCTTCTAAAAGGTACGAGTGCACACTCGTTTACATACTACTAGTTTACATTTTCATGAAAGAAAAAAAAATTAAACCTCCCTTTTTTTTTAATTTTTTCTTTTTAATATCGTCAATTTATTACTAGCTAAAAATTAGTAATTTTTAACATGTATATTTAAATACTTTAAATGCTTTTTAAGATCTAACGACTGCTAACGCGAAATGAGTAGGTTTGGGTCCCATCCGCTAGGTGGCTTACCGTTAGAACTGAGCTCTCAGCAAAGTAACAAGCTGTCCATATATAACCCACCAAATTTTGTTACTCCGGCCGAGCGACTGAAAGTCGTTTCAATAATTTTTGAATGATTCGACTAGTCTGAGAGCTGTTCTTACCAATTTTGGTCGAATTATTAACAAAAAAAATTAAAAACATAAAATTTTTCTACCTCAAATTCATAGGTATTTTTAATTAAATCACTCAAACTTGAGGTTCTCGCTTAAACATTTTAAATTCAATTCGGTAATTTGGAACCTTGTCAACACTCTGTAGCAACTTTGAAGGAACGTTTTATCATAAGGTTCTAGAAACGTTGCCAGAACAATTTGTGCTCACCTTTTGAAAAAATATGGTTGACAAACTTCGTTGCCATAACGTTAATTGAAGGTTTTCTTTAAAACTAATAACGGAGATCTACACGATTGTCACAACGTTTCTAAAACCGTTCAGCAACCTTTCAACGAAAGGTTGCAATGGTTTCTGTGCAACGTTGCCAGAACGTTCTGAAAACTTTTTGTGCTATCTGGGTAGGAAGGGAGGTCAGCCATTTTTTTAGTGCTAATTCAAAAAGGGGAAACGATTTGATGTCCGTTTGGTAAACTTAATTAAATGAAATTTTTTTTTTAATTTATAATTAAATTTAAGGACATATTTGCATCGGGGTAACGGTGCTGAGTGGAAACGCCTACAGCTTAGTTACGGCAACAGTGCTCGCCATTTGCCAAATTTTTTTTTTTTCAATTCGTTATTGTCAAGACTGAAACAATGAAACTCTAAATTTTTTAAACAGTATTATTTATGACTTCTAAAACAATTTTAAAATTCTTTAAAAATCCATAAGAAATCTTTAAAAAATATGGAAATTTGTTTGTAAAGCCTTCGGAAATTTCAAGATGATTCATAACCTGTTTCAAAAACTAACCTTAATAACCGTGTTGGAAATTTTCTTGAAACTTGAACACGTTATTACTTAGACTTAAAGTTAAAGATTAAAAAGATTTTTTTACGATTCTTATGACTTTTGTTTCGCGAGACAACGTCCTGAAACTCTTAAAGGAATATTTTTATTTTTCTATCAAATTGGAATTCAAGGTGAACACGCTGTTTTTATCCCATTTAATTTTTTTATTTTTATTTATTTTTTCTTTGGAAGACAATTTTTTAAAATTGCGTGGAAAAATAAAAACAAACGTTATTTAACAAAAAGGTAATAAGACTTTCAATAAATTGGCCGATAAAAATTTTTTTACAAAAACAATCATGTATACTTCTCCAAACAATTTTTGTTATATTTCTTTTTAAACTGTGATTTTTTTATAAAATGTATGTTTCAAAAAGAAACGACACACCTAAGGAGACATAAAAAATGTTCTTATACTATATTTTTTCATTTGAAAAATGGTATCAGAGTTAAAATTCAGCTAAGATTAACAATAAAAAAAAAAGACATGAAAGAGAAAATATTCAACCCATTTAGTAAAATTATACATATATTATACTAATGCTTCTAATATTTTCTTTAAAATGAACTCTTAAAAGTAGTAAAATCAAAATAATATTGAACGGACGAGTTTTATGCGATCTAACAAAAAGTATTCTTGACAAACAATTCTTTTTCTTGAAAAGGAAATCAGTTAAAATTAACAATAAGAAAAAGAATACATAAAAGAGAAAATATTCAAGCAATTTAGTAAAATTATACTTACATATGTTATACTAATGCCTCTAATATTTTCTTTAAAATGAACTCTTGAAAGTAGTAAAATCAAAATAATATTGAACGGACGAGTTTTATGCGATCTAACAAAAAGTATTCTTGACAAAAAGTTCTTTTTCTTGAAAAGGAAATCAGTTAAAATTAACAATAAGAAAAGGAATACATAAAAGAGAAAATATTCAAGCCATTTAGTAAAATTATACTTACATATGTTATACTAATGCTTCTAATATTTTCTCTAAAATGAACTCTTGAAAGTAGTTAAATCAAAATAATATTGAACGGACAAGTTTTATGCAAACTAACAAAAAGTATTCTTGACAAACAATTTTTTTTTCTTGAAAAGGAAATTGACAATTTATGAAATTTACTTGTCATTCGATGTTGATGAAAATTATTCATTGATCTCGACGCGGAGCCACCCTTTAAAAAGATTCTTATTCTATTTTATAGCTGGATTCTATAAAAAAAAAAAAGTTTTATTTATGCATGTTCAGATGAAGGAGTGCCTTGAAATTTTGAAAAAAATTTTGGCTTCTGAAAAGCTCTGCTCCCAGAAATGGATTGTTTATGTAAAGGCAAAATAACTAGTAGTTTTTGATCTTCAACAATTGTAAGTACAAAATGGTTCCGCGTCGAGATCAATGAATAATTTTCATCAACATCGAATGACAAATAAATTTCATAAATTGTCAATTTCCTTTTCAAGAAAAAAAAATTGTTTGTCAAGAATACTTTTTTTTAGTTTGCATAAAACTCGTCCGCTCAATATTATTTTGATTTTACTACTTTCAAGAGTTCATTTTAGAGAAAATATTAGAAGCATTAGTATAAAGGCCATCACAGGAACTCGCGCGATGCGAGAATTCGCGCATCTCGCATCGCGCGTCGCGCACTTGTCCTAACCTAACTTTACAGCCAAACTGCGCGATGCGCGATGCGAGATGCGCGAATTCTCGCATCGCGCGAGTTCCTGTGATGGCCTTAAGTAAGTATAATTTACGGCGAGTGGTTTTTTTTTGGACAGAACTAAAACAAAAGTATATATGTTGTTACTTTCAGATCTATGTTAATATTAATGAATTTATCCCGAAAGATACGAACAGATGAATAAAATAAAAAAATAAAATAAAAAACCATCTTTCAGTAGAGTTACAGTGAATTCTGTTCATTTTTTTAAACTTTAATTATAAATTAATTCGAGTATCTACTCTGATTTTGATATTATGTTTTCGGGGATACGAACAGATGAATGAAATGAAATCAAAAATCATTTTCCGGACGAGTTTTTAATAAATTTTTTTCAGTTTTATTTCTTTAATTAATTTTTACTCAAATTATTTAAAATTCCTACTCTGATTCTGTTGATATTTTTTTGGAATATGAACAGATGAAGGAGATGAAATCAAAGAATCATCTTCCGGACGAGTTTTAAGTAAATTTTTCTTTTCTTTTTTACGCATCTTTTTTCTTTTTTTTTTTTTAAACTTGAATTCAATTTTTTTTTAGTAAAAGTTTACTATCAATTTATTCAATTTAGGTGTCGTTCAATATCGTTAAAATCATTCGAACTCGACGGAGCCGCAGATTAACGATTAACAGTCGACCAAAGATATTCATGCATCACCGAAAAGCAGAAACTGTATTAGGGTAACTAAAAATAAAAAGACTTAAAAATCTAAGAGCTTTTTTTTTTAATTGATTCTTTGAAAAGTAATATTATTCTAATTAATAAATCTGCGGCTCCGTCGAGTCCGAATGATTTTAACGATATTGAACGACACCTAAATTGAATAAATTGATAGTAAACTTTTACTAAAAAAAAATTGAATTCAAGTTTAAAAAAAAAAAAAGAAAAAAGATGCGTAAAAAAGAAAAGAAAAATTTACTTAAAACTCGTCCGGAAGATGATTCTTTGATTTCATCTCCTTCATCTGTTCATATTCCAAAAAAATATCAACAGAATCAGAGTAGGAATTTTAAATAATTTGAGTAAAAATTAATTAAAGAAATAAAACTGAAAAAAATTTATTAAAAACTCGTCCGGAAAATGATTTTTGATTTCATTTCATTCATCTGTTCGTATCCCCGAAAACATAATATCAAAATCAGAGTAGATACTCGAATTAATTTATAATTAAAGTTTAAAAAAATGAACAGAATTCACTGTAACTCTACTGAAAGATGGTTTTTTATTTTATTTTTTTATTTTATTCATCTGTTCGTATCTTTCGGGATAAATTCATTAATATTAACATAGATCTGAAAGTAACAACATATATACTTTTGTTTTAGTTCTGTCCAAAAAAAAACCACTCGCCGTAAATTCTTACCTTTTTAAAGGTCTTTCTTTTTAAAGATTTCATTTCTTTCGCTAGGTATAAGGTGAAACTAAAAAAAAAATGGTAAAATTTACCAATTGATACCTGAGTAGAACAAAAAACTTATGACTCCATTGAGATGAATGATTTTATCGATATTGAAGGACAATTAAAATGAATTGATTTTATTGTAAACTTTTTTTACTGATTTTTAAACATCAAGTATAAAAAAAAATTTTTATTTTGATAATTCTGTTATAGCAACTATAGCAGTAAAAACCTAAGTTGCCGTTGGTATCTTACATTTTTAAATGTTTTTTTTTTTTTTAATTTTATTTATCTCCAGGCTTTAAAAAAAAAAATGATATTTCAATAACTATTAATTTTTTATTTTTCAAACTATTTAATAACTAGGTATAAGGTGAAACTAAAAAAATTGGTAAAATTTACCAATTGATTCCTGACTAGAACAAACAACTTATGATCACCATCACATTTGAATGCGGCAAATGTCAATGACCAAGTTGAGGTAGTTAGTACACAGCGGATAAAACTGAAATGAAACTTGATAGTCAGACAAATTCATCTTGGAAAATAAACTGAGAACAATAAACCTTATCCGTGTTGGTGTATTGACTCAGAATTTATAAGTTCCAGTAATGATTTAAATGTATTTACTTGCCTGACAATTTGAATAATTCCATGAGACATTGATCACACTTAAACTACCTCAACTTGGTCATTGACATTTGCTGCAGCAAGTTAAGGTAGTTGGTATATAGCGGATAAAACTGAAATGAAACTTGATAGTCAGACAAATTCATCTTGGAAAATAAACTGAGAACAATAAACCTTATCCGTGTTGGTGTATTGACTCAGAATTTATAAGTTCCAGTAATGATTTAAATGTATTTACTTGCCTGACAATTTGAATAATTCCATGAGACATTGATCACACTTAAACTACCTCAACTTGGTCATTGACATTTGCTGCAGCAAGTTAAGGTAGTTGGTATATAGCGGATAAAACTAAAATTAAACTTGATAGTCAGACAAATTCATCTTGGAAAATAAACTGAGAACAATAAACCTTATCCGTGTTGGTGTATTGACTCAGAATTTATAAGTTCCAGTAATGATCTAAATGTATTTACTTGCCTGACAATTTGAATAATTCCATGAGACATTGATCACCATCACATTTGAATGCAGCAAATGTCAATGACCAAGTTGAGGTAGTTAGTACACAGCGGATAAAACTGAAATTAAACTTGATAGTCAGACAAATTCATCTTGGAAAATAAACTGAGAACAATAAACCTTATCCGTGTTGGTGTATTGACTCAGAATTTATAAGTTCCAGTGATGATTTAAATGTATTTACTTGTCTGACAATTTGAATAACCCCATGAAACATTGATCACCATCACATTTGAATGCAGCAAATGTCAATGACCAAGTTGAGGTAGTTGGTACACAGCGGATAAAACTGAAATTAAACTTGATAGTCAGACAAATTCATCTTGGAAAATAAACTGAGAACAATAAACCTTATCCGTGTTGGTGTATTGACTCAGAATTTATAAGTTCCAGTGATGATTTAAATGTATTTACTTGCCTGACAATTTGAATAGTTCCATGAGACATTGATCACACTTAAACTACCTCAACTTGGTCATTGACATTTGCTGCAGCAAGTTAAGGTAGTTGGTATATAGCGGATAAAACTAAAATTAAACTTGATAGTCAGACAAATTCATCTTGGAAAATAAACTGAGAACAATAAACCTTATCCATGTTGGTGTATTGATTCAGAATTTATAAATTTCAGTGATGATTTAAATGTATTTACTTGTCTGACAATTTGAATAATTTCATGAGACATTGATCACATTTAAACTACCTTAACTTGGTCATGATAGTCAGACAAATTTATCTTGGAAAATAAACTGAGAACAATAAACCTTATCCGTGTTGGTGTATTGATTCAGAATTTATAAGTTCCAGTAATGATTTAAATGTATTTACTTGCCTGACAATTTGAATAATTCCATGAGACATTGATCACACTTAAACTACCTCAACTTGGTCATTGACATTTGCTGCAGCAAGTTAAGGTAGTTGGTATATAGCGGATAAAACTAAAATTAAACTTGATAGTCAGACAAATTCATCTTGGAAAATAAACTGAGAGCAGTAAACCTTATCCATGTTGGTGTATTGACTCAGAATTTATAAATTCCAATGATGATTTAAATGTATTTACTTGTCTGACAATTTGAATAACCCCATGAGACATTGATCACCATTCACATTTAAACTACCTCAACTTGGTCATTGACATTTGTTGCAGCAATTTTCACTGGATAAATAAATCTCTACAGCACCAGCAGAAGGTTTCACAAGTTCAACTCACTCTAACTCATAGATGATTATCATAGGGAGACTTTAGATATTTTGTTTTGAAAAATTATAGCCAAATATTTTTCTATAATTATTGATGGTTAACGGTCATAATATTTATTAATTAAATTATGTTAATAGTGAATTTAGCGTGATGCCGCTGTATATTTTATTATATCCTACTTTTTTAATTACTTAATTATTTCTAAATCATGTAATAAAATAATAATAATTATGACCGCTGTCTTTTGCTCAGCTGCTCGGGTCTCGGCGGCTCGGCCTCTTGCGTGCGCGCACCTCACCTGCGCAGCCTGCTCGCATGCCTTGCTGCAGGCTGCAAGAGTGAGACAGCGTTACGTAAGATCCGGTTTAAGCCACATGCAGCGCATGTAGAGAAACCGGATGCTCAGGGACTGGAAACGAAAAAATTTCTAAAGGAAATCACCGTTTCGAATTTTGAGACGGTCATAACTTCTTTACGCAGAAATTTTTCAGGATGATTTTTTTTTTAATCTTCTCAGGGGATCTTAGGCTATGCGTAGAATATATGGTCAAGGAAAAATAATCATCCTAATAGTGTTTTTTTCATGAACGACCTAACCTAAAACCGAATTTCAATGTATATAAAGCGTACGCTTTAACGGCAGTCGGTTAAAAAAACCTACTCGCCGTCAAAGTGCTACCGCACTTTAGGATTTTACTAAATGGCTTGAATATTTTCTCTTTTATGTATTTTTTTTTTTTATTGTTAATTTTAACTGATTTCCTTTTCAAGAAAAAGAATTGTTTGTCAAAAATACTTTTTGTTAGATTGCATAAAACTCGTCCGTACAATATTATTTTGATTTTACTACTTTCAAGAGTTCATTTTAAAGAAAGTATTAGAAGCATTAGTATAATATATGTATAATTTTACTAAATGGCTTGAATATTTTCTCTTTTATGTCTTTTTTTTTTTTTTTTTTTGTTAATTTTAACTGATCTTTAATTCTGATACCATTTTTCAAATGAAAAAACAACTCGCCGTTATTTTTTACTTTTTTAAAAGTAAGTTTTTTTAGATTTTACCTCAGTCAACAGGTCAGTCATATAAGTTACTGCTCTATGTTGCTCTTTATAATTTTTTAATTCTAGTTTTTCAAAGCATTTGCAATCTAATTAATTTCATTAAATTAAACTTTAATTAAAATCAAGTTTTAGAAAAACAACTTTAAGAGTTGTTTAGCAAATACAAAGCTTCATTGGATTCCCAGCTGAAAAAATCCATATGGAAATCCGTAAGGAAACCCGTACGGGGACCCATAAGGGTTCCGGTAAAGGACCCCATACGGGTTTTCGATACTGATATTTGGTCAGGGTTTCCGTACGGGTTTGCATACGGGTTTTTTTTTTTTCTTTTAATTTTATTTCCACATTATTTTTTTATTTATTTAATTTAATATTATTATTAAATATTGATAAATTACTCTTTATAAGATTTAATTATTAATAATAAAATTAAGTGAATAAAATTAAAATTAACAATAAAAAAAAAAGACTGAAAGGTTAGATTAATTTTGCTTTATTTTTTTTTATTCTAAGCAAAGGTAAAAGGAAAATTACTTTAGGCTACGTGATCCTTTCCTAAGGGATCCTTAATATGGCAAAAATTTATCTAAGCTTCTCTTTTTGTTTTTCTCTTTTTTCTAGAACAAATTTTGATAGGCTAATTGTTAAAAATTCCCCCTCCCTCTTTTAAATTTTGTCATATCCGTACGATCACGTGTGCGATGGGGGAGGTGATGTAAATAAAATAACTTAGTGTAAAGTAACTCATTTTTTCTTTATTACCCACCACTCTAGCTCCTACATACTAACAAGTAATTAAACGAGTAAAATTTATTCCTGATTTTTATTTATTAAAATTATTTTTTTTTCTTATTAACATTAGATCTATTACTCACTTTGAGTGAGTTTTTTTTTTTTTTTTTTAAATGCAAAAGAAAATGAAAGTAATAAATAATTGAGAAATTCCCTCAAGCTAGAGTGTGGGTCAACTTTATCAAAAGGAAAATTCTAATACACAGGGAAATTTTCCTCTGTGTAATACAAAATATTTACATACGTTCTTCACTTCTTGACGACGGCGACGTTGACGAAAGTGAGGGAGCGGGCGTCCCTTCCTGGTCAGCGGCAGAATGGCTGGCAATCCACGGGTCCATCTGTCGTGGGCTACGAGACGACGGCCGCATGGAATGATGAGAGGCCGAGTAGATTTTTTTTTCACCCTCTTCTCCACACACACTTAGTGATTGGGATCTCACTACACGCACGCCCCACTATTGATGCTTTGGCTTCAATTTCACGGGTGCACACACACTGCACAATCTTCTTTTTATTTTCTTCTTTTCCTTTTTTTTTTTTTTTCGCGACGCGTTCCAACCGCCCACGCCAGGAGTGTAAGTTGCCCCTCAGTTTGCCACTAGATTAACGTGGGTACTGCTGCACCAACAGGAGTCACACAGCATTGTCGGTGCAGAGTTCCTGCGTAGTTAATACTCTACGTGGCTGCTGAGGAATCTTTTAACAGCTCCTTGACAGCGCAAGCGGGGTTGACTCCTCTCGTTAAAGGTTGCACTCACACACGCACTTTATTATTTTGTGTGAGGGTGCAGTTCATCTGAGTATCACGGTGAATAAGATGAGTACGAGCGGGAGGAATATAACCCAAGAGTATCGAGGTATAGATTGATCGAATTGCGGCGGAAAAAAGCTCGCGAGCGGGCTCGTGTCGCTGTTTTTATAGTGAGCGCGAGCGGAGCGTACCGCTTTGTTAGCGCTGCTCCGTGATGCGCAGTAGCGATGCGCGGTCATTGCTAGTGTGTGCTCTGTGCGTATGTGTGAGTGTGTGTCGCTGAAAACTGAAAAAGGGGGGGGGGGCTCCGGTATGCGGCCTTGAAATTCTTGACCGTCGTCGCTTTGTTTTGGTTTCTTAACTAAATTTTACTCTCTAACTGGAAAGTTTATTTCGACTGAAATTACGCGATTCTTTTTACCTTACAATGTCCCCCTCTTTTAAATGTGTTCTTTTGGTGTTATTCAAAAGGCACGTTTGAAAGAACTCGTATATAATAAGTAAAGTGATAAGAACAAATGAACAGAAACAAAATTTATTGTTATTATTTATACATACCTATATGTATGTGTGTGTATTTTATTTATTTATTTATTTATTTTTTTTTTTTTTTTTTTTTTTTTTATTTTTTTTTTTTTTTTAGGAACTCATTGTTTATGAAAATGAACAATAATTGTGAAAAAATAAGTTTTTATATTAAATAAGATAGATGCCAGATGCGTGTCTCATGAAGCTCAAATTTTTGACCAGTCTTCTGGACAATGAATTTCCAAGTAGTGTGACCCCGACTCAATCGTTTTGGGAGATGTTGGAGATGACGAGTGATCGCTCTGTAAATTTGGTTCCGGATTGAGGTAGTCTACCCCTTGCCTGGGAGTAGGATAAATTTTGCTAATTACGTCTTGAGGTTCAACGACCACATCGAGGCCTTTTGGTATATCATGTGATGGGTGGTACAGCTGGTAAAGGGCCCCCAACTTTGCACGCTCGTGCCATAATTTTTTAGTAGTATTTTTTTTTTTATCAATCAATAATTTAATTCTTTTTGTGATTCTATGTCTCCGATTTTTGTAGGCTTTCTTCGACATCGGCTCCTTTTCCAGCCAAATCACTGTTCTGCGTTGAGTAGAAAGGCCTAAGGAGGGAAGAATTGAATTTTCCTTTGAGTCTCTTTTTACCTGAAGGATCGATCAACGTGTACGTGCACGCATGATGAGAGGACCCAATGATATACGGTCCCTCATACATAGGCAGCAACTTGTGCACTACAGAGTTTAGTGCCTGCGACACGTTTAACGATCTCAGCAACACGAAATCACCAACCTCATAAGTCACAGCCTTATTGACTTGATTGACTTTTTGAACCCGGTGCTCGCCCTGCTTTTTGAGGCGGCTGAACACCTGTTGTATTTTCATCTCGATAGGAACTGATGCAAGTTTTGGTTTATCCACCCAAGTATCCCAAAACCTAACGGGTTTTTTATCGAAGTGAAGTTCGCAAGGGGTCATACCCGTACTCGTGTGGACTGTCTCATTGATTATTCTCTCAATGAGGGGTACAAAGTTCGCCCATCCCTTGTGGTTATGTGAGGTGAAAATTCGCAAAAACGCCCCGAGTTCTCGATTCGTTCGTTCAACGATGTTTGACTGTGGATGTCGCACCGACGAAAAAACAGGATCTATTTCGAGTTTAATTAAGGCGTCGTTCCACGACTTTGCGGTGAACTGTGACCCTCTGTCCGACTGGACCGCTCGCGGCTTGCCCATTTTAGGAACATAGTCATCCACCAACTTTTTTATCGCGGTTTTAGTATTTGCCTTCCTTATTGGGTATAGTTTCAAATACTTAGAAAAGGTGTCTAACATTGAAAAAACATACTGTGTCCCAGATCTGGACAAAGGCAACGGCCCAAAAAAATCTACCGATACCAAATCACGTGGGTGTTTAGGAAGGATAAAATGTGCTACCCCCGCGGTTCTTAATGTGTACAGTTTATTTTTCTGACATGTTTCGCACGTTTTTGTAAGCCATTTAGCTAGTTTATAGGCCTCCTTACAATAGAAAGTCTCGAAAAACATGGCTATAATCTTTCGGCGACCTATGTGACCATATAAGGTATGTATGTCCGCGAGAATTAAGTTAGTCAGCCACTTGGGAATAATTAAGCGATCATTATATTTTGGAGTACAATAGTATAGTCTATCATTGATTATTTTCAAATTTCCATTCCCTTTCTCTCTCTCTAATTTCGAAATATGGGAAGAAATTTTTGCGTCTTCCCGTTGTATACGACGGATATCGGTCAACGCTTTTCTGATTTGAGGGTCGCACTTACGTAACGAAACAAGAGCGATTAGGGCTTCTTCGTCCTTGTTCTCGACGTCCCAAGACAGTCTTGATAGGCTGTCTGCTAGACGATTATGTTTTGCTGGTATGTGGTGAATTATAGGATTATAAACCTGAATTGCTAAAACCCAGCGAATCATACGCTGACTTAAAAAACGACATGAAAAAAGGTATTCAAGCGCTTTATTATCAGTAAGCACGAAAATTTTTGACCCAATCAAAAAAGTCCGAAATTTTGTTAACGCCCAGACGATTGCTAAAAGTTCGAGCTCGGCTGTACAATAATTCACCTCCGCTCCTTTTAACGTTCGACTGGCCAAACAAATTAGTCTCTCGCGACCTTCCGAATCAATTTGTGACAAGACGGCCCCCAGTGCTTTATCAGAAGCGTCCGTATTTAAATAAAAAGGCAGATCCCTTGAGGGGTGATAGAGGAAAGCTTCCTCAATAAAAGTTTTTTTTACACGCTCAAATGCCTTGCTGTGCACGTCCGACCAGGACCACTTGGTACCTTTCCTCAACAGATCCAACAAAGGGACTGATTCGTGTGCCAGCTTGTCCGTAAATTTTGCACAGAAATTTACAACGCCTAAAAATGCTTTTAATTGAGTGATATTCCGCGGTTTTTCATAATTCCAAATCCCGTACACTTTATCAACATCGATCTTAATACCGTCAGGTGTAAGGACATGCCCGAGGAATTTTATCTCTTTGCGAAAAAAATTTACTTTTTCGAATTTTATGGTCACGCCTACCATTGAAATACGATCGAACAAAATGCGTAAGTGTATCAGATGGGTAGCCTCGTCGTCCGAAAACACGACAACATCATCAACGAAATCGAGAATCCACTCCAGATCCTCCGTAACAGGTGTAAACGCACATGCGAGTGCCGCGGTGGATATCTTAAGACCGAATGGCACCACGCGGAACTGCCATGTTCTTCCACGATGGGAAAATGCCGTGAATTTACGCGAGTCTTTCTTCAACGGCACCTGATGAAAACTCATAACGAGATCAAAACTAGATATTACTGATGCACCTTTGTGACATTTTTTAAATATCTCATCTATAGGTTCTGGACCGTTATGGTCATCTTGCAGGCGTTTATTCAATTCGCGTGCGTCGAGGCAGATCCTGACCGATTGATCCTTTTTTATAACCGGCACGATAGGATTTATATACGGACTACTTGATTTTTCAATTATTCCGTAACTCGCCATCCGCTTTATCTCGTCGTCCACTTTTTCACGGTACTGAAAAGGGACTGGATAGGGCTTACAGGAATATGGACTTTCATCGATTACGGTAAAACCATATTCGAAATTCGAAAACCGACCCGGTCGATCATCGAAAATGTGTTGAAATTCCAGGATCAATTCACGCAACGCTCTCTTAGTTCTCAGGGTCACGCCTTCGATCAAGTTTAATTTTTCATCAATCTCCAACTCTGTCACATTGACTGATTTCTCCCCGGTCAGCCTGCTGTCGATTAGTGATACCGAATCGTGGGTTTTAATTCTGGGAGATTCAACCGAGCTATAATTTAACATTTTGTCTGATAAACCGACGTGTATTACGCTATTATGGGTGATTACACTGATTTTAAAATGTTTCAACGCGTCTATTCCGAGGATAAAATTTTTTATCAGACGCGGAACGACCATAACACTAACATCTGCCTTTGCGCCGGCAATCTCACAGCTGGCTAAAAACTGAGTTTTCAGTTTCGTCGATTTATCTCCCGAGAATCCGACAGCTTTTAGACCGACAACCGGAAATTTAGGACAATTCTTAAACATTGAACTGTTTTTTACGAACACGTCGTTAGATATGCACGTGATTTTAGAACCCGTATCTATCAACGCCTTTAGGGTCACTCCCTCGAGCGAAATATAAATCTCGGGACATTCAACCGTTTGTTTGAAATAAACAACTTCGTCGTCTTCATTGCCAAGGAGGTCCTCCCTCGGGCAATCAAAAATCGACGCGATATTTAAATCTCCCGCCGCGACTTTGCTTGGAACCGTACAAGGCTTATCGACAAATAAAAGCTTCGAAGATTGACCAGGAATTTCATCAAGAGATGCCGTTGTGTTAGCGAGCAAGGATTCGTTATCCTGCAAAACCGAGGCATCCAACACAACGGAATCTAGTTTTCCGACAACTGCTCTTCGTCCTCTTCCTCCACGATCTCTACCGCGTTCACGTTTGATTTCGAGAAATTTGGACGAGGAGCATATCCCTCTTTTTTCTGATATTGATAATCTTTCCTAGGTGTAGAGGAAGAAAATTCCGACTCACGCGGCGCACGTACAAAAGACACTTTTGAGAAATCCACCCGCTGTTGCCCCTGGTCAGAATTTAAACGGCCCATGTTATCGAGATTGTCAAGTAGCTCGATAAGCTGGGTCATTGTTTTCACTATCCCCGTGGCGACAGCGATTTGGACTTGTTGATCAAAATGTCGAGATAAGTTCTGAATTACCTGGCTCTCGTCAGGTGGGTTTGTCAAATAAGGTACGTCGTTAGTTAACCTAATGACGTATTCACTGCGACTCAGATTGGAGTCCGCTTCATATCTCCCGGTTTCTAGTTTACGTCGGACCGCGTTTTGAACTGCTACTCCCCAGAATCTTTCCGTAAATTTTATTGCGAAATTTTCGAAATTCTCGATCCCGGTTTCGACGTGCTCGAACCAGTCACGGGCTACGCCACCGAGAGCTTGTGTCAGTAGGATTTTAAAATCCACGCGAGGTATGCCCATGGCTTTCATGTAGTTGTTAAAACTCGCGAGAAAACGCATCGGACGTTCTCCGATCGATGCGCTGAAAGTGGGCATATCGATTTTAATTCTGCGTCCCCCGGTTGCCGATGAATTGCTTGCCAGCGACATATTTTCAAGACACCGCGTAAGATTTTCGTGATCTTTCTGTATTTGCCCGGAGATATAGTGATGATTTTCAATCAAAGTTTTAATAGATTGATCGTGGCCACCGAGGCGACTATTTATTGATTTCAAAATTCTAGCATGTTCGCTTGAATTAGACGACAAGTATCTTATGTCAACCTCATTTTGATGATTTTGTTTACCTAAGGAGGAAAACTGTTCTCGAGAGAGGCGCGCGTCGTTTTCCAATTGCTTTTGACTAGTTTCGAGACGCGCTAAATGTTTACGTTGGTTGTCCAACATCCCGTCGCTCGCCTTCTGGCGGCTGCGGAGCTCAAAGAGAATTTGTTGGGTTTCTCGCAATTTAAAATCATGTTCCGGGCCGAGGTTATTCAAGTGAGGTTGGGACATGGACCTTTGATGTAAATCTAACGTTCGATTTACATATTCATCGCTGTTGCATGATGAGTTGCTACTTTCCACCCCCTCAACTGTTTTCCTTACCACCCCCCTGCCGACCGATTGTCGTCGAGGTCCCAGGGGTAAAGTAGCCAACGGAGCACGAAAATCATCGTTTCTCGCGGAATTCTCGATTGCCGTTTGCGGACTAGCTCTGGCTTCAGTGGTTTCCCGTGATTCCGGAATTTGCTTCGGTCGTCCGATTGGTTTTTTAACTGTCTCACGGACAGTCGCCGCCGCGACGTCGCCATTCCCAAATTCAACATCGGTTGGCCATTCTAGATTTACTCCGGAAGTGGATGACGCTCTTTCTAAGTTATCTTGCCCCCCCCCTCGCCAATTTAACTCTGCGACTGACGAAGTTGCCCTTAAACGTGCGGAGCTGCGCGTCGCTTTCGGCTGCTCCGGTTCGCTTTCCGGTAGGTTTTTGCCATTTTTTTTCTTGTTTTTTTTATCGTTTCCGGCCATCTTTATTTCAAGAGAATCCGAAATCCCTTTACACGAGAACGGAGAAAAGTGAAAACGAGAATTAAATAACCGAAAGTAAAAACCAGTTTGTCCTGACTGGACGGGTGTCCTCAAAAAAACTATACCCCACTTTCCTCGGTTGGGACTCGAACCTGATTCCCCGGTTGCTAAAATAAAATAAACAACTTGCACAGTTCCTCTCGAGATGATTCGGCTGTCGCCGAGAATCGTCAAACGCCCGCCGACAACTGTTCACTTGATTGTTCGCCCTTTTATAATTCCATTTACATCTCCCATTTCCCATCGCACATGATCGTAGGTGAAACTCGAGGGTGGTAACTATTGGTCAATATCACAAGAAAATAGCCCTAAATTACACCAATTTTCCACTATTGAACGAGAAAAAAAACAGATGTGTTTGTACTTATTATTACTCTGGCATATGTATATAAAAAACATTAAAAAAAAACCGTGAGTCCCTCAGAAGCGCGAAAATAAAAGTAATCCGAGTTTACTGAGGTCCCACCGAGGGTACCATTGAAAGGTTAGATTAATTTTGCTTTATTTTTTTTTATTCTAAGCAAAGGTAAAAGGAAAATTACTTTAGGCTACGTGATCCTTTCCTAAGGGATCCTTAATATGGCAAAAATTTATCTAAGCTTCTCTTTTTGTTTTTCTCTTTTTTCTAGAACAAATTTTGATAGGCTAATTGTTAAAAATTCCCCCTCCCTCTTTTAAATTTTGTCATATCCGTACGATCACGTGTGCGATGGGGGAGGTGATGTAAATAAAATAACTTAGTGTAAAGTAACTCATTTTTTCTTTATTACCCACCACTCTAGCTCCTACATACTAACAAGTAATTAAACGAGTAAAATTTATTCCTGATTTTTATTTATTAAAATTATTTTTTTTTCTTATTAACATTAGATCTATTACTCACTTTGAGTGAGTTTTTTTTTTTTTTTTTTAAATGCAAAAGAAAATGAGAGTAATAAATAATTGAGAAATTCCCTCAAGCTAGAGTGTGGGTCAACTTTATCAAAAGGAAAATTCTAATACACAGGGAAATTTTCCTCTGTGTAATACAAAATATTTACATACGTTCTTCACTTCTTGACGACGGCGACGTTGACGAAAGTGAGGGAGCGGGCGTCCCTTCCTGGTCAGCGGCAGAATGGCTGGCAATCCACGGGTCCATCTGTCGTGGGCTACGAGACGACGGCCGCATGGAATGATGAGAGGCCGAGTAGATTTTTTTTTCACCCTCTTCTCCACACACACTTAGTGATTGGGATCTCACTACACGCACGCCCCACTATTGATGCTTTGGCTTCAATTTCACGGGTGCACACACACTGCACAATCTTCTTTTTATTTTCTTCTTTTCCTTTTTTTTTTTTTTTCGCGACGCGTTCCAACCGCCCACGCCAGGAGTGTAAGTTGCCCCTCAGTTTGCCACTAGATTAACGTGGGTACTGCTGCACCAACAGGAGTCACACAGCATTGTCGGTGCAGAGTTCCTGCGTAGTTAATACTCTACGTGGCTGCTGAGGAATCTTTTAACAGCTCCTTGACAGCGCAAGCGGGGTTGACTCCTCTCGTTAAAGGTTGCACTCACACACGCACTTTATTATTTTGTGTGAGGGTGCAGTTCATCTGAGTATCGCGGTGAATAAGATGAGTACGAGCGGGAGGAATATAACCCAAGAGTATCGAGGTATAGATTGATCGAATTGCGGCGGAAAAAAGCTCGCGAGCGGGCTCGTGTCGCTGTTTTTATAGTGAGCGCGAGCGGAGCGTACCGCTTTGTTAGCGCTGCTCCGTGATGCGCAGTAGCGATGCGCGGTCATTGCTAGTGTGTGCTCTGTGCGTATGTGTGAGTGTGTGTCGCTGAAAACTGAAAAAGGGGGGGGGGCTCCGGTATGCGGCCTTGAAATTCTTGACCGTCGTCGCTTTGTTTTGGTTTCTTAACTAAATTTTACTCTCTAACTGGAAAGTTTATTTCGACTGAAATTACGCGATTCTTTTTACCTTACAAGACATAAAAGAGAAAATATTCAAGCCATTTAGTAAATTTATACATATATTATACTAATGCTTCTAATGTTTTCTTTAAAATGAACTCTTAAAAGTAGTAAAATCAAAATAATATTGAACGGACGAGTCTTATGCGATCTAACAAAAAGTATTTTTGACAAACAATTCTTTTTCTTGAAAAGGAAATCAGTTAAAATTAACAATAAAAAAAAAAAGACATAAAAGAGAAAATATTCAAGCCATTTAGTAAATTTATACATATATTATACTAATGCTTCTAATGTTTTCTTTAAAATGAACTCTTAAAAGTAGTAAAATCAAAATAATATTGAACGGACGAGTCTTATGCGATCTAACAAAAAGTATTCTTGACAAACAATTCTTTTTCTTGAAAAGGAAATCAGTTAAAATTAACAATAAGAAAAAGAATACATAAAAGAGAAAATATTCAAGCAATTTAGTAAAATTATACTTACATATGTTATACTAATGCTTCTAATATTTTCTTTAAAATGAACTCTTAAAAGTAGTTAAATCAAAATAATATTGAACGGACGAGTTTTATGCGATCTAACAAAAAGTATTCTTGACAAACAATTCTTTTTCTTGAAAAGGAAATCAGTTAAAATTAACAATAAGAAAAAGAATACATAAAAGAGAAAATATTCAAGCCATTTAGTAAAATTATACTTACATATGTTATACTAATGCTTCTAATATTTTCTCTAAAATGAACTCTTGAAAGTAGTAAAATCAAAATAATATTGAACGGACGAGTTTTATGCAAACTAAAAAAAAGTATTCTTGACAAACAATTTTTTTTTCTTGAAAAGGAAATTGACAGTTTATGAAATTTATTTGTCATTCGATGTTGATGAAAATTATTCATTGATCTCGACGCGGAGTCATTTTGTATTTACAATTGTTCAATATTAAAAACTACTAGTTATTTTGCCTTTACATAAACATTAATGCAAATCCACTTCTGGGAGCAGAGCTTTTCAGAAGCCAAATTTTTTTTTCTAAATTTCACGGCACTTCTTCATTTGAACATGCACAAATAAAACTTTTTTTTTTCTAAAATTCAGCTGTAAAATAGAATAAGAATCTTTTTAAAAGGTGGCTCCGCGCCGAGATCAATGAATAATTTTCATCAACATCGAATGACAAATAAATTTCATAAATTGTCAATTTCCTTTTCAAGAAAAAAAAATTGTTTGTCAAGAATACTTTTTGTTAGTTTGCATAAAACTCGTCCGTTCAATATTGTTTTGATTTTACTACTTTCAAGAGTTCATTTTAGAGAAAATATTAGAAGCATTAGTATAACATATGTAAGTATAATTTTACTAAATGGCTTGAATATTTTCTCTTTTATGTATTCTTTTTCTTATTGTTAATTTAAACTGATTTCCTTTTCAAGAAAAAGAATTGTTTGTCAAGAATACTTTTTGTTAGATCGCATAAAACTCGTCCGTTCAATATTATTTTGATTTTACTACTTTCAAGAGTTCATTTTAAAGAAAATATTAAAAGCATTAGTATAACATATGTAAGTATAATTTTACGAAATGGCTTGAATATTTTCTCTTTTATGTCTTTTTTTTTTATTGTTAATTTTAACTGAATTTTAACTCTGCTATTATTTTTCAAATGAAAAAACATCTCGCCGTTATTTTTTACTTTTTTAAAAGTAAGTTTTTTTAGATTTTACCTCAGTCGACAGGTCAGTCATATAAGTTACTGCTCTATGTTGCTCTTTAGAATTTTTTAATTCTAGTTTTTCAAAGCATTTGCAAACTTTAATTCATTTCATTAAATTAAACTTTAATCAAATTCAAGTTTTAGAAAAACAAATTTAAGAATTGTTTAACAAATACAAAGCTTCATTGGCTTGATAAAAAAAATAGGTAGTCTCTTAAGCTTTGGTTTAAAATCTAGATGCTGAGAATCAATCTATAATCAGAATTATAATTAAATCAGAGTTAAGATAATGTATAATTATATACTAATTTTTTACATGATTCAATAATTTTGAGTTTATGGTTTTACTTCTAGTTGGTCTTGAATTGAGGTCAACAGAAATACCAAACTTTTATCAGGAAACCAATAAAATTATAAAATTTGAAACACACCTAAATTTGCTTTAAGAATTATCATTGGAATTCAACATCAGGATTGAGGATGGAAGAATAAATTTATTTTCATGTGCTCAAACTATTCATTTAAAATTTTATACTAAATTATACATTATATTTTTTAAATCAATTTAATTGTGACAAGAGATCTTAAAAACTTTTGTTTTATTAAGTCATTGCATCAAAAATTTCTCCCTTTACATTAGACTTTAACCAGTTTGAATATTTCATCAATGCAAAATTGCATGTCAATTAATCAAAACAAATAAACCCAACTTAATAAATGACTTTATCAATAACCAACCACTTGTTCGCTTTCTACTCTTTTGTCTTATAGGAGAATGAAAAAGTTGAACATACTTTTTTAAATGTGGTATTAAAAAAATCTTTCCTTATAATAAGATAAATGACTGAAAAAAAGACAAGTTTAAGAAACTGGTGAAAGATAAAAAAATCAGAAAGATCAAAAAATTTTATAAACATGGTTAATTTTTTGTTTTAAATAGTTAAAAGTTCAGAGTTAACTGTAAAAAATGTTTGTGTGTGATTTGTCAAAAAATGTAAATTTTAATTGTAATTTTAAAATTATCCATAACAGATTAAATTTAATGAAATTTTAAATATAATTTTAAAGGTAATATTATATCAATCAAAAAAGAAATTAATCTTTGGGTGATGACTCGGATACCGAAAGATATAGTTTCATGAATTTTGTGGCTTTATTATATTCTTACATTTTCATTCCAAGTCAGGATGAGAATAAAGACGGATCAATAAAAATATGATAACAAATTAAGATGAATAACAACAATACTCAATAATTATACAAAAATGATAAACCCACTAAATAACTTATTTGAAAAGCAGTGTTTTCATTTTCATCTACCTCACTTTCATCAACTTTTATAAAAAATTTCAGCATGAACATACACTAAAAAAAAAAAAAAAACTTGAGTCATTAACCTTTATTAAAAAAATTAAAAGTTAGCAGTTATAAATCATTATTATCATTATTATGAATAATAATGTATATAAAAAAAAAAAATTACTAGAGATCGTGGTAGAAATAGAGATATTTATTTTTTTAATAACACAGCACTTTTTATTATAATTTGGATAATAATAATATACACTTTCATTATACACTGTTATATACTAACTATTTCACACATTTTATTTTCTCATTTCAAATATGTACGTTTAAAGCACTAATAATAAAAGCATCAATTTTTTCTCCATAAGCAACAATAACACAATGATCGAACTGACGAAGTTCAAATTTATTTTATTTTAATAATGAAAAAAAAAAAAAAAAAAATGTCTTTAGTCAAGGCATCAGCACGAGTGCAGACAGACTGCAGACTGCAGAGTACTGCCTGTGCTTTTATTTTAATAATGAAAAAAAAAAAAAAACAATAACATGTCTTTTGTCGAGGCATCAGCACGAGTGCAGACAGACTGCAGACTGCAGAGCACTGCAGTGTACTGCCTGTGCATCGCGTCTCAACAACCTATCGACAAATCTCGATCTCGAAGAAACTCGAAAAATCGAACTCGCAGTTCGATCGAGCCAAAGGGCTGAGTACGGAAATCCTAAAAAAAGCTGAAACTCCTGAAACAGCACATGATAAAAAGAAAAGGGTAATAACTTTTTAAGCAGCAATCATTTCGGGACAATTTTTTTTTTAATTGTTACACAGTTTATTGGCTATTTATAGCACATGAGAGATATGAAAAAAATTCGTTTATTATGGTTTTCATCTCACGGACTAACCTTGAAAACCAGAAATCAAAGTATATAAAGCGTACGCTTTTTCACGGTCGTTTTTTAAACCTCTCGCCGTTCAACCGCTACCGCGGTTTAGGATTTGAGTGAAAATTTTAAAAAGTTAGAGGCACTGAACCGTACCAAGTAGAGGCCCTCGAGCTCCTCACCCTCGCGAGAGGCTACATTTATTTAATATAAATTAAATTTCAAAAGTTGAAACAAAAGCTGCAAATCAAAAACTTGTTTAGTTCTTATATTATACTCATACAACAAAAATTTAAGCAGTTAAACAATAAATATGCATTGACATAACTTTTGCGTCTTTCCAACCTTGAAATCGAAACTTCGCCTCTGTTTTCGGTTACAACGGCCAAAAATGGTATATTTCCCTCAGGCGAGAGTGGTTTTTTGACCACCTCGATCTTTCGCCAAAAACCTGTTGGAAGCAAAATCTAACCCTCTCGCCCGCGGGAATAATATTATATTTACATGGTTTAAAATTAAAGTTACATCGGCCGATTTTATGAGTTTTTTTTCTCCCTCCAAAACCGGAACGCTAACCCAAATTTTTTATGTAAAATATTGAACCTTGTCAATTTTGGAGGAGCAAGTCAAGAAATTTCATTAAAAATATTATTGCTCAAAGAAGCATTGATGAAAATTGATAGTTTTTTTGCAAACCGAAAAAGATGTTGATGAAAAACTGTTACATTTTGGTTCTGAATATAAAGTTCAAAACAATAAAAACTTATATTTTATAACCACTATCTACTTATATAACCACTGACATTACTCGAATGCTAATTTAATAGCATCAAAATTAAACTGAAATTTAAGAACAGAGCATCTTTATTACAAATGTTATAAATAATTTTCTTCCGATGGATGTTTTTTCGCTAATGGGTCGTTCTATTCGTGGGTATACCGCATCGAGAAATTTTTTTTTGCCCCCGTATATCAACAGACTAATTGAAAACTTCATTTTCACTTCTTATTGGGCTAAGGTTTTTCTTCGCTGGGACCATCAACGTAAAAACATATAGAAAACGAAAATCTAAAAAAAAAAAAACTGATTTCAACGATTGCAATTGGTTATCCCTTTGTCTTGTATTTATATAAATGAACCAAGATCAAATTTCATTGATTTCAAATGATTTTAATTAGTTCAGAACACAATATTTCAAATTTAAATTTAAAAATTAGGAATTTTGATATTATAACTGACGAATACAACCCAAGTTGCATATAAACTATGAAGGTTCTTACAGGTGAATTTGTACATTTTGTTGAACCTATTACACTCTTACATTTTAAAAAATCATGAAAATTAAACGTTTTATCAAACATAAATCAATCATTTTTTTCCCACTCACCAGAGCTATGGTAGAATCGTTCAAGTTGTTTTACTTCGAGGTCAAATCGAATTAAAATGACGATTTTTGGCAAGTTTTTCAATTGAAATAATAACTTCAATTTTTTTTATTAAACTTACAATATATTCTATGACTGAAAAATAAATGAGTACGCTGAAAGATAATAGTATTTTATAAAATTACCGATCAAAAACTTTACTTACCGCCAAACTTTAATACGATAATCGATAGGAATTTTTTTTTTTTTTTTTTTTTTTAAGTTTAAACAACTATCTAGACCCATAAAAATGAAAACAAAAAATTATGCCGCTGTTCAAAAAAATGCTGCTTTTGGGCCTGAGAATAAAACATCTTTTTTTTATTAATACACTTACTTCTGCTCTTGCCGCTATCAGATCATAGATGCCCTTGAACCATATGATTGACACGTTGATGATTTTTTGATTTTATCTAGCTCATAATTAATCAAGTTTCATTCATTTTTATGCTGTCACCTCATCTCTCAATACGATTCAGGTTTACTTTGTCCTCTATTCAATTTCATCATTTAATTTACGTTAAAATCATTACTTACCTTTTTAAACATTTTTTACGCACACTTTACATCATTTTTCATCATCATTTGTTTAAATTTTTCAATTTAATTATATTTTTTATTCGGAATCTTACTAATTGGATATTTTTACTAATTGGATATTTTACTAATCGGATGTTTTTATCATCGGATATTTCTACGGTTCGGATAATTCAACATCGGATTGTCTTACCTGTCGGATATTTTATATATACATCTGATATTTTGACCGTCGGAGTTTTTGTACCCCCCTTTGTGCTTCTGCATTTTTTTTAGAATTAATTTGTATTTATTGGTAATACAGTCTTAAACCTTTGCTTTAAAAATTTCACTACTGTTATCTACATTATATAGAGGCATTTAAATTTTATGGTGCTAATTATTCAATTAAAACAAATCATTGAATTCTTCATTAATAATTATAGACTGTCCAGTGTTTTCTTATTCAAATTTGGGAACATATTCGGGATTTCAAGAATGTCAATTGTCGACTGACATTCTCTTGTCTTCGAAATTGTCGGGTACGGAACTATATGGCAAAAACGACGTTGTTTGGATCATTGATTGATTATACCTAAACAAAATTTCAAAGGGTCTGTTGTTCGTGTATAAACAAGAATTTAACTTTAACTATTTTTACTGTAAGTATTGTTGTACACAAAAGTTCAAGTCATACAAATTAAATTTATTTCAAGCTGAATGTTTAAACAACAAAAAATGATAGTATCATAACCTGTAAAGAAACTAAATTTGAATCGGTTCATTATTCTACAATTCATTTTATTTTGTATCATTGAGTTTAATAGCCCAAAAAAAAAAATCTTGTATAAACGTTCTTTCTGTCTTATTTTATGTTCAATTTTCACATTACAGGGACCATGGCCGAAATTGAAGCAGTAGACAAAACTCGAGTTTTACTCGAATATGACGACCATTATTATCCTGTAATGGTGCCAATACCTTATTACTTAAAGATTGATATTGTACGGAGTATTGCGGAAGACACAACAGTATTGATTTATCGTACACCGGAGGAGCCATTGATTCGACTTCCGATTTTTCCTTCTTGTACTATTTTTGATTTGTCTGATCCGCTGAAGTCAGGAATATTAGAATTTTCGATTTTTATGAAGCGTGACTCTGACAGTAAGTCATACTTATGTAAAAATAATCTTTCTAATCAAATTTTTACAATTTAGTCAATTTTTTAAATGTTAACAATTGATTTCCTTCAATACCTTTCAATAGAGTTAAAAAAAATCAAAATTCATAAGACTATTGAAATTTCATTTTTATTTTACACAACTTATTTGTAATATGTGTATAAATATGTGATTGCTACTTTGTTTCTGTGTCTTTAAACTATGTTAAAATGATATACAATCTTTTTTAATGTCCAACTGTTTATTTTTTGTGTTAACATTGTTTCATTTATCTTCTTCAGTCCGTGGATTCGAAGGAGAAACCAGTAGCTGTAAAAGAAAGCAAACCAGGCCCACCTCCGAAGGCCAATCAAAGAAGGCATTGATTGTAAGTAATACTTAAAATCATTCATTTAAAAATTTACCTACAACAAATATTGATTTAAAATAAACTATATAACTGATACATTTTATTTACAGAGAAGACCCATAAACCAAAGAGCCATCACATTTGGTTGGAAGTATAGAGGACTTGGATGTGACAATTTCACCTGCATGACAGGCTCAAGCGGAGGTCTTTGTACCTCAATATTAAAAAGTGATCAACATTGGAGTTTCAATGACATTGTTGAATTAGCTTTAAAACTGTTTCAACATGCTGATCAAGAAAAATTCAGAAATTGTACTTTTCAATTAGGAAATTTCAAGGCAGATATCCTTTTAGATAACTTTACCATTAGTAAAGATGGAAAAAGTGTCGAGGGTACTTTTTTGATTTTGTGAATAGATTTAAAACAAGTCGTGGAATAAAAGTTTACCTTTATTCTTCAAAAAATAGTTTAACTTCAGTAGAACAGTGTAGTGATAAGAGTTTTCCAGGATATTAAATCAAGATAACGTCAAAAATGAATTTTCTAATAAACAGGCAACTATTTCAAACAAATCAAAAGAACATTTGAACACCTGTAACTTTTCACCACTACAACAGTTGGACTTTAATGTTGATTCTTCGAGAAAAACTTTTAATTCCTATTCATCAAGACACACTGTAGCTTCCATCTCTGATGATCACACTTACTAGTAAAAGTTCTGCTGCTATATTAAATGAAGAAGAATCTAATAATCATAGCACAAAAGAAGAATTGGGTTCAAATAACCGTGAACAGCAAGAAATTTCTCAAGCTGTAATTAGTAATGAACAATCAGACTTTACTTCTATATCTAAAAACAGAAATTACATTATATTTGAAAAAAATACTCATGGTATAATACGAATAAAACTGAATGACAATGTAAAAAAAATCCTTATAAGTTGTATGTGCATGCAGAGATTGTTAAAACTGCAGATCTTTATATTTCTGGTACCATCCTTGGCCAAGGAGCATCGGCTGTGGTTTATTTGGGTAGATGGCTTAAAACTGATGTTGCAGTCAAATCAATCAGATACGATTACACTGACAAGTATCTACTTAGAGAAATCGCTATTATGGATAAAATCAAACATGAGAGTTTTCTTCCTCTAATGGCAATAGCGGTAGACTTTAACAAAGTACATTTGGCTATGCTAATTTTTTCTGGTATAGATCTCCGCAAATATATTTATAGCACCAAAACCACAGTACGCAATAATTACTCTATGAGCGTAAATGGATTGGAATATATAACTGTACAACTATGTAAAGCTGTTGCCTACCTGCATGGACTATCACCATATATTGTTCACGCTGATATCAAGCCTGACAATATTATCATCAGCAGTAATTTACAAAATAAAATCTGTGACTTTGGTGTAAGTAAGTTTTCCTCGTTAGCATCACCTTTTCATACGACTGTTGATCGAAGTTCCCATGGAACCAAAACGTACATGGCACCAGAGGTGCTCATGTTAAAGCAGGAATGTACAAGAAGCTCGGATATGTGGGCTCTAGGATTTACACTTTATGAGCTTTGGCTCAGACGTTACATTTGGCCACAAGTTAATCTTAAAGACCAACACTTTGAAGTGATTCTTGAAAATCTTTTCATCAATAAAGTTGCCCGGGACTGTTCTGAATTAGGAGAAGTTTTAAAAAAAATAATTTCTCAGTGCGTTTTGTATGATATTGAGAGTAGAATGGATGTCTTTACAGTTCTAGAAAATCTTTTGTAAGTAGTTATAATTATTTTGTTTTAAATCTCTGATTATTTTATGTTGAAAAATTTTATAGATAGTTATAAATTAAATTTTATAATTACTAAGGCATAATTATCAACTATTGTTACAGTGCAATTTTTAATTTTTAATTGTTGTCAAGTAATTTTTTTCATTCATAAAATAATACAGGGCTAAAGACATATTTTTATTGTTTTCTAATTAATTAATTTTTCATGATTCTTAGTTATAGTTTAACTTTTGCAATAAATCAGTACCAGTGATTTTTTAATTGATTACTATAATTTACCTAAACAGTTTTAATTGTTTAAAGCCTATAAAAATAAACTTAATTGCGGTTACTACAGCATTTAACAGTGTTCTAACCTGTAATTTACATTTATCTTAATTGTTTTATAAATTAAATAAGTATTGATCTCAATTATTATTTTGTATTTGATTAAATAACTATCATTTACATTTAAAAATTCTTAAAAATAATCATATTATAGCATGTAAGCCTTGATTTAAAAAAAAATGTGTTGATTTTTATACAACTTACTACCACAATAAACAAAAAATATTTTATTGTATGTACTCTTATGTACTGGTACAATTACAAATATACCATAATATTTTATTATATTTACACAGTATTAGTGATAAGTAGTTCAATTTGTTATTATAAATTAATTATTATTTTTTCTAATCATAACAGTGTAATATCAATAAATTTATTTGTGATAAATATATGATCAAGTTGAAATAAAATTGTTACAATGTCATTCAAGACTTTCATTGAAGTTTTGATTTTACAGTTTTTATCTAAATTAAATAAATAATACATAAAACAGAGAAAAATTATCAAAGAATATAACCATTGGTCCACTGTTGAGGGAAGATGATTAAAAAAAACTGTTGAATAAATTGAAAAGAGTAGATAAGAAACTGCTCTTAAGTTTATATTAGATTCAGTAAACTTTCCAATAAAATCAGTTTCACTATTTAAAAAACTATTTTCGGGGAAAAACAACGACGTTACCTCTCGCTGTCGGACCGCTCCGTAAACAATAAAAAAATCCTCGAGTACTCGCTCCTGAGTACTCCTGCAGCCGTTGCTAGTACCTGTAAATAATTAAATAGACATGCTTGGGGAGACGCGTACGCGGGCTAGCTGTCAAATGCCGGCAGTGGGCGGGGCTATTCCCCAAGCTAAAATCGTAATCAAAAGAAATTAAATTTCTCAGAATTAATAAATTCTCCAAATGAGGAAAAGTCGAGCGGAGGAAAAAGACTCGGTCTTTAATAAAGACTCCGGAACAACAATTAATTCTAACTCACAATTTATTAACAAAAAGAATAATAAAAATGATAATACAAAAATTAATTGTCGCGATCCTAGAATTTAAAATCTAAAGTTCGGCCGATCGCGCGAGTGGCCGAACAAAGAGAGTCGAATGTAAACAAAACAATCTGTCGGGCGACTACGCGCCAGCTGGCAAGTTTCTACGCGGGATTTCTGACAAGAATTCACGCGTAGAACCTTTCGGAAATAAATCCAGATAGGGAGAGAAAAATCGACAAGTTCTCTCCCTTACCGCGACGCACTCCTTCACTCTATCTGCACTCGAACGCGGTTACACAAACCTTTTTTCAATTGGACCATGTATTAGGGTACTTTTCGATTGAGAAAACGATGGGACAAGTTGTACAATGCCGTTGAGTATTTCAGCTCGATGGCCTTGTATGCTTTTCTCGACGGGCTTGTATGCTTTTCTCCACGGAAAAAAAGGCCGTCGATCTAGCTCAGCCACATGTACGCCAAGTGCGTGTTAGAATCAAATTTTCGAAGCCATTAAAAAAACCCATAAAAATTTAACGACCTGCAACCAAAGTTTTTCTTAGTCTTTACACTTGCTTTACAGTAGGCGTCATTATGACGTCATGAACGAGTCCCCTAGTTTTGAAACTCGAAGCGTTTTTGCAGATGGACCTGCTCGACGATCGTAAAAAGACGTTACCAGTTTTTCCTATTAACGAAGTTGAAATATTCTAAAATTAAAATGAAAATAAAATTTTATAATTTTTATATTTTTTATGTGTGTAATTCTAAAAAAAAACAATTTATTAATAAATGTAATCATCGTATGAAATAAAAAACAAAAATATTTTTAAATTTATTTGTTATAACTATTTTTATGGATTCTCAAAGTACCCAAATACATGGTCCTATTGAAAAAAATATGGTACCTAACGTGACTGAGAAGTTCTATTGGCCCTCTCAAATTTTATGTGATGCACCCGGCTACGCTACGCTCCGCCTCGTGCATCACATAAAATTCTCGACGGCCATGTAGAACTTCTCACACATGTTAGGTAATATACCATTACAGGCGTGGGTGGAGATCTCCAAGCGAAGACGGGTGGTCTACGAAAACAGCACACACTCTTTTACAGCACTCATTCCTCGCGATGTCGTGTTTAACGAAAACCTCAACGCGACTCGCGATTACAGTACTTTTTCTCTCTGACGTTGAAAGAAAATCGAGCGTCCGTGCTAACGTTCTACACACGACTGGCCGCGGCGTCCGAGGTTTTTTTTATTACATAATTAAATAAATAAATTAATGAACCGCCAAGCTCTACAACCACATAATAGTAGGCATCCGAGTTTTTTTAATAAATGAACTAATAAATAAATTAACAAAACGCCAAGCACTACAACCCCATAACGCTGGGTGACCAAGTTTTTTTAATAAATAAATAATTATATAAATGAACCACCAAACAATACAACCCCATAACACTGGGCATCCAAGTTTTACTAAAAAATAAATTAATAAACTGCCATGCGCTACAACCCCATAACACTGGGCGTCCGAGCTTTTCAAACAAATAAATTGATAAACCGCCAACCGCTACAGCCCCATAACGTTGGACGTCCGAGTTTTATAAAAAATAAATTAAAAAAAAAATTAACAAACTGCCAACCTCTACAACCACATAACGCTAGGCATCCAAGTTTTTTAAATAAATGAACTCATAAATAAATTAACAAAACACCAAGCACTACAACTCCATAACGCTGGGCGTCCGATTTTTTTTAAATAAATGAACAAATATATCAATGAACCACTGAACAATACAACGCCCTACACTGGGCATCCGAATTTCTCTAATAAATAAATCAGTCAGTCGCCAAGCACTGAAACCCCATAACGCTGAACGTCCGAGTTTTTTTTTTTTTAATAAAGTAACTAACCATCAAGCAATAAAACCCCATAACGCTGAGCATCTGAGTTTTTCAAATGAATAAATTGATAAACTGCCAAGCGCTACAACCCCATAAAGCTGGACGTCCGAGATTTTTTTAAAAATAAATTAACTATCCATCAAGCAATAAAACCCCATAACGCTGGAAGTCCGAGTTTTTTTTTTTTTTTTTTTTTTTTATAAATTAACTTACCGCCAAGCAATAAAATTCCATAACGCAGGACATCCGAGTTTTTCTAATAAAGTGATTAATAAATAAACTCATGAACCGCTGGGCATATCAACCCCATAACACTGGGCGTCCGAGTTTTTCTAATAAATAAATTAATACATAAATTAACAAACTGCCAAGCGCTACAACCCCATAACTCTGGACGTCCGAGTTATTTTGTTTAAAATAAATTAACTAACCGTCAAGCCCAAAAACTCCATGACGCTAGACGTCTAAGTTTTTTTTTTTAAATAAATAAATAACTAAATGAGCCACCAAACAGTACAACCCCATAACGCTGAGCGTTCTGGTTTTTTTTTTTTTTTTTTTTTTTAAATAAATTAACTAATCACCAAGCACTAAAACTCCATATAGCTGTGCGTCCAAGTTTTTTTTAATAAATAAAATCATATATAAATGAACTACCTAACATTACAACTCCAGAGCACTGGGCATCCGAGTTTTACTAATAAATAAACTAATAAGCCGTCAAGCGTTGCAACCCCATAACAATGGACGTTCGGTTTCTTTTTTTTAAATAAATTAACTATTCGCAAGGCAATAAAACTCCATAACGCTGGAAGTACGAGTTGTTTTTTTTTTTTTTTTTTTTTTATAAATTAACTAACCACCATGCAATAAAACCCCATAACGCGGGACGTCCGAGTTTTTCTAATGAATATATTAATAAATAAACTAACGCACTGTAGGGCATATCAACCCCATAACAGTGGGCATCTGAATTTTTCCAATAAATAAATTAATAAATAAATTAACAAACTGCCAAGCACTACAACCACATAACGCAGGACGTTCGAGTTTTTCTAATAAATAAATTAATAAAAAAACTAACGAACCGCAGGGCATATCAACCTTATAACACTGGGCGTCCGAGCTTTTCTAATAAATAAATTAATATATAAATTATCAAACTGCCAAGCTCTACAACCACATAACGCTTGGCATCCAAGTTTTTTAAATAAATTAACTAATAAATAAATTACCAAAACGCCAAGCACTACAACCCCATAACGCGGGACGTCCGAGTTTTTCTGATGAATAAATTAATAAATAAACTAACGAACCATAGGGCATATCAACCCCATAACACTGGTCCTCCGAGTTTTTCCAATAAAGAAATTAATAAATAAATTAACAAACTGCAAAGCACTACAACCACATTACGCAGGACGTCCGAGTTTTTCTAATAAATAAATTGATAAAAAAACTAACGAACTGCAGGGCATATCAACCCCACAACACCGGGCGTCCGAGTTTTTCTAATAAATAAATTAATATATAAATTATCAAACTGCCAAGCTCTACAACCACACAACGCTTGGCATCCAAGTTTTTTAAATAAATGAACTAATAAATAAATTAACAAAACGCCTAGCACTACAACCCCATAACGCTAGGTGACCGAGTTTTTTTAATAAATAAATAAATATATAAATGAACCACCAAACAATACAACCCCATAATACTGGGCATCCAAGTTTCACTAATAAATAAATTAATAAGCTGCCATGCACTACAACCCCATAATACTGGGCGTCCGAGCTTTTCAAACAAATAAATTGATAAACCGCCAACCGCTACGGCCCCATAACGTTGGACGTCCGAGTCTTCTAAAAAAAAAATTAATAACTAAATTAACAAACATCCATGCCCTACAATCCCATTACGCTCGGCGTCCGAGTTTTTTTTATTACATAATTTAATAAATAAATTAATAAACTGCAAACCGCTACAACCTCATAACGCTGGACGTCTGAGTTTTTTAAAAAAAAAATTAACTAATCACCAAGCACTAAAACCCCATGAAGCTGGGCGTCCAAGTTTTTTTTAATAAATAAATAAATGTATAAATGAACCACCAAACAATACAACCCCACAACACTGGGCATCCAAGTTTTACTAATAAATAAATTAATAAACTGTCATGCGCTACAACCCCATAACACTGGGAGTCCGAGTTTTTCAATTAAATAAATTGATAAACCGCCAAGCGCTTCAGCCCCATAACGTTGGATATCCGAGTTATTTTTTTTAATTTATTAACTAACTGCCAAGGGCTAAAACCCCATAACGCTGTACGTATGAGTTTTTCAATTAAATAAATTGATAAACCGCCAAGCGCTTCAGCCCCATAACGTTGGATATCCGAGTTATTTTTTTTAATTTATTAACTAACTGCCAAGGGCTAAAACCCCATAACGCTGTACGTATGAGTTTTTCAAATAAATAAATTGATAAACCGCCAAGCGCTACAACCCCATAACGTTGGACGTCCGAGTTTTTATTTTCAATAAATAAACTAACCGCCAAGCACTAAAACCCCATAACGCTGTGCGTCCGAGTTTTTCAAATAAATAAATTGATAAACCGCCAAGCGCTGCAACCCCATAACTTTGGACGTCCGAGTTTTTAAAAAATCAATTAACTAACCGCCAAGCACTCAAACCCGATAACGCTGAGCGTCCGAGTTTTTCAAATAAATAAATTGATAAACCGCCAAGCGCTGCAACCCCATAACTTTGGACGTCCGAGTTTTTTTTAAAATAAATTAACTAACCACCAAGCACTAAAACCCCATGAAGCTGGGCGTCCAAGTTTTTTTTAATAAATAAATAAATGTATAAATGAATCACCAAACAATACAACCCCATAACACTGGGCATCCAAGTTTTACTAATAAATAAATTAATAAACTGCCATGCGCTAAAACCCCATAACACTGGGAGTCCGAGTTTTTCAATTAAATAAATTGATAAACCGCCAAGCGCTTCAGCCCCATAACTTTGGACGTCCGAGTTTTTTTAAAATAAATTAACTCACCGCTAAGCACTAAAACCCGATAACGCTGAGCGTCCGACTTTTTCAAATAAATAAATTGATAAACCGCCAAGCGCTACTACCTCATAACGTTGGAAGTCCGAGTTTTTTTTTTTAAATAAATTAACTAACCGCCAAGCACTAAAACCCCATTACATTGTGCATCCGAGTTTTTCAAATAAATAAATTGAGAAACCGTCAAGCGCTACTACCCCATAACGTTGGACGTCCGAGTTTTTATTTTAAATAAATAAACTAACCGCCAAGCACTAAAACGCCGTAACGCTGAGCGTCCGACTTTTTCAAATAAATAAATTGATAAACCGCCAAGCGCTACTACCTCATAACGTTGGAAGTCCGAGTTTTTTTTTTTAAATAAATTAACTAACCGCCAAGCACTAAAACCCCATTACATTGTGCATCCGAGTTTTTCAAATAAATAAATTGAGAAACCGTCAAGCGCTACTACCCCATAACGTTGGACGTCCGAGTTTTTATTTTAAATAAATTAACTAACCGCCAGCACTAAAACCCGATAACGCTGAGCGTCCAAGTTTTTCAAATAAATAAATTGATAGACTATATGATATTCTTCTTTCACTTGTACAATTATATATAAGTTTGTTGAAAAAAAAAAAAAAATCTTATCTATAGCTTCTGGCCTACTGCAAAGAGCATAAAAACTTTTACATAATGCTTGAACAGATTCTACTAGAGTGGGGTAAGAATATTTTTGTCATTTAAATACAATAGATATTTCACTCTAATTATCAAAACATCCACATGCAATGATATAAGAGTACATATAACCTAGTTGATCTCTTTTAACCATTTTTCGTGACTTTCTCTGATCACCCTCTCACAGCTCGAATCCTAAAGAATTTTAAAAATTTCTTAAATAAAAGTATACGAAATCGATGTTTCAATAGTTTTTAGATCATACTTCTACTTGCAGAATAAAAGAAGTTTGTCTTTCGTCTCTTGATACTGTTTCGCTTTTTTCAACTACTACATTTCCTTCAACTTGAGTTTTTCTTTTTTTTTTTTTCTTTTATTGTCAATAAATTGAGGCAAAAGGAATAAAGCAGCCTCTAAATTGTAATCACCTGAAATTTATTTAAAAAATTTTTGAAAAAACGCTTCTGTAACACATTGATAACTATAAAAATACTTTCAAGAAAGCTATTTATAATTTAATTAAAATATTACACTATCAATTTATACCTTTTTTTCTGAAAGCTTTCTACAAGTAAAACGAAAATTAATTTTTTTCTTTTAAATAAAATTTAAATAGTTAAGTTATCGTTTTAAAATTAAACTTAAGTGTGAATCATATACTTCTAGAATATACTAAATACATATACTAAATAGACCGTTATGGGGTTGTGGCGCTTGGCAGTTTATTAATTTATTTATTAATTTATTCACTATAAAAACACTTGAACGCCGTGCGTTATGGAGTCGTACTGCTTGACAGTTTGTTAAATTATTTATTGATTTATTTATCAAAAAAATAACTCGGACGTCCAGCGTTATGGAGTTTCAGTGCTTGACGGTTAGATAATTTATTTAAAAAAAAGAAATCGGACGTCCATTGTTATGGGGTTACAACGCTTGACGGCTTATTAATTTATTTATTAGTAAAACTCGGATTCCCAGTGCTATGGAGTTGTAATGTCAGGTAGTTCATTTATATATGATTTTATTTATTAAAAAAAACTTGGACGCACAGCTATATGGAGTTTTAATGCTTGGTGATTAGTTAATTTATTTAAAAAAAAAAAAAAAAAAAACCAGAACGCCCAGCGTTATGGGGTTGTACTGTTTGGTGGCTCATTAAGTTATTTATTTATTTAAAAAAAAAACTTAGACGTCTAGCGTCATGGAGTTTATGGGCTTGACAGTAAGTTAATTTATTTTAAACAAAATATCTTGGACGTCCAGAGTTATGGGGTTGTAGTGCTAGGCAGTTTGTTAATTTATGTATTAATTTATTTATTAGAAAAACTCGGACGCCCAGTGTTATGGGGTTGATATGCCCTGCGGTTCATGAGTTTATTTATTAGTTACTTTATTAGAAAAACTCGGATGTCCTGCGTTATGGGGTTTTATTGCATGGCGGAAAGTTAATTTATAAAAAAAAAATAAAAATAAAAATAAAACTCGGACTTCCAGCGTTATGGAGTTTTATTGCTTGATGGATAGTTAATTTATTTTTAAAAAAATCTCGGACGTCCAGCTTTATGGGGTTGTAGCGATTGGCGGTTTATCAATTTATTTATTTGAAAAACTCAGATGCTCAGCTTTATGGGGTCTTATTGCTTGGCGTTTAGTTACTTTATTAAAAAAAAAAAAAACTCGGACGTCCAGCGTTATGGGGTTTCAGTGCTTGGCGATTGATTAATTTATTTATTAGAAAAATTCGGATGCCCAGTGTAGGGCGTTGTATTGTTCGGTGGTTCATTGATATATTTGTTCATTTATTTAAAAAAAATCGGACGCCCAGCGTTATGGAGTTGTAGTGCTTGGTGTTTTGTTAATTTATTTATGAGTTCATTTATTTAAAAACTTGGATGCCTAGCGTTATGTGGTTGTAGAGCTTGGCAGATTGTTAATTTTTTTTTTAATTTATTTATTAGAAAAACTCGGACGCCCAGCGTTATGGGGTTGTAGTGCTTGGCGTTCTGTTAATTTATTTATTAGTTCATTCATTAAAGAAACTCGGATGCCTACCATTATGTGGTTGTAGAGCTAGGCGGTTCATTAATTTATTTATTTAATTATGTAATAAAAAAAACCTCGGATGCCGAGCGTAACGGGGTTGAAGCGCTTGGCGGTCCATTAATTTCTTTATTTTAAAAAACCCGGATGCCCAGCGTTATGAGGTTGTCTAGCTTTGTTTGTTAATTTAATTTTTGATTGTTCATAAAAAACTTTAACGCCCTGCGTTATTGATTTGATTTTTTTTGGTTTATTTATTTATTTATTTAGAAATAAAAATAAATAAAAAAAAAAAACGAAAACACGAATGACCAGCGTTGTTGGGTTGTCTTGCTTGGGGTTCATTTATTCATTTAATTATTGATTATTTTAATCTCAATGCCCAGGGTTTTTGGGTTGTTAAGTTCAGGGGATTATTTATTTACTTATTTATTCATTTATTTAATTATTTATTGAACCCAGCCACCCAAGTTTTTGTGTGTTTTTTGTTTGCCTGATCTTCGCCGGAAGATTTTTTAATTTCTCGGTACCTCCTGGGCCGGGATCGGACACACTGGTCACAGAGTCTATACATTCAACATACCAAGGAGAGGGGGGGCATTTTAAGTACAGTTACTTTATTTTTGAATAAACATTTTCTTTTATTTCAATGAAAGTGGATTACTAATTGCTTGATTAGAAACGTTATTTGTTGATCTTTATAAAGAATCATAATGAATCTGTTCATTTATTGTAAGGAAAATTTATTACCAAAATTAAAACATGCCCCTGAAAAAATTATTTTTTTTCATTCATTTATCCTCCACAAGGTTATTAAAAAATTAAAATTTTTAAAATTAAGTGCATCGATGCATTTATTAATAACAATAGTTAGAAAATGTCCTTAAAAACACCAAAAGAGCGTATGAATATGATTTGTTATAAAAAAAAAGCACAAAGATTCGAACCTGTGACGGCAAAATAGAGAGCGGTGACTCTAGCCACCAAACCACACATTATCGTTAGAAATAATGGATTAGAACTAATATTTAAGTTGTGCCTCTTCGGGGCTTCATTATGAAGTTTCATTTATTTAACTATAATAAACTTGATCAAATATTTTCTTATATTTATTAAAATTTATTACCAAAATAAAAATATTCCCCTGAAAAAATTGTTTTTTTCATTCATTTATCCTCCATAAAGTTATTAAAAAATAAAAAATTTTAAAAATAAGTGTACCAATGCATTAATTAATAAAAATTTTTAAAAGTTAGAAAATGTCCTTAAAAACACCTATAGAGCGTATAATTTATTAAAAAAAAGCACATAGAATCGAACCTGAGACGGCAAAATAGAGAGCGGTGACTTTAGCCACCAAACCACACATTAACGTTAGAGATGATGGATTAGAACTAATATTTAAGTTGTTCCCCTTCGGGACTTGATTATAAAATTTCATTTATTTAACTATAATAAACTTAAACAAATATTTTCACATATTTATTTGTTTATTTTTTTATTTATGAATATTTAAAAATTTTTTAGTTTACATTTTCATGAAAAAAAAAAAAAATTAAACCTCCCTTTTTTTTAATTTTTTCTTTTTAATATCATCAATTTATTACTAGCTAAAAATTAGTAATTTTTAACATGTATATTTAAAAACTTTAAATGCTTTTTAAGATCTAACGACTGCTAACGCGAAATGAGTAGTTTTGGGTCTCATCCGCTAGGTGGCTTACCGTTAGAACTGAGCTCTCAGCAAAGTAACAAGCTGTGGATATACAACCCACCAAATTTTGTTACTCCGGCCGAGCGACTGAAAGTCGTTTCAATAATTTTTGAATGATTTGACTAGTCTGAGAGCTGTTCTTACCAATTTTGGTCGAATTATTAACAAAAAAAATTAAAAACATAAAATTTTTCTACCTCAAATTCATAGGTATTTTTAATTAAATTACTCAAACTTGAGGTTCTCGCTTAAACATTTTAAATTCAAATCGGTAATTTGGAACCTTGTCAACACTCTGTAGCAACTTTGAAGGAACGTTTTACCATAAGGTTCTAGAAACGTTGCCAGAACAATTTGTGCTCACCTTTTGAAAAAATATGGTTGACAAACTTCGTTGCCATAACGTTGATTGAAGGTTTTCTTTAAAACTAATAACGGAGATCTACACGATTGTCACAACGTTTCTAAAACCGTTCATCAACCTTTCAACGAAAGGTTGCAATGGTTTCTGTGCAACGTTGCCAGACCGTTCTGAAAACTTTTTGTGCTATCTGGGTTACCTGTAGGACAGCAGCCATTTTTTCCGAGTGGCAATTTTGAAAGAGGAAACGATTCGATGTCCGTGTGGTTCAGTTTAGTCAATCTGAAAACTTTAATAAAAGGCTACATGAGAAAGCAATTTATGCACTTTTAAAGATCTTTCAAGTAGATATCATCTAACTTTTTTCAACCCCGACGAGAGGCTCGTATATATTGGTGCCACGGCGTGTATCTAGTTCCAAGTTTGAAATTCCCGCCTCAGTCATGAACGTGAAAATGCTTGAATTTTAAAGTATTTTCATTCGTTAGGCAGGCAGCATGTTATCTACATTTTTACAAGTATTACATCCATGTTTAAAAATCTGTCTTTTTGACTGTACAATAGATAACATGATATTCTTGAATTAGCAGAAACACTAACTAGCCAATAGCCGCTAAGCTCCTTGCCATGATAGCGTAGGGGAAAAGCCCACGTTGTTGTTTGTAGTGAGGAACTCTTTGTGCGCTCTGCGAGTCTGAGCTTGCTTATTCATTTGCTGTTTGCGATCACAGTCATCAGTTTTTTCTGCACAAGTTTTTTCCGTAACAATTATTTTCGGTTAACAGTTTACATTTTTCGAACTTTTTTCCGATTCTCACAATAAATTACAATAGTACAATTCCATTATAAATCAAAACTTAACTACTTCTATAAATTTTCCTGACAGTATACAATTTTTAATTTGCAATTTACATTTTTCGCTTCGTTTTTCGCAATTTTTTCCGGTTTTTTTCAATAAAATACAATAGTAAGTTTCCGTGTTCAATCTATATAAATTAAAACTCAACAAGTTCCTAAAATTTTCCTCCGGGTACCTACTTTGTAAGCACGTGTGATTAAAGTTGGTTTTAAAGACGTATAAGAAGATGAGCAAGGATATTTGTGAAGACGATGAGGAGATTAATTCGGATGAAGAAACGTCAAACGAACGAGTTAGCATCGATGACTGTTCATCATCTGAAGATGATAATAAAATTTATAAAAACAATTGTAAAACAACTTATGATGAATCTAGTGAGGAAGAGGATAAAGATGACGAAAGACAAAAAAAACCTCGTCTTCCGAAAAAAGAAAGACTGCATGATGGAAGACTGTATGTGGTTGATAAAACTAAACATCCAAACAGCAAGTAAGTTAAAAGTATAAAATTATTTATAATTTTTAACAATAGTTCGACAATGATTAATTTATCAATGCATAATATTAATTTTATATTTGACAAAATTTGACTCCATTATGCTGTAAGAAATCATTACTGTTATTTTTTAAATAGATAATAAATTATCTTTTTATAATAAGTTTTTCAATCAATATTTTTATATTTAAATTCAGAGCATGCATGTTTTTAAAGTTTATTGCTACATAAAACTCAACAAAATTTTTTCATGATATTTAACTGAATAACTCTTCTAAAATACTTTGTCAGCTTTTTACCAACTATTACATGAAACTATAAAAAGTTCTCAGACAGTTTAATACTATCAAATTTTATTTATTATAAGATAATTTACATCGATGGTGGAAATGTAATTGTTAACTTTAAGATTGATCATATACAATAATTTAAAAGTGTGTATGGTTCTTTCGATCAAGACCAAGAGGGTCCTAATTTTTTACACTGTTTTCAACTGGAAAAATTTTCAAATCCATTGATCAATAATTATTTCAAATGCCGAATAGTATTTGAAGCTTGATTTGAAGAAAACTTTTAAATTTACATCATGTATTGTAATTTATATTTGATGGTTAAAACTTTAATTCAAACAGCATGAATAACCTTAATAAAGTTAAAATGGTTTGATCGAATAAGATAACCCTACCCCTAAAATCCAGCTGGATTTCGGTTCCAATATGACAGCTGGATTTCCAGCTGGAAATCCAGCTGGAAAGGTAAATTTTTTTTTTTTTTTTTTTTATTTACTTACTTCACTACACATGCAATAACTCCGTTACAAGTATCACACATGAAGATTTTAATGAATAATCAGAATTAAAGTGAATGAAGTTAACAATCGTAGATGTAATAGTTCAAAATTGTCAAGTTTTTAAATTTCAATTGAAAATATCAAAGTAGTCTCTTTTTATTGACTAAATGATAAAAAAATAAATAAAAGAAGTGGTATCCTCTTGTAAATAAAATATGAGTAAAAAATAAAAACAAATCTTGATATTTTATAACTTTTCTAATTTATTATTTCATTCATACATGTTAAAAATAAGATTAACAGTTTATATACATAGTTAAAAGAGCCACATGTTTTTGTGAATTCAATTCTTACAAACTTTGAAAGTATTGTTAATGTTAACAACTAATAGTATTGTAAAAATTTTATTGAAAAAGTTAGCTAGGTTATTTGGAGTAAAAAAATTTGTAATAGAACACATGGATGAAGCTTTCGTAATAACGCAAGTAGTTAAGTATATCGTACAATTAAATTCATTTCATTTATTCACGTTTGAATTATCATTGGAGAAAGAACTTCTGAATAACATAAAATTTCAAAAAATTAAACAATTACAAAATTTATCGCTAATAATGTAATAAATTTGGTACTGGAACAATGTAACGATGTCTGTAATCGACGTTAATATAGACGCAAACTCTATCAAGCATAGAAGTATCGATGTACTCCAGGTTAGGATTTATCGCCTTGACGACTTTGAAATTCTCTGACATATTTGCTACACTGGAGATTTCTAAAAATTAATTAACAATAACCTTCATTTAATACTAATTCAAATAACGCTACGCTATAATAAAGAACAAAATTTTCTTTATCTCTGGCTTTCCAATCAGATCTTTTCGATAAGGGTTGAGATAATTTAGAAATCTGTTTTGGAGCCGATATTTTCATCAGTATTTCATCAAGTTCCGTCATATCTAAAGGATGAATCATTTCTAATAAACGCTCATATATTTGTTCTGCAACTCCCTCCAAAGCAGCATGAAGGTAATCTACAAGATATGCGAGGACCATATCGAAACTTCGTAAATTAATTAAAGGAGAAGGAAATTTTATACCCAGAGTAGGAAAAGTTTCATTCTCTGTCATGATTTTAACGATTTCTTCGTGTGTTCTTTCTGCGACATTTAATTTGATCGGATACCTCATGGATCCATGAGAATAATGTCCAGGATGTAGACACCAATTACATCCGTAAGCCCCATTGAATTGCTTGATTCCTTGGATACCTGGGCGTGCGGAACTGTCAACGCAACAAAGAAGAACGTGTAATTTGACCTCTTTAATTTCATTGTTGATGTTCATCTCAAATTTCACTTTATTCATTAAATCCACAAAAGGATCTAAAAATACAGTCATATCTGGTTTTTTCTTATGAAACCAGAGTCCACAAGTTACCAGGTTATTCATTCTTTCTTGGGGAGGGATCTCATTAACTTGAAGATATATCGGCCACACTGAACCATTAATTGATTTAAACTTCAAGGCACCATCGGTGTTGAAAATAACTGATGCATAATTAAATCTTTCTTGTGGACTCAAAGATTGCAAAAATTGTTTATACTTTCTTCCATCAAAAATATCTCTTATAACTCCATCATTGCTTCTGTTATTCATCAAAACGCTTTCATAATATTTTTTATGAGTAGGTACTCTATGGGGGGGGGGGGGTCCCATGGATTTTCAAGTTGCACGGGTCCCATAGATTTTGAAGGAGCCTAGCCGGGGTCCCACGGATTTTGAAGGAGCCTAGCTGGAGTCCCATATAATAAACAATTATTTAAAAATTAAGAATAAACAATTATAAAAAATTATAAAAAATTAAGAATGAAAATTTATTTTTTAAATTATTGAGGGGAAGGTTTGAGAAGTAAGATAACATTAATTTTTTATTCTAAAAAAAATTTATTCCAGTAATTTCCAATACATTTTTTATCTTAAACTATTTTTTTAATATCTCCATTCATAGGATTATACTCTACTATACGATCATGAATAATTAAGCAGTACGCCACAGTATTCGCAGGTATATTCTCTGATGATTCAAACTCAATTCTCACATCTACTGGAGCATTTTTTAACGATTCATTTTGTTTTGAACAATCTATGACGAATAGAGACGCTTCTTTTGCAAACCTCTCTCTAGTTAGCATTGGCGTTCGTTGTTCACTCCTTACATTGTAAAAGGATTCATAAAAATTTAGATAATTCTCATAAAGTATGGAAACTTGATTTTTGGTGAAATCAGCATTAAAGTTATTATACGGATAATATTGCGAGTTTAAGAAAACTCTCAAGTTATTGATATTACAATGATCGTATACATTTAGACTGAGTTTTCTACTATTTTTTCTATTAGTTTGAAAGCCTATTATCATGAAACGAGGTTTCTCCAACTGATTAGATGTTTTTACTAGCCAATTATTTTTAGTGGTTGTTGGTACTAGAGGCAATTCATGGAGTTCCCAACTTCGAAAACTCATAGCAACTGATTTACCTTTTTGAAGATAGTTGAGCAAGTTTATTTTGTATGCATCCGAAAGAGTTACATAAGGCATCAACCATTCGATTTTAGAAATGTTTATCTTGATATCTTCGTATACAGGAGCTTGTTCCGTCCCTGTGTATGTTTGATAAACAGCATTATAATCAGTGTTTGATCTTCGAATGATCAATTCATGTTTTGCATTGACTATGATTTTATAGTAATCCTCTGCTAAACCAAAGAGATGTTTCAAAGGGATACATACATCAAATCGACCTTCAGAATCAAGCATTAAGGTTCCCTCGGTATACCACCCACGGTTCTCTGTTTGTGCACCATAGTCTAAAGACATAAGAGCCTTTAAAGTGCTAGCTATTCCTACATTCTTTATACGATCAATTTCTATTGCATTGAGCTCATATCTAATATCTTCAAATAAATGACATGCACCGTTGCTAACGAAATGAGTATTCACTGCTTTTGTACCATCTGACTTTCTTAATTGACCGGTCACATGTAGATAACTACGCGATGGTAAAACAGCCAAGTCCTGATACTGGATAGCGATACGAATTTCATCACTATGATTGAAATTAGATCCGGTATACGGTTGATGAGCATGTAACTCATAATTTGAGATACTATCATCGAACTGAATGGGGGCTTGAATTTCTAGAATATCTTCCATTTTTATAGCAACAAAAGAAATTGCAAGTTATTTTCCACCACGAACGATTCTTAGTCCTAGACTTTTGAGAAACTGGATGTTCTGCCGTGTTAGCGCTTTGGATGCTCGACGATGACTGATTGAAGAACTGCATGATGTTTGAGTTTTATAGTTTCTTTGAAGTCCTTTTCCATAAAATACAATACCCATTATGAGGATTTAATGTGTAATCTTATTGTAATAACTTCCTTTTGAAAATTTACCAACTCTCCGTCTTGGTCAACAATGCGCAACTGCAGATTTTCAATGCACTCTACATTCACAGGTAGGTATATAACTTGTGAAGGTACCTCAATTATTTTAAACCCAGGTTCAACTGTAGGATAAAATTCGTCAATAGTATGACTAGTTTATTATTTATGTAAGCTCCAGCAGTGATGTTGCACTTCACTCTCAATGAATTGTTTTTAAGGATATTAATATGATTATCAGAAATATGTTTCAAGTTTGCTTCAAGTTTGCGTCTACTAAATCCTAAAAGTTTTCCAATCGAGTCTACAGGTGTGAAGTCAACTATTTCAGTACATTCAATTTCAGTGCGGAAAGTATTATCGTTAGGTTTAATCAATATTTTAATGTTTTTTTCTTGAAGAATTTTTTCAATATCAACCAATTCGTAATTTCCTGTATCGAAGGTGATAACTCGATCGCCAACATAAAATTTATTGCATCCAATGTCAATATTAGGTATTGAATTGAATGTAAACAACTGTACTAAACCAAGAGTATAATTTTTATTCGGCAAAAGTTGAATAGGAGGATAATACTGAGCTTCAAGAACTGAAGAATTGGCTGATAGGGTAAGAGTAAATGATTCCATCACGACTCACCCTAAACTGAGCATAATTTATGAAAGAGACTGCTTATATACCCAAGCTTCCATTAAGGAATTGTAAACACAGATGACCGCAGTTATAAGAATTGTAGTCTTGAAATTTTTCTGTATTGTATTTCACACTGTTGACATTCAAGTAAAGCATTAATTCGAGCGGAGGTTTGAGATCACCAAAACTATCAAAGTAAACTACATCGTTACCATTTTTTCGATAAGCAACCCAATGAGTTCCGGGCCCACTTTCATCATCTAGGTTTACGATGGCGGATTCTCGATAATTAGGTCCAGAATATGGTAATATGTTTTTCATAAAAACTCCTCTAAAATGTGGAATTTTAAGCTTTTGCGCATACTTTAATAAGTCAAAGTTTGTCAACTGACGATTTGGTAAAGTTATTTCGAGCTTTTTTAGACCCTGCCTCTTTTTCTCAAATACACTCCCTTGCCTCTTTTTCTCAAGTACACCCCCTTTCCTCTTTTTCTTAAGTAAACCCCTTTGCCTCTTTTTCTCAAGTAGGCTCCTTTGCCTTTTTTTTTTAAGTATAGACCAAATCCTTGTTTATGACGTCCAAGATAAAGTCCTTTACCTGCAGCTATAGCTTCCATAGATTTATTATGTCTTTTTTTCTCTTCCAAATCTTGTTTAGCTGACTTTACATCGTTAATAGCCTTATAAATTCCAGCTGCACTCCCTGCCAATGCACCCGTAGCGCTCAAGCCGGCAAATAGGGGAACCAAAGGTAGAAATCCCCCAATTTTCGATGTCATCGGTAATACTCGAGGAACTTTTATTTTACTTTTTCCACCAGCTTTTTTAACTGCTGATTTAGATGCTTGAAGAGCTGCATTTATAATACTTTTCGGGGTATTATTAGGAGCTACTGATTTTGATGCAACTTTTATAATACAACTCAGTGGAGTCATTTTCTTAGATTTTACTTTGAGACCCATCCCTAATTTACTTTTCAACTTCATAGCGTTGGTAACAAAATAAGCTGCTGCTTTTTCTCCAAACTTTGCGTTTTTATCTTTTACTCTTTCCCACGCTTTATGAGCAAGGACTTTGTCTGCTGCGTGTCTAGCCTCTAAATTTTTGTGATTCTGTGAATAAGCAATATCGTGCTCTTTACAAGCTGCGTCTAATGGATTGATTCCTAGATCACCACGTGCTAGTCGCTTGGATAACTTAGTACCAGGTCCACAATAGTTGTAACCAGGTAAGTGCAACTCAACTGGAAGCTTATTGATGATGTTATTTAATAAACCGCCACCTTTCTTCTTCTTATTGTGAATGATCATTTCATTATGACTGCCAACTAACGACTGAGCTTGTGGATATAAAAACGATATATTTATAGGTTTCCTTAGTATTCAACATTCAGATTCCGAATGATCAACATGGATTTTTCACAAAACACTCTGAAACTGCCAGTACCAAACTTTGATATTATTGCCGAACAGGAAAAGAAAGAAAAACGTCACGGTGACTTACTCCCGAGTAGCATTCGAGCAGTTATTTCAGGACCATCAAATTGTGGGAAAACTAACAGCTTACTAGCTCTTTTAACACAATCAAACGGTTTAAGATTTGAAAACATTTACGTCTACTCTAAATCTTTGAACCAACCAAAGTATACGTTTCTCGAACAACTCTTGGAACCAATCGAGGGGATGAAGTATTTTGCATTTAGTGAGCATGATGAGGTAGTGTCTCCAGCTGATGCTTTACCTAATTCCATTTTTGTCTTCGATCATATCGCATGTGAGAAGCAAGATAATGTTAAAGCCTTTTATTGTATGGGGAGACATAAGAGCGTAGATTGTTTTTATCTATGTCAGTCGTATGCCGCAGTACCTAAACATTTAGTAAGAGATAATGTCAACTTGTTGATTTTATTTCGTCAAGATGAAGTGTATCTGAAACATATTTATGACGATCACGTTAATTCTGACATGCCTTACAATCAATTTAAAAACTTGTGCTCAAAGTGTTGGGTAGAAGGTAAACATAGTTTTATAGTTATAGATAAAGATAGAAATATTAATGATGGTAGATATAGAAAAGGATTCGATTGTTTCGCTATAAATATAGTAGAACCTAGTGAAAAATAATTAGTCTTGAGTCAACCTATGCTGCATAAACATGGAAAACATTGCTAAGGAGAAGAGAATCCTTGAAGAGCTTGTGAAAGCTCGCGAAATTGTAAAACGGAAATTCAATATTATAAAAAGTCGAAAAGACGATGCTGAACGTATTTTGACCGAAACGTTTAAACCTATTCTAAATCCTCTGGAAAAGCTTGCAGCAAAACGTCCAAAGCTCAATGAAAGCTCACCTCTTGAAACAGTTAAAAAATCTGAATAAAAAAAAGAAAATTCATTCAATAGTTTATTCAACGAATCTGGGATACAACACAATGATCTTGTCATACCTCCAAATGCATCATCAACAGTTGAGGATGAATCTACGCTTCATGAGAGTGATACGTATAATGAATTGGAAGAAACAAGTATTGACGGAGGGGAAGACATATTTAATCAAATAGAGCCTGATGAGCGAGATAATCTGTATGGAGTCAAAAAAACTCTTCAAGGAGACTACACTCTTGGAAATAAATCTATTAAATTTTTAAAAGATTCTATCGTAGTCAACAATAAGTCGTATCCTAGAACTCAAGAATTATTTAATCTCATTGTTCGCAAAGATTCTACAACTAATGATTTGGCTAACTTAAGTCGATATAAAGAAATTCTTGAGCAAACTAACGCTCACAGAAAAGGAAGCAAATCTACTGAAGACATAAAATATCATGTTACTAGTAAAAAATATCAAAATGTTATTATGCCTCTTTTCAATTTAAGTCCTCCAAAAACAAAACAGTCACCAAAAAGAACATTAAAAAAAATACAACTCAATAGACAATCTCCGTTAGCTGTATCTACTCCAACAAAACTAGGTGGTTCCATACTCAAATTCAAAAATGCCCGACTCAACAGCAGAACTGATTACGTATACTGGGATAATCCCAATGAAATCATTGATCGTCTCAGGTTGTTAATAGCTGAGCAATCAGCTGGAAATACAAGTCACACAAATGAAATTCATTCAATTATTGAAGAGTTGCGGGAGGGAGGGTATATATACTGAGAATATAATTACTTACCCATCAGTATCAAAATGCCTGTTGACATATTTGGACGTAAGGTTGAGAAAAAAGAGAGCAGCCGAGGACCACCAGGAGTTGGATATAAACTTACTCCCAACGGTGATTTCGATATTGAATCGAAAAGACTGTGTAACTTGGCACCTCCTATCGAATCAGCGGACGCTATAAACTTGCGTACTCTACAAGACGTAATTAAAAAAAGTAATATTGAATTTAAAAGACATTTGCTCAAAGATATAGAGAGTACGAACGCAATACATAAAGCAGTTAGTGAATTTATCAACGATTTTGACAAAGAAAAGATATATTTAGATATTTTGACTGTGTGGAAACAACAAGTTGTAGAACTTTTATTTCAACATAAAAAAGAGATTGAAGATCTTGTAGACTCGAAAATTCATGCTAGAGAACAATTTTGGAAAGATTTACCTAAATAAAACATGGAAAAAGTGGTTGAAGAAATACACAAACCTGCACGCAGAAATTTCCCTCGTAGAAAAGTTGAAGTACGGGGTTTACACGATACCTGGCAAGCTGACTTGGTAGAAATGCAACCATATGCTAGAGAAAATAAAGGTCATAGATACATGCTTACAATCATCGACGTGTTTTCAAAATACGCTCACGCGATTCCTTTAAAGACAAAAACTGGTAAAGAAGTAGCAGCTGCAATGGAAACAGTCTTCAAAAGCACTCAATTTCCTCGAAATCTTCATGTTGATATGGGTAAAGAGTTTTACAATAAAGATTTCCAAAATTTAATGAACAAGTATAAAGTTAATATGTACTCAACATACAGTGGTTTAAAAGCTTCTATATGCGAAAGATTCAATCGTACTTTAAAAAATATCATGTGGAAACAATTTTCTTTACGAGGCAGTTACAAGTGGATAGATATTTTATCGGATTTAATTACATTATACAACAATAGAAAACATCGAAGCATTGGTATGAAACCGAAAGATGTCACTGCGAACCATACTACTGAAATTCTAAAAAAATTAAATAAAAATAAAAATTTTAAAAAGTCACCAAAATTTAAAGTTGGAGATGAAGTTCGAGTGAGCAAAATTAAAAATGTATTTGAAAAAAGCTATACCCCTAATTGGTCCACTGAAATATTTACTATAACTAGTATCAAAAATACGCAACCAATTACTTATCACTTAAAAGATTATCAAGATCAACCTGTGGTTGGAGGCTTTTATGAACAAGAATTACAAAAAACCAAGTGCCCAGATACATATTTAATAGAAAAAGTTATCAGACGACGTGGCAATGAATTATATGTTAAATGGTTAGGTTTTACAAAAGATCATAATGGTTGGATTAATAGTAATAATCTAGATAACTTTGTGTATTCAAAGAGTTGAGTAATAAATAAAAATTAAATAAAAAGACAAACAGTTGAGTTTTATATTTATTTATTGTCCTTCCTTTTTACAATTTAAAAAAAAATTTCATTTTATCTTTTACATATTTCACGCTTAAGTTACTATTTTTCACTTCTTTTTGTAAATTATTTAACTCATCATCGTTGGCAAATAAGTAAAAATTTAATCGGTCAGGTAGAAAGACTTGAAACTCTGCATCCAGCGTTATCACGACTTTTGGACCATCCATGATATCAGCTATTCTTATTGATGTTACTTTATAAAGTCTATCATAATCCGATTCCATTAAGGAGCCATTGGCAATTTTGTTCAGATTGGTGAGATCCATCTTTCTTCTACAATGTCGTAGCAGCTAATGATGTTTTTTTTCCAATTCAGCTCCTTATATTGCATTTGAAAATGCAATTATAGTGGGGATAAGGTCACGTAGTTATTAGAACAAACATTTAATTTATTGCTTTTTTATTTAGAATAGGACCTAATACATTTTCCATATACTTAATTCGCATTTTAAAGATAATCGGATTGAGTACGATACTAGTTCTTTGAATTCTTAGATTGAAACGTTCTCTGTCACATGCGGCTTGAATCCAAGGACCAATTCTTGCCTTACGACTTGCAAAGTCATAAACAACCATAACCCTAACATTGACACTGTCGTTGAACGTAACACGCTTCATTTTAACTTGTGATCTATCTACTTTTTATTAGAAAATTCTAGTTTATTGTTTTCTAAATGTTTTATATACACTTGATCTTTTTTCACTTCTTCTTTTAAAGATTTGAAATCGTCTGGATTTTCAATGAAGAACTTGTTATATAGGTTAGGCAAGAACACTTGAAATTCTTTGTTGATAATAATTACAGTTTTTTTTCCAAATTTGGTGTCACACTGATAAATCGTTGTAACTCTAAAACTTTCTCCACTAGCAAGCTCTATTAAACGTTTCTTCGGAAGGTACTCATCTTTTTTGGCAATATCATTGACCTTAGTGAAATCCATTCTGTAACATAATGTATAAGCTAACTTTAGATAAAAATTAATTAAATATTGAAAATTTAAAACTAAAAATTGTATGCTTACTTTGTTTAAATCAATATTCCTTTTCAAATGAGAGCCTGGCTACTTTCTTGAGTGGTCCGTCGTCTAAAATTTTTGAGCAGCAAGTGAGAGCCCTTCTTGAACTGCCAGCCTTATATACCGTACTGTCGACATCTGCTGGAGGCTTTGGCACATCATCCAAAACCATTGTTTTTTGTTCTAGAAATTTCTGGAAAGTGATGTAATTTCCAACACTTATTGCATCAGCTTGTGAAAATTTACCCCCACTCACAATATTTTTTTCTGGAAGCTTCTTTCTATTGACGTTATATCCTAGAGAAAGTTCATCTTGAGAATCTTCTAGAATTCTCTGGTGAGTAAATCCATGTTCTGAATCTTCTAGAACCTTCTGATCAATGACGTCATTACCTTCTAGAACCTTCTGATCAGTGACGTCATTACCTTCTAGAACCTTCTGATCAGTGGCGTCATTACCTTCTAGAACCTTCTCTGCGTCATTTCTTGTTTTATTAAGAAATTCTTCAATTTGAGCTATTCTATAGTCTCCCCAAGCTAAAGTATCGGTCATATTTTTTATCCATGGAATCTGAATACATTCTTCTTTGAGAAGATATCGTTTGTCGTCTGCAAAACTTAGACCAATCTTTACTTGTTTTTCAGTGCGTAGATTGTGAAGTCTTGCTCTAATAGTTCGCTGTTCAACTTTAACTATAGATTTTTCGAAAAGACACTTTTCATAATGTTCAAACTTTATTTCTCTGAGTGCTGATGCTTTAACCCCTTTTACTTTCATTACAGGATCTTTGTTTTGTATTAATAAACTATACATCTTGGGTCTCAAACCTATGTACTTACAAGGAGAGGTCACACTCTCCGGATAACCAATTCTTACCAAACTTTGGGAATTGTTTTCTTATACCTCAAAATGAAAGAAACCACCTGTAGTTCCATCTAATGGGCTTCTTAAGCTTCTTCGCTAGATGTGTCTACTTTTAAAAAATCACCATTTTTAGCTATTTTAACAGTTATTCGCAAAGTTTCACTCTTGAAGATCTATCAGCTGCATCTTCACCAAACTTTGGCATTTGGTTTCTTTTACCATCAGATGAAAGGAACCACCAGTAGTTCCATCTAATGGGCTTTTTAAGCTTCTTCGCTTGATATGTCTACTTTTGAAAAATCACCATTCTTAGCTATCTTAACAGTTATCCGCAAAGTTCCACTCTTGAAGATCTATCAGCTGCATCTTCACCAAACTTTGGCATTTGGTTTCTTTTGACAAAATACAACTTAAATACTGTACAAGAATACCACATTAAGATACAAATATATTGATTCATTATAACTAATTGCTGAAGTAACACTGTTTTGTAGTAATATTCTTTAACTTTCAAATAGCTGAACCAGTTTTCAGGAAACTTTGAAGAATAATTTTTTTAGCTAAAATTTTACTAAATCTGCAATATACCAAAGCCTATTGATAGACAACAAAGGCTGTATATAGACAATAGATGTACCATATAACCAAAGCTCACCCACAAGCAATTTTTATAATAACGCTATTTTGATGATTTCATTAACTCATTATTAAGATAAATTTTAATGCATGATCAGCTGAGGTTTAAAGATTCTATACAAAACTTCAAAATCCTCTGCTTTTTACAAATATGAAATTAAGGCACAATAAGATTTTATGTTGTTTTATAGTATACATAAATCTTCACTTCAACAATTTCACAGCTTGGTAAAAAATAATGTTTCCAGATGCAGATTCTATCAGAGTTGATTCAAATTTTTTAATGAAATAAAAATGCTGATTTTGTTTACACTCATTTACACTGATTTAAGCTGATTTAAACAAACACATTACACTTCTTTATTCACTTTTTAAGATTCAAAGGAAAACACAACTTTTAAGCATTTGAGGGATTAAATCACCCATTTATTCTTGGCCTTTTATGCGATTTTAAAAAGCATTTTCTCCTTTTTAAAGTTATAAACTCTCTTCAAAGAGTTTTAAAATCTTTATATGCTTCAAAGCTACTTTCCTTATGCGAGTTATGAATAAATTTTAATAATTAGAGATTTAAATCTTCTTATATAATTTATTTTTATGAAATTCCAATGTAATGTTAACCTTAAAATATCAAGTTGATCTTGAGGAAAGTTTTCTAGATTTTGTTGAGCTATCAAGTCTGGAAAATAAAAAAAAAAAGAAAATTTTAAAACAAAGAAAATTGTTTTTTTAAGCAAATAAACAATTATTTTTTAAGCAACAAAAAAATACTACTTATCTGATACGATATTCAATATACATTTTTTTTGCTATACAAGATATAAAAATAAAAAAAAACACCACTTTTAAGCATTTGAGAGTTAAATTGTACATTTATTTTTAATTTTTCCTTTATGCAGGTATATTACAATTAAAATCAGCATAACATTATGAACTCTTTCCACTACTCTCCTCAGAGTTATTAAGCTGCTTAGATTATTAGGCTGCTGTCTACAATAAGTAGGTATCTGACGCACTACAGTTATTTTCGAAAAAATTTACAAAATTTGTGCTTTTGAATTAGAAGCTAAAAATTATGAATACTTTTCATGATAATTTAACAACAAATTAATATCATTCATTTTTCAGGCATCAATATATATCAGTATATTTTGATTGAAAAATTCGCGTTTGTTCTTCAATTCAAAAATAGGTATGATAATTTTTTTGATTATTCAAATTTACAAATTAATTTTTTAAATACTTAATTCGATTTATTTTATAATTATTGTTATTATCGTTATTTTTATTAAGGTCGAAAACTAAAATATTACTTAAATATAATTTTTTGTGTTTGGTACCGAATCATTCAAATTTTCGAATGTCTTAAGTTTTTTATCTTACGGCTGCGTTATAGCGCGCCGCCTGGTGGCGTGGGAGTATCGAAGCTTCGAAAAAATTTTAATGTTTGTTATTTTGGTAGTTATTGAAGTTTTCCTTCAGAAAGTAATTATTGTAGTTTAGTGTTGATCTAATAATCATGTTTTAAGTTTTTAATTTTTTATTCAAGTTTTTTGTTGTATTTTTATGATTTATAGATTATCACTTTATATTTTAACGAGCATAATAGATTTGATTCATTATCGTTCATGAAACCATGGATGTTTTAAATAATCCCAATGATTTATCTGATTTTCAAATTTTCACTGACAGTTTTCAACATGCTTTTATTATTTTGCAATCAAAAAATATTATCGGGTCGGATTGTAGCTCTAAAATTTCAAGAATCGCAAAAGATATTGGAGAAGAAATTGCAGCTTTAACAGAGGAATTATTTAATAGTTTTACGAAAATCGATGATTTCGAGTACTTTTTAGATAATGAAAAAAAAGTTAGCTCTCAACAACACGAAGAAACCAACAACGATTTAAATGAAATTTTTTCAAGTCAGTTATCCGTATCATCATCAGGTAGTTTAAAATTTATAATAAAATTATAAAATAAACTCTCTTTGTATCGAATCAAATCTATAATTGATAAAAATCATTCAAAAAATCTAGATCAGCCATCGTCACAAGAGATCAATGAATACCCTGATAGTGATTATGAACCAGAAAAGAAAAAATCTGCTAGAATATTGATCCCAATTGCAGTAAAAAGAAAAATCATTTATTTATGCGATTCAAACCCTTACTGGGATTTAAAAACTTTACATCAGCGAGGAGCCAAAGCTTTAACACGGCTTGATGAACTTACGCGGTGGAGAGAAGACGTGATTAGAGGTGGAACTATTTCAGAAAAATTTATGTACATAAATGAATACGTATTTAAAAGGGTACAAGATGCACGAACCCAGAAGCCAAAAAAGCCAGTATTCGTAAGATCTATACAGCAGTGGGCTATGGCAGCTGCCAGACCCTACCTATCAGATCATTTTAATTTTTACGCATCCATTTCATGGATAAAAAAATTTAAAAAAAAATACAACTTATCTCAGAGAAAAATAACACGATTTGTAAAGCCGTCGGAGGCAAAATCGATCGACGATTTAACACAAAAACTTGACGAATTCCAAGAAAATTGTAGACAGCTGATTTCTACTTATGATTTGGACTTTGTAATAAATACGGATCAAACTGGCTGCGAATATCGAGCTAACGTTCAAAGAACGATCACGTTCAAGGGTGAGAAAATAGTGGAGTGCAACATCGGAGATTTGAATAAAGTTACCCATTCTTATACCGCGCAATACACGATCACTGCTTCAGGTAAGCTTCTTCCGAGGACTTTCATCTGTTTGCAAGAAGTAAAAGGTACTCTAGGTCCCGCTATTCAGGACAGAGTAGACTTGTTGACTACGTTATACAAAAATCTAGTGGTGACTTCTTCGACTTCTGGAAAACTATCATCAAATTTATTTAATGATTTTTTAAAATTAGTGATCCAACCATACGTAAAAAATAAAAATTTTCTATTTATTATTGACAGTTGGGGCGGTCAAACAAATTCAGAAAAATTTGATGAATTCAAAAATGAAAAAGAAGAGCCATCCTGCAAAATTCAAATCATTCCTCCAGGATGTACATCCATGACTCAACCTTGTGATGTATACTTTTATAGGCAAGTAAAAATATTTGTTAAGCAGCTTCAGAATGATCCTAGCTTATTCGATGATAAAAGAGAAATCAGCAGTCGTGAAGATTCATTGAAAATTCACTCATTAATTAACTACCAATTGTGTGCTCCAATTTTCAAACCTATGATCGAGTATGCTTGGTATGCATCAAAGCTTACAACTGGAACTCGCAAGGTTTTTTTAAATGTGAAACAAGTATGTTTTCCTGATGATTTGAGAAAAAAAAAATGTCAAAATAATCTATCGGAAGTAATAGGAAACTGTGGCTCAAATCAATGTTTGTTAAAGTGTTCCTGGTGTTTCAAGTACTTATGTTTTAAGTGTTTTTATGATTGTTATCACCCTAATAAATGTGAAAAGTATAAAGATTATCTGAGTTACTTGAAATTTTATTATAATTAAAAAAATATTGTTTTTTAATTAAAATATGTTTATCAAAATAAGAATAAAATTATAAACAGTTATAACATTCAACGGATTTCATAATATTTATTTATAAATAGTCAATAAATAAATTAGAAATAGATTCAATAAATTTAAATTTTGTAACAGCAAATTAATTGAATAAAAAAATTATGTTAATTATCATATATCAAATTCACAACAACTTGGTTTTAATTTTTTTAAACAAATGTAAAAAACCAGAAATTAGAAAAAATGAATTTGTGAATTTTTAAATAAATCATACAAAATCCTTCAGAATTGAAGTTATATCGTAATTTATCATTTTTAATGTGAAGCATAGCTTTAATTAACTAATAAAAAAAAAAAAATGTTTTCAATAATTCTTGGTTGAGAATTCTTTAGTTAAAATATTCGAAAATTTGAATGATTCGGTACCAAACACAAAAAATTATATTTAAGTAATATTTTAGTTTTCGACCTTAATAAAAATAACGATAATAACAATAATTATAAAATAAATCGAATTAAGTATTTAAAAAATTAATTTGTAAATTTGAATAATCAAAAAAATTATCATACCTATTTTTGAATTGAAGAACAAACGCGAATTTTTCAATCAAAAATATACTGATATATATTGATGCCTGAAAAATGAATGATATTAATTTGTTGTTAAATTATCATGAAAAGTATTCATAATTTTTAGCTTCTAATTCAAAAGCACAAATTTTGTAAATTTTTTCGAAAATAACTGTAGTGCGTCAGATACCTACTTATTGTAGACAGCAGCCTAATAATCTAAGCAGCTTAATAACTCTGAGGAGAGTAGTGGAAAGAGTTCATAATGTTATGCTGATTTTAATTGTAATATACCTGCATAAAGGAAAAATTAAAAATAAATGTACAATTTAACTCTCAAATGCTTAAAAGTGGTGTTTTTTTTTATTTTTATATCTTGTATAACAAAAAAAATGTATATTGAATATCGTATCAGATAAGTAGTATTTTTTTGTTGCTTAAAAAATAATTGTTTATTTGCTTAAAAAAACAATTTTCTTTGTTTTAAAATTTTCTTTTTTTTTTTATTTTCCAGACTTGATAGCTCAACAAAATCTAGAAAACTTTCCTCAAGATCAACTTGATATTTTAAGGTTAACATTACATTGGAATTTCATAAAAATAAATTATATAAGAAGATTTAAATCTCTAATTATTAAAATTTATTCATAACTCGCATAAGGAAAGTAGCTTTGAAGCATATAAAGATTTTAAAACTCTTTGAAGAGAGTTTATAACTTTAAAAAGGAGAAAATGCTTTTTAAAATCGCATAAAAGGCCAAGAATAAATGGGTGATTTAATCCCTCAAATGCTTAAAAGTTGTGTTTTCCTTTGAATCTTAAAAAGTGAATAAAGAAGTGTAATGTGTTTGTTTAAATCAGCTTAAATCAGTGTAAATGAGTGTAAACAAAATCAGCATTTTTATTTCATTAAAAAATTTGAATCAACTCTGATAGAATCTGCATCTGGAAACATTATTTTTTACCAAGCTGTGAAATTGTTGAAGTGAAGATTTATGTATACTATAAAACAACATAAAATCTTATTGTGCCTTAATTTCATATTTGTAAAAAGCAGAGGATTTTGAAGTTTTGTATAGAATCTTTAAACCTCAGCTGATCATGCATTAAAATTTATCTTAATAATGAGTTAATGAAATCATCAAAATAGCGTTATTATAAAAATTGCTTGTGGGTGAGCTTTGGTTATATGGTACATCTATTGTCTATATACAGCCTTTGTTGTCTATCAATAGGCTTTGGTATATTGCAGATTTAGTAAAATTTTAGCTAAAAAAATTATTCTTCAAAGTTTCCTGAAAACTGGTTCAGCTATTTGAAAGTTAAAGAATATTACTACAAAACAGTGTTACTTCAGCAATTAGTTATAATGAATCAATATATTTGTATCTTAATGTGGTATTCTTGTACAGTATTTAAGTTGTATTTTGTCAAAAGAAACCAAATGCCAAAGTTTGGTGAAGATGCAGCTGATAGATCTTCAAGAGTGGAACTTTGCAGATAACTGTTAAGATAGCTAAGAATGGTGATTTTTCAAAAGTAGACATATCAAGCGAAGAAGCTTAAAAAGCCCATTAGATGGAACTACTGGTGGTTCCTTTCATCTGATGGTAAAAGAAACCAAATGCCAAAGTTTGGTGAAGATGCAGCTGATAGATCTTCAAGAGTGAAACTTTGCGAATAACTGTTAAAATAGCTAAAAATAGTGATTTTTTAAAAGTAGACACATCTAGCGAAGAAGCTTAAGAAGCCCATTAGATGGAACTACAGGTGGTTTCTTTCATTTTGAGGTATAAGAAAACAATTCCCAAAGTTTGGTAAGAATTGGTTATCCGGAGAGTGTGACCTCTCCTTGTTAGTAATGATGTCACAGCTGGTCTCATCCTTAAATAGGCCTAGTTTCTTCCCGTTTTTAGGTTCAATGTTAAATTTATTATCTTTTTTATATGCTGATGTGTCAAAGTATTCCGAGTGTTCCCTCATAACATTGTAAATGTTTACGCCCCGGATCTCATATATAAAGCTGTCTGTATCCATGTATAAAAGCTTTAATGACTTTCCTACCCATTTTTTCATTTTCGAATAATGGAAGTCATACATTTTTACTTTGGATATATCCAGTATGGCAAGACCAATGTAAATAGGTTTGGATATTGTGAGTTTAGTAGGCTTCATTTGAACTATAGCCATATTATCATCTATCCTTTCTATGCTGTGGAAATTTGGACTTGCGATACAAGCTTCTGCTCCATTTCTCTCAGGCCACTCATTAATAGGTCTTACATCAACCTGTTTTCGCTGGTTTTGGAGACATTTTCCATAAATGCTATTAATTAACAATTTAAATAAATTTCTCTCAAAATCATTTGTTGCTTCTGCTCTTTTTCTAGTATTATACTGAACGTATGATGCCAGCCATGCGGATTGATTGAATTGAAGGGCTCGATGAATTTTTTTTACTTTAAGACCATGTTCTTTTGCTTGTTTTAATGCTCTATAGTGAATTACATATTTTTCTTTATTTTCAAAGGTTGTGAGCAACTTTTTGTGTTTGGAGTTTGGGGGTGCTTTAGTTTCAGGACAAAATGGTAAGTCTTGGTGTTCTTCGTGAAGGGATTGATCATACTCGATATCCACTTCTAAAAAAAACCCAATAGGACTATCATCTGGAACATCATAAAAGTCTGGTACAGTTACATCTTCAACCCACTTTAGCCCTCCATAAGGAAGATGTTGCACCATGGCCCAGCTAGAAAAAAAAAAAAAAAAAAAAAAAAATCTTAATTTTTGAAATTTTTTTTTATAATAAATGTTTATAAACAATTAATTACCTATATAAATTATTGGCATCTAAATAAATTATGTAATTATCTTCTTTATTCGGATCATAACCTTCATTCATATATTGATTGTTAGCTTCTGCATATCGATTCGAACACTGGCTAATCCCCCCTCTAATTCCTCTTTCGACGAAAAGTAACATATCTATGTCTGTGATTAAGTCTAATTCCACTTGTGTTCTTTTTAACATTGCGTCAAAGCTCAAGCCAGGGCTGGTATAATAATGAGCAGGATCTAATGAGTAAGCTTCTAGACAAGTTGATCGAAAGTTCTCAAATATGTCCGCGAGTAATAAGACATCTGTTTTCATATAAATATCTGAATAATCACCAAGAGCTTCAATCTGAAGCTGTTTCCAAACTTGATCACAATGAGAGTATTCTTCGTCACTTATATCACACCCAGTTAATTTACTATAAAAAGCTCCTTTTTCAGGAAGTTTCGTCTCTTTTAACTTATCAAACGAATCAAGATATTCATATGGAAGACATCCTTTTTTGGTTAGTAACTTTATTTTCTCATCTGATAAATTTGCTTGTTGATGAACTTTAGTTGTAATTGTCTTTTCAGGTAGGTAACTAGCTAGTTTCTCCAAAGATGATGCCATAAATCTAAATGAATCTAGAAATCCGAATTGTATAACACTACCCTTCATTCTTTTTGCGAAAGAAATATATTTTGATTTAGATTCAGCTAAAATTTTTAGATCTCCATCTATAATTTCATTTGAATATATTTCTTTGATTATCAAATGAGCGTCATAACCAGACATATTATGAAACAGCACATTAATATATCTAGCTTTGTTATACTGTATATTGCAAGTATCGTGGGCTGCCCCTCTATATTTACCAGTAAAATGATCGTGATCTCTTACAATTTTACAACGTTTACTGAAATAGTTACCGCATATAATACACACTTTCGCCATCTCAAAATTTCGCCAATCTGTTGCAGTAAGGATCATTTCTTTAGGATTCTTGTACAACTTATCATATTCTTCACCAATTCTTTTTAACTCTTCCACGAACCATACGGATGGTGTTTTTTGACCTTCTTCAATCTGCCGATAACTTCTATAATAAGACTTTTCATCATTGAAACTATTTTTCAAATAGTAGCCAACACTATAAGCTTGATGATCTTGTACATCCTCATTATCTTTATTAGGTTTAATTAAACATTCAAGGTCCGCATAAATACATATAGGAGCTTTGTCTTGGAACTTGTAGTTTTTAAATTTAATTTTATCTTTACCTTTACCCTCTACAGGTAAATCAATTATACACTTATTAAGTTGCATGCAAAAATCTTGATGATCCAATAAAGCTTTTAAAGAATAAAAGTAATGAATGCAGCGATTACAAAAGTGGATTTTTCCATGATGTTTTGTTAGTTGTTTTCTCGTTAAGGCTGACAAATCAGTAATAAGCACATAGTGAAACTTAGGAATATCATCAGGTTCTTTTTCATTAGGTTTCTTTTCATCAAAATAGAAGTCTTGAATATAAAGTAGATTAACGTGTTTTTCTTTAAGTGAATCAGTTGCATGCGCTGTTCCAACTTCATATTTACCATTGATTTTTTTTAAGAGAAAAACGTTCACTGAAATTTCATTCTGTTTTTCAAACTTTTTTATTTGAGTTAATCTTACTGGAAAATTAATTCCTTTAAAGTTAAGTTTATTAGCGTGGTGAATGTATGATCTCACATCGTCCGCATCAATTTTGACTGGATATAAAGAAGATAATATTGCCCATTTAAAGCATTCATTATCATCATTTCTAACATTCAAACAAGCATTTTTAGACTTAATAGGTTGTGGGAGCTAAATGAAAGAACCAGCATGCATAGGTTGAAACTCTTTGAAGTTAATTATTACACTCAACACTTGTCTTAAAGTCCAACCAGATCCACTACCTTCAAATTCTTCTATTTTATGAAGTATTGGTTTCATAATATTTTCATCATACCATTCCATTGTGTCAGTTGTTAGAAACACTGGCTCACTTGCGGTATTGAAATTTTTTACCTCAACTGTTTCCATATCCTTTTTAAGAATCACATATTCACTGGCAAGTTCAGCGCTGGCTTTTACTGAATTATACTTTTTCAAAACAGCATTAACTTTTTCATTGAAGATTGGTTTAACATCGATCAAAAATGATTTAACATCTTTATGCGATACATTTGTTATTAGACCAGAACTAATTCGATTCGCGAAAATTGATGGTAAATCAATCCATTGAATTAAATCTTCAGGTTGATTATGATTTTCTGTTACTTGTCAATCACCTCCACTTTTTTGTAAATAAAACTCGATTTGATTCTTAATATTAGTTAACTGGATGAGGTAACCTTCACATCTTTTTTTTTCATGAACATTTAAATTTCCAGAATTAATTAAATTTTTTATGACACTATTCATATTTTCAGATAAATATAACCATTGTTGTAAATCAGTATCTTCAACATGTTCAAGATTTCTAAGAGATGCTTGCAAAGTCTGAATGTTTAATCCGAAATATTTGAGCAAAGACATTTTGAAAAACACTCGAATAGACCCAGTATACTGTCCCAAACTCGACTGAGCTCTGGAGAACTGCTCTACGGACTTTATACTTGCAGAAAACGGTTGGAAAAATCTAGAAGGAATTTTGGAAAAGGGGGGGGCTTCTTTGTCTACAAAGAAAAACGGTTTTTCTTTTCTAGGAAAAACTCATTTATCTTCTTCAAAGTTTAACGGCTTTTTCTACATTGTTCTTGATTTTTCCAGAACTTTCTGGAAGGGATTTTTTCAGAACTTTCTAGAAGGACACCCCCTCCACAGTCAAATTAAAATAAATGGTGTGGGGGAAAGGAGTATATAAAGAGAGTGTATACTATGAACTCATTTAGTTGTTCTTTCAACAGTATTAAAATATAACCTTACCATGACTTTCGTAGTAGATTTATTATTCTCTCACAGATCACGAGATATTTTAATTCCAAAAGAGCTTGCAATCATTTCTCTAGATAGCGCTCATAGTCCACCTGTCCCAGTACTTTTTAAACCATCATCATTCTGGTGCAATCTTTTGAAATGTGAGAAGCGTATGAATTCTTATTTGGAAAAAAAATATCATAAGATTCCTTGGAGTAGTGGAACGACTCAGCCGAGTGAAATTACTAAAATATTGCAAGTGAAGTGAATTTAAAAGATGCTTCTAAAATTTACGTTTATACGGAAGAAGTACAAAAGTTTGTACAGAGTATCTGTTGGGATAAGTAAGTAAACATTGTTAATCGAACTTTTAATATCATAAGAATATTTAATAAATTTTTTTAATTTTTAGGAAAGCTATCGATATTTCTGAAATGGGAATTTTAAATTTTAAAATGCTGAGCAGAAATCACAATTCATTCTATGTATGTGATTTTCATTCTAGTAATTCTGACTACAACTGTGCCATAAGACGAGCTGTTATAATCAAAAAATTTTTAAATTATAAAAAAACTCCAGCCGAGGAATATTTAGAAGGTTATGATACTGTTGATACACCACCTAGTTTTATGAAAGACCGTGCTTGTTTTTATAATAAAAATTATTAAGATTGAATTTAATTAAATTTAATTTAATTTATAAAATTTAACAAGGTTTTGAATAAAGAAATTAAAACTTATAAAAATTGTTTTTTTACGAATCTATAAAATAAGTTTTTCTGAATATTTTAATACTTTGTTTGAATAAATAGAAAAAATTTCTTTTACGAATCTATTAAATAAAATGAGAATCTTTAATATTTTCAAAAATTTTTTTAACCATAAGCACAAAAATATCATCATTTATTTATTTTCAAGATTAAAAATTTAAGCATGCTGATTGAGACTGGCAAGGTTTAAAAATATACACAAGACCACTTTTATATTTAAATTATTATAATTATCATAATTATTATTTTTTGAAAATATAAAATATTTACAATTCATTAAAACTATATATTTTTCGTTTTTTAAAAGGATATTCTTCTAAAATTTTTTCTTTTAAATCTAGTACATAATCTTTAAAATAATTAATCAATTCTAAATTTAAATCAGAACACGATTCCACTATACAAGTCTTAAGATTTTGAATATGACTATATATAATATCATTCCTTAAATCTAGTTTAAATTCCTTAAAACAGTCGTCTATGTACTCGAACAAGCTCTGTAATTCGTCTTCTTCTTCTAAACTGCTCCAATCCTGCTCCTGCTCCGACCTCTCGATGTATTTATCTAGAACAGAAAATGAATTTTGTTATTATTGTTATCATTGTTATTATTGTTATTATTATTGTTATTATTATCATTGAGTAATGTTAATATTACCTCCGATAAACTCTTTTAACGGTCTCGCGGTATGCTGCTCCATAGACTCGTCTTCTTCATCAGGATACTCGATGATGTATTGCATGTCTTTTAGAAAAAGAAAAAACAAAGAGTTAACTTTTAATTTAATTTAATTCGTTGATTGTAATATAAATTATGAAATTTAAAAATTTACCTTCGCTCATGATTGGCGATGGTGGTGGTGATGAGTCTGCATCACTCCAATAATTTGGCTTCAAACCATCACCATCTTTGTCCTCGTCCTTCTTATCCTTGTCCTTGTCCTTATCCTCCTCCTCCTCCTCCTCCTTCTCCTCTTCCTCTTCCTCTTCCTCCTCCTCCTCCTCCTCCTCCATGTCTTCGTCCTCCTCCATGTTTTCGTCGTCCTCCTCCTCCATGTCTTCGTCCTCCTCCATGTTTTCGTCGTCCTCCTCCTCCATGTCTTCGTCCTCCTCCATGTTTTCGTCGTCCTCCTCCTCCATGCCTTCGTCTTCCTCCTCCTCCTCCGTTGTCCATGACCTCATGCTCCACCATTCGATTTCCGGAGGGGATCCAATACCTAAATCCTCGTCAATGATGAGATCTGAAACAAAAATTATAAATTAATATGCATTATTCCTATACGAATCATGGAGTTATTTTATTTTATAAATTTTTAACTTACTTGTTGATGTTGATGTTGATGAACGCTCGAGCGGCATCCACAAGTCGTCCTTCAACTCTGAATCGAAAAGAAATTTCGTCCAGCCTGAAAAAGAAATATAATTAAATATGTTGAATGTAATTTTGAATAATAAAATAAATAGTGGACTTACCAACTACGTCGCAAGAACCTAGAAGTCTTGCCGTGGTTGGGGATGCTGGCACCGTCCCCAAATCGGCTGCCTCGATGTTCATCGGAGTCAACTCCGTAAATGATGGTGGAGTTGCAGGCATAGATATCGGTGATTGACATCTACTATTAGGAATAGTTGTCAATTCCGAGAAGGAGGGTGACAGAGGCGGGCAAAGGCATAGGTAATCAGGACAATTACCCATGGCTAAACACAAATCAGAAGGCTCTGAATAAAGCCCGCGACGATCTAGGTCCCGCGAAGGGCAGCAGTAATCAAAATCGCCGCATCTATACCCTGCCGCTGAAAAAGACATTCATTTATATTATAAATTAACGGTACGTTTGTTTTCTCCGCGTTTGCCGATTTTGAAAATCGGTAAAAAAGTCATATCGGTTTATAAATAAACAAAATATTGACGAAACAAAAATTGAAAATTTTGGAACTAAAAAATTTATTGTTAATAATAAAAATTATATCGAAAACTAAATATAATTCGTTTGCTCTACGCTTGCTCTATACAAAACGAGTTTAAAAATCAAAATCGAATAATAAATAAACAAGTTATGGCAAAAACAAAAATAAACCAGCCGAAAAAGAGGTCCAATTTCATTATAAATTTGTCAGGAACAGTTTCCCGAATTTTAACTCAAATTTTCACGGTTACCCAGAAGCACCCTCCAGTTTTCACGATTTCCTACTATTTTACGCGAATTTTCACGATTTTCAAAAAAAACTCGCTCCTAAAAAAAAAAAAAAGTAGATCGTTTTCTCCGCGTTTGCTGATTTTGAAAATCAGTAAAAAATTTAAATCGGTTTATAAACAAATATAATATTAACGAACAAAAATGATGCTTTTTAAAATTAAAAAATTAACTGTTAAATTTAAAAAAATTGTAAACTATATTAAGTATATTTTTGCTCGACATTTGCTCATTTAATTGATAGTTTAAGGAAAATTTTAAAAATTTTATTAAATGAAAAAATTTAACAAAATAAAATTTTTTAAAAGTTGAAAATTTATTTCGGAACTTATTTTGAATTTAAACAAATTTTTCAAACTATACATAGTATATTTGTTTGCAAACGGGTAGCTCATTCCATTATTAATTTAAAAATTAAAAAATTATTTTTAAAAATTTGAAAATTTATTTTGAACTTCCCAGCTGAAAAAATCAGTACGGAAATCAGTACGGAAATCAGTACTGGGATCCGTACTGGGATCCGTACTGGGATCTGTACTGGTCTCCAGTACTGATAATTGAGACCGATATCAGCACTGATTTCCGTACTGGTTTCAGTGCTGATTTTTTTTTTTTTTTTTTTTTTTTTTTTTTTTTTTTTGAGTGGGGGTAACAGTATAAACAAAATATTATCAAAATAAAAACAATTTTGTACTTAAATAGAATTATTCTTTATCGATAAATTTAAGTTTCAATATAGATATTTAGTAGTTAGAAGTAACACAACCATTTTAATTTTAAAGAAAATAAAAAGTTTATTCAATAATTTAACAAATTTGGTACTTCGCGTATGTACTCTTTATTTTTATAATTAATGTAAGCAGCAATTCGTTGAATTGATTTAGTTTCAATAGGAACTTTTTCTTCTTCTATACTAAGAACCCGATGGAAATTATCAATGGTAGAGAACGTGTTTATAGTGTTGATTTTTCTACATATCGCTACTTCTTTTTTAGTTTGCTCATCTACCAGAAACTCTTCAATACGTACAAACTTGCCTTCTGTAGTTGAAACAATGGAATCATTTCGTTTTTTTTTTATGCTTCTTATGCGAAGTTATAGGACAACGATTTTTTGTCATTCGCAAAAACGATTTCGTGTGATCTTCACTCAAATTTTCACTTTCAATCCATTTTTTCTCCACAATTCCAGATTTTCCTAGGTACCTAAATTCTGAATCTGCTGATAATTTCAGTCCTTTTTTAATTTGATTAGAATGTAAATTATTGCAGTATTTCAGCACTTCAGAGTCTGGTAATGTCTCAGCAACGCGCTTCTTTAAGATTCTCGCGCTGTGATTATAATCTATTCTTCTGCAAATTTGCCGCAGAACTCCTTTATTTGCTTTTATCATTTTCTTTAGCTTACCGTTTCCACTTTCAAAGACATATCCAGAGTGTGATTGTAAAGGACCCCATCTTTGTACTCCTTCGAGTAAATGTTCCAACTGATGGACATTAAATGTCATTTCTGCTTGGGAGTATAAAGCTTCAATCAGGGAAGCAAACGTATGCAATTTATTTTCAGCTAATTTGAAGTCATCTTGACTAATCGTATCTTTTTTTAAAATGTACATCCCATCTACGAGTAATGCCCAGTGATCAGCATAATCACTGAAACCTGGAATTTCACGTAAAACAAGTAAAGAAACGTAAAAAAGCCACGATTCCCACTCACGCGCCTTCCACGATTTGCTTTCTTTGAGACTGCGAAGCATGCGTCCAATACACGTTGGTAGCTTCACACTTTTCAACATTTCTTCAATTTCTTTAATTACATGTTTAGGTACTGAGTACGGTTTTCCACTACTTCGAAACCATGATTCAAAAAATTGTTTTACCACTCCCATTAAATGTAAATCATCTGGGACCTGTCCAAAAACAACGTCAAAGGCCGTCAGAGATTGCAGAGGAATGTTTTCTTTAACACCCAAAAAAGGTTTTCCAATTATTTGTGCCTGTTCACTGTGTAATAAAGTCTCATCATGATTTCTTAACGGAGGTAACTGATCCAGAAGAACATACTTCAATGTTTTCTTTTTTTTTCCTTGTACCGGGCAGCCAGGATGCAAGCACCAGTTGCATCCGTAGCTGCCGTTGAATTGTTTAACTCCCTGCATTGGTGCACGAGCAATAGAATCTACACAACAGCAGATACTGTACAAAAAAATTTCTTTTGGTCCACTCTTGAAATTGCAAGGAATACCTTGATTTGAATATTTATTCATACTCTTAGCAAAAAGATCCATGAAAATATTCATGTCTGGCTTGTTTTTCCCAAACCAAAGTGCCCAAACAATGGGGTTTTTAATTCTCTCTTCAATGGGGATTTCATTAAGCTGCACTTGGATTGGCCATATAGAATCTGATGAGCTCATAAATTTTGTTGCGCCGTCACTGTTGTATACAAAAGTAGCAAAAGATTTTCTTTTTTCAGCAGGCAGAGAATTCTTAAATTGTTTGTACGATGATCCATCGAATATGTCGTTATAATTTGAACCCGTCCTTGCTTCAGATATAACGTTTAAATAATAATCTTCATGTTGTTCAAGTAAATTCTGAATTTCAGCGTCTGTTTTTAAAAAGTAAAAAAAGTTTGGATCATCACCTTTTACATTATTTTGAGTATTACAATGTTCGCACAAAACAAACTTTTCCACGCGTTTGAACTCTCTTAAATATTTCTTACAGTTAGAACACACTGCAATGCACTTAGCTCCATCTTCAGCAATTAACAGCTTATCTAAGAGATACTGAGTTTCAGGCACAATCGGCATATTTAAAAGAATATTTATTAACTTAAATAAATCTTCAATTCCTTTATTCGGAAGAGAGTAACGTAAAGAATAATCTAAAACAGCTATTAGAACTTCAATTTCGCTAACGTTAACTGAACCTTGAATCTTTTGATAACTTTCTTCATTACTCAGAAATTCTTCTAAATTAGACAATCTTGGATCCGGGGCAATATTATCTAAACCTTCATGATCAAAACTGGAGCAGCTACTACTGTCACTGAAGGTGTCAGAATCATCAAGTAGCTCTGGCAGGACCTAAAAAAAAAAGCAGTTTTCGAATGAAAATTAATGTAATTTATTAATAATAACTTATATTAATAATAACACTTGCTCGGCAGAAATTAAGGAGGCTTACGCGATTGTTTCTATAAACTGTATATTCTTAAAGTTTTGAAAAAATATTATTTGTATACCGTAGATTATGAAAAAAAAAAAAAAAAAAAAATTATCAAGGTTGACGACCTACATTTTGAGTAAATACAGGCTCAAAATTTTCGTTTATACCACGTATTTTTAGGGGAATTAAATAGTTTTGCTTTTGTATACAAAACTGATTAAGCATTATCGTTCTGTAAAAAATCGTACTAGTTCCTTCTTTTACTTTGAATATTGTAGCATAAAATATAGGTTGATGGTTTAACTTCCATGATAAAAATTAAGCATTTCAAAATGAGGTGATCCGAATTTACAGTTGTCTCACGGCATATACCCACGCAATTGCAATCATTTCATTTAAAATGTAAGATCATAAAAAATATTAACTGTATTTATTTTAAATTTTATTCAAGTGCAAACAATACAAAAAATATATTCGTCCTGTTAAGGTAGTTGTCAAGTTACAGTCACTCTCAAAAGTTAGTCCGTCGCACACTAACGCAACTTACGTATCTGTGTACGCGCACACATGCAGCGGCGTGCTCTAAACTCGCACAAGGACGAAGATTTTTTGACTTTGGATTAAAATATCTCGAAAATTAGCCCCGCTTGGTCAAATGTGTAAGCGAGAAAGTTGTTTAGAATTTAATCAGCTGTAACATACTGAAATTTGAAAAAAATGGGGCATTTTTGAGGTTATGGCTGATCAAAACGTGAAAAAAAATACCGTCGGCGAGCCCAATTACTATGCCGCACGTGTAAATTTTAAAAACTTTGAACTCATTTTTCTCAAAATTTAGCCCCGTTTGCCTTCCTAAATTTTACGTCATCTTATTCTTTGTTTCAAGAGGAACATTTTAGTGTCAATCACAAAAAAACTGGGGCAAATTGGGTTTACTTGACAACTACCTTAAGCGAGCCCATAAGAGCCTGTGTTAAAGGGGAGAAAACCTATAGTTCCACGTCTCGCCACTTATGGAGTTTGTGGGTTAAAAATTGGCGCTAGTTGTCGCTTAACATGACGAATACGATCTCGGACTGCCCATACTTCAAACGGCCCTGCTCGCGTAACCCTCTGTAATAATTTTATTATTATACTACTAAAAAAAGGGTATAGTCGGGTAAGAAAATCGAATCAGCCCCCACGGCAAACCCTTACAATATATATATACATATATATCATTCTAAATGGTATGAAAAAAGAAAATTTTTGGCGCAAACAGCAGCTCCCTATTCCCTATGTAGGGACCCAAGGGTCTAGAATATTAATTTTTAAACTTTAATTTGTATCTCAGAACCTGTAAGGGCTAGAGACATGCCGTTTGGGCCAAAATTCCCAAAAAAAATCTAGTTCGCCAAAATTATTTTTGGCGTCAAATTTAAATTTTTTGTCATTTTTCGAACTTTTTAACCATAATTGTCAATTAAACAGCGAATTTTTAAACTTGCACAATGTTACAATAACCACAAATACATAACATCTATTTTGTTCCTATTACAACCAACTGGTATTCAAAGGGTATTTTATATTGACATGTTTAAGCAAAAACCTATTTATACATTTTGCAGTTTGAAACCTTACAATAAACTGTAATAAAAAAAAAAAAATTTTTACAAAAATGATTGTTTCATAGCTACTTCATTAAAATTTGAAAAGTTGAATTTTTCTAAATATCTGATAACTTTATTCTACATCTAAATATAATAGGTTTATTTAAAAAAAAAAAAAAAAAAAAAAAAAAAAAACCTTTAATTTTAGTGAAGATATTTTTATCGTAATTCAGTTTTTTATTATTATTGTTTTTATATTATTTAATTACATATGTTCTCTCTTTTATTGATCTATACATTGAATAAATTTTTTCATATTTATTCCAATAATCATCTTTGACTCGTTGCCTTATTATTACTAATTAGCTAAATTAGTGCACATGGCTAAAGCACGAGTAAGCTACCATACCATTTTTGTTTTGTATTTTTCCTATTTCAATTATTTCAATTTATCAAGATTTCAGGGCGCTCAACTCTAAATATTAAACTTGATTATAAAATTATGAAAATTTAGAGACATTTATATTGAAAAAGAAAAAGTCTTCTGTCAAAAATAGGAAACAATTAGGACTCTAATAACTAAGCTATCAATAATTATTGATTGAACTTTGTACATAGTGTCTTATGGAAAGTCAAACTTTTTTGTATTTCTAAACAAAGTCTATCATTAATCAATGATGGCACAAAGTCCAATTTTTTTTTTATTGTAACATTACGTATTACGATATTTTAAGATGTTAAACCAGTTGATTAGAAGCAAATTAATTATTGAAAAAAAATTATGTTTAGCAAAAAAATTAAGTTTTTGGGGTCAAAGTATACTATAGTTTACGTGCAAGTGAATATCAATAAAACCAAAACAATCATGATTTCACTGATGTTGTAGAGTTGAATGTATGTACAAAAAATACAAAGAAGAAAAATATTATCACCTTTATGTAAGGTTCTATGACATTGTGAACAATTAAAAAAGAACATACCAGTTCGTCTTCTGCATTGCAATCCTGAACTTGTTCAGTATCATCAATTTCAAAAGATTCATTTTGTTGATCTGAAGTGTCTGGTATGTTTTGATCATCCTCAATGGGAACGTCCATATTATCAATTGGAAGTATATTTTCAACCTAAAAATAAATTAATAGTCTAAAAAAGTTTTTTTCAAGTAATATTACTCTTAACTGTTTGCTATAAGAAATAAAAAACAAATGTATCATGCTCACAATAACCAATTATAGTATTACCTGACTTTCTTCACAAGCTACATAAAGTTGCAAAGCAGCCTCTTTTTCATGTCGAGCTTTAGTTGATCTAGGTACTTCCTCGTCTGGATCTTGACAATATCTTTTGTACCTTCGATGCATTGTTTATTTATTTATTTTTATTTACACACAAAATAAATATTAATACCTTTAGAAAACTTATTTATTTACAACAGTTTTAGTAAAGGTACTTTTAATAAGTGGATAAAGTAAAAAAGTAATTATTGCTGAACTCCAAACAAATTGAACCTGCGAAAGAAAGGGTTTAATGAATAAATTTTATTGTATCTAATTATATTAATGTTAACATTTAAATTAAGTTACTCAAATACATTAGAAATATGTTTTTAATTTAAATAGAAGTAAATGCATGACTATACTGAAAAGCATGTAAAATATTTTTTTTTTCTTGCCAAGTTTCAAAAGTTCTAAACAAATTAAAAAAAGGTCTGACAAAAATTGCTTACAATTGTACATACTATATTTTTATTTACTTAATTCAATGTGTTCATGAAGTCAATTAAATGTTTTAATTTAAATCAATTGTATTAATTTTTTTCAAAATTATTATATTATGTAATTCTAACCTGAATGCACCGCGTAGACTGGCGTTGAATTGTCCGTCACGTTTTTAAATGCTTTTCTGATGTATGTTTATTGCTTTTATCATGAAAAATGCACACCAAAGATGCAAATAACTAGTTTGAAATTGATTATAACTTCTACTAACTACTAGTTATTAAAAATTATTTTTATTTGCTTTAATGATAATGTGCGAGTTGAATAGGACTACTATTAATTTTTTTTTTTACCCGCGGGTTTTATTTTTTATTGACTATGACGGTTAAGTAAACTGAACGCTCATTGACCAAAGAATCTAAAAGGACCGTAATGATTAGGGCCTACTCCCGGGATGATACTACTGTTACTATAGTATAACCTATCGGCCACTTGCCTCTTAAAGTCTTAAGGTCTTATTTCGGATGATGGGTTCGGTTCGCTAGGTTAGTGCGATACTTATCGGCGCATGTGCATTTGTGCACGTGCATACGTCTGACGTGCACTTACCAAAGGTTATATACTTGTGCTTTTTAAGGTAATACTGTTTTCTAGACACTAGCTGTTCACCGTTCTTAGTATCTGCCTTGGTTCATGTAAGTAAGTTCTTTAACTGTGAAAACCAAATCTCTAGAATTACAAGGTCCATTGTAATTTCTATCGCAACAGAAACAAAGAAGCATGTATTACAGTGAAACATAAATCCTGATAAAACATATAATAAATAAATTATCGTATTAAAGATTTATGTAGAACAGGTTTAGCATTTTTTAAACAAGTTATATTCAAGTAAGTGCAAAAGTGTCGCCATTTTTCCATTGTTTTTATTAACACATTCTTTTAGTGTATGTAGTTTAAAGTAGATTTCAATATTTATATGTGATTTAATGTTCTATTTTAATTTTATAGGCTTGCTAAGATTTTTTTAAAGTATTTTTTAAGATAAATAAATTTGGCATAATGGTTGAAATTACTCACGCCCTCGTTAGATTTATCAGACCATCAAAAAAAGTAGTTATCCCTATAAATTCTATCAAGGAGTTTGAAAAAAACAAACCAAAACACCGAAACGATTTTAAAAAAAAGACATTATATTCTGCCAAAGCTACCGTTGAAAGCAGGAGCTACAGAGCAATCGAGATTTTTTTCATAGGAAGTAAGTTCTATATAAATCTCAACATGAAAATATTGTATTTACTTGCATGAAAAACAATTTAATTTTTATTAAAGTAGGTTCCTCAAAAAATCCTATTATACATATGTTAGTCTTCATTAAAAGTTTTACAAAAATTATTATAATTATACATTATCAGATTGCTTCTAGAAAGTTATTGAAGTATGCAGTATATATTTTTATTGTATTAGTTTATTATGTAGAATTAAGATGTTTTAAGTTGTTTTTATTTATTCAACAGCGCAAGCCGAATCTGAAGAAGAAAATAATACTAGTACAGCTAGGCATGGATCGACCAAGTTCAATATCTCTGATATTAATGAAAAAAGTTTTGATGAGTCAGATTCTGAACATGCCAATGAGGATGATGCAGATGGTACTCCGATTGAAGAAGACGCATCAGATCCAGAAGATAATGTATGATAAAGTTTTATGTTTCCTGTATTTTAAAATGTGTTTGAGTGTGCAATTGATAGTTTTTGGTTATTGCTTTACTATTTAGAGAACAGAAAAATTAATCCATTAATTATTTTTATTTTTTTGAAATAATGTTATTATGATCTAATGAATGTTTTAGAGTAGTTTACATTGATTACATATGAATTTATTTTTTTTTGTAATTAAAACAATTTTTACATAAGTTGCAGCCATATTCGCAATCTCATGTGCCAAGCAAAAGTGTAAGAGATAGAGCTAACTTATTTGTTACTCAAAGAGCAACTGTTCAAAATTCTGCTAATGCAATGGTTGAAAAGTTAAAAATGGAACTAGATATAGTGTATGAAAAAAATCAGATCTTATCAAATAAAATAAATAGGTTAACTTCTGAAAAACAATTACTAAATGAAAAAGTTTTTGAAGCAGAAGAGGAAAATGAAACGTTGAAAATGGAAATCTGCAATCTTAAAAGAAAAAACAATGTTAATGAAGATCAGTCTGATTTGGATCTAGACGAAGAGAACACCCCAGAATCTTGCAATCAAAGCACACCAAAAAAGAGAAGACCTTACATGCGTAAGTTGAGTTTCCATATATTTTTGTAAGAAAATTAATGTAACTGTAAATATATGTTTATATATGTATATAAGTATATTTATATATATATACATACATATACTTTCAATAAACATATACTTTATAATATTTTTAAAATGTGTTTGTAGGGATCCCTGTAGTAACCGCAAGTAATGCTGGTACATTAAATGACTTAGAGAAATTGAATATGAATAAGAATAGATTCAAGTACCCTGAACCAAATACTGTACAACTAAATGAGTTGAATAACAAACTGTATCCCAGGCGCTTGTTGGAACCTTTTGAAGAAAATGGGGTGGTATAGAATATTATTTAAATCAAAAGAATATAATTAAAGCTTCTCTATTGGTATGCATGCTATTGTTTTGAAATGACTTGATAATAGAATAAGCACATTTTTTATTTGACATAATTTTGCTTCTTTCAACATGTTCATATATTTTTCATTTCTTTTCAAATTCTGAAGTGGCCATAATGTAATAATGATTTGTTTTATGTTATGTAAAATTTATTTTACTTCAGTTTATAATTACCGTAATATGATTTTATATTTTCTCTTACATAATCAATAATTTCTTTATAAAACAGAATTTTACTATTGAAAAAATTTTCCACAACAAACATTCTGATACTCATTTTTTTCTTTGCATGTTGCAGAAAAAATTGCACATAGGTTTCGGCCTAGTAATAGACAGAGATGTTTATGATAATATTACATATCAGTCTAAAACATGTTCCGTAGCTTGTAAAGATATAGCCAGGAACCTGTGGCCCGGCCGAAAATTAGCAGAAAGATTTGTTGAAAGGAGACCTATTATGCGAGATGGAACTAGACAAAAGACGGAAAGAAAAGTAGTTACTCCGCAGAAGATGTACGCTATTCGAGGTATTATATTGTTTCTTTTAAAGTTGAGAACCAAGTTATGGACTACAAAATCGAGAGTTTCTCTATTTCTAACTGCACGAAATAAGCAGTGCATGAGAATAATTTTTTGTTTGCACTTAATGTGAAGGTTTGATGAAATTAAAATTAGATCTAATTTTAAACATTTCTATAATTACTAAAAAAACTCCATAATTTTGTAAATCCAATATATTAGTCCACATCATAACCTCATATAAAAACTGGTCCATTATTTAGTGGGATACATAAAACGTATATAGAATTTAAGGTGTAGTAAATATTTATTATTTAAGGTTAGGTTGTAAGTACTCTGGTAAATTAAGTCCCAAAAAGTCTGGACTTAGCTGGTTAATTAAGTTGTAATTATAAATAAAAGATTCAATGAAATAACATACAGCCGGATAAGATAGTCAAAAGTGCCCTCGCGTAAAACCCCTGCAATGTATATATCATTCGGAAGGGCTTGAAACAAACAATTTTTGGCGCAAACCGCAGGTCTCTATTCCCTTCCTAGGGGCCCTAGGGTCAAAGATAGTGATTTTTAAACTTTTATTCATATCTCAAAATCAATAAAGGCTAGAGACATGCGGTTTGCGGCAAAATTTTCTTTAAAAAAAAGTTTAGTTCGGTCATACTTTTTATAATTATTTTTGGCGCCAATTTTAAACAGTTTGGGCCATTTTTCAAATTATTTAACCATTAAATGCGATTAAAATAAATCTGAGATAAACACCACGCTAGTATTTTAATGAAAATTAGCTGCTCTGATTTTTTCATATTTTTAAAAAAGGTGAAAGGCACAATCTGACCGTTTTATCAAAAATTTTTACATAAAACGTCCCCTAGTAGGCGCATATTAAGTTAAAATTAAAAATTATTTATACAGTTGAACTACATTTATTGTAAAATAATTTTATCGCAAACCGCGTCTCTTTAGTCATCGAAGGTTTTATAATATTAAGGGGATAGTAGGGTCAAAAGGGTAAAAAAAAAGCGTTTTTTTGACGATTTTTAGAACAAAATCAGGTAGATTCTGTTTATTTAAAAAAATAGTACATTGTCAAGTAACTTTTAAAGAAGCTTTTGTCAAATTTTGGAGTAAAAATATTCGAATTTGAAGCAGTAGCAGGTGATTTACCGAGGCATCTTCAAAAAAAGGTGTTGCGCGGTGACTGTCATAACTCATCGTAGAATTATCTGAACCACAAAATTTAAGAATTTGTCGTTAGAGTAGTTGAATATCTCGAGGTTATCTCGAGGTTTTTTTTTTTTAACAATTTTTGAATTTTTTATGACACTTACGAAAATTTGACAATTTTTTCGAAAAAAATCGCCATTTTTGAGTCGCCATTATGTCAAAAATGAAAAAATTTATGAAAACGAATCGATAACCCCGAGATAATTATGTATTAAAAGTGTGTGCAAAATTTAAATGTGATCGGTTCAATAGTTTTTGAGCTGGAACCGTCACCGTATTCAAAAAAGGTAGTTTCGAGAAAAACGAGTTTAAAGTTAAAAAGTGCTATCTACAGCGCTCGAAAGATGTTTGGCTAAAACCTCGCCACTGCTCGAATTTTGCTCCGATCGACTTGAAATTTAAACACAATATTCTTTAGATGTTGTACTAACAGAATATGTAAAAAAAAAAATCGATTTTTTGAAAATCGCTCGACCCTACTATCCCCTTAATAAAAGTTGAAAAATCACTATTTTGCTCCGAGCATTTAAATTTTCATTATCATCCCATGGACAATTCAATACTAAAAAACCATAAAAATAATGAATGATCAACCTACACAGAGTAATCAGAACTTTTTTTCACTACATGGCTCTAGCCTTCATTGATTCTGGGATATGAATAAAAGTTTAAAAATCACTATCTCAGACCCTAGGGTCCCTAGGGAGGGACAGAGACCTGCGGCTTGTGCCAAAATTTTTTTTTTCAAGCCCTTCCGAATGATACATATATTACAGGGGTTTTCCGTGGAGGCACTTTTAACTATCTTATCCGGCTATACACTTTTAATTTGAGACAACCTTAAACTTAAGCAAACAGAGCAAAAACTATCAATTCTCTCATGATTTATGAATTTAGTAAAATTCCAAACGTATTATTTCCTACCATAACTATGTCCTTAACCGTATTAGTCTTGCTTTCCTCTCAGAATTAATTAATAATTCAATGTATTTAATTAAATTAGTGGCACTCTTTGACATCATGAAAAAGAAACCACGAATTGTAAAAAGAAAATCCACTGAAAGTGCTGAGTTGGGGAAAATAACGCACTACATAAGTGAAGAAATTTCTGAAACTATCCGAAATTTAGATCAAGTAAATTTTTAACAACTACTCTTTCAATTCATAAAATGTTTTACCTATTCTTACAAATTACTCTATTTTAGGTAAACGATGAAGGCATTCCAACGAATCCAGTAGTACAACTTGTACACGAAATTGTTCTTGGGCTTTGATTTACTGTCGGTAAATAAAGCATAAACTAATTTTCAGTATTCAGTCAGCGAAACATTATTTTGGTTATGCTCAAAGCAGTATAAAAGCATAGTGTTTTTTATAATGATTATTTTAAAAGTATTATCACAATATCAAATGTGTAACTTTACTTACTTTCACGTAGATATCTAAAGAATATAAAAATGACTTTAATTCGTTTTAAAATTGAATAGTGGTGTTATATATAATAAATGTCTATTTTGATACGACTGACATTAATCATAAAGCAAACTGGTTTTTTAGAATCAATATTTTAAATTTGTTACTTTATCAAAGGATTTATTTTGTAACAGTACATACTTAGACTAAAGAATCTAATGTTTTATAAAATAAGTTAATTTAGTTTTAAAATTAAAATGGTTGTGTTACTTCTAACTACTAAATGTCTATATTGAAACTTAAATTTATCAATAAAGAATAATCCTATTTAAGTACAAAATTTGTTTTTATTTTGATAATATTTTGTTTATACTGTTACCCCCACTCAAAAAAAAAAAAAAAAAAAAAAAAAAAAAAAAAATCAGCACTGAAACCAGTACGGAAATCAGTGCTGATATCGGTCTCAATTATCAGTACTGGAGACCAGTACAGATACCAGTACGGATCCCAGTACGGATCCCAGTACTGATTTCCGTACTGATTTTTTCAGCTGGGTTACCTTCAAGATCCAACTCAGTCTCGAAGTCTTTCTTCAGCTTGTAGAACATCGGGGCTCCCTCTCCGGTGATGTCGATCATTTCAAACACTATTTCGCACATCTTTAATTTTTGCTCACTAACTCACGAGTAAAATTTGAAAGATAAGTGAATAATGTAAACTTTTGGCAAAGATTATAGTTTGAAAAGTTACGTGAACTATTCAAACTGTTCGACAACAAATGTAATTTAAAAATGAGTAAAATTTGAAAGTTAAGTGAATAATGTAAACTTTTAGCAAAGATTATAATTTGAAAAGTTACGTGAACTATTCAAACTGTTCAACAACAAATAATTTAAAAAGTTTTGTGAACGATTCAAACTGTTCTGTAACAAAATAATTTAAAAGTTGTTTGAACTATTGGAACTGTTCAGCGATAGAAGTCTAATGAACTGAAACCTACGAGCTAGGGGTTTTATACCCTACGCATCATCCCTCTCCAACTTTTTTTCAAGACCACCCTCTCACAACTTCCACTCCAATAGTCCTCTAGCACCCAAATGCCCTCCGCTGACCCAAACAAATTTTCGAGCAGCGCTCAAGACCGCCTTTTCAACTCCCACTCTGAAAATTTTCTAGTAACCTCCAAATTTTCCTCTAACAGCCAATCCACTGACCCAAACAAATTTTCGGTCAGTGCTTAAGACCACCCTCTCACAACTCCCACTCTGATAGTCCTGTAGCAACTTCCAAACCATCCTTTAACAGCCCCTCCACTGACCCAAACAAATTTTCAAGATTTGCTAAAGACCGCCTTACTCTGGAAGGACCACCTTTTGGGAGTTTCCCAAATGGATAAGGCGGGTTTTCGCGAGAAAGCATATTCTAACTATGCTGAACGGTAGAAAATAAGATAATCATCTGCAACATTCCATGGTAGAAATCTGTGAACAAAAGGGCGGCTAAGACAACTGTGTACTGTCCATCATTTGCAAGCGGAAGACGTCATCCTCATGCTGTGAGTCAACAGCTCTGAGCTAGTAAGAAAATCCCCCACGTTCAAGGATTTTCGAAAAGTCTTAAATAACGTATTTCGCTGTTTCTTAAGAAAATGTCTCTTTGATGGGTCGACGCCGCAGGTAGCTAAATGACTGAGAGCATCGGGGTGGCGCTCGGTGGAAAGATAAACAGTTGGAGATTTCCCAAAAACCATGACTCGCAAAATTTCGCATTTGCTTATTTACGATAGTAAGAAAATCCCCGACGTTCAAGGATTTTTGAAAAGTCTTAAGTAACGTATTTCGTATTTGCTGTTTCTTAAGAAAATGTCCCTTTGATAAGTCGACGCCGCAGGTAACTAAATGACTAAGAGCACCGGGGCGGCGCTCGGCGGAAAGATAAACAGTTGGAGATTTCCCAAAAACCACCAACTCGCAAAATTTCGCATTTGCTTATTTACGATAGAAAGAAAATCCCAGACGTTCAAGGATTTTCGAAAAGTCTTAAGTAACGTATTTCGCATTTGCTTATTTTACGATAATTTCTATAGCGAAGATAGTTAATGACTAAGAGCAGCGGGGTATTGGAGAATAAGCAGACTCACTCGGCAGAGAAAATTCTTGAAAATTCTTTGGCTTTTGTGAAATCCGTCGAAAAAGTATGGGACCCAGAGCTGCGCCTTTGAAAAGCTAGAGTTCCCACGGCTTCTTGAAAATCTATGGGACTCATGGACATTTCGTAATACGCATTTGCTTATTTTACGATAATTTCTCTAGCAAAGACTAATCACTAAGAGCAGCGGGGTGTTAGAAAATAAGCAGACTCATTCGGCTGATAAAATTCTTGAAAATTCTTCGGCTTTTGTAAGATCCGTCGAAAAGTTAAGGGAAGAAGAAACAGAACTCCGTCTATTTTTTCTTCAAAATCCGTGGGACCCCGGCTAGGCTCCTTCAAAATCTATGGGACCCATGCAACTTGAAAATCCATGGGACCCATGCAACTTGAAATTCCATGGGACCCGTGCACCTCGAAAATCCATGGGACCCCCCCCCCCCATAGAGTACCTACTTTTATGCATATTTAACAAGTTACGTACCTGTTCAGATGGATCTATTAATACAAAATAACTTTTGCTCGAAGGATTAAATACATCAAGTTCAGTTTGACAATTATAACATGTTCGTAGATCTTTACTTATCTCATCAAAGCGGTCTATATAAGCTGTACAGTTTGGACAAACTCCATGAAATTCGACTTTGTTCCCATCGTTCAACAACTTACTTAAAAAATAATCTGATTCTGGCAGAATAGCCTCAGGAAACAAAGTGTTTATTAATTTAAATAAATTTACCGAGGCAGAATGAGACAATTTATTCTGATTACTGTATTTCACTAACATAAAAAATATTTCTCCTTTGGATCTTTCTACATTTAAATTTAAAGGATCTAGAAAGTCAGTTGTATTGATAAGATCCAACAAAGTTTTTGGATTTGATGCTTTTTCGGTACAACTATCTTCTATGTCATTTTCTAATATTTCTCGCAAATCATAATTTATGGGATCTGCATGTGGAAAGTCAGCATCAAAAGCTCTGGTGTTATGAACATTGTCGTCATTCTGAAATAATATATTTTAAATCAATTTATAATACTTTTCGATAAAAATATAAGTCTTAAAAATAATGGTCAAAACTTAAAATAATGACAAATTTTATAAATTTTTTTTTTAAAGAAATTTCAGCATCAAATCAATGTAACCATAACGTTTTTTTAAAAACAAAACTATTGTGTTTTTAGCGTTTAAACGTATAATTTCTATATTGCAATTGTTGGTGTATAAATTACATGCAATATTCAACCATTTTTTTCGATGTTTTATCTACAGATCCTACTAATAAAACAATTTACTGAGCCTTACTTCAGCTCACTTGTTTTAAAAGTAATATTAAAAGAAACAATAGATACAGTAGTACACTTATTGCAAATTGGAGCATTTCATTTTTATTGAAATAACCAATTATTCAATATACAGGCGAGTTTCTGTCAAGTCAACCAACCAAAACATTAACTTGAAAAATAATCTGCGTATGGGCCATTCTATTGTGACCAGTGGGACATTTGTACCCCTTTGAAAAAATTTAAACCAAATTAAAATAATTTTTATTTACCAGCGTGACTGGTGGGACATAAAACTGTGACCAGTAGGACACTGATAAAATGACGAATTTCCAAGTTTGATAAATACTTTTCAAAGATTTCAAAATTATTCACAATATTATTTCGCGTACTATCGAATTATTGATTCATAACGTAAATTATAATTAAAAATTATAATTAACTACTATCATAATTTTTTACAAGACCTTTTTCCCCCAAAATCTGGCCAAAAACCATAAAAGCCCAGTTTTTTTTTTAAATAGTAAGGTAAAGGACCCAATTGTGGACCCCTTACCCCAATTAATGGTCCCCTTCAGCAAAAATCATTTTTTAATATTTTTTTAATGCAAATATCGGCATAAAACTATTTTAAAATAAACTTATGTTGTCAAAGAATATTTCGAAATTTTTTTTTCAAGTTTACGTTAATAATTCCGTTTTATTTTGAAAGTCACAATGTTGGTTGACTCGAGGGTTAGGTTGGTGTTCTCGTTGCAGCGAATCAAGCAACTTTCAAACTTGAATTTCTAGGCATACTTTATTTATTTACGCAATGTATCACTGATCAATGAAAAGCTTAGACTTCCAAAATTAGTATAGTATCAATTTTGTAAGTTAGAAATATAAATTTTTAAATAAATAATGCAGTTCTCATAATTGGGCCCTACTCTCAAGGTACCCCAATTAATGGTCCTGAAGAGCAGCGGTCCATTAATACGAACCTTTAAATGAAACCCCGAGTACCCCAATCAATGAGACGTTAGTTTTGGCTTTCATACCGAGTTTTATACACTAAAATATCAGCTTTATAAATCTTCTAATGTGGTTAAATTACTTTTGTCAATGAAAACTGTAACTAATTTTAACTTCAATGTCAACAAAAATCGTAACCTCAAAAGTCAATAGTTTGAAATAAAATCACAGGGTCCATTAATTGGGGTAAGAAAAATTTTAAGGGGATATCGCATGTAAAAAAGGTCTATGAATCGGGGTACTTTGACACACAGTCTCAAAAATACGGTCCAAAATGTCTCTACTTTAAACATTAATTACTCTGTGAATAAATAAAATTTTTTAATAAAAAAAATTGATTTTAATTCTTAAGACCACTAAAATTAAGTATGTACAAAAAAAATTAACCTCACTTGCTTGGTTTTTTCTATAAAATTCAAATACCCTGAAAATTGTGATTTTTGGGGTCCACAATTGGGTCCTTTACCTTAAAACCTTCCCCGAACTTTGTCACAAAATCACCAAAAATTTTCTTCCTAGTTCTTTACCTCATTTTAAAATACACGAGTCTTAGTACTTTTTTTTTAACTTTAATTTCTCAATCTGTAAAAATTTTTGAAAAAAAAAATACTTTTTTGCTTAAAAAAAGGTACTGCAATCTTCTATTATTACAAAGTTAAGTATGTTTTTGTACTTGAAAAAAAGGAAAATTTTAAGCTCATTCACAGTATGTAGCTTTTCTTCTAGCTTTTGAGTTTATTACGCTAAAAATATCTAGTTAGAGTCAAAGCTGTTTGAAGCAAGGGCTTCTTCAAAATGAATGATAAATATACGGCCTTTAGCCTTTAAATTTAAATACAGCAAAAAAAATAGAAGTATTGTTAAAAAACTATTTTATGCAAAGGTTCACTTCAGCCTGGAATGACCTATATGTGTTCCATGGTTTAATGGATAGCATGATAAATTTTTATATCTTTTTTCATCATGTTATTGAATTGGCAGTTGTGTAAAAGTGAAAATAACAGGTTTATTTGCAATTTTTGGTTACATCTGCAGTTTAAATTGCTGAAAAGTCAAAGATTTTTTCTACATAATTACACATAAACAATTTTGAAAAGGTATAAAAACTCCTACATACATATATTTATTTTTTTATTCCCAGTAGCAAACATCAAGAGGGTTTGGTTCAATGGTTTTTTAATTATTGTACTCAAATCCAAAAACAAATTCTCCCTTATGATTCATAAAATTAAAAAAACATTTTTTATATCATCTATGATATAAAATACAAAACTGTTCTAACCAGTCGTTCGAACTCTGAGAATAACTTTAAAATGCAAAAATACCAGTTACAGTCTTCTATCCAGAACTGCATCAAGAATAATATGCATGATAAAGATATATTTATTAACCAGAAAGCCCAGGCAATGGTCTGAAACAATTATATGAGGCGTTCGATGCAACAACAACCTAACTCCTATGGGATTCCTTTCTAGTTAGGCCATTGTTGCATCCGAATGCCTTACGTACAAATTATTTTTCAAATTTTATGTGTTTGGTTGACACAACAGCGAATTGCCCTTATATATAAATACAGTACCATATAACACTGTTTGCATTCTTTGTATATTATGTACTTACAAAATTATTTTAACAATTATCTCAAATTTTAATTATTTTTAAAGTCTCTATGCGCCCTTCTTTTAATTGTCATATCAATACCAAAAAAATAATAACAGAATATAAGCAAAATTTTTGGTTTAGAAAAAAGAAATTTGGCGGCTTATGTCAAGTGCTGCAGAAAAATTTATTTTTTTCTTCATTTTGAATCAGATATTTAATGGATTTAATTAAATTTTGTAAATTAATACAAGCAGGTATCCATAGTTTTGCAAGGTTCCAGTATAATCAATATACTGGAGTCGCAGAGAGCTCCGGCCTTAAATTTTAATTTTTGAATTTTCGCGGTGTATCTGTGCGACGCCCGAGCGTATGCTAAACGCCGTGCGCCGCACAGATCGCAATATAATCGGTGCAAGGGTTATCGAAACCCAGGAGGCGAGGCGAGAGTAGCATCGCGCTACCACCACCATGCGGTCAAGGTAGCGGCTGGATGCAAGTACCCTCTCCCCGCATCCCAAATCTAGGCGCGTTGCAGGGCTAAGCGGCTACCGTGCGCGCAAAGTGGGAGAGAGATGATCTGCCCCACAGGTAGATCATCCCCACTCTCCCATGTCACCCTAAAGACAAAGCAATTGTCGATGATTAATTGGTCAAGGGGCCAGTTTGGCCCGGACTATAAATAGACCTCCCCGGGGCGCAGGAGCTCACTTTTTTTACAGTACTCCTAAAAATCAAAATTTCTAAAATCATAGTTAAATCTTCTTTTGTTCAAAATTTTTTTCTGCTCCGAGAATTTTGTCTTCGCGCTGTGTCGAGTAATCTCGCGTCGTTTCTCTTAAGAGACATAAAGAGAGTTAAAAAAAAAAAAAAAACGCGCCGCGTTTTTCTGCTTAGAGCCAAAGTTTTTCCTTGTGCTATCTCCTGGTGTTGCCGCCCCGGTTAATAGCCGTAAGTACCCTTATTATCGGTGAAAATAAAAAGAAAATAAATACAAGTTTTTTTATTACTACTCATAGGACTAACGCATTAGTCTTAATTAGCGGTGGCTATTTTCCCACGTCAGCGAACAAGCGAGTTCCTCGTGAACTTAATGCAGCCAAGTCCGAGTTGGGTAAAATTCGGAAAAACACGCAACTAGCGACTTAAACGACATTTGTTTAAGGGACAGCGAAAGCGTGCGGTTCCTCGTGAACCTCCTGTTACCCAGCGCCCTTTTAATTTTTTTTTGTTAAACGAGAAAGTGAAGAAAAACCAAAAGGGTTTTTCTCTCGTTTTAAAAATTTTTTAAACTCAGTTTTTCTAGTTATGTGCATTATTTATACTTGAATCTGCTATCACATAAATAGAAATTTCTTTACGGGCCTGAATTATTTAGATCGAATTTTTCTTTCTTTTCGGGAGAACCCCGTGATCTTAAAAAAAAAAAAAATTTATTAATAACTAGGGAAATCCGAATAGCTCACTGTCTTTATTAGTCAAGTATAATTTGTTGAACTAAAATTTGATATTATTCAGTTACGGCATAGGATCGCCGAATAAAATGTAATTAAGAGTAGTATTGAATTGATAAAGATTATTATTAAAAGAAACCAGTCTTTTCTATGACTACACCCGATAATTTCCAGTAAATATCCCATATATTTTTGACACCTACATTCATAATAAAATGAATAAAATAAGGCATAATTTTTCTAGCTTTTTTTCAATTTTCTTTGAATAATCATTAACGTTTGAAGATAAATTATAATTTGGAATTATAAAAGATTTTAAAATTCAGTTTCGGTTAACTTGCTATGATTTGATTTTTTTTTATATACAACAAGCTATTGAGAGAGCAAAGTCGAATTTCGCGTCAAATTACGACACACAAATTCGCACGAAAGACTCCGGCTGAAAATCAAGAAAACCAGGAGCCTTCCAGTTTTTTATTACTAAAAATTTAATTTCATTGTGTAGTACTTACATTTTCATCATTGAATTTTGATTCATTATTCATTGTAACAACATTGGGTTCTTCTGTTGGCAGAACATGTGGCCCCTGAGTTATTTAATATTTATTATTAACAATCTGACAATTAAACAATTATAATAAGTGAAAAAAAATTACCTCATCATCAGATTCCTCTACTTTTCGCTTTTTTTTATGTCGCCATAGAGTTGTTCGACTTACAGCCTCATGACCTTGTTCCCTGTACTGTTTGTACTCTGACATGGTCACTGATAAAAAAGAACAGTTTGTCTAATAAATATAAAGAAATCTCTATTATTACCAATTACACATTGCAAATATTCTGAAACATTTGTCAATTTGTAGTAGTACAAACCTTTTCGATAAAATGCTAAAATAATCTTATGAAAACTTGATTCAATATATTTTAAAAGAAAATTATAACTTATCAAAACATTGCGTTTTCTAATTTTGATACTACAACATCATAAAACAAACTGAACGATAACCTGTATATGTGTTGACATAATCGATACAATCGAACAATTACAAGTATTGATGTTGAAAATATTTATGTAGGGTCTGTATGATTTCAATCTTAAAATTTTTATGAATTTTATTTTAATCAGCAACAATATTCTGGATGAGATTACAAACGTTTGAAATTGATACGGCAAATTATTTTTTTGATGATGTTACAAAAATTAAGAGCAGAGACATCCACAGAGAACAATTACGGCCACGAAAGGCCTTAACCTTGCCTTAAACTTTTTAACGCTCTACGCCCGTCGCTTACGGGCCCACGCACGCTAGAGTCTCTAGCGTCTGTGTCTGCGCCGTTTATTCATGTGGAGGCCTTAAAGCGTGATTAAACCTTAAAGTCTTAACAACTGGGCTTATAATCACAATTTGATTTGCGCGTTAAATCACTTGGTTTCTTAAATCATTTGGTTAATTGTATAATTTACAGTTTATCCATCTTTTAACATGTACGATAACGACTAAGAATAATTGTAGGTCAGGTTTCGTTTACTGATATAAAAATTAAATACATTTATTTGAAGTTAGGTTGAATAGAATTCATAAAATACTGAAAAGGTTAGTTCGAATGGTTTTTTATTTTTGATTTAGACAAAGTAAAATTATGATAAAAATAATTTATTGTGAGATTCATATTGTGTAAGTGGGTTCGTGTGCATATGTGTTTATTAAATAGTAATAATTTCAGATGGCACCTTTACAATTCGCTGAAGTTGTTTTTACAAAGAAAAACAAAATAAAAATAGTACCTATTGCCTATATAAGGGTCAATAAAAACGATATTTCACCAATAAAACCAAAGAATGATATAGACTTTGATCCAAATCAAATTTACCAAACAAGATGGTATTTCTGTGGAAATGATGGTATTAAGTGTGAAGAGGAACACACTCATGAGTATAGCACATGTAAATCGCAAATCTACCATTTAGGAGGTAAGTTGAACTGTATTTTTATAAATTATATTGTGACTATAAATTTATACTTAACTAAATTATATTGTTGTTTATTGCAGCATCTTATGATGAAGTAAAAAAAAAGTCTGACAGTGAGGTTAAACGCAAAAGGCTAAAAAATAGAAAAATTATGAATTCTTCAGATTCTTCTGACCGTGTAAAAAAACCATTAAAAAAAAAGGTATGTTTTGTACTTTCACTAATATTACATACAACCGATGTGATTAAAATATTTACTTTCTACTTTCTTCATTTGTTAGACCAGTAAAGCAGCCCTAGTAAAAAGTGTTATAACCAAGCAAGCCAGAGTTATTCTTTCCAAATTCACAAAGTCACAGTTTTTAGCAGATAGGAAAAAGTTAAATGTTTGTACAGAGGATACTCAAATTGTACCGACAACTTCTAATTTAGAGTTTGAGTGGTTCTGCTGCGAACACTGCTCTTTCAAAAGTACATCAAAATTGTATCTTGTTCATCACATGAAAAGTCATTCGCAACTGTTATCTGCGGAATATTCTCATACATTACAAAGTCCTATGAGTTGTAGTTTCACTTATCAAACTGATTCGCTTGAAGGAAATGATTTAGGTCAAATACCTCAAAGGCCATGTTCTACTCCAAGACCAGGTACCAATTTAATTTTTATTAAACATGCAAAAGTATTTATGAGATGATTGATTAAAATTTTTTGTTACCCTAGTAAGTACCATAAATAACAAACAACATAGCTCTTCGCTCAACGATATTATCAATTCTGACAGTGATGAAGATGGTATCTTACCAATTGTTAAACCAACAAATGTACTCGATGCAGATACATCAGAAGATGAAGCTGCAAATGAAAGAAATTTGGATTATTATGATGATTCCAGAGATACAAATGCTAGAAGGAACCTGTTACCTTCTTTGTCAACAGAAGAGCAAAGCGAAAGGAGTGAAAATTTAAAATTTGATTATGGATATGGTGAGGAAACCGTTGTTAAAATAACTAATAATAAATACTGTGATAAAATCAAAGAGTATAAGCCTTTGATTTTAAAGGATCTTTTAAAGAGACGTGAAGTTCGAAGTGTCACTCCAGTTGGTAAGCTATTTTAGATTTCAACAATTAAACTGTTTTGTGTAATTACTTTATTTTGTATCTTTCGTACCATTTGATCTATTGAATTTATATTTTCAAAATAATATTATTAGATACCATCTTTCAAAATATGTTCAAGTCACGTTGAAAATTTTTTATAATCGCTCCATAATGACAATGTTCTTAAACTTAAAAATATTTCTGAGAATTTTTAAAGAATTCATATGCAAATTGTAGTTGCATTTTATGATTTTTTCTGCTTTCAGGAGTATCCCATCGATTATTTGAACGCATAGATGGAAAGGTAAGATGTTATTTATATTTATATAATTTTTACATCATATAAATCTTACATAATAACGTTCTTAATTTTTTGTATATATTTCTGTACAGATCTATCTAGGCTGTGGAATATTCTATGATGAAAAAGCCTGGGATGAAATTGTTTTTCCACAAAGAAAAAGATTGTTTTACAGAGACATCGCAATTATATTGTGGAAAAAAAATATTTCCAACAGGACCTTACTGTATCCTAAAAAATTTAATAAAGTTCCTGGTGAAACTATAATACCTGTAACCACTGCGCGATTTAATTATTTTCTGAGTAAGTTTATAATTGAGTGATATTTGCTGTTCATCGTTAATATACATAATGAATTTATCTTTAAATATCCATTGTTAATTTCAGGAATCATTTGTAGGTGCTTGAAGGTTAAAAAAGTACCAAAAACTGCTTTTAAAAAACATCTTAAAGAACCGACCAAGGTGTGGACAGAGACTGCTAGTAAAAAAATGAGAAAACGTATTGATCAGTATTATCAGAACTTAACAGCTCAATCTGCCTAACAAACTAATGATAAAATTAAATAAATACATCTGTAAAAAAAAAAAAAAAATAGTTTCTCCGAACGATTCGTTTGTTTGATAAAATAATTATACTTATACTTATATTTAAAAAAAACTTTAGTTAGTTCGTTGAAATTTATAGATTATAAATATAATAATTTAAGTAGTTTGTGGTAAAACCACCATAATAAAAATGTATAAATCATTTTTAGTGACATGATGTTAAATTCTATAAAAAGTTGTACCTGCAATGTTTATATAATAAAAATTTTAAACCAATTATGTACTGTGTATTAAAATCCAATTCCTACGATTAAATTAGTATGAGACATGAGTTTTACTACTAAATTGGCTGCCGTATTTATCACTCTTCCGCGGCTTCTTATTAATCAAACTTCTTAAAAATTTTTTTTCATTTTATGTTCATTTAGTCGATAAGAAGAGACTACTTTGATATTTTCATTTGAAATTTAAAAACTTTACAATGTTGAACTATTACATCTACGATTGTTAACTTCATTCACTTGTATTATGATTATTCATTTAAATCTTCATGTGTGATACTTTTAACGGAGTTATAGCATGTGTAGTAAAGTAAAGTAAAGAAAAAAAAAAAAAAAATTTACCTTTCCAGCTGGATTTCCAGCTGGATTTTCCAGCTGGAAATCCAGCTGTCATATTGGAACCGAAATCTAGCTGGATATCCAGCAGGAAATCCAGCTGGAATTCCAGCTGGATTTTAGGGGTAGGGAAGTATTTATCCAAAATTGATAATTAAAGAAAATAAAGATTCTTTAATATTCTATAGGGTTTATTGCTTATGTCTTCCAACAAGTTATATGAGTTTATCATTGAGGATCATTTTTGCTATACATTTCTTTAAAACTGACTAAAAGTAATATTTTATCGAACAATTGTTTCTTTCATTGTATCCTTTGTACGTATGCTTGGAAAAACCTGCAGTAAATTAATTAGCTATATTTAGTTTGAAAACATGTGCACCTTTAATTTACATAATATTTTTATCTCTTTGGATCTGAATCATAGTTAATCAATCAATATTCTACTTGATTAGAGTAAACAGTATTTATAATTACCTCCAAAATTTTTTAATTCATGCTATGTTTATAAGTTAATTGTTCCAACGCAAACAAGCATCCTTCAAAATCATTTACAATAAAAAATTTTCCAAAATTTTATAAAGTAAAAAGTTACCTCCAAGTGTGAGCTCTGCAAAAGAGTGTACAAGGTGTACAACTGGAGATTGAACAAAAAGTTTTAAAAAAATCACCGGTAAGAGTAAATATACAATTTGGAAAACAATTATTTTATACTATTAAAATTGATTTTGTATTCTATTTCAATGGTCTAAAGTAATAATCACTAAAGAGGTACTTGGGTTTATTATGAGTAGTTACTCAAATTTTAAAATTAAAAATTAAAGTCACAATTGAAAGTAAATTGTTGTAAATAGCTAGGGTACCAATTAAAATAAAATTTTACATACAATTATAATAATTTAACCCTTAAAGGCCACACCCAAATCCAGAACTGCCACACTGACAGTTATGTGGGGTCTTTTGGACCCCGTGTGGCCTTTAAGGGTTAAACCTACAGCTTTTGATTTTATATAACTACTTAAAAACAACGTTTCCATTAGCATTACCCAAGTGTCCATACCTCCCCTTACGAAAAAACCTGCAGAATTTTTTTCAGGGACTAGACAGATTATACAAATAATGAAATCATTATATGTCCGACGAAAAAATATTAGGGAGCAAACTTGAAGCACAAAAGTAGGTTCAATATGATCAGAAAACATTTTGCGGCTATTGTAAAACTAAATATTTTCAAATTATTACCGACTGCGTACCACGAAAAATTTCTTGCAATAATCATGCAGAATTTTCTGCAGGTATTCTGCAGATATTTTATGAAAAGTAGAATAAAGTCTCGTTATCTTTGCACTGATGCACTTTTTTACGTAATTATGGTTAGGCTGAAAAAAACTGATGTAAGGTAACTCATTACACTGAAGTTCAAAGTCATACAGTTAATCACCTGTTTGATATTTTTTAACATAAACTGGACTCATTTTAAAGCTTGATTCAAGAGCTTTAAAACCAGCCCAGATATGTTTGGCAATCATTTTAGCAAAATTATACCATTGAATTTACTGAAAATTACTTTATTGAATACTAATAAAAATTGAGTACCTAATTTCAGCCACAACTACTTTGAAAGTGTTTTTTAATTTCTTTCGTAGTCAAACTGAGGACAATTTTTAACGAAATTTTTTATTAAAGAACAATGTGATTTCCGTCGTAAAACTGTATGAGATCATTTAAAGCCTGTTAAAGAAACCTACTCAAGAAAAACAGAATCATTCACAATTCAAGGTAAGTTCTCGCAAAATAATTCAAGTAAGATTACACGAGGGAGGATATTTATATTTTAAATTAAAACAAAAATTTTCGTACCTCTTAATTGTACTTACTAGTTACTGCAGCTTTCAAGTTCTTGGTATCGTTCTTATAAAAGGTTTTTTATTTACTACCAGCTACTTTATTTAAAATATCTCAGAAAAAGACCGTTTTTTTAGTTTGATGTCCAAAAGCTTCCCTCGAACTTAGAAAACGGGTTATTTGGCTCAAATATTTTATACAAGAATAGTTTTACACGAAAGCACATACGAGTCATGGCTTCGAATTGGCAGTTTAACTTTGAAAATGTGCGGCAATTTTTAACTACGTTTCTTAACCCAAACATTGTCAACGGATAACGATCATTTTAGGGCACTATTCTGAAAGCTAGTTTAAGATAGTTTAAATTCATCATAAACACTATAAAATTCTAAAAAATTTTTAAACTATTTTTTCAAAATTAATTAATATTATCGTAATTCATTGGATTATGGTGTGGACTTAGCTGTAATTTTTAGGACATTCGTTTACTCCGAACTTCCTACCTCAAGGGACATAAAAGCAGATTAGGTAAGTTGGTAAATTTAATTGTTTTGAAAAATGATTTTAATTGAAATTAAAAAAAAAAAAAATTGGATTTATTATTTTGACCTACTTTGTCTATTTTTTGCTGTTCTTGAAGTTTAGACATAGTTTACAAAAATCATTAAAGGTGCGAATATTGCCGAAAAATTTTTACGATCTTCACCAGTTGTGAATCCAAGTGTGACGTCAAGATTTTTGTTAAAATTTTTCTTATTGTTCTACAGTTATTGTGCAGTAACATTTATTTTTATAATAAATTGACTTGAGGATCATTAAAAAAAAAAAAAAATTAATTTATTATATTATATTTGACTTTTTATTTGATGAAAAGCAATTTTTTATAAAAATATTTTGATAAACTAAAGTAAACGTTCATAAATATGTATAAATATATTTTTATTCATCACGAAATATAACTCTGATATTATTCACAGAAACAATCTCAATAATTCTTGTCATAGCTTTTAAGACAATTTTTTATAGTAAAATAATTTGTAAAAAAAAGTGAAAAGACATAAAATATAAAAAAAAAAATTCTTTTTAGAATAGTTATGGACAATTTACAAATTTAATCAGTTTCTACGTCATTAACAACTAGTACAACACAAACTTTACCATCTTCTACTTCCATATACACGCATTTTTTTTTTTTTAATTTGATATTTCCACTATTCTGGGGTCGGATGCTATAATTTAAGTGATGATCTGCGAATGCGTTCGCGCGCGCGCGCGCGAACGACGGAAATTTTTTCCCGCCAAATTCAAATTTGGACAAAAAAAAATAAAAAAATAAATTTTTTTTATAAATTAAATATTTTAAATTTTTTTTATAAATTAAATATTTTAAATTTATAAATTAAAAAAAAAAGTAGATGAATATTAATTATCGCTCAATTAACTTCACTGAAAGAAAGTTGAGCCATATTTATATTTTTGGAGTCATATAGAAATGGTGCCCCCTAGACATGGTAAATAAATAATTTTTTACAAACAATTGAATAAACCGACAAGCTCTAAACCCCCATAACGCTGGGGAGAGCGATAAATGAATTATTTTTTATAAACAATTAAATAAACCGACAAGCTCTAAACCCCCATAACGCTGGGGAGAGCGATAAATGAATTATTTTTTATAAACAATTAAATAAACCGACAAGCTCTAAACCTACATAACGCTGGGGAGAGCGATAAATAAATTATTTTTTATAAACAATTGAATAAACCGACAAGCTCTAAACCCCCATAACGCTGGGGAGAGCGATAAATGAATAATTTTTAATAAACAATTAAATAAACCGACAAGCTCTAAACCTACATAACGCTGGGGAGAGCGATAAATGAGTAATTTTTAATAAACAATTAAATAAAATGACAAGCTCTAAACCCCCATAACGCTGGGGAGAGCGATAAATAAATTATTTTTTATAAACAATTAAATAAGTCTTATAGCGAGTGGTGTCGATGACACAGAAGCTCGAGAGTTCTTCTTAGATAAGTCAAATAAACGCCGGGAATAAGAAATACTCGTTCATGCGAGTCGACGCGGCAGAAGAAAAAAAAAGGCAGCCTGCACGATAAAACAGCTCTTGGGGTAAGAACGCGAGACCACAAAGTGAAATACTTACCTATGTTAATTTTCTTCTTCGTTTATTTCGAATCGAATAGTTCGACCGTTACTTTGAGATCTTTAACATAAAATTACATAATTTTAAGGATGGATATTTTCTCTCAAAACCATTTCTGACTCTTACAGATTTTATTTTTTTTAATTTTTAGCGGAGATCTAGACAAAATCATATTGAAATTTAGTCAAAAAACAATCAAAACATCTTTTAATTTTTTTTTTTTTTTCAGAGTAATTTAATATTTAATGTTTTGTACTTATTAAAATTTTCAAAATAAATTCAAGAAATTATTTGAAGTCAAGACTCAAAAAATTGTAATTGAATAATTAAAAAAATTAAACCTGCAAGAGTTCAAAAGTTGTCGAACTATGAACTTTTTTAAAACTTTATGCTTTAATCAATATTTAATTGCTGATACAATTTTTTTATGCAACAATTTGTTTACGATGCTTTTCAGTAGCTGAATATTCTTTAAGATTATAATTTTAATATTTAAATACTAATAATAGTATCACATTTTTTGTACTCTTTACATTTATTAACAATTTTATTAGCTATTAAATAGTACTATAATCTGTTGAATATTTTTAATCTTTTTAAATCTAATAGTATTACTTATAATATATTTTCTTTGACATTAATTTAAATTGAAAAATACAATATTAAAACATTTAAAAAAGCCTTAAAAATCATTTTCAAGATACTCAATTTCCTCATATTCTGTATCTTCTTCTTCTCCATTTTCTCCAGACACCTGGTCTTCGCTGACTGCATCCTGTATGTCAGGGTAGGCTTTTTCTTCTTCTTCTTCTTCTTCCGGTACCACTATGTTTCCACGATCTTCATACTCTTCTTGCTCTGTCTCAATATCATCCAGGTCAAATTCATAAGGTAGTACGTCATATTCTTTGGCAAGTTTTAACTTTTTTTTACAACCTGATAATTCAGCTTTGGACTTAGATATTTTATTTTCACTCAAACCTTTTTGTTTCGTACAGGCTTCAGCCAAACTATGAGCTAAACTCAAAATACAATTAATAGCATCTGAGTTTTCTGGCGGAATTTTAATTTGTAGGTTTAAGAATGAAGCGTCATTTTCATTTCCTTCCACACAGTCACTATCGTATCTGCTGGGCGGTTCAATATTGCCTGGATCCTGTAAACCACCTGAGGCTGAGGGTATGTGCTGAATGTAGTTCGTTGAAGTAGCTTTTGAAATTGATGGTGATTGGTGATATAAACTTGTTGGATTTGTAGTTGGGTAGGATTTAACCTTAGGCAGACTAATTTTATTTTGCTGAGAACGTATCGCACCTGAATTTTGGTTTGTTGACGATGCTTTCAATTTTTTAGGAACTACTTTGGGCAATGTTGAGTACGGTTTGGCACCCTGCAATTTCCATGGGAAAGATGTGTCTGAAAAATTCAAATATTTATTAATTATACAAAATTAAGAATACAATTTTGTAAATAAGTAAAATTAGCCTTAATTACCCTTCTTTCTCCAGGCACTACGGTTGTTCTGCATGAATTGTTGATACCGCGGATTGGATTCAATAAAATGATTTGGGTCCATGCTTACTGAAGCACCTGATTTAGCCGTAACGCTATTTAGTTTTTGGGTGGGATGATTCAAACCTGCAGAGTTCAAAAGGTTAATACATTTATTAAATTTATCATGCAAAAATTTTCAATGAAAAAAAATTACCTGAAGGCATCAGTTTGTTGTTTATAGTGAATGCCTGGCGCTGAGCGTTAACCATTGAACCTTCACTTCTAATAACAGATATGTTGCTGTTAATTGGTGGAGCATTTGGTCCTTCATGTTTTATCAGAACATATAATAACTGGACATCAATCGAAGCTAGCCTGCTGTTACTTTGACTACTTTGTATGAGTATTTCTTTCTGTCGGGCATCGAATATCCATTGTACCAAACCCTGCAAAAGAATTAAAATTGTATAATATCTAATAATGTATGTAAAGTTTTTCAAACTAAATAAAATTTTTTTTTGTTTTCAAGTAATTAAGATATTCTGAATAAATAGTTTTTTCATAACACTACTTTAAATAAACAAAAAAAAAAGTTTAAAAATTAATAAATTGTACGAGTTAAATATTTAAAAAATCATACACAGACATTATTTTATTAAACACAGAATTTTAATTACTCATGTGCAAATCACAAAAACATACCTCGTAGTAATAATTAGTATCCCTACTAATATTACTATGTTGATTCAATGCAGCTAACAACGGTCCAATCACTTGCAACTTTTGAGTTGTGGTAGACCTTGCTGTAAGAACAGCAATGGCATCTTCAGTGCCCGTTTGAAGCGCAGTCAGCATGATCTTCTTTTGCTTGTCTTTTAATTTAGCTTTTACAAAACTAGATTTAAACAAAAATAACAAAAGTTTAGAATTTATAACCATGTCAACAAAAGTATATCATCAAATTATAGCGTTCATTTAAAGTATGTTAATTTTGGTTTCTCATATTGATAGATTTCTTTCTTTTGTACTTATGTACAATCCATAATTGATAAGTTTAGTGCCATTTTTTAAATAATTTCCATGGTTTAACATGCTTGCTGTTCATAGAAAAAAAAAATTGATAATATTTTGCATAATTATGCAAGGTAAAAAAATAGAAACAGTTTTCAAAACTAACCATTATAACCAATGAATTTTTGGAAAAATAATTAACCATTAACCATGATAAAGGTATTAAGCTGCCAGATTAGTCATAAAATCATTTAGGTTAAATAATTAATTCACCTATTTATAAATTTAGAAAATATTTATGCATAAATTTTTTGAAGTGAAAAAAATTAAATTTGTAAGGTAATATAAAATTTATAGTCAGAAATATATATATATATATATATATATATATATAATTGATACTAAAAACTGCACTTCAATTTGAAAAAAACATTGATATTAAATTACTACTTAATTGCTGTTTTTAAAATGAATAAGTATGTTGATCATGATTGAGTACAAAATTTTCATGTACTTGGCAAGAGAAAGAAGTTATTGAATAGAATGTAAAAGCTAATAACCAGGTAAAGCTAGGAGGGTTATTTGGGATGGGTAATTAGATTTGAGGACAAAGCTAGAATGCTGGTAAAGCTAGGAGGATTATTTGGAATGGGTGATTAGATTTATAATAAAAGCTAGTATCCAAGTAAAGCAAAAAACCTTACTTTACAATAACTGCTTAGTTCATTGAGAAAATGTTGAATTAGAAAAACATTTTGTATCTAAAAATTTCTAAACTAGAAAATTTGTACACACGAAATAAAAATTATGCTTAAGTTCTTAAAGTACTTACAGGTTTTGCGTACAAAAAAAAAATTTTTACAAAAAAATTTACACCAAAAAAAATTTGTTGACAAAAATGTCTCGATTAAAAATTTTGTGAAGAAAACAAAATTTTTGTCTCGATTTTTGTACACAAAAATTTTCCAGCAAGGAAAATATGAAATGAAAATGTAGTAAGAAAAAAATTTTTTGTACACAAAAATTTTCAGCAAGTGGAAAGCCATAAGAAAATTTTTGTATACGAAAATTTGTGAATAAAATTTTTCAGTTCAGTATAAAAGTTACTAGATGTTTGTACACAAAAAAAATTTTTGTGTACAAATACTCCTGTTTAGCCACGACCTTATGAAATTCCGCGAACGTTCGAAGAAAGAGAGCTGATTTCTTGAAATTACGGTATCCCGTGTCTTTCCTATAATCGTCTTTAATAAATCCGTATAGAATCGATGAAATAAGCATTCACTTATTATTTAATCAAAAAATCATTTTCAAAAACTTAACAACATATACTTTACTAAATTGTTTTTGCCTTAAATAAAAAATTCAAGTTAACTATGGAAAACTCGAAAAATATTTAGAAGCTGTTTATACTTAAATGAACCGTCTATTTGGTATCGTGTTTAAATTTTTTGCAATTACAGAAATATTATCTGAATGATAATTTAAATATAATTAAAGAATTACTCACAAAAACTCAAATATTATTAGATTTTGTAAACAATAAAGTGTGTTTTTAGTTAGTTTATAAGACATAACCTGTACGTATACGAAGTCAGGATTACCGACACTTATTCTTAATAGTTAATTATTAAAAATGAAGCGTTTTAAAAAAATTTTTAAACTAATTACCTCATGTCTACTTCAAACAAAAGTGTAAACTCAATTTACGGGTTACGTTTAACGACTGCAATATCCACTGGCCTACACTAGGTACTCTCATGCACTAACAAGCACTATCACTCGCTGAGTATATCCCCTCCTCCCCCCACTAGTGGCGCCCTCTAGTTGCACTTTTTATTTTAAAAGTTGGGACTTAGCAAGTAGGTTTTGAGATTGCGTGGGAAATTTTAAATTTGAAAACAAATTAAATTTCATTAATTAAAATTAATGTTATGTTTTTGCAAAAATAATTATTAGTTAATTAAACATTGTAAATCAATAATGCTTAGTAAATTATGTATTTAATTAAAAATGATGGAAAGTTCTAGAAAATTCTAGAATATAAATCAACGCTTGTATATTTAAGAATATTATTTCTGGAAAAAAAAATTTTGCTTGTTGCAACACAATTTTTGGTATCGAAGTTGAATAATTTGTTTTTTTTTTTTTTTTTTTACGTGGAAACTAATTCAATACTGTTCAAACTGTGTCATTTTTAACTTATTTTACATTGAAAAGAAAGAGACTTCTTTCTTTTGAATTCAAAGAGACTTGGCATTCAATTATTAAAATATTATATTTAAATGACATTATATTACATAAATCACATTTTTGGCAATATAAGTAATGATGCATAAAACAAAAAAAAAATAATTGAAATAATTTATTATTAAAAATTTTTTTTTTGAAATATTTTTTTATAAAAATCTAAAGTTATACAATTTTTTTTTTATCGCAATCTTTTTAGAAAGACGCTGATATTAAAAACATTTAGTTTACTTAAAAAAAATAGCTTATCTTTTTTTTTATATGTACGCTGGCGAAAATAAAATTTCAATATTAATAAAAATTCAGTATTTCACTTAAAATTATTTGATACTTACGAATACATTAGAACTTAAAGATATACAAATAATAAAAATAGGAAGTCTACAGATTAAAAACAAAAATATAAGCATTCATAAAATGCTTTCGCTCTCAGCAAGTAGACGCAACATACATAAAAACTTACAAAATTCATTATAATAATAATATAGTACCTATAATTACTTGAGCCAGCAGGGGGCTGATGCCTGAACTCTGTGCTAAGGCTGAAAGACGTCATGAATCGTGGGAAGCAGACAACAATTTTATGTAGTGGTATTATTGAAAACTAATTATAAAGAACATGGAGAGTGATAAGAGAGTGTCGACAGCAACAAATTGCAATGTGATTTAAAATCAATGTAATAAAAAAAAAAAGAAGATTTTGATTTTTCAATACTTAATCATCGATTGTAAAGTGAAAAATTAAGTATAGATTTTTAAAAATAATATACTTCTTTAAATGAAATTTTGTAAATTATATAATGTTTCTATTAAAAATAAAATAAATTATCAAACAAAAAACAACTGCTCACCTTTTATTTAAAATACTGTGCTTCATTTCTGGCATCAATCCCTTGCAATAATCTTGTTTATAATCTGTGAAATATTAATATATTAATAAGCGTTAAAACGTTTTTTCTTCAGCTCTGACCTTTACTTTTCAGAAATCCAGAATCTGGAATAATTGAAGCACCAAGCCCGTACTTGGTTAAAATGAAATTTACTCTTTGTATAATTTCATCTATCTTGTGTTGATTATTTGATGATCTTTTTTTTCTGTCCTGTTTAATATGTAAACACATTTTAAGTTTGCAGTATGTGCAAAGATCTCTCCAAAACTAAAAAGAAAAGGACAGAAACTAAACATTATTGAAAAATATGATGAAAAAAATATATTTTTATATCTGTATAATTGATAGCTATGCAACCTTAACATTTCTAGCAATATCTTTGTTGTGTTCTTCAAAAAACTGTAGTTCATTGTTAAATTCATTGAACACAGCTGTTGTATTTGTATAAACATCATGACTTCTGCACTCTATTAATTTTCTGGCAAACGAAGCATGGGTTTCCATAAATGAAAGATAGTTGTCCATGTACGGTGTTACCGGCAAACTGTAAAGTTGCCTGTTTAAAAAATAGGAATAGATGTAAAACTTTAGCTTCTTTGCACAATGTTATCCATAATAAAATTAAACATTTTAAATAATTTTTTTTTTTCAATAAGACCAATCTAAACTTTGCATAAAGTACTTCATTTTTAAAAATAATTTAACATTTTTTTATCAAAATTCATCATATTTTTTAAATGAAATATTAAATATTATACTTACTGCATAATCATCGAGTACTCCTTGTAACAATGTAACTATCTAGTTTAGAACTCAAAACACAATCAATAAAAGAGGTTCAGTCGAATATGGCTTGATCATCATCATATGATTCATGGAGATTGATCATAATTGAGCCTTGCAGGGACAGCTGCAGAGGTTGTAAGAGCAGACGTATACGAATCAGCTGATCACAGCTGATTGATAAGTTTACACTGTACAGTTGTGTTTATGCGTGTTTTCTCAATAAATAGTACCAAGTTTTACTATTTTTGTTTTGTTACTGTTAAATTAAGAATTAATGTAGTATTTCGAAGGATGGCAGGAAATGAATACCAAAATATTATCAATAAAAGAAATTTTGAGAGACTGCTGTTGCGGGAGTACTCAAATGCTTTTGAAGAAAAACCGGAGTATTTCTACTCTTTGTATAGGTTAGTTCATAAAAGTATTAACTGATAAGCTTTATTTAAAAATTTTATAAAATTTTGTACTTGATTAATTCTATTACATAAATTTTAAACAATTAATTGTTTGAACCAGTTTATAAAATGTTATAAATTCATTTAATTTATTTTATGAACTATTACTATTTATTCAAAAACTCAGTAAAATTGTATATACTGTTGCTATCATACAATTTTAAAAATAAACAAACAATATTTATTTAAGACATAAATAACTAATTTCCATTATTTACACACAAACTTTTTTAATATTACAAAGTTAGCTGTTATTTAATTTAACTTTTACACAACTTTTTCTTTATTATAGAATGTATCCTCAGGTAGCTCTTAGATTATGTATATTGTTAGAACCATCTTTGACACGGCAGAGAGCTAGCTGCATACCTTCACATATACAAGTGTTAGTATCTCTGCGGATGTTGGCTACTGGATCTTACCAAAAGGTATTAGGTCAGGACTACTTCCATCCGGTGGCTCAATCTACCATTTCCAGATTTTATGATCGAGTTTTGGACGCTATCATAGAATTGGAACATCTCTTAATTAAATTTCCTAACAACCCTCTGAAAAGACATCTCGTATCTCAAAGGTTTGTAAAGATATATTATAAAATTTTACAATAAAACAGTCTTAAAGTGATAAAAAAACTTACAAGTTTATGCTATACATAATTTAAATTGCTTTCAGATTTTTAAGGACAAACAGAATACCCAGATTATTAGGAATTACAGATGGGTGCATTGTTCCTATTTTAAGACCAGATGATGATGAGGAAGCTTTTGTCCATCACAAATACGGCCACTCTTTAAATGTTTTGGCAGTTAGTTCCATACTATTATTTAAAAATTTTTGTCAGTACATATACTGTGATTCTTATTCTTGCTAAAATTTTTTTTTCTATTTTAGGTCACTGATTGCGATTTATTCATTAACAGTCTTCGAATCGTTCCCGGAAGCTCTAATGATAAACATGCTTGGAACCATAGTGATGCTAAGAAACACATGGAAAGTCTGAGAGCTGACGAAGAAATTGTGAATAATGAAGGGAAATATTATATCTTAGGTAAGTCAATAACTACATAGGAATGCAAGCAGAAATGGCTTATTTGTAATAAATAAATTCATCAGGTGATTCTGGTCTATCGAGAAGCCAATTAATGCTTATCCCAATAGATAATCCTCAGGCAGGTGCTGAAATTAATTACAATAGGGAATTAACCGGGACTAGGTATTTGGTAGAAAACGGTTTTGGTCTCTTCAGCAGTAAATTGCGAGCTGTCAACAAAGAAACCCCTATGCGATATTCACCAGAAAAAGCAGCAAAAATTATTTAAGCATCAGCCATTATTCATAATTTTATCCTTTTGAATGGGTAAAAATTTTTTTTGAAAACTTATTAAAAACATAGGTTTTTAGTCACTAATAATAATTTCCTTCTCATAGAATCATTCCACCAGTTGATCCACCAGGAATAGCGTTTGAAGCTAATCAAAATCACATCAATGAGAATCATCAAGCTGGAATGCTTGAGCTTGCAGAAATCCTGCATAATTATTATTTGTGAATTATCATTCTAAATAGTACAATATAAACCTCCTCAAGTATTGTCTTACTTATGTTAAAAAATTGTAATATATTATCTTTAAATTAAGGTAAGGTAGCACATATGTAAATTATTAAAAACATTAATTATGTTGTATATAGATAAATAAACTTGATATTAAAAAAAAAAAAAAAAAAAAAAAAAAACATGTAACGGTGCTTTTATTTTTTATTTGAATAATTACAAAGATTTTTTTTTTTATTCCGATTATTGATGGACTGAAGTTCATCACAGCAGTTTCAACCGAGGCTTGAGTTTGAACATTTAGTATGGCAAAATAAATAATGTCTATACTGTAGAAAGTACATTGTAGAGGAGGCCTTATTGCAGACGCCATACGCTGCGCCACACGGGCCACACATTTTCATGTTCACGATAACGAAATAATACTCGTTTTTAATGATTCATTAATTAGGCACTCTTAATTAACATTAACGTAAAAATTGATTTTGGAGGGAGGTTTTGAAATTCCTAAGTAAATTATGTAAGTATTTGTAAATAATTAAAAATAAAAATTATAGATACACTCGTAACGAAAAGTGATTGTAAAGGTTAAGTTGACATATTTTTATATGATGCAGCTGATTATTTTAAATAGAAAATAACTATTTACTACCTTACATGATAAACGATTGGAAACATTTTATTTAATTCTAGTTACTTTTGATCATCTTGTTTGAGCTAAAAGATTGTATTCAGCTGTGGCAGAGTGCAGCTGCCACCCTATTTTATTAATCTTTTTATTAATTGACTACAGTCAAATTGTTTTTTTCTCAAGTAAAAAAGTAATAATAGTTGCATACTGTTTTTGGTAATTGTAATTAAAATATTTGGTGTTATCTATTACAAACTAAATCACTTATAAGAATTATGCTATGATTTTTTTATAATATCAATTAAAATATTATTTTTGTTTCATGTTGTTACTTTATGTACAATTTCTTTTAAAAAGGTCACTATATACTATGCCAATCACACCTTACATAGATCATCTTATCTCATTCATGGAAGCACACACATGGGTGGCTAAACGGCAAATTGATAAGTTCTCTGCCTCTGGTCACTTGAGTTATAAAAAATTTTTAAAACGGCTTATTGAAGAACTGAGACCTTTGAGAGTAAATGGAGAGCCAGAGAGAGATGTTAATGGTATTGAAAAGGTTTGCCAAAGTTTAAAATTAATGTACATGATGAAAATTAAGTGTTTTTTCTACAATAATAAAATGTTTTAACAGTTCTGGAATGATTTAAAGAAATATTGTAAATTGAAAATGGCTGCATATACCGCTGATAAAAACCGGACTGGCCAATCAACGAATAATCATGCAATTGATGAAGTAATACTAAGAGTTACTAAAATTTATGGCAGGCATGGTCTGGGGTTGGAGATAATCCCAGACTCTGGTTTCAAAAAAAATATTAGTAAATGAACTTTATTCAATTCTTATTATGGCATTTTTAAAGTAGATTAGAAAAATAAGGTATTCACTAATGTTTCAGATCAGGTCGCAATAATTCAAAATGAAATCAATCCTGAAAGTCAATTTGAAAGGTATGAACTGTCTTTTTAACATTTTTTTTTTCCCAATTTTTAAGTTCCATTATTTTGTAAAAAGAAGTTTTTCTATTTGTACAAATAGTTAAAAAAATTATTAGCTTTTCCAAGAAAAAGTTGCCGCTTTCGAAGATTAATCTTACCTAACATTAATTGATTAATTGTACCTAACATACCTATAAAATATTGAAACAGCTCTCTAAATTATTTCACTATGGATCTCCCCTCCCCTTCGCTTTGACTCCTTTAGGTACAAATTCATGTCTGCTACGCAACGCTCCCGCCGTTTCGCTTAGTTTGATCATTGATAGGTCATGAGAGAATTGATCTCGTTGATACTGAAGAGGCTTTTTTTTGGGCAAAATTAAGTTTTCAAAGATTTCATTTGCAACTGTTTTTGAAGCATATTCATAATGAGGTATTTGTTAGATAATAATACAAATTAGTAATTGTTTCATTGTCCATAAAACACTGAATTTAAGGTTCCGTAAAGTGTTGTGCAAGTAAGGTTATGAAAAATTTTTGGACCCATTGTACAGATTATTGCATTATTTTTTAAATGTAGTTTCTAATTTAAGTTTTAAGCATATTAGACTAGATTAAGGCCTGAGGTAACCTCTTAGCTAAAAAAAGTTTTTCCTAAAATTTGAGGCTAATTTTCATCGTAAATTATTTTTTCGGACTCTAAATGTAGCTTTTGATGGTAGTTTGCGCGCGAAAGAGCTAGTTTTGTAACATTATTTCTTATTTCTTAAATTCAATCCTAAGACCACCAGAATTATTAACTTTTGATAGTATTCTAATATTAGTTTTGCGATAAATAAAATAAAAATTGCAAAGAACGACTCTTTAGCACGCGAACTGTCATCATAAGCTACACATAAATTTAAAATTAATTAAAAGCTGATGAAAACTAACCTCAAAATGTAGGAAAAACTTTTTTAGCTAAGAGCTAACATTTCACTTCGCCTGAAAAAAATGAAAAACTTTGACTCCATTTCTGATGGTTTTTAATGATTGTTAGGGGAAGACTCAACGAGAGACAAAAACTTATTTTGTTGACCGCAATTGAGAGGCACCCTGATGCTGCATTTGGCTCAGTACCTTGGAATGACAAATTACTGTTGGTTATGGATGTTCTGGTAGAACTTAACACTGAATCGTCTACTATCAGAGATGCTGAATCTTACTTAAATGTAAGTGTTTTTCTATTGAAAATTGTTTCTTTTACAATAATTTATAATTTAATTCATTAAAAAACTCAACAAATTAAGTAGTTGTGATACAAATTAATGTACTGTAAAATAAAATAAAAAAGTTTCTCACTATTACAAAATATACTTTAGGCTTTCAGAAGATGGGTTGGTAATGTTAAAATTAAAGAAAGACAGGTTGTTTTCAATGGTGACTTGTCAATGCTTAGCAGTACAGATACTGAGTTACTCAATTTAATCTATCTATATAGTAATAATGAGCAAGAAGACAATAGTGAAGACAATGAAATCACCAGCGATGAAGACCATATCGTTGACAATACTGCCAACAATCCAACTAGTAACTCAAATCCTCAAAATACAGAGAGTTGGACTATTAATCAAGCTTTAGCTGGACACAGTAATGATACAGGTAAATTTTGTTTTCTAGAACCTATTGCTTGATGTTTACATTTTAATTTTCATTCTGATTACCACCTAAATTAAATGTTTACTTAACTTTTTATTCTCTTTTTTGTGTTAGTTGACTTATTCCACTTAAAAGAATCATCTCTGCAATTGGAAGGACAGTTCTGATGATGACTCACCTTATACCGTAAAGCCTGTACGAGCTTATCAGCGTAAAACCTTGCAAAACGACGCAGATGCAAGTGGTTATGAAAAACAAAAATACTCAGAGGCTACCTATCATTCTCTTAGTCAACCTAAGACTCTTGAACTAAACATTTCAATTCCAGTAGTTGATGAGAAAAATGTAGATGTCTTATCTGATTTTGCACATAGTTTGGCATTAGCTTGCACAAATTTTAATCGTAAAAGGAGAAGCAACAATCAAGGTAGTGAAAATTTTAAAAATAAACGGATTCAGTAAACATTTACCGAGATATTACTGAAAAGAAAACTAGAAGAAATTGAGTATCTTGAAAATGATTTTTAAGGCTTTTTTAAATGTTTTAATATTGTATTTTTCAATTTAAATTAATGTCAAAGAAAATATATTATAAGTAATACTATTAGATTTAAAAAGATTAAAAATATTCAACAGATTATAGTACTATTTAATAGCTAATAAAATTGTTAATAAATGTAAAGAGTACAAAAAATGTGATACTATTATTAGTATTTAAATATTAAAATTATAATCTTAAAGAATATTCAGCTACTGAAAAGCATCGTAAACAAATTGTTGCATAAAAAAATTGTATCAGCAATTAAATATTGATTAAAGCATAAAGTTTTAAAAAAGTTCATAGTTCGAAAACTTTTGAACTCTTGCAGGTTTAATTTTTTTAATTATTCAATTACAATTTTTTGAGTCTTGACTTCAAATAATTTCTTGAATTTATTTTGAAAATTTTAATAAGTACAAAACATTAAATATTAAATTACTCTGAAAAAAAAAAAAAAATTAAAAGATGTTTTGATTGTTTTTTGACTAAATTTCAATATGATTTTGTCTAAATCTCCGCTAAAAATTAAAAAAAATAAAATCTGTAAGAGTCAGAAATGGTTTTGAGAGAAAATATCCATCCTTAAAATTATGTAATTTTATGTTAAAGATCTCAAAGTAACGGTCGAACTATTCGATTCGAAATAAACGAAGAAGAAAATTAACATTGGTAAGTATTTCACTTTGTGGTCTCGCGTTCTTACCCCAAGAGCTGTTTTATCGTGCAGGCTGCCTTTTTTTTTTTTTTTAGAGCTTGTCGGTTTATTTAATTGTTTATTAAAAATTATTCATTTATCGCTCTCCCCAGCGTTATGGGGGTTTAGAGCTTGTCGGTTTATTCAATTGTTTATAAAAAATAATTTATTTATCGCTCTCCCCAGCGTTATGGGGGTTTAGAGCTTGTCAGTTTATTTAATTGTTTATTAAAAATTATTCATTTATCGCTCTCCCCAGCGTTATGTAGGTTTAGAGCTTGTCGGTTTATTTAATTGTTTATAAAAAATAATTCATTTATCGCTCTCCCCAGCGTTATGGGGGTTTAGAGCTTGTCGGTTTATTCAATTGTTTGTAAAAAATTATTTATTTACCATGTCTAGGGGGCACCATTTCTATATGACTCCAAAAATATAAATATGGCTCAACTTTCTTTCAGTGAAGTTAATTGAGCGATAATTAATATTCATCTACTTTTTTTTTTAATTTATAAATTTAAAATATTTAATTTATAAAAAAAATTTATTTTTTTATTTTTTTTTGTCCAAATTTGAATTTGGCGGGAAAAAATTTCCGTCGTTCGCGCGCGCGCGCGAACGCATTCGCAGATCATCACTTAAATTATAGCATCCGACCCCTGATGTTGTTACTTCTTTTTCCGATATAAGAAAAGCTCGATGATGATAAATTTTTGACTTTTCTTAAACATTCATCCTCTAAAATATCAATTTGAAATCCAAAAACAACTAGATTTCCATCGAATTTTTAAACTGTAGTTTTATAATTTTGTCAATTAAATAAATTTTGTTGTCGTTTGTTAAGACACAAGAGTTAATTCTCTTTTGTAGCCTTCCATAACTTAGAGTGTGCCAAATTTTTTTTTTATCCATAAATCTCTCGCAAATTCCAACTTTTTCCAACTCATTTTTATTTTCAAAATAAATATTTAGCAAATGTTTTTCCATATCTTTTACCTCATAATTTTTAATCGAATATAGCTTTAGATCGTCATTGTATTTGATACAATTTTTAACATCACAACGGCGCATCATATTTACAAATAATTTTTTCGCTCTCTCACTACAATTTTTACGATCAAAAATTTCGCTTTTGTTTTTAATTTCATTCAATCTGTAATAACTCTTCGCTATTTGATCAGAAAGGCACTGGGTGCCATGAAAAAGTTTTTTTATTACGCTATTATAATGTTCGAAACCGAATGCTGACCACGTCCAGAGCGGGCCACAATATTTAACGAATTTCATTACGTGCTTTAAAGTATGGACATTAAAAGACATATATTGTTCATCATAATATTCTTGAATTTGATCGTGAAATAGCTTCAGAGCGTCGGACACTTTTAAAAACTCTTCGTCGCTTATTTTGGGTTTCAAAAGGGTGTATAATGAATAAACAAGAAGAAACCAATGTTGGTTATATTTTTGTTTCATGATACCTTTTAAAACTGGCAAAGAATAATAGATACAAAAATTTTTCCATTGGGAGCCTTTCAATTTGTCACCTAATTTCTCCGGTGTTCTTGTAACTTCACTTGGGGCAAAAATTAATAGAAGTCTACGATTTATTTCATTGAGTTTAGTTCCGAGGTACCACTCTTCACTATGATTGGCCGGGTCAATCATCGCTTCCATGAGCATTCTGATGATCCCTAAAAGCCAAGCATGTAGGTACTCGGGTGGATAACTTCTCAAAGTATCCATCGTTTTCACTTCATGCATGACGCAAAGACCTTTTACGCCTCTTACTGGTTGGTTGTTTTTGATAGCAATGTCAACATCGCGTAAATACGATTGCAAGTCGCGATCTGCGGCATTTTCAACAGAATAGACTCTTTTGTTACCTTTAATTTTCTCATTTTCATTTTCTTTCGGAAGTTGATTTTTTTCCCTTTTTTTTTCTTTTTCATGCATACTCTTTTGTTTATTTACAATTATTTTTCCCTCTTGTAGACAGTATGGACACCCGAATCGCCCATTAAACTGTTTCATGTTCTGTATCATAGGTCTCGCGATTGTGTCTACAGAGCATAAAATTGCGTGTACTTTAATTGATATGGGGAATTCGCAATTAAAAGGAACACAATCAAAGCCTTTTTCACTTAAGTTTTTTAGCTCGTGTATAAAAAGTTCCAGGAATAACTTCAACTCACTGGGAGGTTTTTTTTTGTTGTGCCAAAGACCACTTAAAATAATGTTATCTTGGCTAAGCCTGAATGGTAACTCGTTGATACGAGATAAGATGGTATAAGTGGATTTTTTTGAAGAAGTGTGTAAAGCTATACCATCGCTATTCCAAGTGATCGTTAAATCATTTTTTCCAATGATTCCTTTTTTAACTAACCATTTATATAATTTACAGTTTACTATATCATCTGTCTCTTCGTTAACTTTACGAAATGACTCATATAGTTTACTCTGCACCATTTCTATTAACTTTTCTTTTAGGGGTAAGTGAAGGTAATATTCGTTTGTTTGATCCATTATTTTTTTTTTATACAATTTATCACAGGACGTACATATTGTTTCCTTATTTAGAGAAGTTAAGCAGATTTCACACTCATAACAAAAATAAATCTTGATAGGTTTTGGAGTAAGAAATTTTTTCAATACTCTATACTTGGACTTAAAGACTGGATTTGGCAAATGGCAATCAATTAATTGAGCAAGATTTTCTAAAGCAACATCGGGTTGAGCATGCCTCAAAAGATAAGTGATTTGTAATAATTCACTCTCTTCTGTAGTCAAATCACTTTCTTTGTATACTTTTTGAATTTCTCTCTATTATAAGAAAAAAAAAGTACTTCAAATGATGAATTTTTAAATTGAGAAAGAAAAATTTTTAAAAAAATTTAAAAAATTTTCAAATTCTTAAACTTTTGAAAAAGACGATGCTAGCCTTTAATCAACGAATTTTATATGCACTTATAATTTTGGATCAAAGTTTTAAAGTAGCGTAAAAAGATTTTCTTTGGTTTTAAAAAATATGTATAGTAGGTATGAAATCTAGATAAAAGTTTTCTAAAATCATGATTAATGCATTTTGAATGATTTCAGGTTTATTTAAAATGAACAATAAATATTCGAAATTTTTAAAGTCAGATCAGTGTTATTTTTATCCTGAAATGCTCTTTAAAAATCATAGAAACCATAGAAATTGAAATTTATTTTCAATTTTTAATTCAAAATTTTGTCAAATTTACTACAGTTATCGTGATTATCTCTTCTTACGGTATTTTAAAGGTTGTGTCTAGGTACCATCGCCGCGTACTACACACGGTACACGGTTGCTTTTTACTTGAGATCCTATAATTTATCTCAAATAACCCACTTATATTTAAAAAACTACTAGTTTCTACTTCAAATCCAATTGCCCATCCTAAGTAACCCAATTAAATTCACAAAGTGTCTAAAGTACTCTTATTTGGTACCATGTACCGTGCACCGTGCACCGGATACGATACACGGCGATGGTACCTAGACACTTTATATTTTAAAGTACTTTCGAAAAATATTTTTTTTTATAATAGACGACCCTTTTAATAGGTGTTAAAGTTAAAAAAAAAAAAAATTTTTGTTAAAGCTTACTTTCTCATCCAATTCTTCACTCGACGTACCATTATTTACAGATCTAAATGAGAATTCGTTAAAATCGTCTTCACTAGGATAAAATGATTCGTTAGTTGTAGAATTTGAATCTCAAGAAGAATCAGAATCATTCTCATACAGAGATAAGGATTCAAATGATCTTCGGACATTTTCGATAAGAGAAAAATTTCCTTCTTGCGATGTGGTATTATTGAATTGTAAATTACTTTCATAATATTTAGTCATTTTAGGGGAAGTTGGACCTTCGTCACTAGATGATTTCTTTCAACAATTAATAAAAATGCTGTTACTTGAGAAAAATTATAAAACCATTAAAAATTTTCTAATGATAAAACAATTCAAACAATTTTTGTTCAAAAAAAAAAAAAAAAAAAACTAAACTCAACAAAATGTAGGTTTAAATATGAAAAAAAAACTCAGTAAACACGAACAAGCAGATTTACTTCAATAAGATCGTTAAATAAAAAAAAAAAAATATCAGTTTGCTCGCTTATCTGTAGTCGAGAACAGCAGCAATTCAAGATTTAAGTGTACAATTTCGGACAATAATTGTGTGTCATATTAATATTTTTTTATTTTGACCAAAGTTTATCTGTTAATAAATTCATAATGTACGGTAAAAAAAAAAAAAAAAAAAATACGTACGAAATTGGATATAAAAAATTTGAAGTCCTTTGGGCACTTTTTATTTCGGATAGTGTCTGCAGGAGTTGTAAAAATTTATTTTTTTTGGTGATATATTCTCCGGGGCTACCAAAGAACCTTTGCTCTAGGACTAGAGCCCTGGAGAAGATAAACTAGGAACAAATAACTATTACACGTTGCAATATTTTTCTATGTAATTTTTTAAAATTTTTATTAAGTTAAAATTTTTTTACTAAAACTTAGTTTTGTAGGTTCCCAAATATTTTCTGTTAATTATTTTCTCATTTAGAAATTTTGACCAGTAATTTTTTTAATTAATTTTAAATCGAGGAGTATTTAAAAAAGATGCAGAAAAATTTCTTATAAATCAGCAATTGCAGTACAGAACAATTTCATATTAAGAATTTATGAGTTCAACTTTTCTGCTGTAGATTCATGGAAAAAAAATTGTAATTAAGATTGGTACCTGAAAGGATTTCAACAGTGATTTTATTATTACTATTTTCACGTAAATAAAAGAAATGAATTCTTTTTTTTAAATTTTTTGAAAAAGGCATAAAGCAAGTCAAAAAACTGTTTAAAATTAAAGTCTAGCAAGATTGATTAATAATCAAACTGTGTGGAAGATAAAATGGATTTAACTAGATTAAAAGAGGTCAGGTAACTTATTTATATAATACATGTTATTCAAAATGTCATCCTTTTTATTACTCCTATCCTTAATACCAAAAATTTCGAAAATCTCAAGTCGTTCAAATGATTAAGTGATTGAATCTTATTGTACTATAAAAATTTCAAGAAGTTTTTAAAATTTTTTTACGTCTTAAAACAAAATTTTTGCTAATCTATAAAGCTTCGTAAACTTAAAAAAAAAAGAGCATTTCTATAATGAATTATCTCAAAGATTGGCAATTTTAAATGTTATTAAATAAAATTAAATTTGATAATTTGCCAAAAATCATAAAATATCATGTTTATTCGACTAGCATGAATTTTCTTTAAGCCAGACGCTTGTAAAATTTATCTCAAAATAAATTCTAGATATCACGTTCGTAGATAAATTTTATAAATGAATTTTTTTTTCAGATAAAATAACATAAAACGAATTCAATTTTGTGCAGTCTATTAATAAAATTGTATAGCTAATATTAAAACTCATATAGTCTAATATTTTTATACTTTTCGGAGTCAACCGAAAAGAATCCGTCGCATAATAACTGTTACTCTAGTACATAGCGGATGATATCTTCTCTTATAATATTAAGCTTATCAGCTTTCACTGAAAAATTTAGTCTCAAATTGAAAATCAATCATCAAATCAAACTTTTAAAAAGTCTTTTTTTATAGCGTCGTCACAATCCCTACATAAAAACAAGGCACATGGTGTTATAGTATTTTTATCTCGGAGTGCATAGCTACTTCCAGAGACTAATTAATAAAAAATTCAAAAGAAAAACAAGTTAAGGTGAATTCGATCCGAGAACCTTTTTCTCGCCAGGATGTTACACTTACCACAGCAAATCGAATTGTAAGTCGAGAAATTTAATTTTTAAATTCAAAGAATTTTCTTAAATGCTCCTAGACTTAATAAACAAAAAATTGATTGAAAAAAAATTAAAATAAATTTACATTTTCAGATAGCTTCCGTTTACGATTTTTTGATTTCGTAGAGTTGGTAGAATTTGACTCACTACTATCATCTGTTTGAATTGTAACAATATCAGATCCAACAGAACTTGACGAAGATTCCACAAGAGAAACCATTGAAAAAGTTAGCTTTGATGTCGACATTCGAGAATCAGTAAAACATTTTTAAAAACAATCATTACTCGTTTAAAGTTAGTTTTTTCGAAAATTCTTCGAAGAGAGCTAGCCGGTGCATCTTTTGGGTCAGAATAATTTTTTATTTTTTTAGTGTACTTTTCTTCCAGTTCAGAATCGTAATAAATTAGATAGCTCTAAATTTTTCTTAAAAAATATTACTTGCTTTAAAATATGCATTGCAAAATATATAAGAGTAATAAATTTATTTTGGAAAATGACTGTTACATCAAAAATCAGTTCTGTTTTTTTCTTCCATTTAGAAGCAGCAACATATTCTGGATCTAAATTAATTTCGTTAAAATTTTTTTCCGAACCTGAACCTTCGGTATCAGCCAAAGAATTTTCTGATGTTTTCTATAAAAAAAATTTTTTAAATTACAGATTTTCTAATCTGTACTAAAAAATTAAAAATTTTCATAAAAACATAATTACTTTAGAACGTAACTTTCTTTTTTTTTTTTTCGAAATGAATTGAAAATTGTGACATTTTTTTCACAACTAGATTTTTCAGATTCAGATGTGTTACTACTTGAAGTCTTTAAAAAAAAGTAATAAGAATTACACAAATAATAATATTAATAATAAATATAGAAACGGAAAGTAGTGAGAAAGACTTTGGCAATATGAATCGTCCAGCAGAGAAAAGCAAACATTCAAGAAACGAAATTTTTAGAACATACATGAAATGCATTTATGACCAAAACATTTTAGTCATTAGCAACCACAGTTTTACGTTATCAACGTTGAAGTTTTAATTTACTTTTCTATTTTTCATAATACATACAAAGTTAGCAGTTTTAATGTATGGTGGAAAATATCTCAAAACTGTAGGCCGGGGCTAGAAGTTTGTTTTTGGGACAAAATATCTCGAAAATTTTTTCCGGTAGATCGATGTGTAATCGAGGAAGTTGTTCAAAATCTATTCAACTATAATATAATGTTATATATGAAAACTGGGACATTCAGGCAGTTATCGACGGGAATGAAAAAATGTACAGCTGACGGACCTGTGAAGCGGCTGTGTAAAGTTTACAAACATTGAACACCCTCTACCCCTAGAATCCAGCTGGGTTTCTAGCTGGAGATCCGACTAGAATTCCAGCTGGATTTCGGTTCCAATTTGACGGCTGGATTTCCAGCTGGTCATTTAGCTTGAATTCCTGCTGGGTTTCAAAAAAAATATTTTTTTTGCTAACCCATTAAGTCCGAGGATTTTTTGAATTTTTGGTTGTGTTTGAGCTGGGAAATCTTAGGGAAAACTGTGAAAAATGTATACCTGAATACCCTATCCCCCTATTTTCAAGTATGCCCTACACGATGGTATAGTTCAAAAAAGTCAAAAATTCGATTTTCATTTGTTTATAAACAAATTAAAAAAAAAAACAAGATTTTTTTTGCACTTTTTTTTTTTTAATCGAAAAATTGAGTGGTTAAAAAATTTTTTACACACTTTAGAATATCATCACGGGTGATCACGCATTTCAAAGTTTCCAAATCTTCTTGAAAATTGTAGCTGCGATTTTTGTAAACAAAATGGCGGCCAAAACACTGCGAAGAAAAAATTCGTAAAGCAGCCGAAGGCGGAACCAACATCGAAAAACTTATTTTGCTCAAAAATATTTATTGAAAAAGCATAAAAAGTCTTTGAAATGTTAATTGTTAATATTTTTATCATTTCAATTGCATATATGCGAGTATTGGGCCCAATAGGGAGGGACCCAAAAATTAACATTGAGAAATCGAAAAATAAAAAATACTAACTTATTCTACGTAAAATTATAAGAACAAAATATACTTGGTGTTTTTTTTATTGGGGCCACTATTTTTTCATAAAAATTCGTTGAAGTTGGGACTATCAACCATGGTGTCCAAGGATTTTTTGAATTTTTGGTTGTGTTTGAGCTGGGAAATCTTGGGGAAATCTTGGGGAAAATGTATACCTGAATACCCTACCCCCCTATTTTCAAGTATGCCCTGCACGATGGTGTAGTTTAAAAAAGTCAAAAATTCGATTTTCATTTGTTTATAAACAAATTAAAAAAAAAAAACAAGATTTTTTTTGCACTTTTTTTTTCTAATCGAAAAATTGAGTGGTTAAAAAATTTTTTACACACTTTAGAATATCATCACGGGTGATCACGCATTTCAAAGTTTCCAAATCTTCTTGAAAATTGTAGCTGCGATTTTTCTAAACAAAGTGGCGGCCAAAAAACTACGACGTAAAAATTCGTAAAGCAGCCGAAGGCGGAACCAACATCGAAAAACTTATTTCGCTCAAAAACGAGGCCTTCAGATGTATTTATTTATTTATTTATTTATTTATGTTATTTATTTATTAGATTATTTGATTTTTCTGTTAAAAAAATAAATTAATAAATAAATACTTGAATTTTTATTTATTTCCTTTTTTTGTTATGCAGTGTCAAACTGAATACGAAATATATGTTCAATAAAAATAGCCTGCGTATTTTATAATTATTAGAAATACAATTTTGTTATGCAGAAGAAGAGAAAGTAAGAAAGAACAACGGATTCATTGATGCTGTTAAAGCTTTTGCCAGGTGTATACGAGTATAGCTGAAAGGCATAGAGTCTGCTTCATAATCCCCACTTCATGGGTTCGAACCTTGCTTACGAAAATTAAAAACTCAAAATTATTGCCATAAATAAAAAAAAAAATACAAGAAATGTAACGTACAATATATTTTATTTTTTTACATTTTATTACATTATGTTTTTGTAAAAATTAATAAAATTTTGAATGTAGTCATTCTAGTTGGGCAAAAACTAATTGAAGAGAAAACTAAATGAACAGAATATTTTTAATGTTTGCAGATATTTCCAATAATTTATATATTTATAAAAAATAATAATTTATTTCGAAAAAAAAAATAAAAATGAAAAAACATTTTTTATAAATGACAATGGTGAAAATTCTTATCATCTGCTAGGGTAAACATGCTTCATAACGAAAAGAGTCCGCTAGGTGGCGTCACGTTTAAACAACATACTAATAAATTAGGTGAAAAAAGAATATAAACAATGGTTGGTTTGATGATTTTTTTACCCTGGCAGATGATAAGTTCCACCAGGGGAGCTGCTCAAAGACTGTGGCTGATAATTTTAGCGAATTTCAAGCTAGTCCAGACTACAAATAAATAAATAAATTGAAAAAATTTTGAAATCTGTTCAATTTTTAGTGATTGAATAATTTCAAACTTTTCAATATGCGACCAAAGCGACCTAGACCAGCTAAACCTCCTGATACTGATTCTGAATCAGAATATTTCAGTTCTGATGAAGATGACGAACGATATTGCATACCTGATCCAAATTATTCTGGAGATGAAAGCGAAGGCTCAGGAGCTGAAGAAAGCGACGACTGTACAAACGATTCTCAAAATGATAAAACTTCACAAAAAACTTATTCTCAAGCATCAAAAAATTATGTTAGCAATAACAGTCGTTTGGAGGATAAATACGTTTATGAGTGGGTCTAGGGAGAACAAATTTATCCACAAAACGTTGAAAATAGTTGCCAAATGTCTGATGCTAACAAAAAAAAAATAAAAAGTATGAATTGTGTTGAACTATTTGAAACTTTTTTTTCAGATAGTATAAAAAATCACATAATTATGTGTACTCGAGCAAACGGGTATGAACTAACGATGGGTGAACTTAACGTTTTTATAGGTATTTTAATTGCATCAGCCTACAATTCGCGAAAATCTTACAAACACTACTGGTCAAATGATCCTTTTTTGTCATTTGAGCCAGTAAAAGCGGCTATGGCTCGTGATAAATTTCAGCAAATAAAATCAAACATCAAATATTCTAAACCTGCAGATGAAAATGAAAATGATTTTGGATGGCGTGTACGTACAATTATTGATTTATTCAGGGAAAACATCCAGCAATTTGGATATTTTCAAGCTGCAATGGCCGTTGACGAGATGATGGCCAAGTTTTATGGTAGAACTATTCTGAAACAATTCATAAAAGGGAAGCCCATTAGATTTGGCTTGAAATTTTGGGGTCTTTGCACTCCTGATGGCTATTTACTTGAGTTTGATTTGTACTGTGGTAAAAACTCTGCAATAGCTGACAATAAACTTGAAAAATGTTCTTTAGGTACTCGTGTTGTTATGAGTTTGCTTCAGCACTTTTTTTCAAACGTAACTTTTAGGAAACTGCCTCTTTATCATTTATACATGGACAATTTATTTACTAGTTTTGATCTTGTTTTACATTTAAAAAACTTAGGGGTTCGTTCGACTGGTACTATCCGAGAAAATCGTGTAAAGGAAAAAAATGTTATTCCTAAAAAGTCACCGAAAGGTACAGTTGCAGTGAAATACGAAAAAAGTAGTGGTATAAATTACATTACATTGCAGGACTCTAAACCAGTGTCGATGGTTTCTACTGCTGCTGGTGTCACACCCACATACACAGCGAAAAGGAGGAGCAAAGAAAAAAAAGAAAAAGAAGAAATTGCTTTCCCTAATGCATTCCAACTTTATAATAAAAATATGGGTGGCGTTGACGTTCATGATGGACGTTGTAACTACGCTATGCCTTGCATAAGGTCTAAAAAGTGGACGTGGATCGTTTTTATTCGTCTTATTCAAGCGTCAATAGCTAATGCAGTTGTTCTTTCGAACTATGTTCACGGCAAGGAAACTAAAAAATCAAGTTCGCTTGACTTTATGATGGCAATTTCCAAGCATTATCTTTCAAAGGAAAAGTCTACTAGAGGCAATCACCAAATTTTGACTAAAGAAAAACTAAGAAAATGTTGCTTCTGTCCCATTAGGACACGTTTGTACTGTGAAAAGTGCAGCTTATCTATTTGTCAAAATTGCGTTCCTAAAAATAATCATTAAATTTATTGTAGTCTAAAAGTTTTCATAATTTCTAAGAAAGTTTCATTGTTGAACTAAAAAATTATTTTTATAAAAAAATTGATAAAAAAAAAAAAAAAAAAAAAAAATTAGAAAAACACAAAAAAAGTATAAAAGTAATAAAAAAAAAGACACTTTGTTTCATCAACCTCCGCGTGGTAGGTGTTGGGCAACGTTATGTTTTGTATTTTATAAGTGTAACGGCTAAGAGATGAAATTTACAATTTGACGAGTTATTGTTACTTTTTAAAAATTTTCTATACATTTTTATAATTTTTGATTGAGAGAGATTGGTAAAGACTATTATTGCTACAGAAAATTCATAATTTATTATTTTTACATATAAATGAAGTCTAAATCTGTAAATCTGTACACGGCCGTTGGCTAAAGCAGCAAAGAGCCAGTTTAGCAATGCTTAGATCGTTGTTCGAATCCCGCTCACGGCGAGTATTCAGAAAAAGCGCAGATACAGTTGTAAACTGTAAAAGTCGTAATAAAAATTTCTCAGAGGCGTTGACTTCGTGGTGATTGAAAAAAAAAATTTCATCCTTAGGCTATAAAAAAATTTTTTTTTTTTTCAACTCTCAATCTGCCAATTTTTCTTTATATCTGATGAAATATTTCTTTATAAAAGATTTGATTTATGGATATAATTGAACAAAATTTTCTTGTAATTTTTTCTAGCCTGCATCTATGATAATTTTAGTCTGATCGCTTTTTACTAAAAGTTAATTTTTCTTATAGTTTTTTATTCAGTTCAGACCAATATTTGGTGAAGTATATCCTTTCAAAAAGGTGTATTTGAAAGTAGAAAAAAAAAAAAAGATTTAAAGTCATTGTGCAACGGTGCACCCAAGGGACAAGGCCACGCAAAGCCAGCCCCGAGGTCCCGTCGGCCAACGCCCAAGAACCTAAAAAAATGAAAGAAAAACCTACACTCGGGAACGGGCCAGTATTTCCGATGCGCCCTGATTCCCGTCCCGGCTAGCTCGAAAATTATATATGCGGGCTGGAGAACTGCCTGCGAGAGGCCTGCTGCACTGCTGCCCCGCTGCTGCTGCCTCGCCGTCCTCGGCCGCGACTCGTCGCGGTCGATCAGCCCTAATAGGCCGCGCCCTAAGGGAAGAAGAGAGAAAAAAAAAAGCACAGGAAAGAGAGTAAAGTTTACGGAGAGAGAGGTCAAAACGTACAATTAAATAAGAGAAAGAATATGTCGATTTAACTAATTTATTTAAATGCCTACATGGGCGAGTCGACAAATGCCGACGCGAGGCCCAAGAACGCCAGCCCGTAGGCCACACACCGGCCGGATCCGCTGATCCGAGCCTTACACACGCACGCGGAGGGAGCACCGGGAAGGAATTAGAAACCCTTATAGCAGAAGGCCGATGATCCTCGTCTAGTCGATCCCTTGTCGAAACCGATGGCTCGTGGCGGAGAAAACCGATGACTCGTGGCTCAGGTCACTGGTACAGCACTCCAAGCTCGCTAGCTCAGGTCACCGGTATAGCACTCCAAGGACTCGCTAAGGAGGAGGAAAAAAGTTCTCGACTCCCGGACGCTGGTGATAACTTCTCGGCTTGGTAACTTTCCGCGGGTATTCGCTAAGCGTGACGAACAAAGACTGCCTCGCGAGGCTCGGTCGCTGGCGGTCGCCGCCAGCGCCACTCAGCTGAGCAGGGGCGGGGAGGGGAATCAGGCTCCCGGCCGTCTCTCTCCTCGTTTCGCTGCACGCTCGGGTTTAGCTCCGGCCGATCGCCACGATCCGCTCGGAGCCCAGCTGACGAGAGAGAGAATGCCGGGAGCTTGTGCTCAAGCTCCCGATCTCCCCGTAGCAATTGGAAGACGAATTTTTTTTTTTTTTTTGGATTTACAATTTTTTTCTGTATTTGAGATACTTTTTGCTCTAAGCGGGATTTGAACCCATGGACTTGTGATTACGAAGCAGACTCTATGCCTTTCAGCTATAGTCGTATACACCTGGCAAAAGCTTTAACAGCATCAATGAATCCGTTGTTCTTTCTTACTTTCTCTTCTTCTGCATAACAAAATTGTATTTCTAATAATTATAAAATACGCAGGCTATTTTTATTGAACATATATTTCGTATTCAGTTTGACACTGCATAACAAAAAAAGGAAACAAATAAAAATTCAAGTATTTATTTATTTATTTATTTTTTTTTTAAAAGAAAAATCAAGTAATCTAATAAATAAATAACATAAATAAATAAATAAATAAATAAATAAATAAATACATCTGAAGGCCTCGTTTTTGAGCGAAATAAGTTTTTCGATGTTGGTTCCGCCTTCGGCTGCTTTACGAATTTTTACGTCGTAGTTTTTTGGCCGCCACTTTGTTTAGAAAAATCGCAGCTACAATTTTCAAGAAGATTTGGAAACTTTGAAATGCGTGATCACCCGTGATGATATTCTAAAGTGTGTAAAAAATTTTTTAACCACTCAATTTTTCGATTAGAAAAAAAAAGTGCAAAAAAAATCTTGTTTTTTTTTTTTAATTTGTTTATAAACAAATGAAAATCGAATTTTTGACTTTTTTAAACTACACCATCGTGCAGGGCATACTTGAAAATAGGGGGGTAGGGTATTCAGGTATACATTTTCCCCAAGATTTCCCCAAGATTTCCCAGCTCAAACACAACCAAAAATTCAAAAAATCCTTGGACACCATGGTTGATAGTCCCAACTTCAACGAATTTTTATGAAAAAATAGTGGCCCCAATAAAAAAAACACCAAGTATATTTTGTTCTTATAATTTTACGTAGAATAAGTTAGTATTTTTTATTTTTCGATTTCTCAATGTTAATTTTTGGGTCCCTCCCTATTGGGCCCAATACTCGCATATATGCAATTGAAATGATAAAAATATTAACAATTAACATTTCAAAGACTTTTTATGCTTTTTCAATAAATATTTTTGAGCAAAATAAGTTTTTCGATGTTGGTTCCGCCTTCGGCTGCTTTACGAATTTTTTCTTCGCAGTGTTTTGGCCGCCATTTTGTTTACAAAAATCGCAGCTACAATTTTCAAGAAGATTTGGAAACTTTGAAATGCGTGATCACCCGTGATGATATTCTAAAGTGTGTAAAAAATTTTTTAACCACTCAATTTTTCGATTAAAAAAAAAAAAGTGCAAAAAAAATCTTGTTTTTTTTTTAATTTGTTTATAAACAAATGAAAATCGAATTTTTGACTTTTTTGAACTATACCATCGTGTAGGGCATACTTGAAAATAGGGGGATAGGGTATTCAGGTATACATTTTTCACAGTTTTCCCTAAGATTTCCCAGCTCAAACACAACCAAAAATTCAAAAAATCCTCGGACTTAATGGGTTAATAGTAAAGGGTAAGCCCTTACAGGCAGCCAACAATGCTCGGCGACAGAAGCAGCTTCGCGATATCGTTTTAGAGACAGTAGTCAGTAGTTAAAGCTTAAAACAAAAATTTCTTTCGACCATCGGGAAGGGACGCGCACCAGGACAAGCTGGCTTCAAAATCACGCACGGATACTGGTACGGTTACATATCGAGAACTGCAGACTGAGGCAGACAAAAGGTCCAAACTTCAAGCTTGAGCACAGTCGAGATACCCAATTTGTTGATCGACCTGCAGGAGCGCTCTCTTGCAGTAGAGGTGGTCATCACCAATGATCTGACAGTACCCCTTCTATAAGGGCTCCTGATCTACAAGTATAAAGGGCTTCATCTACCTCGAAAGACGCATTCTCTCCTATGACAACCTGGATAAATGCACCGTCACTAAAAGATCATGGCAATCGTTAAGTTGAACGTTGAGCAACACTTCTTGGAGAAATGTCGGCAGTGGATCGGCGAGCTGATTCGTACCATTTGTAAAAGATGAATAGAAATATCTGTGCGCTTCTCAAGTTCCCAGAGAGCATTTTCTTAAGTCCCGTGGAGTGAAATCATCAAAACACCGTGACTAGCCAAGCAACACAGCGGCTTCCTCTTCTTTGTCCGATCTCAAACTCTGGTGCGGCCAATCTTTGACAGACTATTTAAACGGATCTTGTTATTTACGAAGAACGCAAAAATAAAAACTATGTTACTGCAACATGTCGTAGGTGGTCATCTGGGCCATCAAGAGGTATTGGTTGTATCTAGAGGACGCATTAGTTTAAGCTAAGGACATGGCTGGGTCATAATATTGCAAGGTTTGATTTTTGGGAAAAACATTATTAAAACTAAGAGTAACTAGTTTCTTGGCACTTTGTCTCGTCTGCCAGAGGAAAAGACATACGACGTGATTGATCAACATTGTCTGTAGTGTATTATTGCTCCGAAGGCCTGAAGGACTTCGATGTACGCACGACTACGACGCGACATATGGATATTTCATAACCGACAATAATTACCGAATAAAAAAATAAGCACTGAATAAGTTATTATAAATTGTATTTAGTAATTTTTCATGAAATTTAATCTAAAGCCTTGATTTTGTAGTTTAGAAATTTATGAAATTTAAAGTATAAATTTTTGGGACCCACTGAGACATTCATGCAATAAATAGCTTTGAAAAAGATCGTATTCGTATAAGCGTCATTTAAGTGTTGAATATAAAAAAAAAAAAAAAAAAAAAAGCAAATAATAATACACAAACAAAATAATCATTTCGCGTTCGACTTAAAAATAAAAATTTTCAGCCCTATAATGAAAGAATTTTATGCGATTTCAGAAAAAAGATAGAATAATTGTCTTTTCATTGATAAACAAAATAATTGATCTGTTCTTCAAATGACCGTTAAGTTTGACCATTCGATAAAATAATGTGACCATTGCAGTACTCTCTTTGATATAACAAACTTTTGTAGCACAAACTTTTTTATCCCCAGCTTCAGTTTTGAAAAATTTGCTCTCACAAATTGAAATGACCCACCGTGTTTAAAATAATTTTTAAATAATCAACCCATGTACCAGCTCTAGGTAAAATTTGAGAAATCACATTATTAAACACTTCATTAAATTTTACTCTTTTAATCTTAAAAAAATTAAAATTTTTCTTTGAAAAAGAATTTTTTTTTTTTAATTCAAAAACTGTGTTCTAAAAATCTTGAACTGAATAAAGACTTTAATCAAAATATTGATTATGGTTTAAAATTTGTTGATTTGAAAAAATTAAAATTGATTTTTTTCTTTCATGTACTTCATAAAAAACTTAAGCTTTAAGATATTACAAAAAAAAATAATTTACACTTTGGGGTTCATTTTTTTCAGAACGCTTATGACTCGTCTGTTCCATCATTTAAATTTTTAAGTTGATTTTTATCCAGCCTTTTTTCTCCAATTTCATTTTTTGTGAATTAAAAAGAATCTCCATTACGATAAATTATCCAAAGAAGTAATTAAGAAAGAATATTATAAAATTCTTAACAAAAGGAATAAATAATAATGATAATTACGTTTAAATCAGGGCTCGAGAAAATTCATTGAAAATAGACTCAAATGTACAAGCTTTTTTACAAGAAAAGAAGTACTTGCGCACATGGGGAGTCTGTATAATATGGTATAGATTTAACTGAAGATGAATTTTAAAATAGAGCATTTTTTATTAATTTTGAGCTTTTAACCAGAGTCTAATCAAGAGTCCGCAGACATTGCCCAGTCCTGTTAAATTGATTAAAGATAATAAAAAGGCATCGATGTAAAGATTGATCTCTAAAAGTACAAAATAAAAAAGGTACGTATTTATTTGTTTATATTAAAGTCGAAAAATGAAAGTTGAACAGATATGACGTCGTCAGGCATCACAACCCAGATAGCACAAAAAGTTTTCAGAACGTTCTGGCAACGTTGCACAGAAACCATTGCAACCTTTCGTTCAAAGGTTGCTGAACGGTTTTAGAAACGTTGTGACAATTGTGTAGATCTCCGTTATTAGTTTTAAAGAAAACCTTCAATCAACGTTATGGCAACGAAGTTTGTCAACCATATTTTTTCAAAAGGTGAGCACAAATTGTTCTGGCAACGTTTCTAGAACCTTATGGTAAAACGTTCCTTCAAAGTTGCTACAGAGTGTTGACAAGGTTCCAAATTACCGATTTGAATTTAAAACGTTTAAGCGAGAACCTCAAGTTTGAGTAATTTAATTAAAAATACCTATGAATTTAAGGTTGAAAAATTTTATGTTTTTAATTTTTTTTGTTAATAATTCGACCAAAATTGGTAAGAACAGCTCTCAGACTAGTCAAATCATTCAAAAATTATTGAAACGACTTTCAGTTGCTCGGCCGGAGTAACAAAATTTGGTGGGTTATATATCCACAGCTTGTTACTTTGCTGAGAGCTCAGTTCTAACGGTAAGCCACCTAGCGGATGGGACCCAAAACTACTCATTTCGCGTTAGCAGTCGTTAGATCTTAAAAAGCATTTAAAGTATTTAAATATACATGTTAAAAATTACTAATTTTTAGCTAGTAATAAATTGACGATATTAAAAAGAAAAAATTAAAAAAAAAGGGAGGTTTAGTTTTTTTTTTTTCATGAAAATGTAAACAAAAAATTTTTTAAATATTCATAAATAAATAAATAAACAAATAAATATGTGAAAATATTTGTTTAAATTTATTATAGTTAAATAAATGAAATTTTATAATCAAGTCCCGAAGGGGCACAACTTAAATATTAGTTCTAATCCATCATCTCTAACGTTAATGTGTGGTTTGGTGGCTAAAGTCACCGCTCTCTATTTTGCCGTCTCAGGTTCGATTCTATGTGCTTTTTTTTTTTTAATAAATTATACGCTCTTTAGGTGTTTTTAAGGACATTTTCTAACTTTTAAAAATTTTTATTAATAAATGCATTGGTACACTTATTTTTAAAATTTTTAATTTTTTAATAACTTTATGGAGGATAAATGAATGAAAAAAACAATTTTTTCAGGGGAATATTTTTATTTTGGTAATAAATTTTAATAAATATAAGAAAATATTTGATCAAGTTTATTATAGTTAAATAAATGAAATTTTATAATCAAGCCCCGAAGGGGCACAACTTAAATATTAGTTCTAATCCATTATTTCTAACGATAATGTGTGGTTTGGTGGCTAGAGTCACCGCTCTCTATTTTGCCGTCACAGGTTCGAATCTTTGTGCTTTTTTTTTTTTAACAAATCATATTCATACGCTCTTTAGGTGTTTTTAAGGACATTTTCTAACTATTGAAATTGTTATTAATAAATGCATCGGTACACTTATTTTTAAAAATTTTAATTTTTTAATATCCTTGTGGAGGATAAATGAATGAAAAAAAATAATTTTTTCAGGGGCATGTTTTAATTTAGGTAATAAATTTTCTTTACAATAAATGAACAGATTCATTATGATTCTTCATAAAGATCAACAAATAACGTTTCTAATCAAGCAATTAGTAATCCATTTTCATTGAAATAAAAGAAAATGTTTATTCAAAAATAAAGTAACTGTACTTAAAATGCCCCCCCCTCTCCTTGGTATGTTGAATGTATAGACTCTGTGACCAGTGTGTCCGATCCCGGCCCAGGAGGTACCGAGAAATTAAAAAATCTTCCGGCGAAGATCAGGCAAACAAAAAACACACAAAAACTTGGGCGGCTGGGTTCAATAAATAATTAAATAAATGAATAAATAAGTAAATAAATAATCCCCCGAACTTAACAACCCAAAAACCCTGAGCATTGAGATTAAAATAATCAATAATTAAATGAATAAATGAACCCCAAGCAAGACAACCCAACAACGCTGGTCATTCGTGTTTTCGTTTTTTTTTATTTTTTATTTTTATTTATTTTTATTTCTAAATAAATAAATAAATAAACCAAAAAAAACCAAATCAATAACGCAGGGCGTTAAAGTTTTTTATGAACAATCAAAAATTAAATAAACAAACAAAGCTAGACAACCTCATAACGCTGGGCATCCGGGTTTTTTAAAATAAATAAATTAATGGACCGCCAAGCGCTTCAACCCCGTTACGCTCGGCATCCGAGGTTTTTTTTATTACATAATTAAATAAATAAATTAATGAACCGCCAAGCTCTACAACCACATAATGGTAGGCATCCGAGTTTTTTTAATGAATGAACTAATAAATAAATTAACAGAACGCCAAGCACTACAACCCCATAACGCTGGGCGTCCGAGTTTTTCTAATAGATAAATTAAAAAAAAAATTAACAATCTGCCAAGCTCTACAACCACATAACGCTAGGCATCCAAGTTTTTTAAATAAATGAACTCATAAATAAATTAACAAAACACCAAGCACTACAACTCCATAACGCTGGGAGTCCGATTTTTTTTAAATAAATGAACAAATATATCAATGAACCACCGAACAATACAACGCCCTACACTGGGCATCCGAATTTTTCTAATAAATAAATTAATCAATCGCCAAGCACTGAAACCTCATAACGCTGGACGTCCGAGTTTTTTTTTTTTTTAAAGTAACTAAACGCCAGGCAATAAAACCCCATAAAGCTGAGCATCTGAGTTTTTCAAATAAATAAATTGATAAACCGCCAATCGCTACAACCCCATAAAGCTGGACGTCCGAGATTTTTTTAAAAATAAATTAACTATCCATCAAGCAATAAAACCCCATAACGCTGGAAGTCCGAGTTTTATTTTTATTTTTATTTTTTTTTTATAAATTAATTTTCCGCCAAGCAATAAAACCCCATAACGCAGGACATCCGAGTTTTTCTAATAAAGTAATTAATAAATAAGCTCATGAACCGCGGGACATATCAACACCATAACACTGGGCGTCCGAGTTTTTCTAATAAATAAATTAATACATAAATTAACAAACTGCCAAGCGCTACAACCCCATAACTCTGGACGTCCGAGTTATTTTGTTTAAAATAAATTAACTAACCGTCAAGACCAAAAACTCCATGACGCTAGACGTCTAAGTTATTTTTTTTAAATAAATAAATAACTAAATGAGCCACCAAACAGTACAACCCCATAACGCTGTGCGTTCTGGTTTTTTTTTTTTTTTTTTTTTTTTAAATAAATTAACTTATCACCAAGCACTAAAACTCCATATAGCTGTGCGTCCAAGTTTTTTTTAATAAATAAAATCATATATAAATGAACTACCTTACATTACAACTTCATAGCACTGGGCATCCGAGTTTTACTAATAAATAAATTAATAAGCCGTCAAGCGTTGCAACCCCATAACAATGGACGTTCGGTTTCTTTTTTTTTTAATAAATTAACTATCCGCAAGGCAATAAAACTCCATAACGCTGGAAGTACGAGTTTTTTTTTTTTTTTTTTTTTATAAATTTACTAACCACCAAGCAATAAAACCCCATAACGCGGGACGTCCGAGTTTTTCTAATGAATAAATTAATAAATAAACTAACGAACCGTAGGGCATATCAACCCCATAACAGTGGGCATCCGAGTTTTTCCAATAAATAAATTAATAAATAAATTAACAAACTGCCAAGCACTACAACCACATAACGCAGGACGTCCGAGTTTTTCTAATAAATAAATTGATAAAAAAACTAACGAACCGCAGGGCATATCAACCCCATAACACTGGGCGTCCGAGTTTTTCTAATAAATAAATTAATTTATAAATTATCAACCTGCCTAGCTCTACAACCACATAACGCTAGGCTTCCAAGTTTTTTAAATAAATGAACTAATTACGCCGTAACGCTGTGCGTCCGAGTTTTTCAAATAAATAAATTGATAAGCCGCCAAGCGCTGCAACCCCATAAAGTTGGACGTCCGAGTTTTTTTTAAATAAATTAACTAACCCCAAGCACTAAAACCCGATAACGCTGAGCGTCCGAGTTTTTCAAATAAATAAATTGATAAACTGTTCAGGGTTGTGGCGCTTGGCAGTTTATTAATTTATTTATTAATTTATTCACTAAATAACACTTGAACGCCGTGCGTTATGGAGTCGTACTGCTTGACAGGTTGTTAATTTATTTATTGATTTATTTATCAAAAAAAAAACTCGGACATCCAGCGTTATGGAGTTTCAGTTCTTGACGGTTAGATAATTTATTTAAAAAAAAGAAACCGGACGTCCATTGTTATGGGGTTACAGCGCTTGACGGCTTATTAATTTATTTATTAGTAAAACTCGGATGCCCAGTGCTATGAAGTTGTAATGTAAGGTAGTTCATTTATATATGATTTTATTTATTAAAAAAAACTTGGACGCACAGCTATATGGAGTTTTAATGCTTGGTGATTAGTTAATTTATTTAAAAAAAAAAAAAAAAAAACCAGAACGCCCAGCGTTATGGGGTTGTACTGTTTGGTGGCTCATTTAGTTATTTATTTATTAAAAAAAAAAAACTTAGACGTCTAGCGTCATGGAGTTTTTGGGCTTGACGGTAAGTTAATTTATTTTAAACAAAATATCTTGGACGTCCAGAGTTATGGGGTTGTAGCGCTTGGCAGTTTGTTAATTTATGTATTAATTTATTTATTAGAAAAACTCGGACGCCCAGTGTTATGGGGTTGATATGCCTTGCGGTTCATGAGTTTATTTATTAATTACTTTATTAGAAAAACTCGGATGTCCTGCGTTATGGGGTTAATCAATTTATTTAATTGAAAAACTCGGGTTCCCAGTGTTATGGGGTTGTAGCGCATGACAGTTTATTAATTTATTTATTAGTAAAACTTGGATGCCCAGTGTTATGGGGTTGTATTGTTTGGTGGTTCATTTATACATTTATTTATTAAAAAAAACTTGGACGCCCAGCTTCATGGGGTTTTAGTGCTTGGTGGTTAGTTAATTTATTTAAAAAAAAAACTCAGACGTCCAGCGTTATGAGGTTGTAGCGGTTTGCAGTTTATTAATTTATTTATTAAATTATGTAATAAAAAAAACTCGGACGCCGAGCGTAATGGGATTGTAGGGCATGGATGTTTGTTAATTTAGTTATTAATTTTTTTTTTAGAAGACTCGGACGTCCAACGTTATGGGGCTGTAGCGGTTGGCGGTTTATTAATTTATTTGTTTGAAAAGCTCGGACGCCCAGTATTATGGGGTTGTAGCGCATGGCAGTTTATTAATTTATTAATTAGTGAAACTTGGATGCACAGTATTATGGGGTTGTATTGTTTGGTGGTTCATTTATATATTTATTTATTTATTAAAAAAACTCGGACGTCCCGCGTTATGGGGTTGTAGTGCTTGGCGTTTTGGTAATTTATTTATTAGTTCATTTATTTAAAAAACTTGGATGCCTAGCGTTATGTGGTTGTAGAGCTTGGCAGTTTGATAATTTATACAGGGTGGACAATTTTAATCTATAAGGGCGATTATCTCGAAACTGAAGCCTCGGATGAAAAAATTTTTCAGACAAAAGTTGTTTCGTTTCAAGGGGGAAATCAAATGGATCCTTTGGTTTTGGGCCCGGGGCCCTACGTTGGGCCCTACGGACCCAAAGTCCGTTTTTTTAAATAGGAACCCCTACTTTTGACCTCAGATTCTGAAAGAGCGGAAAATTTTACGATTTTTAGGTATTTTTTGGAAATTTTTTTGGGCCTCCCTAAGGCCCAATAAGGCCCAATTATCTTTAGCAGCTTTATTCTCGAAATAAAGGCATTTTTTGTACAGCACATGCATTGGAAAAGTTTCTTGGTTTAAGATTTTCTACAAAATGCGTCGGAGAAAATAAGGCCCAAGCCCCCAAATCGGGCCCTACGGACCCAAAGTCCTTTTTTTTCAATAGAAACCCCTATTTTTGACCCCGGGTTCAGAAAGAGCGGAAAATTTTACGATTTTTAGTTATTTTTTGGAAATTTTTTTGGGCCTCCCTAAGGCCCAGTAAGGCCCAATTATCTTTAGCAGCTTTATTCTCGAAATAAAGGCATTTTTTGTACAGCAAATGCATTGGAAAAGTTTCTTGGTTTAAGATTTTCTACAAAATGCGTCGGAGAAAATAAGGCCCAAGCCCCCAAATCGGGCCCTCCTTTTTTTTAATAGAAACCCTTATTTTCGACCTCATGTGCAAATTTTAGTCATTGATTTTATTGAAGATATTTAACTTTGTTACAAAAGTTAAACGGATCGTAAACTGCAGAATTTTCAAATTTTTATTGATCATTTTTCGTTTTTTTAGTAGCTGCAGCTACTTTAATGAATGAACTAAATTAATGAACAGCAGGAAACAAACAGTATACTAAAATGCACCCAAAAAATCTCGCTTTTAATTTTCAACGTATTTTTATTTTAAATTAAGTTTCAAAAACTGGGTTCAGTTATAAAAGTTACATTCAACAATCAACAATCAACAGATATTAAAAACATTACAGTTTGATAGTTTGATTAGCACGGGGTCTTCGAGATTCTCCCTATACCGAGTATTTATTACGTATGAGCGTACTTGATTTTTACATTGCCAGGCCTACATAAAAATTTAACCATTAAGCAACGGTTCGAAATGACCACCATTTTCTTGAATACATAAATTAAGTCGCCTCTGAAAATGAGGTACTGTACTTAATAAAACATTGCGCGGAATAGCCTCACAAGCTCTTCGTATACGATCTATCATATCTTCTCGCGTAGTAGGCTCCTGCTCATACACAACATTTTTAACGTACCCCCATAGGTAAAAATCTGGGGAAGTCAGATCTGGTGATCGCGCTGGCCATGGACGGAGCACCGCGTCGTTCTGACCAGCACGCCCAATCCATCTGTTTGCATAGTGAGTATTCAAATAGCCCCGCACGTTATTTTCATAATGTGGTGGGTCTCCGTCTTGCTGGATTATCATTCTTAATCTGGTTTCAAGATCTACATTTTCTAGTAAAACAGGAAGGCGGTCGCGAAGCAATTCTAAATATTTTGCGCCAGTCACATTTCCTTCAAAAAAATATGGACCTACCAAGTAACCATTTAAAATACCACACCAAACCATAACACTCCATCGGTGTTGGTGATCGACAGATCGATGCCAATGAGGATTTGTTTCCGACCAATAGTGACAATTATGACGATTTAATTCACCAGTGTTTTTAAAAGTAGCTTCATCGGAGAACATGACATAGTTGAAAAACGCTGGGTCTTCTTGTATTCTTTGCAATGCCCAATTGCAGAATTGAACGCGGTGAACAAAATCGAGAGGCGTCAATGCTTGAGTTAGAGTAATATGGTACGCATGGTATTTGAGTCTTTTGAGAGTAAATAAAACTGTTTGCTTGGGTATTCCAGTTTCTCTTTGAATCTGTGAGCTGCTTATGTGAGGGTTTCCATGTATTAATGCCAGAATAACGATTACACGAACATCATCAGCGTTGTATTCGTGACGACGTCGTTGACGGTGTAACTGGCCATTACGTGCTCTTGCTGTAAGATCTCTTATGGTAACATTAGTCGGGTGCCTTCTGTTTGGATACCGTTGCGCGTACAGTGCAGAAGCTTGGACATAAATACCTCTACACTCTCCAAGAATCATAATCATGTCGACAATTTCATTTGCTGGGTAGTCAGCCATTTTCAAAGAATTACGTAGAAAATAAGTTTGATTGGCAACGTTGGAATAAGTATCAACTAGATTTTTTTATCAATTAAACTTCTATTTACATTAAAAAGTACAATAATCTGTTCCTCTTGGCTGTTTTTGATAAAAAAAATTTAATCAACGATAAAAAAATAAAATGTTTCAAATAATAAAAATTATAAGTAGGTTACCTCTAATAAAACAGCTAAATGCGTGCCATTTTATTATTAATTCAATAAAGATCAGATTTGTCATAAATTTTTATTATTGGACAGCTAATTTATCAGGATTTCAAATAATTTATTTTGCTGGGTAGTCAGCCATTTTCAAAGAATTACGTAGAAAATAAGTTTGATTGGCAACGTTGGAATAAGTATCAACTAGATTTTTTTATCAATTAAACTTCTATTTACATTAAAAAGTACAATAATCTGTTCCTCTTGGCTGTTTTTGATAAAAAAAATTTAATCAACGATAAAAAAATAAAATGTTTCAAATAATAAAAATTATAAGTAGGTTACCTCTAATAAAACAGCTAAATGCGTGCCATTTTATTATTAATTCAATAAAGATCAGATTTGTCAGTAATTTTTGTAATTAAACAGCTTGTTGATCTGAATTAGTATTGATAACATTTATAAATATCTGTGAAACTAACAATAATGTTGATGAACCTTCGTACAAAACAACTTCATAAGAGACTCTTATTAAAAGTGATTGTTGACAAAAATAACTTAAGGCTGTTTCACGATAAAAACAAGTCTCTTAAAACTTGCACACACGAACACTGACTTCAAGAAGTAGAAACAGTGATAAGCACAACCTTAAGACGGTACTTTTTAGGCAGCATAAACAATGTTATTCAGTGCCAGTCAACTTTCAAAAATTTTATGCACGATTTAAAAATAAATACATGCAATCATTAGATGTAACTTTAAGTATCGGAACTAAAGTTTAAAATTATTGAAAAGTTTAGAATGATCCATAAATAAAAATAAATACTCAGTTGGTTTCGCAGTGAATTTAAAAAACGTTACGTCAAAATCAATTCTTTATTTTCTCGACTTGTTCTAAAAATAACCTCAAAATGATAGTATTGAGTGATCAATACTAGTAAATAATTGTAACTAAAGGTCATACTTAAAACAGTACCTGGAAAATAATGACTTATTACAATTATTACGATTATTTATTTTCTCGACTTGTTCTAAAAATAACCTTAAAATGATAGAATTGAGTGATCAATACTAGTAAATAATTTTAACTAAAGGTAATACTTAAAACAGTACCTAGGAAATAATTACATAAACCAGTAAATGTTTGTAAAATTGATTTTACCGGCTTTTAACGTTCACAAACAGCCTTTTACGTGAAAATATCGATAACCTGGACTTTTTGACCGAAAAGTTACCCTTAACCTCTATTATGAGCATTGTTGAAAGCAGAATTTTATGTGCTATTAGATTAATTAATTATTAAGTGGTCGATATTGGGCCTTAAGGAGGCCCAAAAATTTTTTTTTAAATTCCTCAAAATCGTCGAGTCCGCAGGGCCCAACTCGAGAGCTTGGGCTTTATTTTCTCCGACGAATTTTGTAGAAAATCTTAAACCAAGAAACTTTTCCGATGCATGTGCTGTACAAAAAATGCCTTTATTTCGAGAATAAAGCTGCTAAAGATAATTGGGCCTTACTGGGCCTTAGGGAGGCCCAAAAAAATTTCCAAAAAAAAACTAAAAATCGTAAAATTTTCCGCTCTTTCTGAACCCGGGGTCAAAAATAGGGGTTTCTATTGAAAAAAAAGGACTTTGGGTCCGTAGGGCCCGATTTGGGGGCTTGGGCCTTATTTTCTCCGACGCATTTTGTAGAAAATCTTAAACCAAGAAACTTTTCCAATGCATGTGCTGTACAAAAAATGCCTTTATTTCGAGAATAAAGCTGCTAAAGATAATTGGGCCTTATTGGGCCTTAGGGAGGCCCAAAAAAATTTCCAAAAAATACCTAAAAATCGTAAAATTTTCCGCTCTTTCAGAATCTGAGGTCAAAAGTAGGGGTTCCTATTTAAAAAAACGGACTTTGGGTCCGTAGGGCCCAACGTAGGGCCCCGGGCCCAAAACCAAAGGATCCATTTTATTTCTCCCTCGAAACGAAACAACTTTTGTCTGAAAAATTTTTTCATCCGAGGCTTCAGTTTCGAGATAATCGCCCTTATAGATTAAAATTGTCCACCCTGTATATTAATTTATTTATTAGAAAAACTCGGACGCCCAGTGTTATGGGGTTGATATGCCCTGCGGTTCGTTAGTTTTTTTATCAATTTATTTATTAGAAAAACTCGGACGTCCTGCGTTATGTGGTTGTAGAGCTTGGCAGTTTGATAATTTATATATTAATTTATTTATTAGAAAAACTCGGATGCCCACTGTTATGGGGTTGATTTGCCCTACGGTTCGTTAGTTTCTTTATTAATTTATTCATAAGAAAAACTCGGACGTCCCGCGTTTTGGGGTTTTATTGCTTGGTGGTTAGTAAATTTATAAAAAAAAAAAAAAAAAAACTCGTACTTCCAGCGTTATGGGGTTTCAGTGCTTGGCGATTGATTGATTTATTTATTAGAAAAATTCGGATGCCCAGTGTAGGGCGTTGTATTGTTCAGTGGTTCATTGATATATTTGTTCATTTATTTAAAAAAAAATCGGACGCCCAGCGTTATGGAGTTGTAGTGCTTGATGTTTTGTTAATTTATTTATGAGTTCATTTATTTAAAAAACTTGGATGCCTAGCGTTATGTGGTTGTAGAGCTTGGCCGTTTGTTAATTTTTTTTTTAATTTATTTTTTATAAAACTCGGACGTCCAACGTTATAGGGCTGTAGCGGTTGGCGGTTTATCAATTTATTTGTTTGAAAAGCTCGGACGCCCAGTGTTATGGGGTTGTAGCGCATGGCAGTTTATTAATTTATTCATTAGTAAAACTTGGATGCCCAGTGTTATGGGGTTGTATTGTTTGGTGGTTCATTTATATAATTATTTATTTATTAAAAAAACTTGGTCACCCTGCGTTATGGGGTTGTAGTGCTTGGCGTTTTCTTAATTTATTTATTAGTTCATTTATTAAAAAAACTCGGATGCCTACTATTATGTGGTTGTAGAGCTTGGCGGTTCATTAATTTATTTATTTAATTATGTAATAAAAAAAACCTCGGACGCCGAGCGTAATGGGGTTGAAGCGCTTGACGGTCCATTAATTTATTTATTTTAAAAAACCCGGATGCCCAGCGTTATGAGGTTGTCTAGCTTTGTTTGTTTGTTTATTTAATTTTTGATTGTTCATAAAAAACTTTAACGCCCTGCGTTATTGATTTGGTTTTTTTTTTGGTTTATTTATTAATTTATTTAGAAATAAAAAAAAAATAAATAAAAAATAAAAAAAAATGAAAACAAGAATGACAAGCGTTGTTGGGTTGTCTTGCTTGGGGTTCATTTATTCATTAAATTATTGATTATTTTAATCTCAATGCCCAGGGTTTTTGGGTTGTTAAGTTTGGGGGATTATTTATCTACTTATTTATTCATTTATTTATTTATTGAACCCAGCCGCCCAAGTTTTTGTGTGTCTTTTGTTTGCCTGATCTTCGCCAGAAGATTTTTAAATTTCTCGGTAGGGGAGAGCCGGGTAATTCGGGCAGCCGGGTGATTCGAGCAGTTGCTATTTTTTCAAAGAAATTATAGTAAATAGTTGAAAAAAAAATAGTAAGCGATAAAATAGGCTTCATTTTATTATTTTACAAAAAAATTAAATCAAAATAATGAGTTCTTTTTTTTTTTTTAATAAAAATGCCCGAATAGCCCAAATTATTCAGAATCTCTTACTGTCCGAATAGCCCGCTCTCCTAACCTCAACTTCGAGACAATAAAAATGGGACATATATACGTTTGAATAGTTAAGTATTGATGGATTTTATTATTTAAGTACCTAAGGAGTGATTTGTTGATAAAATAAAGTCTTTCACTTGCATTTTAATATTAAAATTAGATATTTTTTATTTATTCCATTCAAAATTCCCTCGGTAAAAAACTCTCCGTCTTTGTCTTTCTTTGAGGTTCGCACTGCAACAGTGTTATGTTTTAACAAATACCATCGTAAAACAATAGACATGGAATTAGTTTTAGCTCTGCTTTTGTAAAAAACACAGCTCTCGCTCTTTTTTTATATTTATATAAATAAGTCAGTTTGTCATTATCAAATTCTATGCAATGTTTAATTTGACTTAAAGTTTATTCAATATATTATTAATAATGAATATAAGCTTAAAAGAAGTTCAAGTTTTTTTTAGAAAAGATTATGATTACGAATACGATGATGACGTACGCGCATCAAAATTTTCTCGTAAAATTCAAGCTCTTATAGTTAAAACTTTAATTCAAATGATTTATTTTATAAAATATAAGGGAAAAAAAAGACGCCTCTTCAAACTATTTTGGGTTTATTTTTATACAGCACCACTAAAAGTAAAACTACGATCACAGTTTTGAATAGACTTGGCCTTTCTATCAGTCATAATGATATCATGCGTATCAGAAACAGATTAGCTGAATATGCAATAAATAGGTCTCACGATACAATACCCTTTCCCAGCCATTTTAATCCAAATAATTACACAACAGCAGCCTTTGACAATTTTGACTACAACGAGGCAACTTTGTCCGGGTTAAATTCAACTCATGACACTGTCTCAGTCACTTTTCAAAATCAGGACGATAATAATGATAATAATAAACCAAATGTTTCTGCAACTTCCGTCAAATCTCGTACAAGGTCTTTTTCATCCGTATTGCCATGTCAACAAATTAAACCATATGAAAAGTTAACTTCAGAGAAAAATTTTTCGACAAATCACAGTTTTAGTGATGAAAATTTAAACTTGACTTCTGAAGTGTATCAAAATGATCTACAAAAAGATGATTTTGCCTGGTTATTATCTAGGATGTCTATTACAAAAGAAAAAATTTCAAAAACAAATAATAATCAATGTATGCCAACGTGGAGCGCATTTAATGCTGCAGTAACCAAAGATTATCGCTCCAAACAGATAGTCGCATTTTTACCTATACTGCCCTTTCCAGTCACTGAATATTCAACAGTTTATACTGCCCTGTGTAATTTTAAAAATCTACTGAAACAATTAAAACAAAAAAATCTTGCAGTTGCTTGTGATGAGGGAGTATATCGAATAGCGCGCCACATTATACGATATAATCAAGAAGAGTTTGAAGGTATTTATTTATTTCTTGGAAATTTTCATATAATTAAAAACTTATTAGCTTGCACTGGAAAATATTTGAAAGATAGTGGCGTGGAAACAGTTTTTTCTGAATCAGGACTATTTGGCTTAAATGTCACTGATAAACTTTTAAAAGGTGAACACTACGCTAGAGCAGTTCAAGGCTACAATTATTTAGCTGAAGCTTTTCGAAGGCTACAGTTAGCCGAATTTTTCACTGAAGAAATACTAAACAAATATGAGCAAGATATGGTCTCTATAATTATTATGAAGGAAAGCTTTCAAGCAGATTTGTTTGATGAAGGTTTACTTGCACTAGAAGATTTTAGAAAAAATTGTTCTAAACTTCTTGATGAATTTCATTGTTTTGTGAAGCGTAGGAGTGAAGAATCAGAAATGTTCCATTATTGGAACATTTTCTTGAACTTGGCAAGTCTAATAAATGATTTTATAAGAGCCGACAGGACTGGGGATTACAAATTACATCAAAATAATATTAAAAAAATTCAACCTCTTTTTCAAATTATGGATCGGACTAATTATGCTAAATGGGGCTCGCTTTATTACGAGGATATGCTTTTATTAGAAAAAAATTATCCTGAAGTGTACGAGCAATTTTTAAAAAACGGTCGTTTTACCGTAAAACGCTCTAACACAGCTTTTTCTTCGGTCGCCACGGATCAAGCTTTGGAGCAAACCATTAATCGGTCTTCAAAAGTTACATCAGGGATTATCGGTATCACGAGGAAAAAGGAGTCTGTAGCTGTCTGGGATATTACATTTCACGAGCTTGCATCAATTTCGAATTACTTTAAAAATTTAACTTTTGTTAATGATAATAATGAAGAATTACATATTCATCGGGAATATTCACGATCAGCCACGGAAAGTTCAGAACTTGCAGTGAGTAATATTTTAAATTATTTACAAGAGAAAAAAATTAATCCTTTTGAACCAGGATCACACAAGCTGAAAAATTTCATAACTCAAGAAATAGTTCATCCTGATACGGCTAAAAAACTTTTAAATATTTTTAGCAACGGAATAGAAAGGTATGCTACTTTTAGAGAAGAACGTTTCATGAAAAAGTCGTTGCCGTTTTCAGCCACAATCCAAAAGTATAATTTACCAACATTTCAAGCCGTACCACCTAATTCAACTACAACAAACTTATTACCGAAAAAAAGTGTGTCATCAGATAATTCCATGAGAATAATTGCTCTGGCAAATGAACGAAATTACCCGATCGATAAACTTCTGTGCTACGATTTAACAGCAAAAAATATTTTGTTTGGAAATGATAATCTATTAAAAAAAAATGATAATAAAAGTTTACTTATTAAACAATTGGAATTAAATTTAACAGAGCAGGAGAAACAAAATTTTAGTCGTGAATTTTTACAAAATCATTTACAATACAATACCTGTACAGTAATAGACGTTATGCTTGTCTCGCGATCGATAAGAGGTGTCAAGACATTCAAAGAGTTTGCCCTGAAATTTTGCAACTTCGTTACATCTCAAATCCAACGTGTGGATTCCGGAAGAGTTGATTTTATTTTTGACTCCTACTTCGATCAATCAATTAAATCTTCAGAACGAATGCGCAGACGTAAAGCAGAATGCATTATTTATCAAAATATTTTTGAAAACACACCATTCCCAACGAAGGAAAAAGAAAATTCATTTTGGGGATCTTCAGAGAATAAAATTTTGCTCCAAAAGTTTATAAAAAACTTCAAAAAAAAAGAGAGACTATTTCCAGGAGTGCAGTTAATTTTTAGCACTGCAAATAATATTAATTCATCATCCAACTTAAATGACGACGCTTTTTCAAATATTCTTAATCGCAATGATATGGAAGAGGCTGATTTAAAAATAATTATTCACATAAAGCATCTAGCTATGCATGGATTTGAAAACGCATACATTTTATCTTCTGATACCGATGTTATTATCTTGATTTTATACTTTTGGACAACGTTTCAAACGTTTGGATTAAAGGTAACATTTTTTTTTTTTTTTTTTCTTTTTTTTTCTTTTTTTTTTTTATAGCTCTAGAAAAAATCTATAAACAAAATTAATTTAAAAATATTGTTTCTATTTTCAGACATTGTGGGTAAGAGCAGGTAATTCCAAAACAGCAAGAGATATTCCAATACATACATTAAGTACACGACTTGGTGAGCAACTTTGTTCAATTTTACCGGCTCTTCACCATTTAACAGGGTCCGACTACACTAGTAAAGTAGGAACAAAGTTATCTGCTATGAAAGCTAACCCCACGAAGTACTTAGTCGAATTCGGAAAAGGTAATGTATATAATTTTGATTTTGACAGTAATTAATTTCTAATATATGTTTAGGCATTACTTAGAAAATATTTTTTTTATTTATTTAAATAACTTGATGCAACTGATTAAAACTAGTAAAATATTTCTAGTTATATATTACCTCATTAACACCTGTTGTTTAAATTATCCCGTTGTTTAAATTATCGAAAAAGTTCATTTCCGATTGTTTATTAAGAAATAAAAACAAAAAAATGGTTAAAAAATCGTGATTTTTTTTAAATTTATCAATCGGAGATCCATTTTTTTGATTGTTTAAAAAACCGAGGGGCTATGCACTCCAGAATCACTGATGATTCTTTTGATTCTTTTGGCAAATTAAAGGTGTTTAGGGCCCTGAAATCAATTTCAAATGATATTTCGTTAAAAATAATATTTTTCGATGATTTTTACTTGAAATGAAATTGAAATTTTATTGATTATATTTATTTTTATGTGTGATTCTTTTAGTGATTCTGAAATACATAGCCCCTCGTAAAAAACAGAATCTTTTACATTAAATTCGAAAATAATATGGGTGATCATATTCCGATAGAGTTTCTGATGTTTTCATGACAATTTTGAAGCTCCAAATTTATAAAAGAAATTTCTGCCTTTCAGGCGTTAATTGATTAAAGTGCCTGCGATTAAAAAGGTTTAAATAAATAATCGGACAGCTGTTACAAAAAATAAATAAATTTATTATATTTAATTAATAATGTATGATTGAATAATTTCTTCAAAATTTTACTCAATGCACTTTCATGTACGACAGAACGTATTTTTATATTATCTAAAAAATTTAATAATTTTTTCGAAAATATCCAGTGCAAATTGAAAATTAGTTTCATAGTTATTGAAGTTTAAAGTTGAGAATTTTTCAAAGCTTTATTTGATGCTTTAAGAATTATAAATTTCAAACGTATTTTTCTAAACTTAAAAATAAAAAAAGTACGTGGAGATATCGTATTCAAGAAAGCTGTTGTTCAAATTATTTATAAAAATATATTTTACTCTGAGGCCATTTTTTGAACTTACACAGCAGCAGGAAAATGTCTATAACTCAAAAACAATAAAAGAATTAATTTTTCAATTAATGTGAGAAACTTGTTCCTTAAAATTTCAACACCGTTTCAAAAGTACTCTTTTTAAAATTATATAACTAAGATTTTATCGTTAGATTGTACAGACATTATATAGTATATGAATTATGATAATTTATATAGATATATGTATTTTTTCAGATTTATCGGTAAAAAGCATCGATGAAAACATTTTTTTAGCAGAAAAGTATTTAGTTCAAGTTTACAAATATGGTACTAAATGTGAAAACTTTAATGAGCTGCGCTTGCACTATTATCGCCATGAAAAGCCACAACCAATCAGGGATTTTCCACCAACAAGTGCATCCATACGCTTGCATATTTTGAGAGCATTTTATATCGTGTACCAGCAGGTTCATTGCTTAGATTCGAGTGAAGTAGAATTAGATCCAACACTTTTTGGTTTTAAAGCAGAAGATGACTTACTTGTCCCTCAAAGCATCAACGAATTATTACCACCATTTACAGAATTAGTGCCTAACTGTAAATGCAAAGTTTGTAAATCTGGTAAGAGTTGCTTTTGCGTTGCAGCTAGTATACCGTGCTGTTCATTTTGCTATTGCAAAAAGACTGATACGTGCAAAAATAAATACAACGACTGCGGATTTAACGATTGCAATTCTGAATTCATCATAGACGAATCAATGTCGGATTAAAAATTATTGTTTATTTTTCATTGTTTACGGAATTTAAGTTAAATTAAGAGTTATTTGTTTTTAAATACTGATTTTCAAGAATTATAATTATTGTATATATGTTCAACGGTATAAAATAAAAAAGAAAATTATTAAATAAAAATTAAAAAATTTTTTTATTTAATGAACCTAAATAAAAAAAAAAAAAATCAATCTTATGGGGAAGTGAACCCCGGTCTCCCGGGTCAGAGGTTAGACCTCTAACCATTCCACCAAGACACATACGAGATATGACGGGGTCTTGCGTGTATATAAAGTATGATGAAAATATACAAATTGTTGTTTAATTGTTGTTATTGTAATTTTGAGCACGGCAACCCTGGTTAATTCAAAAGAGGACATCGAAATACGTCTTTTAAACCAGGGTTGCCGTCGTGGCGCGAACTTGCACGTAAAGCCTTCTATATGGCGGCTAGACTAGACTGCGGAGTGCGGAGCCGCTGAGCAGAGCAGCTTGTAATGTGTTATGAGCAATAACTTTTTTATAAATAATTGATTGTCATAGAAAAAACAGTACTGAAGACCCTTATTTTCATTATATATTAAATAAGTGGTAGAACTTATAATTATTAATTAAACGATCGAGTGAACTTACCTTAAGTGAAACTCGATCATAATTGTACGAGCTGCCTCGTCCGAATAGATCAAACGTGTAGTTTCGCTACTCACCGTGTTTTAGCCACAGAATTTTAAATTTACTTTGAAAAATTTTGTATTTTTCAAAATAAAATTCCAAAACCAAGGTCTGTTGTTTTTGTGTTCAATTGTTTACTTTCATTACTTTAAAGCTTTCAAATTGCAGAAAAACATTGGGTAGGGCAACCAAAAAAGGTTCAACAAAAATAATAATTTTTTCCCGGGTGGGTTTTGATCTATTCGGACGAGGCAGCTCGTACAATTATGATCGAGTTTCACTTAAGGTAAGTTCACTCGATCGTTTAATTGTACTTCTCTGCCTCGTCCTCTAGATCAAACGTGTAGATGTTTAAAGCTTTCTGCAATTTGTTTAAATTTTTTATAAATTTATCAACAATTTAATTCAGATTAATAATTTATTCAGCAAGTACAAATTATAGCATACATAACGTGGATTTTTTTTTTTTTTTTTAATTATTAATAGAATTTAACAGTGAATTTGAAAATGATTCTTTTTCAGCAAGCGGTCTATTATAAAACTCGGCGAACACTCTTGAATTCTCTGACCACGATGCTGTTTTGCGTATTTTTTCAATACTAACACCGTTTCTAGCAGCTGCAGATGTTGATGCATGACGCGTACTGTGAGCCTTAAAAATTTTAATGTCTATTCCACTTTGTCCGAGAGTATCTTTAATCCATCGGCTTATCGATTGAGTTGTTGCTGCATGATAAGGCTTTTTAAAAGTAATAAACAGTCTTTTTTCCTCTAAACGTAAATTTGCAGTTTTTTCTAAATATGCATTTAAAGTCTTAGCTGGGCATATCGACTCTTCTGCTGTAAAGTAGGAAATGTTTAGTACAGGTAATTCTTTCATAAATTTTGAAGTTTTCAATTTTTCAGTTATAACAATGCTAATTTCTGTTTCTTTAGAATTAATGTTATCCAAGTTAATTTTTGACAGAGTTTGAACTCTCTGAGCGGTTACAAGGGCAATTAAAGTGACCAGCTTTTTTGTCAAATTTTCAAGAGACAAGCTTTCATTAGGAAACCATTTTGAAAGAAAATTCAGAACGATACGAGGATCCCATGAGAATTTATATCTTGAATTATTTGGTTTAATATTGCCTACTCCTTTGAAAAATCTACTTATATCAGGACTACTGCCCAACCGGTTAGACATTAATAAAGAAATACTTGCTCGATAAATATTTATAAAGGTACGATATAAAGGTACTGTAAGACTTAACAACTTCTAATTTTTGAGTAAAAAATTCAATGATTTGTGAATCAGTGGCTTCATAAAGTAGAAAACCTTTCGTTTTTGAGAAAAACCACCAATCGTGTATAGGTTTTTCATACTGTTTCAATGTATTTTTAGCTAAAGAGCTTAACATTATTGTTGCTGCTTGCCGATTCATTCCCTTTTTCAAGTATGCCTGGATGATAACTTCGCGGCTACCAGGATAAGCTTCGATGCCAGGGGGTGAACTTGACTGAAATTAGAAGTCAGCAAATTAATATTTGGCCCCAATTGAATTAGAGGGGTAACTGCGAGAGCTTTAAATTCAGGAAACCAGGGTTGAGTTGGCCAATAAGGAACAACCATAATTCCTTCTGCTTTATCAGTAACAATTTTTTGTAAAACTTTTAAAATGAGTGAAAAAGGAGGAAAAGCATAAAAGAAGAATTTTTTCCAATCGATTGTAAAAGCGTCTACCGCTATTGAATCTGGATCTTTCTTCCATGAAACGAATTTTTTACATTTGTTGTTTAAGTTTGAGGCAAAAAGATCGATTTCTGGAATTCCAAGTTCTTTTGTAATTAAATTAAAAGCCCAATCAGCCAACTCCCACTCAGTTTCTGAAGGTAATGCTCTGGATTCAGCATCAGCATGATAATTATCTTTAGTGTTAATGTAAGAAGCAAATAAATAAATGTTTTTTGATTCACACCATTGCCAAATTTCTCTAGTGATTTCATTCAATTTTAAAAATTGTATGCCACCCATTCTATTTATATACGAAATCGCGACTGTATTATCAATTCGTAGAAGGATTTCACAATTTTTCTTATCTTTTGCAAAACATTTAAGACCGTTGTAAGCCGCTGTAAGTTCTAACTGATGAATTATTTGTTTATCGGTTATATCTTTCCACCAGCCCCGAGCTTTTTTACCTTTGCAGTAAGCTCCCCAACCAGTTTTGGAGGCATCGGTAAAATTTCAAGAGCATAATTATTTTCTCTAATATACATTTTCGAATTTTTTATAGCTTTAAGCCACCATTTTAAGTCAACTTTCATGTCTTCAGTAATTTTCATTTTTGTGTCGAAATCCCTATTATTATTTTTAAGAGCCAAAAATTTTGCACGTTCTAATTTTTTAGTATAGAGAAAACCATATTTTATTGCTGGGCTTGCAGCAATAAGTTTTCCGATAATTTGAGCGACTTTTCTTATGGATGAAAAATTTTTATTGTATAATTGAAAAATCGCGTTATAAATGTCCGTTCTTTTTTCTTCTGGCAAACTTAAAAAAAAATTCTTACTATCAATCATAAAACCAAGAAATTTACATTGGTGGGATGGCATAATTTGGCTTTTTTCAAAATTTATAACAAAACCAAGAGATTCTAGTAATTTAATAGTTGTATTTACATTCAATTTGCATTTTTCTTTGGTTTTGGCTATCATCAAAAAATCATCCAGGTACACAACAGAAACAAAACTTTTTAATCTTAATTTTGATATTACGGGTTTCAGAAGTTTAGTAAAAATGTAAGGGGCTGTAGAAAGCCCAAAAGGAAGAACGTTGAACTCATAAAGTTGACCATCAAAATAAAATCTTAAAAATTTTTTATAACTTTTACCAATTGGTATGAGAAAGTAAGAATCTTTTAAGTCAATAGTTGCCATAAAAGAATCTCGAGTTATTAATTTCAATGCTGTTTTCATATCTTCAATTTTAAAATGAGGTGCAAAAATAAAATCATTCAATTTTTTCAAATTCAGAATAAATATATAATCACCATTAGGTTTTAATCGTAAAAAATAGGATGAGAGGAACTGCCCTTCACAAGGTTTGCAAGGAGAAATTGCACCTTTTTGAATCAACTCAGTTATGGCTTTCATGCATGATTTTTTCTCTTTACTAGAAAAACGTGGTTCAGATGGAATATAATTTTGAGTTACCTTTTTTACAAAAGGGATCTTGTAACCTCTTACATATGAAAGAATTAAAGGGTCATTTGTGATTTTTGCCCAAGCATTGAAAAAATATTTTATTCTTCCACCAAATTTTCTTACCGTTACTTCTTTTTTACTTCGATTGATTCCGGCTGCTCTGGTAGTTGTTCTGGTAGTTGCTCTGATAGTTGCTCTGGTAATTGTTCGATTTCTGCCCCCTCGAGTACCTCGGCGTTGTAGAATACCGTCGGTGGGGGCCCCTGAAGTTTAAATCACCTCTTGATTTAAAATTTTTTGATTTAGATGACCCATAATATTCTTTCGATTTTTCATTCCGGAAGGACTTGGTGAGCTCCTTTCCGGATTTTTCAACATCCTTGGCAACTTTTAATCTTTCCGAATAGTCGTTGCCAAACAACTTGGAGTCGATTATCGAATTCTCAGCAACTGATTGAGCAGGGCTTGGTCGCAGATTTGGAATGATGCATTTTCTTCGTGAAATAGAGATTTCATTTTGCAGGTCACCCAATAGTCGACCAGCGTCACTCAATATCTCGAATTGTTGTTTTTTCTCAGGGGGTGTAGTCTCACTATTATCAGCCATCATTTCGGTAAGTACTTTACCAATGGCTGTAAGCGCTGCAGTTAATTGTACTTGCTTTAGTACCTGAAAAGAATCTTTATTTTGTGTGCCTTCGGAAATACCAGATCGAATATCAGCATTAAGTTCAGGAGATTTCCTAAGTAAAGAATTCTCAGGACAGGGATACTTTTTAATTAAAGCATCTTTAATTTCTTTATCCAGTCCTTTTGTACAAAGTTGTTGCCACCTCTCAGCAATCGAAGGATTAATTGGTGGGCCTGGAGCTTGCTCAATAGTAAAGACTCCTAGTAATTTTTCGTAATCGTTAGAACTTTCAGGGACAGTATTATCAAGATTAGTTTTTTCTTTTTCTTTATTAACAGATCTCTTACTGACTTTACTGCATACGGAACTCGAACTTCGGCTTGATGACGAACGGCTTCGGAAAGAGGCAGATGATGTGCTTCTCGGAGTTGTACTTCTCAAGTGCTCATGTCGCCGTCGATAGTCGCTGCGTTCGGAAGAGATGCTGTAGCTTTTTCTCCAACGATACGGCGGACTTCTCGAGTCGCGCTCGCTATCGGGTTCTGGCGAAAAAGAGCGACTTCGTCAAGAATGACCCGTAGCATGTCTTTTTGAGCATGCTTTTTGTTTGGTCTTAACCAAGCTAACCTCCTTGGGTATACGTTCTTTATATTTGCGTTTAAAACGACCGCGATCATCAAATTTATCACGTCTTTCAGGAGAAAAACTTTCATAGCGTTCACGCCTAGAAGAACTATGACCTTTAAAGTGTTTTGAGCTCTCATTTTCGGAACGAGAGACTTGCCTTGTAGCCTTGAAATCGGCTCTATGCTTCGAGTGGTGACGATGCCTTTTTCGATTTTGTTGACAAGAAGAAGACCGATCTCGCTTTCTTCCACGATCTCTAGACATTTTTAATCACTCAAAACACTAAAGAATGTAAATACTTTATTCAAAAAATTCACTTAAAAAGAATTTTTTATAACCTTGATGTGGCCTATAACACACAGAGAAGCGTAATGAAAGTAAACAATTAAACACAAGAACAACAGACCTTGGTTTTGGAATTTTATTTTGAAAAATACAAAATTTTTTAAAGTAAATTTAAAATTCTGTGGCTAAAACACGGTGAGTAGCGAAACTACACGTTTGATCTAGAGGACGAGGCAGAGAAGTACAATTTGTTCAATTTCAATAAAAGAGTATGAAATAAATAATCTCTACAGTCTTTCTATGATCATCATCATCAAAGATTTTTCAATTATTGTGGTGTGCCCTGTGAGTTGATAATAATTGTGCTGTGGTTGTGTTGGGGACCTGATGGCTGGAGGTGCATATTGGCAATATTAAAAATAAAGTTTTTTCTGAATGAGTGTGTTTGTGTGTGTGTGTGTGTGTGTGTGTGTGTGTGTGTGTCAGGTTGAACTTGCAAATTACTTTTTTATAATCCACCCAACCTGCAAATTGCAAAAGGTGCAATTGCAGCACATAATGTCATTGTCATACGCATTATCGCTTAATTTCATAGAATCATCATAGAAATGTATATGCTCTGAGCCAATTAGGATGTTCTGAAAAATTTGTTGTTTAGTGTCGCTAGTGTAAACTTGACTCGGCTCCAGTAGTTTGGTATGGAAGAAGACGCGTGACTGTGTGTATCGGTGAGAGGTTTCACACCAGCAAACACACTCAAACATCTGCGCCCATGCCAAACTGCTGGAGCCGAGTCAAGTTTATACTAGCGACACCAAACGACAAACTTTTCAGAACATCCTAATACACTTGAACTGTTAAAGTTTTGTAATCCTACCCTTTTTCAAAAATAAACTTGATGTCTGACACTGAATTTTAATTTTGATTGTAACTGTTACATTCACTCAGGGTGTTAATGATAAGTATATTTAAGTCAAAATGAATCAATTATTAAAAATTTTTATCTTTTTTGTTGTCTGTATGCAAGCTTAAGTTATGCGGCCAAAGTGATTTTACATTTTAAAATTGGTTAGTTAAGAAGTACAAAAGAAATAGATAGTTTTGGGTGTAGGTATCCAGTGGACCAGAAATTATGAATTCTATTTGGCATGAATTTTTAAAGTACGGATGAGCATTTGCTTCATTATTTTCAAAGTGGATTTAGTGTGTCCATCAATTATGTATGCAAAATGAATTTAAAAGTACTTCATTACAGTAAATTATGTCTATGATTTTTATGTGTTCTGACTAATGATGAAATTTATATAAAAGAAATTTAAACCTAAAGAACTAGATATATCCAAGTCAACATGAATCAATTATTAAAAATTTTTATCTTTTTTATTTTATGTAAGCAAGCTTAAGTTATGCGGCCAAAGTGATTTTAAATTTTAAAATTGGTTAATTTTTTTTTAAAAGAATTAAAAAGTACACTCGAAATAGATAGTTTTGGGTCTAGGTATCCAGTGGACCAAAAATTATGAATTCTATTTGGCATGGATTTTTAAAGTACGGATGAGCATTTGCTCCTTTATTTTTAGAGTGGATTTAGTTTGTCCATCTATGATGTATGCAAAATGAATTCAAAAGTAGTTCATAACAATAAATTATGTCTATGATTTTTATGGGTTCTGGATAATGATAAAATTATATAAAAGTAATTTTAAACAGAAGAACTAGATATATCTAAGTTAACATGAACCAATCATTGAAAATTTTTATCTTTTTTTCAATCATTTTAAGGTTAGAAATGAGTATTTGCTACATTTCAATGTAAATTTACATTAAAATAAAGTTATGCAATGTACATTTAAAAAATAGGTAAATACTCAATTGAATTTTTTTTTTTTACTGTAATATTTTTTACAGTGAAACTGTGAAATTGGTTCAAATAAAATTTTATCGGAATCAACGCTGTGTTTATTCAGGCCCTGACCCTGGTAGCTAGAGTCAGGTTAGGTGAGATGGATCCTTGCCTGTTCTAACTGCTGAAGCAGACCTAGAATGGCTTGGGTTTACTTGTCTTAATTTTATTTACTTAATTTTTTTTTTATAATGTATGTAAATTGATGTTTTATTGATCCACAGGGTGGATTTGATGTTAAATAATCCACAGGGTGGATTATTATGTTAAAATAATTCACAGGGTAGATTATATGTTAAAATAATCCACAGGGTGGATTATGAAATTTATTTATATTTATCCACAGGGTGGATTATTAATTTACCCCTAAAAGGGATTTCTTGCACAAGGTGCAGATAAAGAGAATAGGTTTATTAGAAGAGATTTGAAAAATGAAATAATTTTTATTGTTAGTGGTTCATTTAATTAAAGAAAGATACAAAATAAAGATACAAAAATAACTTACTGCTTACTTTGTTTGGGTTGTAGAGAGAGAGAGAGAGAGATTTGAATTTACTGCCGCAGAACCAGACCTAGGTAGGAGCTGCAACTGTTTTTCTTTTGCACTGCGGGGAAACCGCAGTCACAATTTAGTCCTTTTAGTCTTTTTAGTCTTTTCTCGTGGGGGATGCCCAAAAGAAAAGTTACACGCACGCAATTTTACACACACAAGAAATGAATGAAAAATGTATAACTTTAGACCTAAGTAAAAGTTATAAATTTAAAAATTCGTTTAAGAGTTTTTATTTTAAAAACACGCGCACAACAACAACAAAATTATTGAACTGAAAGAAAAATTTCAACTTTAGACCTAAGTAAAAGTCAAAATAGTTTCAAAACTTTGATTTTATTTGTAACTTCAAACACGTGCTCGAATAATTAAAAATGAAACAAAAAACGAAAGACGGAGGTGATTTCCTCAAGACCTAGGTATGAGTGGACCTACTCCGGGACTAACGAAGACCTAAGTATCGAACTAGACGCCGTTTGGGCTCCGGCTGGGGGTTTTATGGCCTAGAGCTGGCTGCCTCGAGGCGGGCCTCCAAATTCTGGGGGACCAATGAAAATTCGGAGTTTTCCCCCATGGCAGTTTTCTCTCTCCCTCTCTTTCCCGACGCACGTGTTTGACCTACGGCTTGTTTATCTCTTCCAGAAACCTTGCTGGAGGTTGCATCTGGTCGAGAAAAACGGCACGTAGGCAGTCAACCGCCAGGGTTCTCAAAAGAGTCAGGCAGTAAAGTTGCAGATTTACGACCTCCGGAGGAGGTTCTCAGGGGTCAGTTGCAATCTACCCGGGCCAAAAAAAGCAGCTGCCACAGCAGTTGATATGACAGCTTCCAAAACAGCTGCTGGAGGAGCTGCCGATTTGAAACGTCAAAGCAGCTGATATGGCAGCTGCAATATCAGCTTTTGTAGCAGCTGATATGTGGATTAAAAAAATAATTTTATAAATCTATTTTGTTTAAAGCTTAACGCTATTTATTATTAACTCAATAAAAATACGTAATTTTTTGGAGATTATGTGCCTGTTGTTGAATAAGAAAAAAATAGAAATGATACTGTCTTAAAAAATAAAAAATAATGTTGAAGAAACTTTCAAAAATCATTTATTCATTTTAACATGCATCGAAAGGTGTGTTTTTAAAGGTCAGGTTACGATATACTTAAGTAAATGTATAAAAAAAATGGTTGCGATATAAAAACTTGAATTTTTTATCATTTTGTATTTGAGTTAAACGTTAACTGCATTATCTTGTTCATCTTGCTCTCTATAGTATCTATCGAGAGCTATTGATCTCAATCCTGAAGATATTTTAGTCCACACTTCTGTGGCAATCTTCATTCTAGCCTGCCATTTGGTTTCTGCCACCTTTCTGCCCACCAAATATCTACGGTATATTCCTAAAAAATATAAGTTTGTTTAATAAAGCAACATTTAAGGGGACCCCTGACTGAAACTACAGCCTATAAATAAAATAATCGTACAGAGATGAAAATTTGAGAATATACTCATAAAATAAAAACATTTTACTGAAATATCGAAAAACTCATGCCTGTAGTTGTTCAAATCAACGTCCGGAAGCTGTAAAAAAATATTCATTAAAAAAATTTGAATTGTCAAAAGTTATTAAGCTTTTAAATTTTGACGTTTTTACCAATTTTATGCTCTAACAACTGAAAAAGTTTTTTTTACATTTTTTTGACCACACTGCATGAAATGATTTTATTTTAGGAATATATTCCCAAATTTTCAGCTCCATATGATTATTTTATCTATAGGCTGTAGTTTTGGTCGGGAGTCCCCTTAAACTATTTGCAAAAAATTTAACTAGTGCATTCTCAATATGGTACACACAATGGAAATAAGATTTCGGTTTAAATTAGAGATTATTTTAAAACATTTACATAGTTGATATAAGTTTGGAATTATTCCTACTCATGAGAATTAAATATCAAAAGGATCATATAATTAATACAAATTTAATAGCTTACGGAAATAGTTATTTAGTTTTGCAGGAGTAGCGGGTACAACAGGATAAGGTTCCTCACTAGGAATAATATTGTTTACTTTCTTGTCGAGCAAACAACGGTTTCTGATCGTTTCTGCATTCCAGAATATATGCACTACGTCATTCAAAAACTCACGATCATCCTTACGAGCAATATCATTCCATGCTTCAATATCAAAAAACACTCCGCAACCGATGTAATACTAAAATCAAATAAACAACTTTATATACGCGTTTACTCATTATTCACGTTTCCTTGATAAATAATCATACCTGTCCATTTATTTTGTCAAAAAGTCGTAAGTCTTGACTTGAAACATTAATTGTTAATAAAATAATCATACATTTTTTGTAACAGACATAAACTATTTGCAAACCTTCAGGGCTGAGGCCTCTGATTTCTCTGAACTTTTTCATATCACGAAGGATTTGCGGTCTGTACAATGATATGTATCGTGAATATTTTTTGTCTTCTTTACCTACGATTTCAACTCCATAACCATAGTCTTTGTTTGTAGGAGCAGCTCTTGCTATACGACGGTTTCCAAACCGGTTAGTTCTGCGAGTTCGGTTATTCTCGATATCGTCTACAGGATCTGGAGTATTTTCTCGAACGTTCTCAGCCCGTCTGTTGATAATTGGATTTTGCTCTTCGTCGCTATATTCGTCGGCAGTTTGTTGTACTTCAGGGAGTCTGTTAACATCTTGACGTCGCCCTAAAATTAGTTAAAATATTAGGATAATTAATATATTCATTGTTCTTAACATTTAGATAAAACTTCATGAGATACAATAAGTAAACTATGATAAAAGTGATAGCTTTCTAATGACTGTACTCATTTATCAAAACATTTTTTCAAAAAGAACCCTTTAGGATACTAAAAAAAGACGTAAATATTATATAATCTCATTGACATTTACAGTTATATTCTTGTGACTATTGCTTTAATATATAATGTTATGATTTTATTATTTTATATTTCTATTGACAGCTGGTACTACATACATTGTGTCTAAAAAACTTCTTAAAAGAATACAGTTGATTTCAAGTTCTTAGAATTTTAAAAGTTAAAACTTGCATTTGAAACATGTAGTGAACAATCAGATAAACCCTTTCAAGGCAGTCCAATCAAAAAACAATAATTTTTATATGAACAAAGATAGTTTTTTATTATATAAAACCTAGAAACTTGAAATTTGTTTTGAAATATGTACCAGCTAAGTCAACTTTTAAAAACATTGTTCAACTTTTTAAAATTAAAATCATTAGGTTAAAATCAGTTTTTTGAAATTATTTTTGTTACAGTGGTTATTTACTTATTTATCAATAGAATAAACTAAAAATTTTCAACTGCCCTGATCAAAAAAATAAAAAGCTTTAAGTAATGACTTATTATTTAACTGACGAAAAGGAGGAACTCTTCCCCTTGATGCATCAGATGTTTCCCTTGACCTAGAAGCACTGCGAGAACTGTTTGGGTTTTGAGGTGACTGACCACAAGGGGGAGCTCTTTCTCTTGATTGTGAAGCAGTGCGAGGCCTGCTAAAGCTTGAACGTTGTGGAGTGTAATCACAATTGAAGCTGGGGCTATTATCTTTTGGAGTACTTCTTCCGGGTGAAAACTCTTCTATACAAGAGTTATTACCACTATGACTTTGACAGAAGCCATTGTTTTGAGTTTGCATTTGATTCAAACTTTCTGTGTGGCTCCTTTCCATGTGCAGAATCATCTCACTTTTGCTGTCACATTGAAAATTGCAATCATTGCAATACAGTAGCTGACTCAACACCACACCATTGCTTGTCACTGAATATCTTGGAGCAATAACGTTGATAGGTACTGATAAACTTTGTCGCTGAGCGAGGAACTGCTGAGACTGGTACTTGTTTGATATATCTTTAGTCTTCGGTGCTGTAACACCCTTCTTCAATGCTTTTGCACTTTTCTGAAAAAAAAAAGAATGATATATTTAAATATATATTGTAATCATTAATGAATTAAATACTTATGAAAATATGTGTAAAATATACTTTTTTTTTTGAAATCTTCATTGATAAAGTAGAATCAGAAGCTGAACTATTTAGGGACATTTTTTTCTTGAATCGTTTTCTTTTTGGTTCCTCATTGGACTTGCGTTGTACCTCATATTGCGATTCTGAAATTAGTTATAAACATTATAGATGAATGATAAAAGCAGAAAATACAATAAAAACTTCAAAACTTACCACCCAAGTGAAACAAATTAGCCTTATATGTATTGTATTCATGGGTATGAGTTTTATCGCACTTTGAACCTTTGATCCCGCAATGGTACCAGCGCACATAATAATCATGTTTTTCATCAAAGTCGAGAACATGTTTTGGGGAAATAGGCTTTGCATCTTTTTTATTCTTTCTTATGCTGCACAATGGGACAATTTTTTCAACTTTATCGTGAGTGAAAATTACCTGACCAAATCTTAATTCTGTCATCTAAAGTATAGAAGTTGTAAAAAAAATAAGAGTTAGAATTTAGCTACACATTCAATTCGTACGTCAAAACAAGAAACATTTAATTTACCTTTACAATTTAAGATTCTTTATGCTTAACTTGAAAACACGTCCTTGTTAAAAATATTTTCAACATTAACTAAATAAAGTGATGTACATCATTAAAACCGAACGAGTTAAAAACACGTGAGTAACTACAATTTAATTGAATCTCTTACAAAAGTTATCACAACGATACAGTAACTTGCAAGCGGCTTCGGCTTGGCGGCAACACTAAATGTTTTAAGTCTTTGACACGGCTCGGGTCATTGAGCATACAGCACACTATAATCGAAGTCGGACACTGCGTAGAGTATAGAGTTGCTACCTTCATTAGAATTATTCGATTCAACTTTGGAAGCAGCTTCCGCACCGATTCCGGTATCACGAAGCAAGCCACATGCGAATTCGATATTTTTCGCTCGGAGGCACCGACGAAGCTAGCTCCGAGCTAGAAATCTCCGAAACGAACGGGCGTTCGATTCGCATGTATAGCTTATGCTTCGTGCTACCGGAATCGATGAAGAAGCTGCTTCCAAAGTTGAATCGAATAAGTCTATTGCTTCTTCGTAGCTCCAAATATCGATTTGTTTTTTGTGCGCACACCCTAAACGTTTGCTCTAACGAAGTAAAAACGATGAACTGTGTATAAAGACAATTGTTCAATTTGCTGTCATCATACACTATTACTGTTGGTATCGTTAGCCACCATTTATAAACTTTAAAACAAATTGCGTCTAAACTTAAGTTGTTAGTTTTTCGTACACCGTTTATTTACAAATATTTTTTCTAAAAAGTAGATATTCTGCACTTGCTTCTACTAATGGAAAACAGAACTTGTAAGTAATGTTTGTTTTTCTTAATTTTTAACACTTTATTTTTATAAAACATCTTTCATCACGATTATTAATAAGTACATTAGTTATTTAAATTAATTCTTCGAACAAGTTTCGGTATTTTGGTTTTTTAAAACAAAGCAGCAGCTTCTGTAATTTATGTCTATACAATTTTTAAATACATCAAAATAAGTACATTATTTTATAATTTATTTAGTAAAACTTTTTATAATTTCAGATGCATTATATCTACATTACAATTTGTACTTTCTCTTAGATAGGTAGATAAAGATGCTTCGATTTAGTGGATACAACAACTACCGCCAATTTGGTAAAGATTATCTGTCGAGGACAAGTGTTTGGCGTCATAAAAAGAAGTGCAAACTAGTGCATGAGGAAAATGTAAGTTGGATAATAGACCAATAATGTCTGTGTTATATTTTTTATTTCTAAATTTGTGACTTTGTGCAGGTACAAAAATTAAGAAGAATTGAAACAGCAGAGGATTGTCGCAGTTTCACAGTCAGCCCAGAGCCCAGGTCGCAAAACAATCATCATTTTTCATTTGATGATCATGTACGTACATTTTTGTTCTAACACTTCTTTTAAAGTTGTGGTATGACACATTTCATTGGCCACACTTCAATGTACGATGTTATCGACAAATTTAAATACTTTATTGATGAAGCTACTAGTTTGAAAAATTTTATTAAAATAACGTTGTTACTTGAAAAAGTTTTATAAAAATTATGACCATAACTTCATGAACTAAAATTTATTGCGCATTAAATTAAAATAATACTATTGTTAGATAGTTCTTAATTGAATACTTTAAAATCTGTTGGTATTGTAGATATTTTACCTATTGTTTCAATATTTTTTTAAGACTAACGGTGATGCCAGCGTTGCAACAATTTGCAACTTATTTACAACCTAGCGCCAGTTGCTATTTTTTCCTGTGTATTTCTCTTTTTGTCACTATTTTGCAACAACTTGGTTACAACCGTTACTTTTTTTTATGAATTTGTTTAACAGATACTGCAGTGAAATTGTAGTCAAGTAATACAATAATTAAAAACTTTTAGCTTTATTAACTTACTTAGAAACTTTGGCTGTAGCTTTTTTCTTAATTTATACTAATTTAGAAATTTATTTTACAACTGTATCTTAAAATTTCAACCAATAGGATCAAGTTTTTAAATTTGTGAAAATTGATGTATCGTTCTTTTTTTGGGAGGGTATTTTTAATTTTATAACCATTGGAGCAATGGATTAGAAACTTTGAATGTATCTTTGTTCTTAACCCATTAAGTCCGAGGATTTTTTGAATTTTTGGTTGTGTTTGAGCTGGGAAATCTTAGGGAAAACTGTGAAAAATGTATACCTGAATACCCTATCCCCCTATTTTCAAGTATGCCCTACACGATGGTATAGTTCAAAAAAGTCAAAAATTCGATTTTCATTTGTTTATAAACAAATTAAAAAAAAAAAACAAGATTTTTTTTGCACTTTTTTTTTTTTAATCGAAAAATTGAGTGGTTAAAAAATTTTTTACACACTTTAGAATATCATCACGGGTGATCACGCATTTCAAAGTTTCCAAATCTTCTTGAAAATTGTAGCTGCGATTTTTGTAAACAAAATGGCGGCCAAAACACTGCGAAGAAAAAATTCGTAAAGCAGCCGAAGGCGGAACCAACATCGAAAAACTTATTTTGCTCAAAAATATTTATTGAAAAAGCATAAAAAGTCTTTGAAATGTTAATTGTTAATATTTTTATCATTTCAATTGCATATATGCGAGTATTGGGCCCAATAGGGAGGGACCCAAAAATAAACATTGAGAAATCGAAAAATAAAAAATACTAACTTATTCTACGTAAAATTATAAGAACAAAATATACTTGGTGTTTTTTTTATTGGGGCCACTATTTTTTCATAAAAATTCGTTGAAGTTGGGACTATCAACCAATTGAGTCCAAGGATTTTTTGAATTTTTGGTTGTGTTTGAGCTGGGAAATCTTGGGGAAATCTTGGGGAAAATGTATACCTGAATACCCTACCCCCCTATTTTCAAGTATGCCCTGCACGATGGTGTAGTTTAAAAAAGTCAAAAATTCGATTTTCATTTGTTTATAAACAAATTAAAAAAAAAAAACAAGATTTTTTTTGCACTTTTTTTTTCTAATCGAAAAATTGAGTGGTTAAAAAATTTTTTACACACTTTAGAATATCATCACGGGTGATCACGCATTTCAAAGTTTCCAAATCTTCTTGAAAATTGTAGCTGCGATTTTTCTAAACAAAGTGGCGGCCAAAAAACTACGACGTAAAAATTCGTAAAGCAGCCGAAGGCGGAACCAACATCGAAAAACTTATTTCGCTCAAAAACGAGGCCTTCAGATGTATTTATTTATTTATTTATTTATTTATTTATTTATGTTATTTATTTATTAGATTACTTGATTTTTCTTTTAAAAAAAAAATAAATAAATAAATAAATACTTGAATTTTTATTTGTTTCCTTTTTTTGTTATGCAGTGTCAAACTGAATACGAAATATATGTTCAATAAAAATAGCCTGCGTATTTTATAATTATTAGAAATACAATTTTGTTATGCAGAAGAAGAGAAAGTAAGAAAGAACAACGGATTCATTGATGCTGTTAAAGCTTTTGCCAGGTGTATACGACTATAGCTGAAAGGCATAGAGTCTGCTTCGTAATCACAAGTCCATGGGTTCATATCCCGCTTAGAGCAAAAAGTATCTCAAATACAGAAAAAAATTGTAAATCCAAAAAAAAAAAAAAATTCGTCTTCCAATGACTTTAAATCTTTTTTTTTTTTCTACTTTCAAATACACCTTTTTGAAAGGATATACTTCACCAAATATTGGTCTGAACTGAATAAAAAACTATAAGAAAAATTAACTTTTAGTAAAAAGCGATCAGACTAAAATTATCATAGATGCAGGCTAGAAAAAATTACAAGAAAATTTTGTTCAATTATATCCATAAATCAAATCTTTTATAAAGAAATATTTCATCAGATATAAAGAAAAATTGGCAGATTGAGAGTTGAAAAAAAAAAAAATTTTTTTATAGCCTAAGGATGAAATTTTTTTTTTCAATCACCACGAAGTCAACGCCTCTGAGAAATTTTTATTACGACTTTTACAGTTTACAACTGTATCTGCGCTTTTTCTGAATACTCGCCGTGAGCGGGATTCGAACAACGATCTAAGCATTGCTAAACTGGCTCTTTGCTGCTTTAGCCAACGGCCGTGTACAGATTTACAGATTTAGACTTCATTTATATGTAAAAATAATAAATTATGAATTTTCTGTAGCAATAATAGTCTTTACCAATCTCTCTCAATCAAAAATTATAAAAATGTATAGAAAATTTTTAAAAAGTAACAATAACTCGTCAAATTGTAAATTTCATCTCTTAGCCGTTACACTTATAAAATACAAAACATAACGTTGCCCAACACCTACCACGCGGAGGTTGATGAAACAAAGTGTCTTTTTTTTTTTTTTTTTTTTTTTTTTTATTACTTTTATACTTTTTTTGTGTTTTTCTATTTTTTTTTTTTTTTTTTTTTTTTTATCAATTTTTTTATAAAAATAATTTTTTAGTTCAACAATGAAACTTTCTTAGAAATTATGAAAACTTTTAGACTACAATAAATTTAATGATTATTTTTAGGAACGCAATTTTGACAAATAGATAAGCTGCACTTTTCACAGTACAAACGTGTCCTAATGGGACAGAAGCAACATTTTCTTAGTTTTTCTTTAGTCAAAATTTGGTGATTGCCTCTAGTAGACTTTTCCTTTGAAAGATAATGCTTGGAAATTGCCATCATAAAGTCAAGCGAACTTGATTTTTTAGTTTCCTTGCCGTGAACATAGTTCGAAAGAACAACTGCATTTGCTATTGACGCTTGAATAAGACGAATAAAAACGATCCACGTCCACTTTTTAGACCTTATGCAAGGCATAGCGTAGTTACAACGTCCATCATGAACGTCAACGCCACCCATATTTTTATTATAAAGTTGGAATGCATTAGGGAAAGCAATTTCTTCTTTTTCTTTTTTTTCTTTGCTCCTCCTTTTCGCTGTGTATGTGGGTGTGACACCAGCAGCAGTAGAAACCATCGACACTGGTTTAGAGTCCTGCAATGTAATGTAATTTATACCACTACTTTTTTCGTATTTCACTGCAACTGTACCTTTCGGTGACTTTTTAGGAATAACATTTTTTTCCTTTACACGATTTTCTCGGATAGTACCAGTCGAACGAACCCCTAAGTTTTTTAAATGTAAAACAAGATCAAAACTAGTAAATAAATTGTCCATGTATAAATGATAAAGAGGCAGTTTCCTAAAAGTTACGTTTGAAAAAAAGTGCTGAAGCAAACTCATAACAACACGAGTACCTAAAGAACATTTTTCAAGTTTATTGTCAGCTATTGCAGAGTTTTTACCACAGTACAAATCAAACTCAAGTAAATAGCCATCAGGAGTGCAAAGACCCCAAAATTTCAAGCCAAATCTAATGGGCTTCCCTTTTATGAATTGTTTCAGAATAGTTCTACCATAAAACTTGGCCATCATCTCGTCAACGGCCATTGCAGCTTGAAAATATCCAAATTGCTGGATGTTTTCCCTGAATAAATCAATAATTGTACGTACACGCCATCCAAAATCATTTTCATTTTCATCTGCAGGTTTAGAATATTTGATGTTTGATTTTATTTGCTGAAATTTATCGCGAGCCATAGCCGCTTTTACTGGCTCAAATGACAAAAAAGGATCATTTGACCAGTAGTGTTTGTAAGATTTTCGCGAATTGTAGGCTGATGCAATTAAAATACCTATAAAAACGTTAAGTTCACCCATCGTTAGTTCATACCCGTTTGCTCGAGTACACATAATTATGTGATTTTTTATACTATCTGAAAAAAAAGTTTCAAATAGTTCAACACAATTCATACTTTTTATTTTTTTTTTGTTAGCATCAGACATTTGGCAACTATTTTCAACGTTTTGTGGATAAATTTGTTCTCCCTCGACCCACTCATAAACGTATTTATCCTCCAAACGACTGTTATTGCTAACATAATTTTTTGATGCTTGAGAATAAGTTTTTTGTGAAGTTTTATCATTTTGAGAATCGTTTGTACAGTCGTCGCTTTCTTCAGCTCCTGAGCCTTCGCTTTCATCTCCAGAATAATTTGGATCAGGTATGCAATATCGTTCGTCATCTTCATCAGAACTGAAATATTCTGATTCAGAATCAGTATCAGGAGGTTTAGCTGGTCTAGGTCGCTTTGGTCGCATATTGAAAAGTTTGAAATTATTCAATCACTAAAAATTGAACAGATTTCAAAATTTTTTCAATTTATTTATTTATTTGTAGTCTGGACTAGCTTGAAATTCGCTAAAATTATCAGCCACAGTCTTTGAGCAGCTCCCCTGGTGGAACTTATCATCTGCCAGGGTAAAAAAATCATCAAACCAACCATTGTTTATATTCTTTTTTCACCTAATTTATTAGTATGTTGTTTAAACGTGACGCCACCTAGCGGACTCTTTTCGTTATGAAGCATGTTTACCCTAGCAGATGATAAGAATTTTCACCATTGTCATTTATAAAAAATGTTTTTTCATTTTTATTTTTTTTTTCGAAATAAATTATTATTTTTTATAAATATATAAATTATTGGAAATATCTGCAAACATTAAAAATATTCTGTTCATTTAGTTTTCTCTTCAATTAGTTTTTGCCCAACTAGAATGACTACATTCAAAATTTTATTAATTTTTACAAAAACATAATGTAATAAAATGTAAAAAAATAAAATATATTGTACGTTACATTTCTTGTATTTTTTTTTTATTTATGGCAATAATTTTGAGTTTTTAATTTTCGTAAGCAAGGTTCGAACCCATGAAGTGGGGATTATGAAGCAGACTCTATGCCTTTCAGCTATACTCGTATACACCTGGCAAAAGCTTTAACAGCATCAATGAATCCGTTGTTCTTTCTTACTTTCTCTTCTTCTGCATAACAAAATTGTATTTCTAATAATTATAAAATACGCAGGCTATTTTTATTGAACATATATTTCGTATTCAGTTTGTCACTGCATAACAAAAAAAGGAAATAAATAAAAATTCAAGTATTTATTTATTAATTTATTTTTTTAACAGAAAAATCAAATAATCTAATAAATAAATAACATAAATAAATAAATAAATAAATAAATACATCTGAAGGCCTCGTTTTTGAGCGAAATAAGTTTTTCGATGTTGGTTCCGCCTTCGGCTGCTTTACGAATTTTTACGTCGTAGTTTTTTGGCCGCCACTTTGTTTAGAAAAATCGCAGCTACAATTTTCAAGAAGATTTGGAAACTTTGAAATGCGTGATCACCCGTGATGATATTCTAAAGTGTGTAAAAAATTTTTTAACCACTCAATTTTTCGATTAGAAAAAAAAAGTGCAAAAAAAATCTTGTTTTTTTTTTTTAATTTGTTTATAAACAAATGAAAATCGAATTTTTGACTTTTTTAAACTACACCATCGTGCAGGGCATACTTGAAAATAGGGGGGTAGGGTATTCAGGTATACATTTTCCCCAAGATTTCCCCAAGATTTCCCAGCTCAAACACAACCAAAAATTCAAAAAATCCTTGGACTCAATTGGTTGATAGTCCCAACTTCAACGAATTTTTATGAAAAAATAGTGGCCCCAATAAAAAAAACACCAAGTATATTTTGTTCTTATAATTTTACGTAGAATAAGTTAGTATTTTTTATTTTTCGATTTCTCAATGTTTATTTTTGGGTCCCTCCCTATTGGGCCCAATACTCGCATATATGCAATTGAAATGATAAAAATATTAACAATTAACATTTCAAAGACTTTTTATGCTTTTTCAATAAATATTTTTGAGCAAAATAAGTTTTTCGATGTTGGTTCCGCCTTCGGCTGCTTTACGAATTTTTTCTTCGCAGTGTTTTGGCCGCCATTTTGTTTACAAAAATCGCAGCTACAATTTTCAAGAAGATTTGGAAACTTTGAAATGCGTGATCACCCGTGATGACATTCTAAAGTGTGTAAAAAATTTTTTAACCACTCAATTTTTCGATTAAAAAAAAAAAGTGCAAAAAAAATCTTGTTTTTTTTTTTAATTTGTTTATAAACAAATGAAAATCGAATTTTTGACTTTTTTGAACTATACCATCGTGTAGGGCATACTTGAAAATAGGGGGATAGGGTATTCAGGTATACATTTTTCACAGTTTTCCCTAAGATTTCCCAGCTCAAACACAACCAAAAATTCAAAAAATCCTCGGACTTAATGGGTTAATTTATACTAATTTAGGAATTTATTTTACAACTGTATCTGAAAATTTCAACCAATAGGATCAAGTTTTTAAGTTTGTAAAAATTGATGTATCATTCTTTTTTTGGGAGGGTATTTTTAATTTTATAACCATTGGAGCAATGGATTAGAAACTTTGACTGTAGCTTTGTTCTTAATTTATACTAATTCAGGAATTTATTTTACAACTGTATCTTAAAATTTCAACCAATAGGATCAAGTTTTTAAATTTGTGAAAATTAATGTATCGTTCTTTTTTTGGGAGAGCATTTTTAATTTTGAAACCATCAGAGCAGTTATTTTTAAACTTTGGCTGTAACTTTGTTCTTATTTTATACTAATTTTGGATTTTTTTTACAACTGTAACTAAAAATTTCAACAAATTGAGTGAGATTATAAAATTTTAAAAATGTATCCTTGTTGTGAGTGGGGATATTCATTTCCTTACCATCGGAGCCATTGATTTGTTAAATTAGCAAGTCTTGTTGGAAGGGCGTGTATATATAGGTATACACGCTGCTTGGGGTTAGTTTATGTTTTCTTTAAATAAATTTATGATCGTTATAATTTTTACAATATTTCAAATTACAACTTGTTCATCAGCAGAAAACACAGTTTTCTTTCAATAAACATCAGAGTATGAAACACAAAATGTTGTAAATTCCTGCATAATAAAATAAACAAATACTAGTATTAACTTTGAAACAATCTCTTTACGCATTACTCTACATCTACATGAATTTGTAATTAATGAATAAAATATTTTCTGATTGCAGAGTCCTCCTAACGAAGCAGTATCATGTGAATCTAATGAAATTAATTTTGACTTACACGACATCGCAGAAGATATTTCAGATAAAAGTTCTACTACAAACTTTAAACCGAAGAATCTATTGGAATTCATAAACAGTGACGGCTTTTTTGATCCTATTAATTTGAACGTCAGTAGATCTAGGGCAGAAGTTTTCTTTATGTTAATAGAATACTGTAAGTACAATAATTTAACAAAAACTGCAACAGCTAATCTATTTAAACTTCTCAACGTTTTGTTTCCCGAAGACATTTTACCTGATACGGAACATATGCTTGATAAAATTTTGAACGGTGATAACAAGTTTGAATTTCATGCGATATGCCACGAATGTACAGCTTATCATGGTCCTTTCGGTCAAATCAGTGAAGAAGTAACCTGCTGTTACAATTGTGACGTGAAATTAGACATTTTTAACCCGTCGAAAAAAAGTTCGTACGTGCTGATAGATCCATCGATCCAAATTTCTGACTTGCTAACAGTGAACAAAAACTACTATGAGTCTATCCTTAAAGATGAACGGGTTGAAGATGGAGTTATCAGAGATGTTTTTGATGGCTTAATGTACAAACAGTTTTTACGATCTTTAACACCCGAACAAAGAAAGCCATATGTTAGTGCTTGTATTAACTCTGACGGCGCAGAGAAGTTTCAAGGACCACATTGTTCAGCTTGGCCCATTTTTGCACAAATTAACGAACTTCCACCACAAGAACGAATTAACAAACTTGTTGTTTGTGGTATTTGGTTCAAAAAAAATAAGCCAAATATGTCAGTATTTTTGGATCCTTTCGTAGATATGATGAACCGAGTACAGGTTAAAATGAAAATGGACAATGAAACTACCCAAATTAAACTTCACGTTTTGAGCTGCTGCGTCGATAGTTCTGCTCGCCCTGGTATGCAAGGGTTAAAGCAGTTCAACGGTAAACAGGGTTGCAACTGGTGCTTACACCCAGGAGAACACTACGCAGGATCGATGAGGTATCCTATTCTTCTTAATGTTCCGGACAGAACTCATGAAGATACCTTAAAAACAATGGTGGAAGATGATCTTAACACTCCTGTCGATGGTATCAAGCAACCTTCCCCTTTCATCAATTTTGAGTACTTCAATCTTGTTAAAGCATTTTTGATAGACTACTTTCATGCCGCATTAGAGGGAGCTGGAGAACAAGTTTATAATTACTTGATTGACATGCTGGATTATTTGAGCATTGAAGAGCTTGACGAGATTGTTAGGAACATATCGTCGCCTAAACAGGTTTCAAAGTTGTCAAAGGAAATTTCAAAAAGAAAAGACTGGTCTGCTCGAGATAAAGAAAACTTTATTCTGTACTACAGCGTACCTTTGTTTGAATTAAAATTAAGTTCAACTTATTGTATATATTGGAAGAAGTTTGTTAATGCTTTGTACATACTATTGAAAGACGAGATAAGACTCGATGAATTAGACGAAGCGGATAAACTACTACACGAGTTTGTAGTTTTGACGCAAACATATTTTGGCTTGCGCTCAATGACATTCAATATTCATCAGATGCTTCACTTGAGTAAAAACGTTTTGAACTGGGGCCCACTGTGGTCTATGTCATGTTTTGGATTTGAGGCAGCAAACAGACAAATTCTCCAGGCTATTAAAAGTGCAAGAGGCGTCCCTTTTCAAATCGTACGTTTTGTAAACATGAATCATGCTGAGTTCGTTCTTAAAGAACATGTTATGAAAAACGTTGCGTCTATTGTTAAGTCGTATTTTGAGAATATTTTACAGGGCAGAATTCGTAATTTTTTTAACATAAATGGTTACATATACTACGGAAAGAAAGAAGCAGTTCCAGAATCTGTCAGAGTCAAGTTTGGTTTATCAAAGGATTCTTATAAATTTAAAAAAGTTATTAAAAAGAACTGTTTGAACGCTCATCTCTCAAAAGACAATCTGAGAACCAACAATTCATTTGCCAGATTAATTGACGATAATTTTATACAAATTAAATACTTTATTGTTAATGTTTTACAAAACATTGAAATAACATGTGGTCATTTTTTAAAAGTAAAAGACTTTTAGAGGATGAGTAAGGACTTCAAAATGGTTAAATCAATTTGTAGTGATCAAGTTTTTATACATACTGCTTCACTGAATAAAGTTTGCGTTATTGTACACGTTGATGAAAAACGAAAATACATAATTCCTGTTCCAAACTTATTGCACTATAATTAAAATAAATGTGTTCAGTGTACGTCTCAAATTGTTGTAAATAAAACCGTTTGATTCTGTAAATAAAATTTTCTACCTTTGATTCAATGTATTTGTTTTGTTTATAGTTTATGAGAATATTATTTTTTTCATGAATTTATTTTTTATTAGTTACTCAACATTGGGCAAAAACCAATTAATTTACATTTTATTACTCAATAAAGTACATATTTATATATTAATAGTCACCTATTTTTTAAAATTCAGCAATAACTCATTTTTACTATAGAAGAACAACTACTTAAACTACTTCATCTATGGCTGTTTCGAATCAACTGCTTTCACCTTCAAAAAATATCCATAACAAATGTTATTAACAAATTTAATAGTAATCAAATGCATTAACAGACGCGTTATAACCTGTTTTCAAAAATTTAGGTATCAGCTGATTAAGCAGCTGCCACAGCAGCTGCCAGAGCAGCTGATTTGACGTTTCAAATCGGCAGCTGCTCGAGCAGCTGCTTCGTTGTACCCGGGTAAAAAGTTCGTACATCTGGTTTTTTTCTTTCTCAGATGTACAGCGGAAAAATAAATTTCCTTTTTTTTTTCTTTCCCATGTACATACAAAAATTTAACGTCCACTAGTAACTTTATCCTTAAGAGGTTCCCAGGCGCGCTTCCAATGAAAAGGGTCGTAAAGTCAAGGTTCAAGTAGAGAATCTTGAATTTACGACTAGGCTTTTTCCGAGCACATGCGTGGGGCAACTTGAGATAAAACACCAGGGCAAGAACAAAAAAAACAACAAGCCTTTTTTTTTTTCTTTCAGAACCCTGGCTTTGAGATAACCTAAATAAATTTATAGTTTAGATAAGATAAACTTATCGTGTGAAAAAAAAATTAATGCAGAATATATATATATATATATATATGTGTGTGTGTGTGTGTGTGTGTAATAATATATAAATAGATAAAATAAAAGAAAAATATTACACTGGGACGACTTCCGGGCGTCACATGTGTCCCTCTTAAGAAGAAAGGTCATAGTATGATGGCCCTTCCTGGAATTCACTAAAACTAGGGTTAACCTATTACATAACTGTATTCTTAACTCTAAACATTATTACGCATATTATAGTCTATCCTAATCGTCGTCCAGGTCGATGATTTCCGGCTCTTCTGCAGTCTCAATCGGCTCCGAATCTCCCAGTTGTCCAGTTTGGCGGAGATATTCCATCACCAGGAGGAGGTTTTCCTTGGTCTTCCTGGTGAATTCCCCAACAGGACCTTCCTTACTTTCGTGGTTTTCCGCGACCCTCAACAGATTCTGAACGTAGTCTTTTTGGTTGTATTTCGACCAATCAAAGAACCCCATGCGATACAGGGGATCGGAGATCTCTCTTGGTTCCACCCTTTCTGGATCTTGGATGGCAGCTTTGAAACTAAATTGTTCTTTGCAGAGGTTGTTGTTCACCTCTGCTTGAATATTCCGGCGCTCGTTTTCATTCCGGCATGATCCAAAAATTCGAACACTCCATCGCAGATTTCGGAAATAATCCCAGGTAGGAATCGTACATTCTCGCATTAGATTGAAAATTGCGCGAGTGTCCCGGTATTCCGAATCCAGGAGGCGACTAAGGGTTTCCCAGAAAGTTGAGTACCTCTTCTCCTTCAGAGACCGAACACAATCCTTGAAGTCCTTCTTGTACTGGGTCTCTGCGCGGGGAAGTTGAATTCGGTTGAGATCTCCGTCTAGGTGGTTTTTTACATAGGTCCAGACTGAGTTTACCACCTTTCCTACCTCTATGGCAAATTCAATCGCCCAGTCCGTTGCGAGGGTTTTCTTTTCCTGATCCTCATGGAATTCAGGTACGATTCTTTTGAATAATTTCAAGGCATCAGTTCTTTTTTCCTCTCGTAGTCCAAAAACATCAATCGGGTCACGCTGTTTCGTGTGGCTATCGGAAACTTCATTTGCCATGAAGGAGTCTAGGCATTTCTTCTCGATCTCCAGATTTAGCAAGGCCTCCTTCAAGTTTCTTGGATATTCAATGATATTTCTGCAGGAGTTAAGACACTTTATTAAATGTCTCTTCTCCTCCACGAAATCGTTACGCAAACGGGCCACCTTGGCGTCCAACTGGGCGAGTCTCCAACTAACTAGGGGTTTAGAATCTCTAAGGGTTTGATAAACCCTATCAAATTCTTCCTGCTGGTTTCCTCAGCACAACTCTGCCAAAAATAGATTTAAATGCCAGAGTAGTGTTGGTCTATCGGAACAGAGATTCACCGCCCCTTTTATAGCCAGTTTCCGTTGGGAAGTCTCTTCCTCCTTGTTGTTAATCACTGAGAAAGCCTCGGCCAGTTGCTCTGCCATGTGCAATTCCTTTTGGAACTCCACGTTGTTAGGCCATGTTTGGGTCAAGTTTTGGAGGAATGGAATGGCGTGGTCGTAGTCCATCTCGTCGATGAGACGTCGGGCTTGAACCAACTTTAGCTTTTGGGTGTCCAAGCTAGCGACTTCTCTTTCCTTCTCAGCCTTGGCCTTCTCAAGTTGTTGTCTGAGGATTTGCAGTTGCTGCTCTTCCTCAGTTTTCTGACTTAAAAGGTCAAGCTTCTCCCGCTCCTATTCTGTGGTAAATTTAGTTTTTTCCTCAGCCAAGGTAGACTGCAGGTAGTCCAATTCCTGACTCTTTCGTTGAAGTTGGATTTTCTTGGTGACAAAAATCTTCTCATTCTCCTCCAATTCTTTCGCTAAAGTTCTCAACTCGACTGACTTCTTCCGGTAGAGAGCTTCACGACTAGAGTTCCCACTCTCTAGGGCTGACAACTCTCTTTGGCGATGTCGTAGTACGGAAATCTTGTTGTTTAGTGAGTCTCTGTCCATCTTTATTTTTTCAAAGTCTGAGGTTGAATGTTTTTGTAACCTTATCGCTTCAGCCTTCCCTTCCCTCAGTCTTTCTAGCTCTTTCTTTCTAAGGTTTTCCTCCAGAACCTCAGCAGCGTATTCTTGATTGAATTTTTCGGTTGCGTCTTTCCAGATTTGATGTCTTGTGCGGAGGTCTTTCTCTTGGCGTTCGCAGTCGATAAGTTCTTGCCGGATCTTCTCTTCTCTGTCGGAGTTCACCCAACAGTGCCCCGGTTTCTTCACCTTCGAGGTGAATTTCGAAATATTCCCTCGTGAATTTTTCGATTTCCTCGGTCTTCTTCCTGGCATTTTCCCGGACAACTGTGGCTTTTTCTTGGGCCTTAAGGGCGCTTTCCTCATCGGATTTGGCCTTAGTCAGGAGGGCTGTGGCTCGTTCTGACAATTGAATGGCTTTGGCCATTTCCAACCTGGCTATTTCAGCTTTCAGAGAGGCTTCCGACGACAATGTCTCACTCAAGACGTTTTGGAGTGAGGCGATGTTTTTTAACGGTGGACGATTTGAAGGAGTACTATCTGGATGAATGGGAGTAGGAACATATTCGGTTGGTTTTGATTCAGGGCATTGATTTTGCAGCATAGCTTGTTTCCGCGCTTTGGACCTCAACGATGCTTCTTAATCCTTCTTGACTTGAGGGTGATGTCTGTCTTTGAAGACTCCCAGGAGTTCGTAAGACACGGGAAGTCCTTCCCATGTCTCCTTTTCGAAGAAGCTCCTCCTGACCTTTTGGAATGCCGACAAGGGTTTTCCGTGGGTGGGAATTCGCCTCAAAAGTCTGGCGTTTCTCTGGGTGTAATTGTGCTGTTTGATTGGACCCATGATGAAAATCCTGTAAAAAAAATATAAAAAAAAAATGACACGAAAAAAGAAAAAATTTATTTGCCTGTCCGTGACGGAATACAATCTAAAGAGGCAAAGATTACAAATAACCAAAATTTCTAATGCCCATCACCTTGTTTTGGTTATATAAATGATTAAAAGAGATTGAGGTACAAAGACTACATTAAGGATTCTACAAGAACAAAACTTGGGTTCGCCCGCTTACAATGCGAAAAGAACAATTGGATTCTGGCAATAAATTGTTTTCCTTCCACACAAGAATCGATCTTTACGCTAAGGAAAACATCAACTAGGATTCATCGTGCTAACCTATATCTTATTATATTTTATTTTATTTTATTTTATTTTATTTCATTTTTTATTTATTCATTTATTTATTTAAGTTTTTTTTATATATTTTTATTTTATTTTATTTTATTTTATTTTATTTATTTATTTATTTATTTATTATTATTATTTTTTTTTATCCGTCCGTGACGATTATAATGCCTTAATGTAAATACACAATAGGTTGCCTGGGGCTCAAAAATAAAGCTCTTGCGTTAAATCATCTGAGATGAACATAAAACTTCGCCTTCCTAGGCACCTAAAGTTTCACACCTTACAAATTTTAAAAATATCTCAGAGAGATAATTTCCGATAAAATAAACGACTAAACCTAGATTATCAATCCTAGATTTTTTCTTCAGGTTAATAATGACAAACAACTGCCGACACAGGTGTTTGACATGCTAAAGGATAAAATGAACGGGGCAATGTGATGTTTGGGAAAATGGACTGTAGGATTAGGTCAAAACTGTGGGAATGAAACTATGTCTTAAGGGTAAAATAAAGGTAATTTTTGGGATTGTTATCTAAGGTATTGTCTCGGACAAGTTTCGGGGTGAAGGAATAGGTTGTTGTTTGTCTTCACGACCGGTGAAGGGTTGATCTCTATCCCTTCCAGCTCAAGTGGTATACATTCAGCTGGTTTGGGTTCGTTGACTTCCTCCTCTTCGAAAGTGTGGACCAGCAGGTAGGTAATTGAGCCAAAAATGGCTCCCAACAGTTTGAAAGACTAACCAAAAGTCTTTTTCAGGAGACAAGCCTGAAGTGCCGTGTCGATGATGAACTTGAGCAGTCTCCAGCAGACGAAAATTCCTAGACATCCAAACAGATTGAACTTGGGCCAGGCTCTGCTCCAGTATGATTCCACCATTCTGTCAATGGTTTCTTCGTCCAACAAATGCCCAACTGAGACCCCTTGAGGTGACACTTTTCGGCCAGTTGCTGTGTGAGCAAGGGTATTTAATACGGCTGGTTGTTCCATTGGGAACAGGATGCGCTCCTCAAGATTCTTGAGTTCTCTCTGTAGATTCCATCTTTAGCCAGGTTTCCGGGGTCTTCGTACTTCCAGGTAAGTTCAGTGCCTGGATTTATAATCTCAGGCGCTTCGATGCGGTGTGCTTTGAGGGTTATTTCGTACCAAGTTTCACCAATTCTGTAAGTAGATGGTATAGCTCCGTCACAGATAAATTCTGTACCTTTCCATATGAGCAAATGGGTCTTTGGTGTTAGAAAAAATGAACTATTTCCCCTCAATACGGGCAGTTCAAGGTAGCAACTTTCTGGGCGGCGTATTGTTACTTGCACAGGAATGCATTTGATGACTCTTGCTATCTCACCTGTTACAACTGCTGTGTAGCCAGGCCCATTCATTAGGTTGTAAGCAAACTCATCGGGTCTGACGAAAGCTAATGATAGTAAATTTTTCAACACTTTACGTTCTAGGACACATTTGTGATACAGGACATCATAATACAAGGTCTGCATTTGACGCTTAAAGAACCGCTCGACATAAACTATCTTGGCATTTACATACTTGAAGAAAGAGATGTTTTCAGACAGAGACACCTTGACCTCGGGGATGGTAAGGTCGTCTTCTCGGATTTCCATTACAAATAGACGATGATGTTCGGTCTTTTGTAGGTTCCTTCCATTTATGTTTGTGTACCCTTCCGTTAATATAGCGAATGAAAGTGATGGACTTTTTACGGTGTACATTGGGTTATTCAATCTCTCTGGGTCAACTACCTTTATGGAATAACCCTTCCAGAGCACGTCGAATTTTTCTAATCTCCATTCGTTTAGTTGCACGTTATCTCAGAACGTGTGACCACCGATGTTGTCGATGCACATTAGTTTACTGAATTTGCATCGAGTTCCGGAGTTCAGAAAGATTAAGTCTTCCTCTCTGTCTGTGCGAGCCTCGTAATCAGTCAAGGTGATCGTGACAGACGCCTGTACCACCACAGAATCATGTGAGATCATGTGGTCATTATAGCTTACTCCCGAACAGGCTCCATCATTGGTTATCTTGCCTGCCAAAGTCACAGCTTTAAAAACCGTCCCGTTTCTCTCTAAACCAACCACAATGGTGTTGTACCTGATTTTGGTGGTTCCAGTCGCATGCATCGAAATGCATTGTTCCCGCGTGACTTCGTCTAAATAGTCCAGTATACCCCCATTAACCGGGGAACTGTAATCAAAGATCTTCCCGCAGCGAGTTATTATACGGTGCATCTCCACCTTACACTGGATTACGTGGACAGACGTATACTTTTTGGTTTGCAACAACGCAATAGATTGCACGCTGCTCTTAACCTTTGGCACGTTCAGATCACATTCCCCAATGTCCATGAGCGATAATCTAGAGATGTTCATTCCCCTTCCACCACAATCATAACCTACAAGGGTTTTTCCAGATGTCAGGTGGGCAATTCCGATGATGGTGAGCAGAACGAGATGCATGGTTGCTCCCAGCCCAACCTGAAAATCGAAATTCATGATTAGACGTGAAACATTTTCAGTTTGTTGGGGTGCTTGATGTAGCGCACACCCAATTCGTCCTTCATTATCACGTCACCCTTTTCAGTCAAATCAAGCACTGTATAAGGTCCTACGTAGTGACTTTCAAACTTATGTCTTTTAGGTTCACGGAGGGCAAGAACTAAAACCCCCGGTTTGAAATTCTCAGGGTGAAGATGGAGGTCATAATAATGTTTCTCTCGGACTTTAGCTTTGTTCAAATTTGTAGCACCTAACTTGCGTATCTCCCTTAATCTACTGATTAAGTCAATTACGTAATCTGAATAAGTGTCAAGAGGGTTGTCATCAGGTAAGGAATTTGGTTACCTTGCAGGTTTCCCAAATACCATCTCATAAGGTGAAAAATTCAGAGCTTCGTGGACCGATGTGTTATATAAGAACATAGCAAAAGGGACCATTGTGTCCCAATCTTCAAACCTGTCAATATTATTTTTAAGATACTCTGTGAGCACTATATGGCTTCGTTCGAGCGAACCATTTGCTTGAGGCATGTAACCGGAAGTGGTTATGTGGTGGATCCTAAAAACTCTAGCTAACTCGCGGAACACTCGATTCAAAAAGCTTGTCCCCTTGTCGGACAAAACAGTCTTAGGCGCTCCGTAGAGTGATATGAAATGGGTGGCAAATGCATGTGCGATTGTCTTTGCCTTGATGTCGGGCACGGGTACCCCTATACAGTACTTGGTAAGTAAGCACTGCATGGTAAGGATGTGTGTGTTGCCATCTGGCGTCAGGGGCAAAGGTCCTACAGTGTCAAGGGCTAGCTTGTCAAAAACTTCCAATGGCGTGTCAGTTATTACCATTGGCATCCGTGTCCTAATTCGGGTTAATTTCTGTGTCTGGCATTCTCGATGATGCTACCGAGGGCTTCCTGGATGATTGTTTGCCTATCGTCCAGATCAGGAACCTTGCTGATTCCATAACAGAGGGTGATCTCTATTCCTGAGTTGGTGAAAATTTCTTTGAGCAGGTTCATCAGGCCGTTCTTTCCTAATGACTCGGTTTCGTCCCCCAAGCGGGAAAGTCTGAACCTGTCCACCCCTTGTTCCTTAAGACTCCTCAGAAGGTTTTGAAAGCTTTTCCGAAGGTCTTCGGGATTTGTTTTCCCAAAATGATAATTCTTAACAAAACATTGGAACAGTTTAAATTCACCTTTCTTAGTGATTATCACTTGACTTATTTCTTGCTTGGCTCTTTTCAACGTTTCTAAACTTATAAGTCGAAGTTCATGTAATAATCTTACAACTGGGTTATTTATTTCACAATCAGTGGATAGGAAACAAACGATGTTTGATTTCCTGAAAGTGAGAGACTCATTTTTCCCTCTTAAAACCATGGCTCCAACAGCACTTAATGGTTTTGTTGACTCGTCACTATCAGCTTCGCTCGAGACTGGGTCAATTTCTGACTCATAGGGTATGATTGATGACCAAGGTATATTAGGGGTGTTTTGCTCACAGCCCTGGGTTGGTTGAGCTTCCAGTAATTCTTCATCACCTGGTGCCTCATCCGGGTTTTCTTCCCGAAAAAGTTCCCTGGGCTGTACTTGGGGGTTATTTTCTGGACTAGCTTTACCAGGTGGCTCCAGGTTCAGAGGGGTTGATTGAAACCGTGGATTTCCGGGATTTACTGAGACTCCATGTTAGATATTCCCTAGGGTATTGAAAACCTCAGCGTTCCGGGATGATGGTCTTGACTCGTTCATCGTTGCGATCGTCTCTTGGAGTCGAGCATCTTCATCCTTCAACCCTTTCATTGCTTCCCTCACTAGAGTCATAGCTGCCTCTAAGTTGTCCAGGTGCTGGTTCATGCTCTCTTGGTCTTGGGGAAGCTCTTCGTCGTCGCTATCGCTCTCACTGCTATCATCCTCCTGTAACAATGCAGAGGTTAGTAAGATTTCCTCCCCACTTGAATCAGGCTCATCGTCCTCCTTGACTGGTGACAAGTATGGGGGACGAGTTAGGGTACTAGGGAGAGAACTTTTCGACCTTGAAGGTAATGGCGGAGCTTCCTTCTCTTCAGTCTCTCCCTCCTCACTTGAGTCTTCCTCATCAGCATCCCCTTCTGTCTCCCTTCTTCCCTTCTCCATAGTCCAGGTTTCTTTATCTAAGGGTGACTTAAGAGTATGCCTGGGGCGTAATCGGCTCAACATAGGTTTGAGGTGCTGGCTCACGCTTTCTCTCTCCCGTTCTTGACCTAGGTTTTTGGGAGGTTCGTCACCTTTCCTAGGTCTTCCGCGCCCTCTTTTCACAACTGGAGCGTTATCTGACTCTTCTGCAGATCCTGGGAAAGCTCTTGCTTCACTCGTTCAGGGATTTCTACTCAGTGCATCAGCATTCAAATTGGTCTTTCCAGTCTTATGAATTACTTGTTACTGGTATTCGGACAATCTGAGTCTCCAGCGGACTAAACAAGAGCTAGGATCCTTCACGGAATGTAGCCACACCAGAAGTCTGTGATCAGTGACCAAAATGAATTCTCTCCCAAATAGATAAGGGCGAAAATGATTTACTGCATAGACCAATGCCAAACATTCTTTCTCAGTAGTGGAGTAATTTCGTTCCGGTTTGCCAAGAACTCTAGATGTGTAGGCTATTGGGAGATCCCTTCCAACGGGACCTTGGCTCAATACTGCTCCTATCCTGATGTTAGAGGCATCGGTTGTTAACACAAAAGGTCTTGTAAAATCGGGGTATTGCAAAATTGGCTCTGCACAAAGAGCATCTCTCAAATCTTCAAAGCTCCTTTGTTGTTCAGAACCACAAACAAATTCGGTATTTTTCTTAAGCAAATCGGACATGGGCTTAGCTCGCTGCGAAAAGTTTGCGAAGATACGTCGGTAGTATCCTGCTAAACCACTGAATTTGCGGATGTTAGTCTGGTTCTTAGGAACCGGGAAGTTTTTCACGTCTTTGATCTTATCTGGGTTTGGCCGTACTCCCTTATCAGAGATAATGTGACCTAAATAACAGACTTTCTTCCTTAAAAATTCACACTTGTCAGGCTGTAAGCGTAAATTTGCTTTCCTGAGCCAGGAGAAGAGTTTTTGTATCTTCACGGTGTGCTCCTGCAGAGAGGATGCGTGCACCACAATGTCATCTATGTAGATAAACAATTCCAAACCATTAAATCCAGACAAAGCAATTTCCATGGCACGCTGGAACGGAGCAGGTGCATTTCGAAGTCCAAATGGCATTCTCAAATATTCCCAGTGTCCTGCAGGAGTGTTTAAAGCTGTCTTCGCGCGATCTTCTTCGTCCATTGGGATTTGATGAAACCCGCTGGCAATATCGGATCGAATACAGAAAAGTATTTTGCACCTCCCAGACAGTCGAGAATTTCCGTAATTTGAGGGAGAGGATAGGCGTCTCCTATTGTTTTCTTGTTGAGCTTTCTGAAGTCTATCACGAGACGCCATCTTTTATTACCTTTCAAGTCATTTTTCTTTGGTACCACCCAAAGAGGTGAACTATAAGGAGAAGAGAAAGGGGTAATGATACCAGCTTCCAACATCTGTTTCACTTGGCGGTCAATTTCCTCTTTGTGTATGGGCGGAAACCGATACTGACGTGTATTGATTGGTTTCATATCGGTCGTGGGTATTTTATGAGTTGTAATGTTCGTTGCTGGCAGTTGTTCATTCGGCAAATGGAAAATATCCGAGAAATCACTGTGACCATAAGGACACTTTCCATCTCTTCCTGCGATAAATGTTCGAGTCTTAAATTTTTCCTCACTTCCTAGAAACGGTCTACTATCTCATTGAAGGGCTCTTCCGGGAACGGATAATCTCTGAAGTCATCGACCTCCTCTTCAGAGAAGGGCTCGAGAGTTTGAGGAGGTATGTAGACTTCTACGTCTTCATCAAGGGTATTGACAACGAATGCGTAAGCCGTTCCGCCATGATTTTGGACAGCGGCATTGCCTAGGTAGACCCCTTCCTTTAGATTTACCTTTTCTAACAAGCCCTCCTCCAAGTCTGTCGGTTCCAAGGGAACTGAGATTCCTTGCCTGGTCCGAGCTTTAACCTATCAACAGGTCGGCTCGAGAGCGTCTTCCTGACTGACCTCGCCAGTGGATGCCATTGCGGTGTCAGGTTCTGGACTTGGTTCTGCATTTGCAGATGGTTGAAAACCTATAGGCTTAATAGGGTCACTAGCAGTCACTATAGTCCGATGGTGAAAAGAAATTTCTGCCTTTTCAGCTGCTAGGTAGTTTAACCCTAGAATTCCGTCACAATCATCGGGGAGGAAACTATCGTTGACATGAAACATTATTTCCTTCCCCTTTATGTGTACATAACACACTCCCAAAGTAGTGACTCGATTCCCGGTAATTCCCAAAAGGTTGATAGTCTGGTGTCCATTAATGGGCACGTAATCTCGCAAGGCTGTCGATTTAATGATATTCACATCGCAGTCAGTATCAATAAGGAAATTACCACAGCCACCCTTTATCTCGGGGATAATAAGCTTTACAATCGGGGTGAACGAGTCAAGTTTCGCGACTCGGATTCTTGAGGTTGTTGTTGGCTTTGAGGTTGTTGGTCGCTGAACCTGATTGTGCGCTCTTTCGTCTGGTCTTGACTCACCTGAGCGCTGGTACGGTGAGTCCCTTGGAAGTTTCCCTGGTTGCGAAAAGGTGAAACTGGACGACAGTCAACTACGTTTGAACCATTACTGCCTAAAGCATTTTTTCGATTTGGTTGATAACCTTGCCTCTCACGACTGGGTGACATGCTTGGGCGGTCGTAATATGTTCGAACCGGTGGTGGAGTCATGTCCCTATTTGAAGCATTTTCCCAGTGACCTGGGCTATAGTCCCCCCTATGCTGTGGGCGCTCGGGACTGTAACCTCTTCTATAATCTCTGTCATAGCCATACTGAGGAGGGCGTTCGGTGGGTCTAGAACGGTCATCTCTCCTAAGGATACTTCTCGGTGCTTGATCCGCCTCTATTCTTCCATCATATCCACGAAAAGGTGATCGAGGGCGTTCTGCCGAGGCTGGGTATGGGGGTGGTGTTATGGGTCTATCGTACCTGGGGTGATCGCGACGATAAGGGACTGGTGACAAAGGTCTCTCCACATATGTCGACTCGTTGCGTTGAGTCATGGATCTCGGGGAAATATCTCAATAATAACGAGCATTATAATCCCTCGATGGTTGTAACGGAGTAGTACCCATTTGTCACTCGATTCGAATTGCCAACTCATAAGCATTGTCCAGCGTTTGTGGATTATTAAGGGTGACTCCATATCTCAAGTCATCCCTTCGTCCTCTGGTGAAAGCTGCAATGGCCAGGTCTCTAACTACGGCTGAATTTTCATTGTGTTCCCTCCCGTATTCACTTATCAATGCAGCCTGAGCAGAACCCTGCAAGCGCTTTACTCTGAGGTAATACTCAGTGACATCCTCTTCCCTGCGCATTCTTACGTTTTGTAAGTCCGTGCAATAATCGGAGTACTTCCTTCCAGGGGCAAAGTACCTTTTCAGTTGTCTAATTAAGGCCTCAACAGTATTTATGTCCGGCACTCCATCCAAGCTTTCGTGAGCTAGACCTCTGAGTCTGGATTTTACCGCAGATACATAAAGGTTTTCCTGGGCAGGAGCTATCAACGTCCTACCGTTTTCTACATCTTGGGTAAACTGTTTCAGCAGGATATTCTTACCGTCAAAGAATGGTATATGAACGGTCGCATTTTGAATAGCAAAATGTTGAGTCATATTTGCCATAGTATCTACGAACTGCATGGTCCGGTCAGCGTCCATTTCGAAGTATCGATGGCGTTCCACTAGCCAGCGTAGATAAGGGCCCAGCCTTTCCTCACAGGCTTCCACGACTGGACAAGCGACGACTATCAATCAACGATTGCAAACGAAATCCTACGATAAAACAAAATTTCAATCAAGCGGACTCAAATACCGAAGTCAAAATCTCCAGGAATACGGTAATTCTGGGCAATGTACAAATAGAGTTTCAATGATTTCCCGGGGTTCACCAACTTCCGAGAAGTGGTCTGATCGACTGCAATTCCTTCTCTAAATCTGTGCAACTCGATGTTAATTCCATCAACTGAGGGCAATCTCACCTTCCTCCCGAAAGTTAACTTCCCAAGACTCACTGGGAGTTTTGCGAAAGTAGGTGCGGTTATCTTCCCTCTGCCGAGGTCAAGATAAGAGATTTCGGTCCCGCAATCCAAGGTAAGGGTGCGTATATACCCTTTGAAACCTGACCTACTAGTAAAAACAATTGACTTGGGGAAGTGTCGGGTGTGTGCCAATTTTTAGCACAAAACTATGCACCCTTTTATGTGCTCGTTAAAAACGGTCTCAAACGCTATTTTCTTGAGCGATGACCAAACAGTCTCCAAGCTCTGGGTCACCCTCTCTGACACGTGGTGAACAATCAAATCGTCCTGGATATAGGGGAACCCTATGTCCATTGACGAGGAACAAGACCGGGGAAAGAGATTAGGTGTAGAGCGTGGGTGTAGTTTCACGGTTTAAGCCGAGGTAATCCACAATCAAACTTTCTCTCGGACTTCTATCCTCGTCCATAAACTCGCACTGATCTATGAAGGCTCAGCGCAAGGTCAATTTCTCAAAAAGAGTATTTAAGCCCTCAATTTGTTCGTCCAAAACTCCGTTCGAAGTGTCAATTACTCCGTTCCATTCAGAGTATTTGTTCAACTTACCGAACCCCTTGAGAGTATGATGAATAGTGGCGCTAAGCTTTCTTTCCAAACTGGCAATTCGACGTAAATATTTTGCTTACCTAGCTTCCGACTTTTCTAGCTCGAAATATAGTCGATTTACCCAGTCGATGCAGATATTCAATAAGATTTGCTGATTGTCTACCAGGTCCTCGCACAAATCTATCTTAATTAGAACTGGCTCGATCTTCTCGTCTAGCTTTTGCAATTCGGAATATATGGCGTTCCTGTCCTGCAAATCTTGCATGATCGAAATTAATCCTTCATGATCCCAAGCGGACTATGAGGGTTAAGAGAAAGAATCTCGATTCTTCAAGCAATCACTTCAAAATTCTCGAGCAAAAATTACACACTGTGCTAGGTGTTATTAAAAAGTTTCGTTGAAGCTCTCGCCAATCAAAAACGACGGAAAAGTGAACATGAGGGCAACACAATCTCTGAAAACGTGTGTAGGGGTGTATTAAGCGAAAATATTACCGTTTTTGTGATCAAAAGCGTAACTCGTGAATTCTCTAAATGAGTTATAACACTAAGCTATTCCATCTCCCATCGGAATTCTCACTTCCTCATAAGCTACCTTTTTGGTGAGCAGGTTCGGAAAACCCCAATAGGTTGGAGCAGTAATATTCCCGTCTTTTAACCTTAAAACAGTTATCTGCCTGCCCCCAGGCAAGGTGATCAATTTCAAGGTTCCCTCGCTCAATCCCTCTTTATGGGTGAAATAAAATAGATCAGGAAAATAGGACGTATGGTATAAATCCTTACACAGCCTTACGCAATTTTCCTGATGTCTGTGAAAAAAGGACTCATACGCTAAGTTCTTCAGCAAGCTGGGGCTCTTAGCCATACAAGGGCATTAATAGTCCCGAGTGTTGCGTTCTCACAAAACCACTTAGTCAAAAGTGAAGGGTGTATTTTAAAGTAGGTTTTTCTTGGTCCCACTCTTCCAGGAATACTTCAGAATTTCTCTGCTCGGATAAGTGCTTAACTAAAGCTTCAATATCCTTTATGAGAAAAATCCGGCGCCACTTCTCGCAGCAACAATTTCGGTAGTCAAATATACTCCAGATGTCGTGCAGCAGCTGCGCTGTCTCTCTGCTGAGATAAATTCCTTTGAAGTCCCTGGGAAGTACGATACTCACTCTCTTAGTCCCGTCTAACTTAAGATACAATCTCTTGACGAAATCCAAGCAGTATCTGTAGTCACCAAGTGGAACCCAATGAAAAACAGGGGCGGTGAAATCTGTCGAAGAAAGTTACAGATACACCGATTCTTCCTGTCCCTCAGGGTCGACAATTTTAACTGAACCGTGTGATAATCCCGTTCGGCGGAAAAAGTACAATTTCCCTGGGAAAAGCTGAGAATAAGCTAGGGCTTATGCCAACTGTTTACAATCAATGAAATGCTTCCTCCGAAGCATGTTCAATTCGTCGTAGCTTATTCTTTCTACGGCTTGCATCAATCGAACTATGATTTTTAAAACAAAAGATTAAGTTTAGAAAATTGTCACTACCAAAAATAAGCACCTTTCCTAAACAAAACGAAAATAAAAAAAGAGGAAATTATTTTAACCAAAATCAAGCCTGATATCAAACCAGTAAGAAGAAAAATTTATTTTCCCAAATACCGATCGTGCAGGGTATAAATATTCCGAATTCAAGATAAATTAAATTATGATTTCATAAAAAAAATCAGTTACAAAAGGAAAAATAGTATAATTTATTTCCTTTATTCATTTACAAAAATTATGAATAAATATTGTAAAACAAAGATTCTACTTAGTAAGAGAAATTTTCTTAGCTATAAAATTTTCCACTCCGGGTGTCAATGTGGAGAGTTATCTATAAAGTTTAAATGTTAAATAATTTTCCTAAATCCTAAAAACCTTTATATTTTATTTTATTTTATAAAATTTATCTTTCGATTCCCTAAAATATCAAATTTCTGATAAAAATCTTGAATTTATTTATTTATAATAATAATTTATTGTAAGGTAATTTTATTTTCCTTAAACATTCATTTAATAATAAAATAAAATTAAACTTGTATTTATAATAATAAAAATAAAAAAATAAAAAACAAAGTAATCTGTTATGACTAAGTTATTTATTTCAATTTAATTAGAGTAAATAAATAAATTTAATTTGAATTCGAAATGTTATTATTCACAAGCTTACTTATCCAACTTACAACAACCAAATATTTGCGAAAATAGTGAAACAAATAAACAAAGAATCATCTATATGCGATCCATGCTAGCTGTGCTGAGCTGTACTGCGAGCGGGCAACTTCACTATGCACGGCGTAAGATACTCCCTGCTGACGCCGGAGTATATTACGTCTCGAGTGGTCGATCAATAGCAATCGATGTGACGAAACCTTTATCTTCAAAATGGCGTAGCCGTTGTGAGAAAAAGGGGCAAACAACTATTGCCACATTTATATTCAAAATTATATAATAATCTTGATTATTAGGATAGGAATTTGACAACAACATAAACTGTTTGGTTGCTCTGTAAACAAAGATTTTAAGATTTATTATTTACACTATTTACAATTTTTACAATATCACCCTACCTGTAAACAAAGAAACGACAATTAAAGTTTATTATTCACTATTGTCAATTCCTAATTTACACTAATACTATTTCTTTCAATAATTAGTGATAGCACATGTTTTTATAATTTTTACTATTCTGCTGTCTCTCTCTCTCTCTCTCTTATGATAAAGCTCTCTCTATCGGTCCAGACGGGATCTACCTTAGCCACGGTCGTAAGAGCGTGGGAAATTTGAATTAGGGAATATATTACCCTTACAATTATATTGACAAATAAATAAATAAATCAAGTGATCAATCTATCCTAAAGGTGTTTTTGGTATTCAGACATTGTCATCAAGTTATCCTGTTGGTGCTGAGATGAAAAATCAAAACCAAAAAAAAAAAATTATCAGATAAGTGTGCACAAAAATTTCTAAATTCTAAACAATTTCCTTTCAAACTCAAAGAATGTAAAACTTTGTGTATTTTCTTTTCCTATTTTACTGGCTGGGTTCAATCAAGTGGAGAAGAGTATGGGTCAAAAGCGACAAAACCAACTCAAACTTTCTAACCTTGAATCAATTTGAGGCAAAAATGAAAAGAAAACAACTGGTCAAAATGACTGGAGTTGGAACCAAAACAAGATTTCAAGATAAAGATAGCACTCAAAGGTAAGTCGCAATTACTGTAATAAGTCTAAAATATAAAATCTTAACACTAAATGCTATCTTACTTCACAGGAACTTAAGTTAAACTTCAGCGAGCCTTCAGCTTCTGACTGTCAAAAGGGGTCATAACCAAAAAGGAATGATTTAAAATTCCTTCCTGCAACTTCAACAGTCAGCTGACAGGATTTTGATTCAGAAACTGGCTTTCTTGAAGAGGATCTCAACTAAAACACGCTTGCTGCTGACACAAGAGGATGTAAGCAAAGGTGGGGTGAAAAGTTTTGTTCAACCAAAAATCTACCAGAAGCTACAAGAACCTCCACCAAGAAAAACAGAAAAGAAAAGTGCTTGAAATGTGTATGTTGTGTAAGTAAAAATTTCCTAAAAGTGTCAACAAAATCCGTCTCAAGTTTAAAAGTTTAATTTGGGTGAGCAAAAGTGTAAACTAAGAAGTAATTGCTGTCTGTGCACCCCATAAATCTTACCCAGTTTATGGTTATCGCAAAATTTATTCTGGCTGAGGAACAATAAACGAGTACATAACCTCTAAAGTTATTTTAGAGTGTTTATAGTAAATAAATCTGAATTTTTCTCAGTAACTTGCGTTAGTTTTACAGTAAAGCTTATTGACAAAACAATTTTACAGTTTATTGAATAAAAGAAAAACTTTTACTTCCTTTTTTTTTATATTTATATCTTTCTTGCTTAGCACAATAACTAATTTTAGTACATCTAAACTTAAATTAGATTGACAAATTAAATATGTTGCCTTTTGAATTTATAAGTTTCCGGTAATGATTTCAAACTCACAATTTATCATTGAATTTGAGTTTATACAAAATTCATATATATATTTTTTTCTTTGCTCCAATAAGATTTATTATGAATATTTTTAACATTCAAAAATAAAAAGTAAATGTTTTGAAATAAAGTCAACCTATTGGGAGGAAAAGTGCAGTCACAGAGAAGGAAGCAATATGGCTGCCCATAACTATTTTCAATGCGATCAGCGCGCATGACGACGTAACCTTAAATTCAACATGGCTGCCCATAACTATTTAAATCCACTAGAACAGCGCGTGAACCACGTGACCTCATCCCCACCACGACTGCACTTTTCTTCCCAATGGCGCTTAAAAGAATGACTGTTTGAAATTTTGTACAAATTAAACAGAATTTTATCTTACTTTGAAAATAAAGAATTTGTATAATAAACCAAATATTAGGAATTTACAACCTGGGTAAAAATAATGTGCACAACATCAACTATTTACTCGGTTCTTGAATTGAAACTTTTTATCCTAACTGTCTGAAAGTTGTTTTTACTATGTATAATATATATGGGTCAAAATAATACTTTTTTTAAAAACCGTCTGCACGAGGTTCACCGATTTTATTGCAATTTTTTTTGGCAAAAGTACTATTTAATAGAAGACTTTTGCCACAAACTAGAGGTCTCTATCTTATTTCTGCTTGGTGCTAGATTTTTTCAAAGATTGAAAAATGGCCTATTTTTAAGCTGTTTTAAGCAATTTTAAGGTATTTTTCGAAAAATTCTAACTTTTGATCAAAATGAGATAGAAACCTCTAGTTTGCGGCAAAATTTTGTTTAAAATAAGTTTTTTTTTGTAAAAATATTTTGACAACATAGTTTGGTGATTTTTATAATAATACAGTCCTTCACAGATATTGCTATTTTTGCTCATTTGCAGGTATCTTCAAACGACCGTAGCTTTCTCTAGGCTAAATTTTTGTGCATATTAAAAAATTGTTAAATATTTTTTATGAAAAAACAATAATTTTGCGACCAACCGGAACCCTGTACGATCTTCCACTTCCAAGATACAGCTGTTTAAAGTTGTCAAAAAACACAAAAAACGCGTTTTTTACGATTTTCACACGCATTTTTGAACGGTTTCGACCTTTTTTTTTCTCTCAAAAATATGTGGAATCTTCTCTTCATATGTTTCCAAACAAGCTCCCACAGTAATTGTAGTGCGGATTTGGGGTTTTAGTTGACTCCAAAGCATACACTTTTGACACATTTTATGTGCTAAACTAGTGTTTTTTTAACAATATACACGCTACATTTAACTTTTTCGTTCATTATAGATGTTTTGAAATTATTTTTTGACTAAAAACTATTCAAATTCCAGCCAAAATTAGGTCACCTGCTTTCAAAAAATTGATACTCAACGAAATATTGATCTCAATATCAAAATGATATACTAGTTTTATTCATTTTTTTAGTTTTTTGATTCGTTAAAAATCTATGTTCAAATATTGTAAATAATATACCACTTGTTTATTTATTTTTTTCTATTTTTAAAATGACGAATAATTGATCATAGTTTATCAATTATTCTGATAAAACAATCATGGATTACTATTGCTTACTCTGAAAAAAATGAGTCCAAATTAAAAATGTTATTTTTTGAATTCTATGAAGCATGCAACAATCTACCAATCTACATTCTACTTATAATTATGTCCACTTATGAAAAAGAGAATGAGAGATTCGATTAGAAAGTTGAGTCGATATATCGAATCGAAACTTGATCTTTGATTCTTGGAGCAAGAGCGCCGCCTTAAAGGCCTCTTGAAAGTGTGAACCAGCTGGACGCGCCAAATTGGAAAACTTCAGGCATGCCTGATTTGATTTTTTTTTTTTTTTTTTTTTTTAAATTAATAAAGTGAGTAACGAAATTTAAATCTTTAATAGACAAATAAGCGGACAAGCTTACAACCCCATAACCCTAGTCGTAGTGAATAACAAATAATTAACTTTAGTAAAAATAATTAATTTTTTTTAATAAACAAATAAGCCAATAAGCTACAACCCCATAATTTTGGGCATGGCTGAAAAAATGTTAATATTTTTAATAAACCAATAAGGCGACAAGCTACAACCCCATAACTTTGGGCATGGCTAAAAAAAATGTTAATATTTTTAATAAACCAATAAGGTGACAAGCTACAACCCCATAACTTTGGGCATGGCTAAAAAAAATGTTAATATTTTTAATAAACAAATAAGGCGATGAGCTACAACCTCATAACCTTGGGCATGGCTAAAAAAAATGTTAATATTTTTAATAAACAAGTAAGGCGATGAGCTACAATCCCATAACACTGGGCAGAGTGAATGAAAAATAATTAAATTTTTTAATAAACAAATAAGCCGATGAGCTACAACCCCATAACCTTGGGCATGGCTGAAAAAATGTTAATATTTTTAATAAACCAACAAGGCGATAAGCTACAACCCCATGACGGTTGGCGTAGCGAATGAAAAATAATTAATTTTTTTAATAAACAAATAAGCCGATGAGCCACAACCCCATAACATTGGGCGTAGTGAATGAAAAATAATTAATTTTTTTAATAAACTAATGAGCCGATGAGCTACAACCCCATAACATTGGGCGCAGCGAATATAAAATATGTGAATATTTAAATAAACACCTAAGCAAACAAGTTTACCACCCCATAACCTTGGACATGGATAAAAAAAAATTTTGAGCCATGACCAATGTTATGGGGTTGCAGCTAATCGGCTTATTTGTTTATTAAAAAATTTAATTATTTCTCATTCACTCCGCCTAGTGTTATGGGGTTGTAGCTCATCGCCTTATTTGTTTATTAAAAACATTAACAATTTTTTTAGCCATGCTCAAGGTTATGAGGTTGTAGCTCATCGCGTTATTTGTTTATTAAAAATATTAACATTTTTTTTAGACATGCCCAAGGCTATGAGGTTGTAACTTATCACCTTATTTGTTTATTAAAAATATTAACATTTTTTTAGCCATGCCCAAAGTTATGGGGTTGTAGCTTGTCACCTTATTGGTTTATTAAAAAAAATTAATTATTTTTACTAAGTACGCCCAGTGTTTTGGAGTTGTAGCCTATCGGCTTATTTGCTTATTACAAAAATTAATTATTTGTTATTCACTACGCCTAGGGTTATGGGGTTGTAAGCTTGTCCGCTTATTTGTCTATTAAAGATTTAAATTTCGTTACTCACTTTATTAATTTAAAAAAAAAAAAAAAAAAAAAAAATCAAATCAGGCATGCCTGAAGTTTTCCAATTTGGCGCGTCCAGCTGGTTCACACTTTCAAGAGGCCTTTAAGGCGGCGCTCTTGCTCCAAGAATCAAAGATCAAGTTTCGATTCGATATATCGACTCAACTTTCTAATCGAATCTCTCATTCTCTTTTTCATAAGTGGACATAATTATAAGTAGAATGTAGATTGGTAGATTGTTGCATGCTTCATAGAATTCAAAAAATAACATTTTTAATTTGGACTCATTTTTTTCAGAGTAAGCAATAGTAATCCATGATTGTTTTATCAGAATAATTGATAAACTATGATCAATTATTCGTCATTTTAAAAATAGAAAAAAATAAATAAACAAGTGGTATATTATTTACAATATTTGAACATAGATTTTTAACGAATCAAAAAACTAAAAAAATGAATAAAACTAGTATATCATTTTGATATTGAGATCAATATTTCGTTGAGTATCAATTTTTTGAAAGCAGGTGACCTAATTTTGGCTGGAATTTGAATAGTTTTTAGTCAAAAAATAATTTTAAAACATCTATAATGAACGAAAAAGTTAAATGTAGCGTGTATATTGTTAAAAAAACACTAGTTTAGCACATAAAATGTGTCAAAAGTGTATGCTTTGGAGTCAACTAAAACCCCAAATCCGCACTACAATTACTGTGGGAGCTTGTTTGGAAACATATGAAGAGAAGATTCCACATATTTTTGAGAGAAAAAAAAGGTCGAAACCGTTCAAAAATGCGTGTGAAAATCGTAAAAAACGCGTTTTTTGTGTTTTTTGACAACTTTAAACAGCTGTATCTTGGAAGTGGAAGATCGTACAGGGTTCCGGTTGGTCGCAAAATTATTGTTTTTTCATAAAAAATATTTAACAATTTTTTAATATGCACAAAAATTTAGCCTAGAGAAAGCTACGGTCGTTTGAAGATACCTGCAAATGAGCAAAAATAGCAATATCTGTGTAGGACTGTATTATTATAAAAATAGCCAAACTATGTTGTCAAAATTTTTTTACAAAAAAAAACTTATTTTTAACAAAATTTTGCCGCAAACTAGAGGTTTCTATCTCATTTTGATCAAAAGTTAGAATTTTTCGAAAAATACCTTAAAATTGCTTAAAACAGCTTAAAAATAGGCCATTTTTCAATCTTTGAAAAAATCTAGCACCAAGCAGAAATAAGATAGACCTCTAGTTTGTGGCAAAAGTCTTCTATTAAATAGTACTCTTGCCAAAAAAAATTGCAATAAAATCGGTGAACCTCGTGCGGACGGTTTTTTAAAAAAGTATTATTTTGACCCATATATATGTATGTGAGTGAGTAGAGCAAAGTTATAAACTTGTAACCCTCCTGCCTCAAAACTGATTATATATAAAAATACAAAGTGCATTAAGGTTATCTGTGTGTCAGTATTTGGTCAGAATAGAATAAGAAATGCAAGTTTTATTTTTTTATAATTAGACATGCGATAATTGTGTTAGTTAGTAAAGTATTAGAAGACAAGAAAATCCAAGCACTTCTAGTGGTTGGCTGATATCCCTCACCGCTGCCACCAATGTAATATTTTTCACAGTGAAACTGTGAAATTTGTTCAAATAAAATTTTACCTGAATCAACGCTGTGTTTGATTCAGGCCCTGACCCTGGTAGCTAGAGTCAGGTTAGGTGAGATGGATCCTTGCCTGTTCTAACTGCTGAAGCAGACCTAGAATGGCTTGGGTTTACTTGTCTTAATTTTATTTACTTAATTTTTTTTTTATAATGTATGTAAATTGATGTTTTATTTATCCACAGGGTGGATTTGATGTTAAATAATCCACAGGGTGGATTATTATGTTAAAATAATCCACAGGGTAGATTATATGTTAAAATATTCCACAGGGTGGATTATGAAATTTATTTATATTTATCCATAGGGTGGATTTGATGTTAAAATAATCCACAGGGTAGATTATGAAATTTATTTATATCAATCCACAGATAAACTTACCGTGTGAAAAAAAAATTAATGCAGTATATATATATATATATATGTGTGTGTGTGTGTGTGCGTGCGTGTGTGCGTGTGTGTGTGTGTGCGTGCGTGCGTGCGTGCGCGCGCGTGTGTGTGTGTGTGTGTGTGTGTAATTATATATAAATAGATAAAATTAAAGAAAAATATTACTCTGGGACGACGTCCGCGCGTCACATTACATATAAAATTGATTTCCCTAGGACTTTTATAGGTTCTGGTTTATGTCGTGGTTTTACATCAGAACAATTGAATATATCTTAGTTATTGTTAAATTATTTAGAATTTGTTAAGCTCGTGAAATAATTTATTAAGGCATATTTCAACAATATTAATGATTTATTTATGGAGTTTGGTTTTTTGAACTTGTAAACAAAAAGTAAATACATTTAAATATTTACCGAATTTACGCAATAAAATCTTTAAAAAATACTTTAAAAAAAATAATATTTACGGCGATTGGTTTTTTAAAAAGGAATCTAAATAAAATATTATACGCTAAGTATGATTTTAAAAAAATACTTTTAAAAAAGTAATATTTACGGCGATTGGTTTTTTTAAAAGGAGTCTAAATAAAAAGTTATACGCTAAATATAATAATCTTTTTTTGAAAATGAATTAATGAAAGAAGTGAAATCAAAAAATTTATTACGGACGACTTGAGGCCGAATTACTTATTATTTAAAAATAATTTCTCTTCTAAAAGATGATCATATTATGTTGAATCACCTTCAATATACGTAAAGTTAACAATTTTTCAATTATAGCACATACATGGGAAAACACATGCAAATTGCACACAATTCAAACACTTTTAGAAATTAAAATATGTTGTATTTAAGTTAGAAATCAATTAAATCACAATGTATGGCTATACTTGACCTGTAAAAATTTAATATTCTTTGAACTAAATTATCTCGAAAAAAATCATTGATACCTGTATTTTTTAAATTATATTTTGAATGCTCAGTGTGTTTCTTAACTATATATTTTAATTTTTAATTTTAAAAAGTGTTTGAGTTGTGTGCAATTTGCATGTGTTTTTCCATGTATGTGCTATAATTGAAAAATTGTTAACTTTACGTATATTGAAGGTGATTCAACATAATATGATCATCTTTTAGAAGAGAAATTATTTTTAAATAATAAGTAATTCGGCCTCAAGTCGTCCGTAATAAATTTTTTGATTTCACTTCTTTCATTAATTTATTTTCAAAAAAAGATTATTATATTTTGTCACAGGGCTCGAATTAAGGAATTTAATTCCTCGGAGGATCGTGATTGAACACGAGAACCCGCGGCGATCGTCGTCCGCACTCCTCCGGCCTGATGACAAAATGCACTTTCTGTGCACACGACAATCCGTCGATTTTTCTTCAATACCTGAAAAGAGGGGGGAAGACGCGTACGCGAACTAATGTTTTTATTACGCGGCGCGGCTGCTCTCCTTCGTCGGTAGTGGCGTGAGTTTACGTGGACCGATCGCAGGAACACGGGTTAATTAAATTAATGATAAAATGTAAATTTTAATAATTTTAATTAACAATAAAAACAAATGAATCAAAAATTTACATAATATTCCAAATTAATTCTATCTGATTGTTTACAAACAATCCAACCCGAATGACTCGAAATCTTAAGTCAACGAAAATTGATTCTACAAAAATAAAGTTCGTCGTCTGTGTTGTGGTCGCTATCAACACACCGACACACACACACTCACTCGCGCTCGTCTGCTTGCTGCAGTGCGCCAAAAGAACAAAGGCTTGGACTAACTCCGATACAAAAATCTAAGTACTTCCTGTACTTCACACACACTCAGACTCTAACTATCACACGAACAAATACTCAAAGATTAACCGCTACGCGGACTTACTTTTCTAGCAGGTGCACCTTCGCTTGATTAAACAATAATAATAATTACTATTAGCCCGAATGGCTTCATACAAGACGACAATGCCTTCCAAGGCCGCACGCTGACTTCCCGTGAGAGGTTTGCCTTCCCCGCTCCGATCCAATGGCAACTGGATCACAGGAAAATCTATACAACTTCTCACTGATAACTTTATCTAACACAACCTCAATAAAGTTATCTAACAACACAAAAAAGTAAATAAGTACATTCGCTCTCTGACACACGTGTGATCGCGCCAAGCGCCGAGATTAGAGTAATGCTGATCGGTAGATCTCGTCATCACCTGACTTACCGATCCGCATCTGCGTTCCATAACAGTTAGCGCCGAATTCGAATTTAATCGACGCGGTAGCTGTTACAATTTAGTGTATAACTTTTTATTTAGACTCCTTTTAAAAAAACCAATCGCCGTAAATATTACTTTTTTAAAAGTATTTTTTAAAGATCATACTTAGCGCATAATTTTTTATTTAGATTCCTTTTTAAAAAACCAATCGCCTCAATTTCTATATACCAAGAGGAGGTGAACTCTGCATCTCACCTGTACAGTAGTCTATTAAAAATAGAAATACATGATTACACAAATAATGATTGCAGGTATTATAAACATTTTTTAAAGTTTTTACTTACTAATTTATAAAAGTAATAATAAAAATTAACAACAATTATTCAACGTTATTAATAAATATAACTGTGAGCTCTCAAGTTCCCACAGAGCGTTTTTTCAACCTTTTATTATCAGAAATCAAAAAAACAACTAATAATTGTAACAAACTACTAATTGTAACTTATTTTGTTATAAATTATTCTAGGTTATATATACAATTTACGCTAAAAAACAGAATTTTTTATTTGTTCTATTTTTTATATTTTATCAGTTTTAAAATTGGTTAGAAAAAAAAAAAAATTACAATAGTTTTGAGCTAGCTCACGTTAACCATAAATTAATGATAATTTATTTTATTAAAAGAAAAAAAATTAATCATTTCAACACTATTATTAGCCATTGTTAGTAAGTAAAATATTTTAAATATGTTGAAAGTTATTTTCATCATTTTTTGTACTTTAATCTAATAGATTACTGACGCAGTGAAGGCGTATGGTCACAGGCTGTACCAGGTCAATTCGTCGCCTTGGAATAAAAAGGTACTATCTCAGAAATTTTTATAGAAAGATACTATCTTTCTATAAAATTGATACGAGATAGTATCTTTCTATAAAAATTTCTGAGATAGTACCTTTCTATTCCAAAGCGACGAATTGGTGTCTTACGAAACACTTTACTTAAGGAAAAGTCTTAACAAGTAAATACTCAAATATATGTATTACGTTTGTAATTGTTTTTAACGCTGTGGTAACCATTAGCACTATTAAAAAAAATTGCTTTAATGTAAAATTTTTAGAAGTTGATTATAAAAGAAAATTAAGGAAAAGCGTTCGGAATTCCACTTTAGTTCAAAAGGAGCAGTTTGAATTAAATCTTGATACAACTTTCACTCTTAGACTTAAAATATTTTTGTACGTCTGTCGTGTATCAACCTTTAACATAAATAATAATACTAATAATAATCATAACCAATACCCATCACCCTCCTAAGTTGCGCTAACGACTTTTCGAATATTCTTAATTACTCCCGCCGAAAGAGTGAGGAAGGGGGCCCGTCGCGAGCCGAGCTAAAAGCTCGAGCTAATTGGATGCAGCTCCGATCCTTAAGTCCTAGGTGGGGATAATCGGCGACCTCCCGGCTCGCGCGAACCTCAAACGCTCTCTCCCGTTCCCGACACCAAGCGATCCGGAGGCTACGCGCAAGCTGAAAGTCGTAGAGGCACACCTGGACGAAAGGAGCCGGAGTTCCACGGGCTCCGATAGGCCACTGTGCTCGACAGCCCTGACACGTGGGTCAACCTTAGGGATCACCAGCCTAGAAACCCGGACCCCTCTCCGTTTAGCCTAGGTTCACACCTAGTAACAAGTAAGACCTTTATTGATAATTTATAATTTCGTCGAAGGACGATAAACTTAATTCGTATAAATTTCTTTTAATAATTATTAACAATAAAATTATCATTAACTTCAAAAATTACTTTTATTTTACCTCAAATTAATAAATCCTACCAAAGACAAGCAAAAAGGGTGATGAGCAGATTACTGCGTGATCTGCTCATAGCGGGTAAGTTCCCACTTAACTTAAATTAAATTTAAATTAAATTAAATAATTATTGTCACGTTCGCACGCGACACGTCATCGCAATGAAAAAAAAAATTTTAACTTATGCACCATAGCAATAGGATTCCATTTTTCTTGCCGAAATTTAGTCTTAGATATACTAAATTCAATACCTTAAAGTTTTCAAATTAATATAATAAATTCAACCTTTTTTTTAAAAGTACAGTATTTTTCAAAATCTACAGGAACAAAAAAAAAAAAAAAAAAAAAAACGAGAATTCGTGGAGGCGGTACAATGGAGGAAGGATTAGATTTGAGCAATGAGAAATGTCTTCTTTTTAAATTCACTAATGAAAGCAACAAAATCGCAAGTGGTTTCAAAAGTTGGTTAGTCGATCCTAATTTAAATGTTAAAAGTGCTATTGAAAGAAACTACTGTTAAGCTTAATTGGCCTATAAATGTGACCGTGACGGAGGCAAGCAAAATGAAAAAACAATTAAACAGAACTACAAAATGGAAAAAACATCCAGTTAAAATTTTAGCCGAAGGAAGTAAGATGATACTCAATTTTAATTTTTAAAATTTTGATCTTGATCCCTCGATTTTCATAAAAAGTTGAGGATTTATTCAAATTTATATAAAATTTATTTCTGAAAAAATTTCGGTGTAAAAATTACATAAATTATTCTTGTGCTACTTAAGAAAACATTAATAAATTTAATTTACAAATCTTTCGCATTAAATTATATTATATCCAGTTATAAAAGAGGTATTAATATAACTTTATAGTTTTTATTAAAAAGCTTTTATTTTAGACAGGTTGGACGAAAGTTCAAGACTGCAAAAAAAATTATGAGAAGCATGGTAAGGCGTTAATTGAAAAAAAAGACAGGAGAAAAGCGAAGAAAAAGACGTGGGAAGATGTAGATGAGGAAGTAAAGAAACCCGTCAAAAAATAAATATGAAAAAGCCGTTAAAAAAAAGAGGTAATTTTTATGAAACTGATTATTCAATTACTAGAACAATTGTTAAGATATTTTTTAGAAAATTAAAAAAAATTAGCGGGTTGAAATTAAAATTTTAGCTTCACTTAATATTAAAAATAAAAAAATAAAAAAATAAAAAAATAAATAAATAAATAACATGAATCAAAATTTTTTTTTTTTAAGTTGAATGTTATAAAAATTAAATCAAAGATTCAGGACTTTACCAAACATCTCAAAGACTATTTCAATTTATTAAAAATTTTTTATTGACAGATGAAAAAAATAAAACAAATATTGAGAAAAGTGATGAACCTGCTTGCAGCTATACTAAATTTCAATCCAATGCAACCCAGCTGAAAAAATCCATATGGAAATCCGTAAGGAAACCCGTACGGGAACCCATAAGGGTAACCGTAAAGGATCCCATACGGGATCCCGATACTGATATTTGGTCAGGATTTCCGTACGGGTTTTGATACAGATTTTTTTTTTTCATACTATTTTATATTTATTTAATATCATTATTACTTACTGATATTGTATTCTTCAATAGATTTATTACGATAGTAAAATTATTTAGAATAAAATTATCGAAGAAAAAAATTTGGTTTGACTGAGATTTGAACCCACGACCCCAGACATGACAGGCAGACATTCTACCACCTGAGCCATTGAGCTAGCATGCACCGAGACTTCAATTGAACTCCCTTAATATACAACTTATTGTCGGTGAAGCCTTTTAATTTAGATGAAGCTTCGACAAAATTTGTTTTAGATTTAGATAATGCAATACAATTTCTCGCGCTTGCACGCTGAGAGAGAATAGTGAAAAATCAAATATATAAAACAGTTGTTAAAGTAGTTTAATTAAAGTCTTGGTGCAAGCTAGCTCAGTGGCTCAGGTAGTAGAGTGTCTGCCTGCCATGCCTCTGCTCGTGGGTTTGAATCTCAGTCGAACGATAATTTTATTATTAATAATTAAATCTAATAAAGAATAATATATCAATATCTATTAAAAATATTAAATAAATTAAAAAATAGTGTGAAAATAAAATTAAAAGAAAAAAAAAACCGTATGGAAACCCGTACAGAAACCCTGACCAAATATCAGTATCGGAAACCCGTATAGGGTCCTTGACGGGAACCCTTATGGGTCCCCGTATGGGTTTCCTTACGGATTTCCATATGGATTTTTTCAGCTGAGAAGTCCCTCAACATTATTTTTTCTTTTTTTTTTTTTTTTTCTTATATAGAGTATTATGGATAATTTTTTTTTTTTTTTTTTTTTTTTAGATTTTAGAAGGAATTGATGATTTCGAAGAAACCGGAAAAAATTCCGTCGACTCAAATGAAGTAATTACTTATCTAAGTTGATGATATAGTTATTTAATAAAAAGTTCAACCTATAAATTGTAAAAATTGTAACTATTCTAATATTTTTAGTCAACCGAAAGCAATTTTTTGAGTGAAGGAGCGAAACTGGAAAATGAAAGAGGAACAAGTGAAGAAGAAATTGATGAGCAAGTAAGTATAAACTTGAATAATTTTTTTTTTTAGATAAAATTTTATAAAATTTTCTTTTTTATTTTGTCCAAAAAAAATTTTGCCGATTAAATATTATTTATAAAATAGTTTATCAAACCCTATTAAAAAATTTTGTGCAAGTTAAGCTAAAAAAAATTTATTTGATTATTAACTCATTAAAAAAGTTTTAACATAGTAAATTTGTAAATTTTACCTTAATTTATTTTCCTAACATTTTATACAAACTAAAAGTTTATTGAAAAGCCTGATAAAAAAATATTAAATATTTTTGCACCGAATAAATGTTTATTTATACTTCAGTCAAATTACTCAAAATAACCATATTTAGAATCTGAAATTATGTTTTATTTTTAAAAGTATATATTTTTGACTATGCCCTTAATCTGAATGATTTTATTTAATAGTTTAATGATAATATTGACGGTGATGCTGAGGAAGATGATAAGGATGAAATCATTCGACAATTAAGAGCTCAATTGGCGAAGGAAAAACAAAAAAACGAAGACTCAATTAGTCAACCTAGTAGCGAAAAAATAACTTCAGCACCTTCAAGTTCAAAAGATGTCTCTGAAAAATTTAAGAATAAAAAGAGTACAGAAAATAAAGAGGATACTCCTGAACTCAAACAGGTTAGACTACAAAATCTATTTTACATAATAAAATTATATGAAATTCAACTAAAATTTCAACACTATGGGGGAAAATTCATTTGATGATTCCTAGCGACTTGTATCTACTGAGCTAGGTTTTAAATTTAACACATGAGAACAAAACATGTTTTTAAATTAATCTGAAAAAAAATAATATCGATTAAAAATTTGTACTCGACAACTAACTCAACACTTGTATAATTGTCAATGTTTTAATGTTAAATAACCCAAATCTTATTTCAAATGTGTTGACGGCTTTGGGTATACTTGTTTAATCTTGATAGCCAAATCTGGAAAAAAAAAAAATAACTTTAGAAAAATGAAAAAAATATTGAGTAAATATAAGATGAAAATAAAAACTTAATTTAAAAAAAATATAATGCTAAAAAATAAAAAATGTTTGTGATACTAACAAAAGTGATTGTTTATGGAGCGCAGGGTAGGACTAAACCTGGTTGGTTATTGATGAAAGATTGAATGCACGTATAGTTAAGATAATATAAAATTGACGTAATATAGCTAGCGTAGAACCATGAATGTGTGTTGAAGAATGTTGATTGGGATTTGCCAAGGCGTTTTTTGTCCTATCCAAACAAAATTTTGTAATTTTGATAAATAGAACTGGTAACCTGCAAAATCCAAAGAAGATTAATATTTTTTGTATAATAATATGCATTTATTTAGGTTACTTAAGGCTATTAACTGAGCTTTAAAAAAATTGAAGACTTGTATGAGTAATATGCAGAGAAAATTATTAAAAATGAGAATTATTAAAAACCTTCAAATTGAAATGAATTAGTGAAAAATTGTATCAGTTTTTTTAACAAAAGTGTATAATATTAAAGTGTTTCACTCTCAATTAATTATCTAAGATACAATTATAATAATTGAAGGCAAATTAAAAAATATTTAATTTTTGAGGTTATAATAAATTGAAGAGAATTAAAATTTAAAAAATAATCCATTTACAAAGTACCGTACGATGGGCTTCTTAAAAAAAAATATATATTGTATTAAGTTTTTTTATTTAAATCAGAAATAATATAACTGGAGTAGACACACTAATAATTTAATTCCAACGACGCCAACAAATGCTGCGAAGGAGCCAAAAAAATTAGAGACGATGATACATGTATTATGATTTTATGTCCCAAGTTTGCAGATGACGAGGCATCTCCACTCCAGTGGACACTGGACATGCCAACCATGCGACGACAACGACTATATTGCAGTTTGCGGAAGTACATTGTAGAAACTAGGAATGTCGGCTGCTGTATTTTGGCCAGATCAACATATACCAACATGGCTACTGTGAACAGCTGATGTGCCTCTACTTTTGTTTATTGCCGACATTGGTGATTGGCATTGACATGCCTGAGATTTCGGTTTTCGTTGCTTCCTTGCAAGTCGAATTTTAGTGCATCATGATGCACCAAATTTGTCCTTGGACTAGGCAACTTATGATGCACTCACATTGGAGTGCCCTGTAATGCGATGTTGAAAACTGCTGTTGAACATGCCGCGTCTTTGTTCTCTCTGTTAAATAGTCGTAATTTCTGCAAAATAGGTGATAATCGTTGGTGGCCGCAGGTGCTAAGTGAAGAATTCGCACTGCTGACTGACTAATGTAGCCATGTAGGTAACTGCGATCGCGATGGCATTTCTTTTGGGATTCCCAAAATGGGGGTTCCTCTTGAAGAGCGGCGTTTTTTGCGTTAATGATGAAAGGTGCCAAGGTGCCGTTTTTTTCATAGACTACTATACTATCACTTTTATTCATAGACTACTATACTATCTCTATTTTTGGCAAGTTAGACAAAAAACTAGGTATTACATATTCTTTTGACGCTGTGTTGAGCTAATCGTAGCGGCGGCTCGCGTGACGCGGTCACATGACGAGTAAGAGCGGGCGGAAACTCATGGTCTGCTTATCTCTCGAGCATGTTGTATTTACGGCATTGACTCGAACAGTTCTCTAGAAGATGAGAAATCGTAAATTGTTAGCCAAAATTTAAAATTATTACAGGAAGTTATTTAAAAAATTTCTCTGAAAAATTACAAATTAGAAAAGAATTCTGCCACTATAAAAATTTCAAGTTCTCAATTTTAATAGCTTCAAAACTTTTTTTTCTAAATTAATTATGTTGGATACTTTAATTTTATGAATTTTTTTTTAAATTTGTGTCAATTTAAGTTTATTATAATATAGTTTTAAGTCTTACATATCAGACTTTTAAATTATTCTACATTGATTAAAAACTTTATAGAAAATACTTTTTTTCAGTTGAAGAAAAAAGGAAAGTACTCCAGTGAGAACAGTTCAGATGATGAAAAATTAAAGAAAATTTATAAGAAGAGAAAGTTTGAAGAGACTCTAGAAAATAAAGAGGTTAGAGAATATAAAATTGACGTAGTATGCGAGTGATAACATGACATTCTTCACGCAAAAAAAATATTATTTTCACGCTAGTAGCCCGAAAGTACAATTTTCGGGCTCGTACCGGAAACGAATATTGTACTTTCTGACTACTAGGGTGAAAAATAGTATACAGCCCTTGGGAGTGCAAAAATGAGCTAACCTTTAGCAAACCTTTGATGACCTCGCCTTTGGCTGGACATCAATTTGGGTTTGCTAAAGGCTAACTCATTTTGGACTCCCTCGGGACTGTAATATACTATTGTAGTAGAACTAAATCTAGTTCTTGTTCCAGAACGGTTGATTCAGCGCTACGCCAGAGCTTGCTTGAGCTGGGACAACTATAGCTTATTCTGGAAAAAAAGATTTTTGTTTTTCTAGGCTTTAATTTGTTTTATAAATTTACCGTAAAGTTTTTATATACTTAGATTATATCAATTAATCTATATTTTCATATTAAAAATTTAGTTTACATGTGATTATTAAAATACAAAAATATTTAAAAAAAAATTGGGTGGATAGCGGCTTTAAAACGATTGCGCTCGCGCAGAAGCTCAAATACAATTATTGTTAAGCAAGTTCTAAAGCGCGTTATATTCCAGAATGAAAAACTAGATTGTCTCCCAACCAACCCTATTAAAAAAGTTCACATGTAAATTCACGTGAGTATCCTCGAGATTCATCCAATCTATAAATCCACTTGACCAAATTTAAAAAAAAACTAAGTTCCGCATGTAAACATCTTATAACTTATTTAATTTTTTTAATGACAAAAAAGTTTTTTCAGTTAAGGTAGTTCCCAAAAAAATTGAGTTTCTTAAAAAATTTCTAAAACTTTGGGTAGAGGTAGATTTTTGAGTCCTGCACACGCTGGTATTTTTCTTATACCCTCAAGCCATACTTAATTTTGAGATATTGGGCTCAGAAGTTTCAATTTTTAACATGGGATTCCTATGATGAGCGTAAAAATTCGTAAAAATTTGAAGGTTATTCTCGGATAGCAAACTTAATTTTCTTAAAATATTTTTATAAAACAGAGTTTATTGTAAAGCAAGATCTAAGAAATCGTATCGTACAAAGATAAACATAGCAAGCGACACTATTTCTGAGATAATGAGTCGAAAAGAATGAAAAATGTATGATTTTAGCATGATTTGGAGCAGCGGCGGCGACGACAGTGCGTGGCGTCAGAGTGGGGGTAACGAGCGTCTATAACTATATTTTAGGTTAGCTATATATACGCTTCGGAACTACCTTAAATGAAATATTCCAAGTTGAATTAAGTACTTTGATTTTTTTCTACACTTTTAGGAAATTAAAAATTTTGACACTTATAAATTCTTCGGGACTTGATAAAATTATGAGTTTCGAACTTTTTTTGGAAATTTCCGGCATTTAAGATTTTTTAAGAACTTGGAATTTTCATAGGCTTATAATATAATTGTTGTTGACTTAGAAATTTTTCGGTCGGTGGGACTTAAATATTTATCTAGTCTATACGAAATTTTTTTGGTTCTTCCGGACTTAAAAGATGTTCAGTCTGTGATACTTAGCAGATTTTGAATGTGCAGACTGAGAAATTTTTTGAACCGCAGACACTTAGAATTTTTTCAATCTCTGGAACTTAGATATTTTTCGAACCGTTAACAATTAGAATTTTTTCAGTTTCTGTGACTTAGAAATTTATTTTTTTTTCGGACTTGGAAATTTTTTAAACCCCAGACACTTTTAAAGTGAGTTAAGCCTGTGAAACATAGAAATTTATTTTGTTTTTAGACTTTGAAATTTTTCAAACCGTGTAAAAAAATTAAGATCTTAAAAAGATCTTTTGAAGACATGAGACGATATCAAAACTCCCAACGATCAAAACTCCCAACGATCAAAACTCCCAATCATTTCTATAGCTATCTCACAAGATGGCAACGCTGCGTTAGCTCTCTATACTATATAGTCTACTGGTGTACGTGTAGTACACCTTGAAACAAATATATATATTTTTTGCAAGCGGTTTTTCTGATCGCAATCAATGACCTGTAACTCTATTTTTTGTTTTTTTAATTTTTTTGAATAAACTTAACAATTAAATTTTCATTTTAAATTTCAAGCCCGGAAGAGTCAGGTTGACCCCTGCGGTCAGGGTGAATACCTGGTGGTCCTGGAGAAAATTTTTATCTGTAGATGGTTTCTCCAGGAAAATTTAAACTCCAGGACGTTCAGGATGGATTCCTGGTGGCCCTGCAGGCAATTAGGACTCGGAGATGATTTCTCCAGGAAGTTTCTACTCCCAGATGGTCAGGGTAGATACCTGGTGCCCCTGGAGGCGATGAAGGCTTGGAGATGATTTCTCCGGAAAGTTTCTACTCCAGGATGGTCAGAGTGAATAACTGTTAGCTCCGGAGGCGATGAAGCCTCGGAGATGATTTCTCCAGGAAGTTTCTACTCCCAGATGGTCAGGGTGGATACCTGGTGGTCCTGGAGACAATTTATTCCTGTAGATAATTTCTCCAGGAAATTTAAACTCCAGGACGTTTAGGGTAGATACCTGGTGGTCCTGGAGGCGATGAAGGCTTGGAGATGATTTCTCCGGAAAGTTTCTACTCCAGGATGGTCGGAGTGGATAACTGGTAGCTCCGGAGACGATGAAGCCTCGGAGATGATTTCTCCAGGAAGTTTCTACTTCAAGATGGTCAGAGTTGATACCTGGTGGTCCTGGAGACAATTTTTTTCTGTAGATGGTTTCTCCAGGAAGTTTAAGCTCTAGGACGTTCAGGATGGATACCTGGTGGCCCTGCAGGCAATTAGGACTCGGAGATGATTTTTACAGGAAGTTTCTACTCCCAGATGGTCAGGGTAGATACCTGGTGCCCCTGGAGGCGATGAAGGCTTGGAGATGATTTCTCCGGAAAGTTTCTACTCCAGGATGGTCAGAGTGAATAACTGTTAGCTCCGGAGGCGATGAAGCCTCGGAGATGATTTCTCCAGGAAGTTTCTACTCCCAGATGGTCAGGGTGGATACCTGGTGGTCCTGGAGACAATTTATTCCTGTAGATAATTTCTCCGGGAAATTTAAACTCCAGGACGTTTAGGGTAGATACCTGGTGGTCCTGGAGGCGATGAAGGCTTGGAGATGATTTCTCCGGAAAGTTTCTACTCCAGGATGGTCGGAGTGGATAACTGGTAGCTCCGGAGACGATGAAGCCTCGGAGATAATTTCTCCAGGAAGTTTCTACTTCAAGATGGTCAAGTTTCAACTCTAGGGCGTTCAGGGTGGATACCTGGTGGTCTTAGCGGCGACTCCTCTCTGTAGATGATTTCTCCAGGAAGTTTTTACTTCAAGATTGTCAGAGTGGCCACCTGGTGGCCCTGGAGGCGATTAAGCCTCAGAGATCATTTCTCCAGGAAGTTTCAACTCCAGGACGGTCGGAGTGGACAGCTGGCGGTCTTAGCAGTAACTACGCCATGTAGATGATTTCTCCAGGAAGTTTCTACTCCAAAATGGTCAGGGTGGATACCTGGTGGCCCTGGAGACAATTTCTTCCTGTAGATAATTTCTCCAGGAAGTATAAACTCAAGGACGTTCAGGGTAGATACCTGGTGGCCCTGCAGGCAATTAAGACTCGGAGATGATTTCTCCTGGAAGTTTCTACTCCAAGATGGTCAGGGTAGATACCTGGTGGTCCTGGAGGCGATGAAGGCTTGAAGATGATTTCTCCAGGAAGTTTCTACTCCAAGATGGTCAGAGTGGATAACTGGTAGCCCCGGAGGCGATGAAGCCTCGGAGATGATTTCTCCAGGAAGTTTCTACTCCCAGATGGTCAGGGTGGATACCTGGTGGTTCTGGAGACAATTTTTATCTGCAGTAAGTTTCTCCAGGAACTTCAAACTCCAGGACGTTTAGGGTGGATGCCTGGCCCTGCAGGCAATTAGCCCTCGGAAGTGATTTCTCCAGGAAAGTTTCTACTTTAGGACGGTCAGAGTAGACACCTGACGGTCTTAGCAGCAACTACGCCATGTAGATGATTTCTCCAGGAAGTTTCCACTCCAAAATGGTCGTGGTTATTTTTTATTTTATTTAATTTTTTTCGTAATAATAAATTAATTTTTAATCACTAATATTTTTTAATAATATTTTTTAAAATTTTTAGAATTCCATTCGCAGGAAATTTTATTCACTTTTTTAACTTATAAGTAAAGTTTATCGTGCCATGTTGAATATAGTTAATATTAAGCCCTGCAAAAAGTTGAAAAGTTAAAAATGGAAATTGAAAATTCTCCGTTTCGTACGTTCCAAAAATCGTGACCTCCGACCACGTCCATCAAGTAGACATCCTATTCCTGGATTCTCGACTGAAGCTTGGAGAAGACATCCGCAGAACGTAAATGACAACCCTGACTTAAAAAGCTGACTCTACCGTTTGTTTATTTTAAGCGAAAACATCCTCGACAAGTCATCCCTAGAGCATAAATATCGATCTTGACTCTTAAAAAGCCGACCCTTCCAAAAGTGTTTAATTTAAGCCAAAACTACCTGCAGAAGTCATCCCTAGAGCGTAAATACCGATCCTGACTCTTAAGAGCCGACCCTGGTTGTTAAATTTTAGCTAACGTAAATACCGATTATGAAAAGCCGACTCTTAAAAAGCCGACCGCTCCCGGGTTGTTAGTTTTTAGCTAAATCTTCCTGGACAACTCATCTCCAGGGCGTAATCGTCGACCCTGGCCATTGACACCACCCAAGTGTCTCGAATGAACCCAAAGTTTCCTGGAAAACTCATTTTCAATGAAGCCTCGGAGAAATCATCTCCGAGGCTTCATCGCCTCCAGATCTGCCAGATATCCACCCTGATCGTCCTGAAGTAGAAACTTTCCTGGAGAAATCACTTCCGAGGCCTAATTGCCTGCAGGGCCAGGCATCCACCCTAAACGTCCTGGAGTTTAAAGTTCCTGGAGAAACTTACTGCAGATAAAAATTGTCTCCAGAACCACCAGGTATCCACCCTGACCATCTGGGAGTGGAAACTTCCTGTAGAAATCATCTCCGAGGCTTCATCGCCTCCAGGGCCACCAGGTATCCACCCTGACCATTTTGGAGTAGAAACTTCCAGGAGAAATCATCTACATGGCGTAGTTACTGCTAAGACCGCCAGCTGTCCACTCCGACCGTCCTGGAGTTGAAACTTCCTGGAGAAATGATATATGAGGCTTAATCGCCTCCAGGGCCACTAGATGGTCACTCTGACAATCTTGAAGTAAAAACTTCCTGGAGAAATCATCTACAGAGAGTAGTCGCCGCTAAGACCACCAGGTATCCACCCTGAACGCCCTAGAGTTGAAACTTCATGGAGAAATCATTTACAAGAGGAAATTGTCTCCAGGGCCACCCGGTATCCACCCTGAACGTCCTGGAGTTTAAACTTCCTTGAGAAATTATCTACAGGAAGAAATTGTCTCCAGGACCACTAGGTATCCACCCTGACCATCTGGGAGTAGAAACTTCCTGTAGAAATCATCTCCGAGTCCTAATTGCCTGCAGGGCCACCAGGTATCCATCCTGAACGTCCTAGAGCTTAAACTTCCTGGAGAAACCATCTACAGAAAGAAATTGTCTCCAGGACCACCAGGTATCTATCCTGACCATCTAGGAGTAGAAACTTCCTGGAGAAATCATCTCCGAGTCCTAATTGCCTGCAGGGTCACCAGGTATCTACCCTAAACGTCCTGGAGTTTAAATTTCCTGGAGAAATTATCTACAAGAATAAATTGTCTCCAGGAGCACCAGGTATCCACCTTGACCATCTGGGAGTAGAAACTTCCTGGAGAAATCATCTCCGAGGCTTCATCGCCTCCGGGGCTATCAGTTATCCTCTCTGACCATCTTGAAGTAGAAACTTCCTGGAGAAATCATCTCCGAGGCTTCATCGCCTCTGGGTCTATCAGTTATCCACTCTGACCATCTTGGAGTAGAAACTTCCTGGAGAAATCATCTCCGAGTCCTAATTGCCTGCAGGGCCACCAGGTATCTACCCTAAACGTCCTGGAGTTTAAACTTCCTGGAGAAACCATCTCCGACGCTTCATCGCCTCCGGGGCTATCAGTTATCAACTCTGACCATCTGGAAGTAGAAACTTCCTGGAGAAATCATCTCCGAGGCTTCATCGTCTCCGGAGCTACCAGTTATCCACTCCGACCATCCTGTAGTAGAAACATTCCAGAGAAATCATCTCCAAGCCTTCATCGCCTCCAGGACCACCAGGTATCAACCCTGACCATCTTGGAGTAGAAACTTCCTGGAGAAATCATCTCCGAGGCTTCATCGCCTCCGGAGCTAATAGTTATCCACTCCGACCATCCTCGAGTAGAAACTTTCCTGAGAAATCATCTCCAAGCCTTCATCGCCTCCAGGGGCACCAGGTATCTACCCTGAACATCCTGGAGTTTAAACTTCCTTGAGAAATTATCTACAGGAAGAAATTGTCTCCAGGACCACTAGGTATCCACCCTGACCATCTGGGAGTAGAAACTTCCTGTAGAAATCATCTCCGAGTCCTAATTGCCTGCAGGGCCACCAGGTATCCATCCTGAACGTCCTAGAGCTTAAACTTCCTGGAGAAACCATCTACAGAAAGAAATTGTCTCCGGGACCACCAGGTATCTATCCTGACCATCTAGGAGTAGAAACTTCCTGGAGAAATCATCTCCGAGTCCTAATTGCCTGCAGGGTCACCAGGTATCTACCCTAAACGTCCTGGAGTTTAAATTTCCTGGAGAAATTATCTACAGGAATAAATTGTCTCCAGGAGCACCAGGTATCCACCTTGACCATCTGGGAGTAGAAACTTCCTGGAGAAATCATCTCCGAGGCTTCATCGCCTCCGGGGCTATCAGTTATCCTCTCTGACCATCTTGAAGTAGAAACTTCCTGGAGAAATCATCTCCGAGGCTTCATCGCCTCTGGGTCTATCAGTTATCCACTCTGACCATCTTGGAGTAGAAACTTCCTGGAGAAATCATCTCCGAGTCCTAATTGCCTGCAGGGCCACCAGGTATCTACCCTAATCGTCCTGGAGTTTAAACTTCCTGGAGAAACCATCTCCGACGCTTCATCGCCTCCGGGGCTATCAGTTATCAACTCTGACCATCTGGAAGTAGAAACTTCCTGGAGAAATCATCTCCGAGGCTTCATCGTCTCCGGAGCTACCAGTTATCCACTCCGACCATCCTGTAGTAGAAACTTTCCAGAGAAATCATCTCCAAGCCTTCATCGCCTCCAGGACCACCAGGTATCAACCCTGACCATCTTGGAGTAGAAACTTCCTGGAGAAATCATCTCCGAGGCTTCATCGCCTCCGGAGCTAACAGTTATCCACTCCGACCATCCTCGAGTAGAAACTTTCCTGAGAAATCATCTCCAAGCCTTCATCGCCTCCAGGGGCACCAGGTATCTACCCTGAACATCCTGGAGTTTAAACCCCTGGAGAAATTATCTACAGGAAAAAATTGTCTCCAGGACCACCAGGTATCCACCCTGACCATCTGGGAGTAGAAACTTCCAGGAGAAATCATCTCCGAGTCCTAATTGCCTGCAGGGCCACCAGGTATCCATCCTGAACGTCCTGGAGTTTAAATTTTCCTGGAGAAACCATCCACAGATAAAAATTTTCTCCAGGACCACCAGGTATTCACCCTGACCGCAGGGGTCAACCTGACTCTTCCGGGCTTGAAATTTAAAATGAAAATTTAATTGTTAAGTTTATTCAAAAAAATTAAAAAAAAAAAAAAAAATAGAGTTACAGGTCATTGATTGCGATCCGAAAAACCGCTTGCAAAAAATATATATATTTGTTTCAAGGTGTACTACACGTACACCTATAGACTATATAGTATAGAGAGCTAACGCGGCGTTGCCATCTTGTGAGATAGCTATAGAAATTATTGGGAGTTTTGATCGTTGGGAGTTTTGATATCGTCTCGAAGACATATCTTAACTATGGGCTATTTTTGAGATGTTTTAAGACAAAAAAATTATGTTTTATTTTTTATATGCATCATTTCAAAAATGTCTGAAAAAGTTCTTTTGAAGGTAAAAATTACTTATTTTTTCGTTAATTTTTATATGTATGATACGAAGATGATTTTTAGATCTTTGATCATTTTGAGATAAATTTGAGATACATTTTTTTACGTAACCTTTTCTCTTAAAGATATTTATAATAGTTTTTAGAAATGATAATAAGGCAAGTGATAATAATTGCAAGATTAACTTTGCGTATTTAAGGTTATTTTAAAGATCATTTTGTGATGAACTTTCGATATTATTTATGCGCGTTTTTTTAAAGATATATATTAATATATTTTTAAAGATAGCTAGATTCTTTAAAATAAATTTTATACGATCTTAAAAAAATTTTCAACCAGCATTTTAAATATTTCAAAACCTTTTTTAAAACAAATTAAATTTCATTATTTTTTCAAATTAAAGAGTTTACCGTGAATTAATGTCGTAGAGCCCTGAGGACTCGGGTACAGTCTGTGCATGATCGCGGCTCACCTTTATTTTTCTTCAATCGAGTTCCTGAAAAAGGAAAAAAAAATTGCCACAAAGTATCATTCAAACATTAAAGACCAAATTTAAATTACTGCTTCATATTGAAGACTTATCTGATCGTATATTCTCCGGTAGAAGTTCAAACGGCTGACCAACTTTTATTCGCTTCTTGACTTCTTTCGCTACTTTGTATCATTTGTCTGTCGATTCTGTATTTTTACTAGTTGTTGCACACATTTTTATTTTTATTTTATATAATTGACATTAAAAAAATATATCTTGAAAACTTAGCAATATTGGTTAAACTTCGTCATCTCGGTATGCTGAAGTTTAACCAACATTATCACCAACAACGACGTGTGGACAGATCGTTGTTATGAATACGTTCGATTCGATCGATCGTCTTAACAGCCAAATTCATTTTGTTTATTCTCGTATTTTTTCTAATCATACAAAGACCGTAAAATATCACCAATATTTTTTTGAGTATTCAAGATATATTTTTTTAATGTAAATTATATAAAATAAAAATAAAAATGTGTTCAACAACTAGAAAAAATACAGAATCGACAGACAAATGATACAAAGTAGCGAAAGAAGTCAAGAGAGCGAATAAAAGTTGGTCAGCCGTTTGAACTTCTACCGGAGAATATACGATCAGATAAGTCTTCAATATGAAGCAGTAATTTAAATTTGGTCTTTAATGTTTGAATGATACTTTGTGGCAATTTTTTTTTTCTTTTTCAGGAACTCGATTGAAGAAAAATAAAGGTGAGCCGCGATCATGCACAGACTGTACCCGAGTCCTCAGGGCTCTACGAAATTAATTCACGGTAAACTCTTTAATTTGAAAAAATAATGAAATTTAATTTGTTTTAAAAAAAGGTTTTGAAATATTTAAAATGCTGGTTGAAAATTTTTTTAAGATCGTATAAAATTTATTTTAAAGAATCTAGCTATCTTTAAAAATATATTAATATATATCTTTAAAAAAACGCGCATAAATAATATCGAAAGTTCATCACAAAATGATCTTTAAAATAACCTTAAATACACAAAGTTAATCTTGCAATTATTATCACTTGCCTTATTATCATTTCTAAAAACTATTATAAATATCTTTAAGAGAAAAGGTTACGTAAAAAAATTTATCTAAAATTTTTCTCCAAATGATCAAAGATATAAAAATCATCTTAGTATCATCTGAAAATTAACGAAAAAATCAGTAATTTTATCTTTAAAAGAACTTTGTCAGACGTTTTGAAATGATACATATAAAAAATAAAACATTTTTTTCGTCTTAAAATGTCTCAAAAACAGCCATAGTTAAGATATGTCTTCAACAGATCGTTTTAAGATCTTAATTTTTTTTATGCAGTTTGAAAAATTTCAAAGTCTAAATACAAAATAAATTTCTAAGTCCCACAGACTGAAAAAATTCTAAGTGTCTGCCATTCAAAAAATTTTTATGTTTCACATACTTAACTCACTTTAAAAGTGTCTGCGGTTCAAAAAATTTCTAAGTCTTAAAGAATAGATAAATTTTTAAGTCCCACAGACCTTAAAATTTTTAAGTCAACAAAAATATTATAATCCTATGAAAATTCCAAATTCCTAAAAAATTCTAAATGCTGGAAATTTTCGAAAAAAGTTCAGGGCTCATAATTTTATCAAGTCCCGAAGAATTTACAAGTGTCAAAATTTTTAATTTCCTGAAAGTGTAGAAAAAATCAAAATACTCAATTCAACTTGGGATATTTCATTCTATTGAAAAAACTTTTTTGTTTATAAAAAAGTACATAAGTTATAAAATTTTTACATGTGGAACTTAGTTTTTTTTTTAATTTGGTCAAGTGGATTTATAGAGTGGATGAATCACGTGGATATCCACGTGGATTTACATGTGATTTTTTTTAGTAAGGAAGATATTGTTTCCGTGTACTTTGAATGATTGTTCATGTTATTTAATAACAATTTTTTTTTTTTTTCGTCAAAGACCAAGAAAAATAAAAAGGTGCGAAGTTTTTCAGATTCTTCAGACGAAGAATATGAAAAAAGGAAGTTTACTTCAAAAAAAGAGGTTAGAAATAATAAAATGTACATTTAATAGCTTACCCTCACTGCAATTATTAATTAATTCATATGTTACTCAATTATTACTTGAAATTGTTCATTTTCATCTCGAATTGTTAACACTCAGAGCACGCGAAGCGCGCTTATCTCTAGCCAATTGTAGCAACAATTCGAGATGTAAGCATAAAACTTAAATATAATCCTTTCAAAAAATTTAAATATTATTGATCTTATGGAAAAAGTTGCGTGAGTCTCGTTTTAACAACTCAAGTCAATTGAATGAATACTTTTTTACTATTAAATCATTAAAAAATGAATTTAAATAGTTTAATAATTAATCAACACTTGTAATATTTATTTTTTGTGTGAATAAATTTGATAAAATAACTAAAAAATGTGAATCTAAAAGATTACACGAACAGGTCCAACGAGAGTATAAACCTTCATCGAAGATTCGAAAGGCTGCCGAAAGCTTCAAGACACCCAAAGCCTGTACACAATATTTGATGCGACAACTATTCACCGTATACGAACTAAGAACTCATAGTCTTCAGGGAAGACAAGCAAACGCTAACAAAGACTTGTACCCCGTCCGACCGCAACTTGACCCTGTTCAGCAGACTTGGCTAAAAGGTAATTGCAAAACAATTTACAGAGTACTTTTTTAAAGATCTCGAAATATATATCACATAAAAAAGGCATTAAAAAAAACTTCTTTGAGGAGTTTCGTTGAATTAAATAAATTTATATTCTCTTTATCGCCTTTATTTACAAAGTGTACAGCCAATTAGGAGGGTGGAGGAGGGGGGGGGGCAAAATTCCGCCATATCAAAATCCATAAATCATTTAAAAGCGCATAAGTATTAGTTTGATTGGTATCAAATGTATGTTGTGTAATTAATGTATGTTGTGTGCACGCACGCGTGCGTGTAAGTTTCAATTAAATTCAAATATGAGCCTTTTATGTATATTGTTGGGGTTTACCAAGGGGACACTTTATCCCCCCCCCCTTCCGACTAACCCGCTATAAAAAAAGAGAAAAAAAGAGAAAACCCATCATCTCCAAGAAGGTGAATAAAAAATATTTTATTAAATTAGGTTAATAAAATTACCCTGAATATAATTATTGTGATCAGCCTAGCGCTCAAAAGAATTAGTTCCTTAATTGCTCGAGCTGCAAATGTAACTAAGTATTTTTATTCCATGGAACTTGGAAACAAATAAACTGATACTGATGTTACTAAAGTTTTTCCAAAAAAATCTTCATTGTTTTCACTAGGTTATTTTTTTTTTTTAATAAATATGAAAACTATTGAACAATTTAAATTTTGGTTTCAATAATTCAACTTTAAAATCTGTCACTCTAACGGTTTCTTTCAGTCGTAGTAAGCTTAAAAAAAGCTCATATGGTATTTTTCAAATGATAATGGAATAGCTGTTGCTAGGTGTGTATTTTAATACGTAGTTCTATTATTTAATAAATCAATATTTAACAGATTTCGTATGGAAACAATTTTGCCACTACCCAAGTTGCACTTCGATTCGTAATGCAGAAATGCGCTGAGTTTTGCAAGAGGAGCACTGTCACAGGGCTCGAATTAAGGAATTTAATTCCTCGGAGGATCGTGATTGATCACGAGAACCCGCGGCGATCGTCGTCCACACTCCTCCGACCTGCTGACAAAATGCACTTTCTGTGCACATGACAATCCGTCGATTTTTCTTCAATCCTGATAATTGGGGGGAAGACGCGTACGCGAACTAATGTTATTATTACGCGGCGCGGCTGCTCTCCTTCGTCGGTAGTGGCGTGAGTTTACGTGGACCGATCGTAGGAACACGGGTTACTTAAATTAAAGATCAAATGTAAATTTTGATAATTTTAATTAACAATAAAAATAAATGAATCAAAAATTACATGTTATTGCAAATTAATTCTATACGATTGTTTACAAACAAATAAACCCGAATGACTCAAAGTCTCAAGACGACGAAAATTGATTTTATAAAAATAAAGTTCGTCGGCTGTATTGTGGTCGCTACTATCACACCGACGCACACACACACTCTCGCGCTCGTCTGCTTGCTGCAGCGCGCTAAAAGAGCAAAGGCGTGGACTAACTCCGATACAAAATCTAAGTACTTACTGTACTTCACACACACACTCCGACTCTAACTATCACACGAACAAATACTCAATGATTAACCGCTACGTGGACTTACTTTTCTAGCAGCTGCACCTTCGCTTGATTAAACAATAATAATGATAATTACTATTAGCCCAAATGGCTTCACACAAGACGACAATGCCTTTCAAGGCCGCACGCTGACTTTCCGTGAGATGTTCACCTTCCCCGCTCCGATCCAATGACAACTGGATCACAGGAAAATCTACACAACTTCTCACTGATAACTTTATCTAACATAACCTCGATAAAGTTATCTAACAACACAAAAAAGTAAATAAGTATATTCGCTCTCTGACACACGTGTGATCGCGCCAAGCGCTGAAATTAGAGTAATGCTGATCGGTAGATCTCGTCATCACCTGACTTCCCGATCTGCATCTGTGTTCCATAACAGTTAGCGCCGAATTCGAATTTAATCAACGCGCTAGCTGTTACAGCACACCAAGGCAAAATTTTTGGAAAAAATTAATGAGTTAAATTGAAGAGTTGGAGAATTATAAAAATAAAGGTGTTATTTAAATAATAATTTTAACCTATAGTCAACATGACGACTTTTATCCAACAGTTTGAATCAGTAAGATGAAAGCTGAATTTAATTATTCATAGTTACTACACTGAAAAAATAACTTGCGTAGACCACGCAATTTTTTAGCGTGGACCACGAAGTGTCAAGAGCGTGGTCCATGCTACGCTCAGTCTGAGTGTGTGATGTACGCTATTGCCAAGTGCGTCAAACACGCAAAATTATAATTAAGAAAAAGTGACTAAGTTTCCGTTTGACTATGTACAAACTGGTGAATTTTAGAATTTCTTTTTTTTTTTAAATAGTTCTAAGAGCTTTCATTAGCCTTAAAATCGTTATTCTATATATTGTTTTAAAGTTAAGATAAAAAAACCGGAAGAACCAAGAAAGGGTTGTTTTTTTAAATTAAAATCTATTTTTGATTTTTCAATTTTGTAATTTGTGAACTAATTTTAGACTTGTTGTATGCTTATCAAAGTTAAATATTAAAGAAAATACTTTCAATTATAAAAAAAATTAATAATTATATTTAACTTAATGATTGATTTATAAAATCATTATTTAAAACTTAATAATTTAATTTAATTTTTCATTTTTAAGAGCTCATTAAATATTACTTATATTCAGTTAAAAAATTACTATTCCTTCAAAAAAAAGTTAGTATACTTCGAAAAAATTAAAATCTATCCATGACTTGTAGTGACTTACGATTGGAAAACACTATTTAAGCGGTATCACTATGTAAAATTTAAATCAATTCTAGTTAAGAGGATAAATCTTTAAAAATATTTCTATGATTCTATAAAAAATTTAAATTTTTTTCCAAATTCAAATCAGTTTAGTTTCCAGACTTTAACTATTTTTTCAGCAGCCATTTGTCAATTTTAATTGTACTAAAAAAGTACTCTCCATTTTCTTCTTCTTCTTCTTCTTTCTTTTTTTGGCACCAATATATATATATATATATATATATATATATATATATATACTGTACGGCCATCAACAGTCGATAATATAGTTTTGCGCATTTGGCGCTGGAGAAATCTGTAAGGTGGTAAAAATAAGAAAAAACCTGATGAAATTTAAATCAAATTGACAATCCACATGCAGTAATAAACTTCAAAATGTAATTAATATGTGCACCATTAGGATCATGCAGGAAACTATTTATATCATATGGCGGAAAGAAATTCAACTTAGCTAAACTGGATAATAAAGCTAATCTTTGCTCTTCAAAGCGAGGACAAGACCAAAAAATGTGATTTGAATCTTCAAAAGAAAAATTATCGCAGGAGCATGCAGGAGATTTGACAAGGTTCTTTCTGTGTAAACTATATGCCAAATTGTAATGATTACTGCAAATACGAATCAATGAAGTTATCTGTCTCCTCCCTAAATTAGACGAAAAATACTAAGGTTTATTAGAAATAGAAAAGAAATTATTCATATACTGAATTCCAGTGTCAGGCCTATATGAAGATAAATAATTAACAAAATCCGACTTTATTAGAGAAGATGAGTATTGTTTCAGATCAGAAAAAGGTAATTTGTGGTAAATTAGAAAACCTTCCTTGCAAGCGCGCTTAGCAAATAAGTCAGCCTTCTCGTTCCCGGGTATTCCCAAATGACTTGGAATCCAAACCAGAGTAATTTCAAAACCTTCCTTAAATAATTGAAATAGTAAATCTTTGATTTCGAAAATATTTATATTATTTGATGAAATAAAATCAGACAACTCTGAAATTGCTAACAGAGTACTTTGAGAATCTGTAAAAATAGCTGACTTTAAGATCCTGTGGTTTCTAATAAATATAAGAGTGAGTTTAATAGCTAGAGCTTCAGCAGTAAAAATGGATGCATATTTGGAAAACTTTCCTAAGAAAATTTTATTAAGATTAGGACAAAAGGTGGCAAGACCAACAAAATCATCATCTGACGATTTAGAACCATCTGTATAAAATACTGTAGAAACATTCAACTCTTCCATGAATAATCTCTTGAATTCCTCAACAGGCGACAACGAACCCTTAATCTGAATACCCTTGTCAATAACATTTGGACTAAAATGCTGAGAATCTAGTGAAAAAGAAAAACAGTTCGCTTTTGAGCTCTTGAATATAGCCTTCCTAAATAGTTTCAATCGAACAAAAGCTTTCAACAAAGGAAATGATTTAATGCTACCTAATTTAAATCGTGTAAGAGTGTTAAATAAATCCTCAATAGCAATTCTAACTGGATGAGAAGAAAATGAAAAAAGCCTCAAAATGTAATTCTGAGCGAGTTTATCTATTCTTATTTTAATAGGAAATCCACCAGATTCAGCATAGACAATCCGATTAGGGGTAGAAGTGCGAAGGCCAAGGGCAGCCCTAAGAGCCCGACGTTGGATAATTTCTATCTTATCCCAATAAGAGTTATTAGGAGTTGATAAACAGAAAGAGCTATAACAAACTGAACCAAGAAAAAGAGCCTTGTATAATAAAAGAAGTGTCTGCGGATGACCACCCCACCAAGTAGAACATAAGTAACGAATAATATTAATAGAAGAAGAACCACGAAATATTAATTGTTTAAATTGACAATCCCAAGATAATTTTGAATCAAACCAAACCCCTAGAAATTTAGCTGACGGTGAAGGAAAAATACGAATGCCATTGAAGTCAATAAAGGACCCCGTCCAACTCCTTATGTAAATTGGCTTTCGGTCGAATTTTCTGAAACTTTGGGAAATGATAATTCTTGATGAGTAGAACAAAAGTCTCCACAGTCGCTAAGCTCAAAAGTCCATAGTTTCTGAGTTATTTCATCCCCAAGTTGAGGGTTGAAGCCTTGAAACGAAATACATTATACTGAGTTAAATCAAAAATAGCGTTTAAAAAAACCCATAATTAAAATCTTTGACCAGTGATCACGAATTTGATGGTTCTTGTATCGTTCTTACTAATAGCATGGACAAAAATGAGGGGTAGTACATGGAAAGGGAGAGGAGGGGGAGGAGGGTTGGATAAGGTCTATAATAGAAAAAATTTTTCGCAGCGCACTTACTGAGTGTCCATGGGTTTTCGGGGTCGCTGATTACAATTTTGATAACTATACTGCGCTCAGACCTCATTTCAAGGGTTAAAAAAAGGGGTAGTTTGGTTACAGAGGGGATGAAGAGGGTTTATAATAAAAAAAAAAAACAACTTTTTCCGCGTACTTATTCAGTCCCCAGGGGTTTTTGGGGTCGCTGGTTATGATTTTGACAATTATTTTGTGCTCAGACTCATTCCAAGGGTGAAAAAAAGGGGTAGTTTGGTTACAGAGGGGAGAAGAGGGTGCATAATAATAAAAACAACTTTTTCCGCGTACTTATTCAGTCCCTAGGGGTTTTTGGGGTCGCTGGTTACGATTTTGACAATTATTTTGTACTCAGACCTCTCTTAAGATACATTAATCCTACAGTGAGTAAAATCTTTTCGAGTTCGATCAGAAGCTTTTTTCATGATCATCAATAGGGGCCTACTACACTTGTTGCTACAGACCGAACGTTGCTTGATACAACATTGGATGCAGCACACAGAGTTGTTGAAAATGGTAATGTTGAAGTTATCGAAGAATGAAAATCTATAAAATCTATAAAAATATGAAAGGAACTTAAACACACAAGCTAATCAAGCGCATCGTAAGGTTAACAAGAGCACGCACTCTAAGCCAACACCTTCAAAAATCTGAAAGTCAAGAAGACTTACAGCATTGTGTACAGTAAGAAAGAAAAAACGTTTTAAGTTACGAGTACTGTAATAAACCCGTATGTACATAAAAAATTAGCAATATATTGTTATTTTTTGAAATATTATGACAAAAGAATATATTTTTAAAAATTAAAAATGTACTGTAGATTACATAATAAAAATGCTTAAGTAACCAAATCTAGCTCTAAAAAAGCTTCTGGTCGCGCCCAAAAAGACTTTACTTCCTGTAGGAATAATATTTACAAATATTTATATACAAATAGATATTTATATATTTTTTTATTATTATGCACCCTCTTCATCCCCTCTGTAACCAAACTACCCCTTTTTTTTCACCCTTGAAATGAGTCTGAGCACAAAATAATTGTCAAAATCATAACCAGCGACCCCAAAAACCCCTGGGGACTGAATAAGTACGCGGAAAAAGTTGTTTTTTTTTTTATTATAAACCCTCTTCATCCCCTCTGTAACCAAACTACCCCTTTTTTTAACCCTTGAAATGAGGTCTGAGCGCAGTATAGTTATCAAAATTGTAATCAGCGACCCCGAAAACCCATGGACACTCAGTAAGGGCGCTGCAAAAATTTTTTTCTATTAGAGACCTTATTCAACCCTCCTCCCCCTCCTCTCCCTTTCCATGTACTACCCCTCATTTTTGTCCATGCTATTAGTAAGAACGATACAAGAACCATCAAATTCGTGATCACTGGTCAAAGATTTTAATTATGGGTTTTTTTAAACTCTATTTTTGATTTAACTCAGTATAATGTATTTCGTTTCAAGGCTTCAACCCTCAACTTGGGGATGAAATAACTCAGAAACTATGGACTTTTGAGCTTAGCGGCTGTGGAGACTTTTGTTCTACTCATCAAGAACTATCATTTCCCAAAGTTTCAGAAAATTCGACCGAAAGCCAATTTACATAAGGAGTTGGATGGGGTCCTTTGTCAGAAAAATCAGTATTCTTGCGAGAGAAAATAACTAATTTAGTTTTCGAGGGTTCAATATCTCAATTTAATTTCTGAAGTTTGGAGGCTAAAATCAATAAATTCAATCGTAAAATTCGCAAACATTCATCAATATTTTTGGACGAGATATAAATCACTATGTCATCAGCAAACTGTAAAATTCTACAATCTTCAATGAGACATTCTGCAAGAAAAATAGTATAAATAATGAAAAGTATAGGACTTGAACAACAACCCTGAAGGACACCTTTATACGAAAAAAAAGGCCCCTTAATTTTGTCACCTATCTTGAAAAAAATTTTCCTAAATGAAGTCAAATTAAAAAAAAAAATTACAAATATTTGAAGGAAATTTCAAATTCTTTAAAATTTCAACCAAAGAAGCAGGGTCCACATTATCAAAAGCACTTTTTACATCCAAAAACAAAGCTACAGTATAAGACTTTCTAGCAAAATTTTGATGAATAGTAGAAGTTAAAATCGAAATATTATCTATGCCTGACCTATTCTTTCTAAAACCAGAATGATAAGAAGGGATCATAGAGTGATATTCTAAAAACCAAACAAACTTATTCAGAATCATTCTTTCAAGTAATTTGAGTAAACATTGCGCTAAAGATATAGGTCGAAGCTTATTAGAATCAGACTAAGGAATAAAAAAAATTAAAAACTCCCTCCATGAATCAGGAAAATAACCTTGCAAATAAATCTCATTAAAAATAGACAATAAAATTGTAAGGGCTTCATATGGTAATTTAGAAATCAATAAATTGTCAAATTTATCCAAACCAGGAGAAGATTTAATTTTCTTGGAACATTTTTTGATCGCAGCCTTTAAGTCAAACATAACGAAAGGTGTTTGAAAAAAACTATAGGTTGTAGAGGAATTCAAAAAGGATTGAGGAAAAGAGGGGAAAAAACATGAATCAGGACAAATTGAAGGAATAAGATTTTCTTGTTTTTTAATATAATCTAAGTTGTTTGGAACATTAGAAGGAGATAAGTTCTTATGCCGAAAAAGTTTTATCATTGTCCAGATTTTTGAGATTGGAGTAAAAGGATTAAATGATTCTACCAACTTTTTCCAGCATTCTTTCTTAGTTCTATGAAAAATAGCTGTTGCTGATGACACTGCCATAATTAGTTGCGAATAAAGAGCATTATTGTGCCTAAAGTCATATAGAGCAATTTTACGAATATTATCAGCCTCCCTACATTCGTCATTCCACCAATATGGTTTAATCGACGACTTCCTAGAAGATTTCCTATTATTAGAATTCTGACTAGGACGAGATGAGATAAGATATTTATCTAATGTTTCTAAAATAATTTTCACAAAATAGTTATATCTATCATTAACTGAATTTAATTCTAAACAAGGAGTAAAATCTGTATTCTTGAGATCATTCGAAAAATCAGCCCAAGCAGTCAGAGATAATTTATTATAATTTGGTCGATGAGAGGAAAAGTTAAAAATGGAGAAAGGAATGCCTATGTTTATTTTAATCGGATAATGATCACTTGATAAATTGTCATCTAGGACAATCCAAGAGCATAGAGGAAATATATTAGAAGAAACAAAAGATAAATCAATGCAACTAGTATACGAAGAAGTTTCATTATCATAGTAAGTTCCTGTACCATCATTCAAAAAGAGTAAATCATTATCCGTAAAGCAAGAGAGTAAATTATCACTAAATTTAGTAGAGTTAACAGAGCCCCATGCAACATTATGCAAATTAAAATCCCCTCCAATGAAAAGGAATTCAAAACCAGGACAACAAGAATTCAAAAATAAATGCCAAAGATTATCAGGGATGTGATAGCGAGGAGGTCTGTACACAGAAACTATTAAAAAATCACCAATATCTGTTTTTATAGAAATACTTGTACTTTCTAGTTCGTTAGGTAAATTCAGAGAAGAACGAATATTAAACGAAATATTATTACGAATACAAATAGCAGTACCACCACCAGGATTGTCTAGCCTGTCATTCCTTACGATAACGAAGTCTTTAAAAAAAAACAGAAACATCAGGCTTCAGCCATTTTTCACTGAGTAAAATTAAATCAAACTCAGTTGAAAGCAAGCTAAGCTGAATCTCATGCTTTTTAAAAGAACGAATATTCCATTGCATAATTCTGAGATTTTCAGGGTTTATCACCCTGAGCATCATTCAAAACAGTCTTTCTGAGAAAATTAAAAACATAAGTAGCAATCTGGATTTTATCCGAATGACCCATAAAATTAAGTAAAGGAAAAATAAACTCTTTGAAAAAGTTATCAATAAAAGAGAGTGTGCTCGAAGGATCAGATGAAGAAAAAGAAAAATTAGTGTTCATATTAGAATCAGGATTGTCAGGACTAAAACCAGGAGTGAATGAAGTTGATTGAGAAGGAGTACGACCATTAGGAGATATTAATAAGCTACTGTGTTCAGAAAGATTGCGAGAAGAGTTCTTGTACCTTGTAGGATTAGCATTTCTATTAGGGTTATCAGAATTTACAATAGCATCTAACATAGAATCATCAGATGAGAAAGATTGGGAAGTAGGAGAATAAGATGGAGTGGAAGTGGAAGAAAAAATATGTGAGTCAGAAACAGGACTATTTCGACGTACCATACTTGAAAAAGAGGCTGAGGAATTAGGTATAAATTTCTGAAAAGGTAGTTTTGAAGAGCAAAAAGTAAAGTTAGGAGGTTTAAAGGTAGACGGGTCATGCACTAAAGGAATATTACAGGAATTTCTACTTGAATTTTGATCGGATTTGGCATTACGATTTTGAATGGAAATAAGGCTACGAGAGATATGATGAGGGGGGTCAACTATATATATTTCATCTGAAGCATCAGCTATCGAAATATTACGTGTAACAGCCAAGGAGCGTATTTTAAGTTAAAGGGACCATTCAGGACAAGATTTGTCACGCGGAGAGTGATTACCTTTACAATTTTCCACAGCAAAAGTCGCCTTCCTTCTTGGGGCAAGCAGCAGGATCCTCATGAGCTGAATCAGCACATTGAATGCAAATCTGATTACTTTTGCAGATATCATGGATGTGACCAAACCTAAAACACTTAAAACAAATTTTAATTGGAGGAATATACGGAAAAATTTGGTGTTTAACACAACAAAGGAAAATCTCATTAGGAAGAGATTGACCAGAAAAGGTAAGGAGAATGAACTGGGAGGGAAGTAAATTAATTATTGTATCTGTGCCAGATCTGCGTTTAAGTCTTTCAACATCAATCAAAGAAGGATAATTAGTAGAAAGTTCAGATTGGATATCTTCATCCGTAAGAACTAATGAAACATGTCTAATAATAACTTGTCTACTCAAGCGATAAGAACGAACTAAAAATTTAAGATTATGCTTTTTAAAATCAGGGTTATTTACTATGGAGTTGGCTGTCTCAAGATCAGAAGCAAAAAATTTAATATGGTTTATGCCGATGGATTTAACATTATTTACCTTAACATTATAAATTTTGCACAATAGTCTACCAATAGTCGTAGGGTGTAACTTATTTGGAGGGAGTTGAGGATTAATAGGCTCAACAATTAGCTCATAAGGACCAGCATTGTTAACTTGATAGCCTATGTCAGTGGCAGGACGAATTCTTTCTTTCTTCTTACCTTCAGCACCAGCTACAGAAGAAGAAGAGCCATGACTAGGAGAAGATGAACCACAAGAGGGAAGATCTGGAATTATATCCTTTTGAAGTTGTTGCTGATGATGAAGTTGTTGTTGAAGATGCTGATGATGAAGTTGTTGTTGCTGTAGTAACTGCTGTTGAGTTTGATGATATTGCAATTCTGTCTGTATTTGATTGGCAGAAAGAGCTGCAAAAGAATTAGAATTAGAAACTGAAGAGTTTGAACTAGAGGTAGAATTAATTGTAGTTGATGTTATTTTCTTTTTACTAGCTATATCAGAATCAGAGTTATCTGGATCAAGATAACTTCTATCTCTCTTACAACTATTAGTTAAGTCCATCTGCTCAGCAGAAGAGTCAGTTTTTTCAGACTCAAGGTTAATAGCAGTAGAATTACAGGAGGTATTATTATCATTATTGGTACTAACAGGAAAAGACTCTTGATAAAGATCTTTTAAAAGAAGTTCATCTGCCTGAGAAAGAGGAGGTTCCATAGTTAAAGGTTTCGAACTGATTATATTGGAGGTCAAGGAAGTGTTTGGAAGATCATGAGAAAATTCAGGAGATTGCATGGAGGGGCTTAACGCCCCCTGAATGAGGTTAAAAATTTGAGACAACCTGGATTTAAAATTAAACTAAGAAAGAAGCAGAAAAAAAATAAATAACGTTCAAACTAGATTAGAAAGAAGTAATTGGAACAGGAAAAATAACAAAAAGAACAATTATTAATGTAAAATAAAGCAAAATATCACCAAATTTTCTAACGATGAAGGAAAAAACACACGCTTCCAAGGAGACCAAACAAGCCACTCTCCATTTTGACATCAACAGTCCTGAAATGCGTGCGCATCTCGTGGCTGTATAGTAGTCAAAATAATCGTTGAAATTTTTATCTTTTTTTAAAATTTCATTCAATTCTCGCTTGTTTTTCTTTGATATGACAATGAAAAAATGAAAAAATTACCATTTCCAAATTTTTGTCAATTCAAAACCAACATATTACACATTGATCAGGACCAGACTACACAATAGCATTCAAAAAATAAAATTGACCGTTCGAGCGCTTGTGTTACTCTTGCTCTCCCTTCCTTTCCACTCTTATGTATGATATGTTTATAAATAACTTAAATTAAATTACCTCAATATCTATTTTTTTTACACAATTTTAAAATTTTATCGATGATTAATTAGTCTTGAAAATTTTAGCTTTCTATTTCAGTTGTAAAGTATCAAAAAATAGTTTTTGAAATCACACTTTTGATATCCATCACATTTTTTGAATTAAGTAAACGTGAAAGCTCTCCCAAAAAAGAATTTGAGAAAAAAAAATTTTTTCCAGCTTTTAAAAATTTGAAACTTTAAAAATCTGAACTTAAAAATTTTAACGCAATTCAGATTCCCTTAAAAAATTTTAAAAATGTATTTAAATAAACGAATAATATTTTGGTTAGGATTAAAATTAAATTTCTATTAGTTTCCCAATAATTGATAGAGAAAAAACATTATAAAAATTTATAAATCATATTTTTACCGTGCGACCACAATAATCATAATTTTTACTAAATATTTAAATTTTTTAAAGCTGGAAAGCGCAGCTTTCGAGCAAGACCTGAATAGCATTCCTATTTTGAGCATTTCCCGAGCTAGTATCAAAAACGAGGCGGTCTAAACAACTCTAGGGAACTCATTTATTCGACGTGGAGTAAAACTAACTGCGCGACAACGATAATCAGAATTTTTACTCCGTATTTTAATTTTTAAAAGCTAAAAAGCATAGCTTTTGAGCGAGATCTGAATTGCGTTCCTAGTTTGAGTCTTTCCCAGAGCTAGTATAAAAAACGAAGTCTAAACAACTCTATCGTCGTAAGCTTTTCAGAGCGCAAATAAAAGTTAACGGTCCCAGCGAAAAAATACTTAGCATAAAATCTACCACGAATATAGTTACAATAGGCGTACTTTTGGCAGTTAAAATGTCTCTAAACTACATTATTTATTATTTTAGCCGGCTACAAAAAATGTTAAAATGTCCTTTGCTACTATACTATTGATTTATAATAATGATAAATAATTTTTCTCGACACCAGCCATAAATAAAATGACTAAGTTTCCAGCTCCTAAAAATAGCAAGGAATCATTTTAGTTGTGGCTGGTGTCGAGAAAAATTATTTTTTTTACTATTGTAAATCAATAGTACAGTGGCAAGGGTCAGTTTAAATTTTTTTGTTGCAGGCTAAAATAATAAATAATGTGGTTCAGAGACATTTTAGTAACTGAAAATCGACTCATTGTAACTTTATTTGTCGCAGACTTTGGGCTAAGGTTTTTTTTTTTCGCTGAGACCATCAAACTATCCGCACGACCAGGATAATTCGTATGTCTCCATTTTGGTACTATTTTTAAGTTGAAAAACACAGCTTCCAAATGAGATGTTAATCGCGTTGGTAGTAAAAGTCATTTTGAAGCAATTAGAAAAAACAGCAGTGTAAGACTTGACGTACATTGTTTTTTTTTTTTTTTTTTTTGGAGTGTTGTAAGATTAACCGACGAGTCTCGTAGTTTGTAGAATTAATAAAACAACAATAATTGCTCTATAACAATTATTATAAGTTAATGGTTTATTTAAACATTTATTAATGATTATATTTTTTTATTAGTAAAGTACAAGTAATAATTTTAGATAACTTATTTCATAAAGTAATAATATATAACATTTTTCGGCAGTACTTTGCAAATACAATGTACACAGCTACGTTAGAACTCTTTTATGATTACAAGTCCAAATAAACTTCTTCGTTCAAAAAAAAACGCTACTATCTCTATAACTAACTCAGGCAAGATATACTTAAAAACAGATGTTAGTGTTTTTATATCATTATCAATTGTAGCCTTCAAATTCTGAGTATCATTACAAAATTTGGCGACTTGTGAACCATAAATAGGATACATGTTTGTTTTTTTATACGATTTATGAACAGAACGATTAAAAGTTTTGTTCAAACAAAGTCTAAAAAGTTTCTTTCTACAGTTTCTCATTTTTAAGATTCTATAAAAATTAATGTGATGACAAATTTGTTCTTTTTTCATTTTTTCAAGTTCGTCGAAACATTGTTTATAAATCTTGCTTAAAAATTCATTATTTTTAATGGTTTCAGCATTTTGACTGCTCATGGACTCTCCTGAACACTCAAGTATGGCAAGTTCTTTAACTAGGTCTGTCATAGCTACTTCATTGATTGCACAAGACAGTGGTGTATTGTTTTCCAAATTCAATGAACTAATATCAGCACCGTTTTTCAATAATACGTTTATGAGATAAATAGTTTTTTCATTTGTAACAGCAATATGCAAAGCGCTGTTTCCAAGATAATCCTTTTCATTTATTCTGGCACCATTTTTTTATAGTAATTTTAAAGTTTCAATTCCTTCAACTTCACGATCAATTTTCAAAAGGACAATAAGTGGTGTATCGCCATACTTATTTTTGACATTTATGTCAAAACTATTTTCTAAACATAGCTGCACCTGCAAAATAATTTTGGTAATTTATAAATGAGAATTTTTATTAAATTATTGTATTCTTACGTTAAAACATACAAACTCATTTCCCAAAAAAGTACAATGATGAATTACAGCTTGACCATTAAAATAAAAATGATGAAAAGCATCACGATTTTCAAAGAAAGCTGCCATAACATCAAGAGCATAATTTTCTTCAATAACTTCATTATAAGTTTTTATCACATGCGTTACAAAAAAACTGTAAAGCATATGTAGGGTATTCTCGTCAGTGATGCACTCTAAAATTTCTATTAGTAAGTTTTTGCTGTCCAAAGTATCTTTGGTTTCAAATATGTAGCTAGCTACATTTTCTGTCACCACAGCATTATGTTGTACCAACAAAAGTATTATTTTGTCATTTTCATTTTCGACAGCTACGTCCAACGGTGAGTTTTTTAAATTAAAATTAGGATTAGCACCAGCTTCTAATGCTGCTACGCTCTCTGAATAATCATTTGAAAAAACAGCATTATACAGTGTAGTATCAAGATCAGAAGCAGCACTCATTTCTGAAAATAATATCAGTAATCAGTAAAAATTTGTTAACTACAGTTAAAATGTGAATTAAATTATTATCAATATAAAGATGTGCATATATTGCAACAGATATAGACACAATATAATTAATATATTTAATATTTACACATCACTTAGTAAGGATTGTATTATTTTATTAAAACTATACAGTTCAACTAATTATGAATAATTGTACTGCCCTACAGATTTAAAACTACAATATCTGCATTTTTATGAAAAATGAGATTTTTATATGGTTGCATTTAGAAAAAAAAATGCAATTTAATGGTACAAAAATTTTTGTTTATTGTTAATAACATTGCAAAATAGTTAAGTCGATCCAACAATTCTTCTGTAAAAGAAGCTGTGATTTTGAACAAATACAGGAAAAAATACAATATTTACGAAATAATGTAGATATTGTATTTTTCCTCGGTGGTTCTATTCAAAATTAAAAAGTCGTACCGAGGAATGTAGTCTTTGTACAAATTGTATTTTTTTATCTGTCTTTACACTATTTACAAAATGCTAAAAGGTTTGAATTTAGAAAAAAATAATAATTTAGCAGTTTTCTGTCTGAGGGCTTCGGTATTGCCATGACAAGACGATATTGATACAAATATTGTCTTGACTGACCAATATCTTGAGAGCTTTCGATCTTGTCGTGATCTTGGTACCAAAATCAATTGAAAATATTGTCTTATGTTGGGTTTCTTGGTTTTTATTGAACAATTTTGAGCATTAATTCTTTAATTCCCGATAAATAATAAAATAATTTGTTTATCCCCCAAGCTTTAAACCTACAAAAACCTGGGCGGTGAGATTCATAATTAAATAATTTGATCATCCCCCAAGCTTTAAGGCGGTACATATACCTAAAAAAAAAACTCAGAAAAAATTTTGTAAGTTTTTTAAAAATGATTTATTTAAAAAGATATTTTTTTCCATAATATACACACATTTTTACATAATTTTTTACATTTAGAAAATTAAAATAAGTGTTTTTATAAGTGTTATAAAATTCAGCTTATTTAGGCTATGAAAGTTCATTGCTCGTAAAGTCAAAATTTTTCCTTATAGCGGATGGACCCAGGACTTGGCATAGTTGTTGTACATGTGAACCCTCATGAGCGGAACCTCAGGCAACCAAATCCAAGCACTATTAAGCTACTTGCATACTCTAAAATTGCTTAGTGTGGTTAAAATTTTGATAGTTTTTATCATTTTAGTCAATTTATGGTGTGCCATCAGCTTTATAATGCTTAGATTTGGTTGCCTGAGTTTGCGCTCATGAGGGTTCACATGTACAACAAGTGTGCAAAGTCCTGGGTCCATCCGCTGTCTGGAAAAATTTTGGCTTTACGAGCAATGCCCTCATTTTCTCAAAAATCACATATTTGAGAAAATGGCTTTTCAAGTTCTGAACAGATTTTGATGAATAAAATGTAACACACCAACACATAAACATTTATATCTTGAAAATATCTTGTCACAGGACTCTTGCTTGATGTAAATACTCTTTTGCACATAGCTGGATACTTTATTTTTTTTCTCCTGCTCCTAAAGTGACCCAATTAGCTTTTTTATCAAAAACACAGATCACACACTATTAGACACCAAGACCAAGTTAAGACTTTGAGTCAGCGGAGTCTTCACATGCAATTATCTAAAAATTATCTTTAATTTTAAATCACAGAATTATTTTTTCACTTCACATTTGTACATAAACACCTTTTTTTTAACAACTAAAAAACTTCATTAGTTTACCTGGTAAGATTTGGTTATTTATTCTTAAATTTTTTTTTTTTTGAATAAAACTAACTTATTTACTTCAGATTGAAATAATAACAAAAACAAAACCAAGTAAAGTAGAATTTCACTAGAAAGATGACTCAAAGAACAAAAAAGTCGTCATGAACTTGCAACGCTGTAGAAATACTGTAACGGTCGAATTAATTTACGCGGCGGTGTTAAATTAATTTCACGTTCGCCGCGCGACCGTTAGAACGCTGCACGAGTGGGATCGGAATGCGCGGGAAGCTATGGAATATCGGGGCGGGTGGAACGAGGACGGGAGAGCATTCCGGAGTCAACGCTTGAACGAACACGTATAGTTCGTAAATTCGCGTATTCAAAACTGCACTATTATCGTAGAAATTCGCTAGAGAGAGATCGGTTGCAGTGTCGTGCGTGTCAGTGAGATATCCAATAGGACAAACCAAGTCAGCAGGAAGGTTGTCATCACCTGACGACTTGGTATTCTCAGGACTAAGACGACGACGCTGAGCCGAACGCCGGGCGGGAGCCATCGTAGCTTGGAGAGCTTCATACAGCTGAGCGGCTTTATTATCAGCCTTGCGGCTTAGGACAGGTGCACCTGCGGCGGTTTAGCGTGAGTTTTATTTTGTATAAAACAACGATCGTGAGTGTGTGTGTCCGGAGTCAATTAATTGTAAATCGCGAGATACTTTGTTTTCGTTTCTTTCCTCGCGCGCGCGTAAGCTACCGATAGCAGCAAGTTGTTGTGTGCGCGCGCCGCTCGATTTAAAGAGCAACGGCAATTCTTTGTTGCCGTTTTGGAAAACTCGATTGTGCGAGTATTTATATGGGAACGGATTACCGCGTTAGATGTTAATTTTGTATTAGTTTTTAAGTTGATTTTTTTTACATTAAATATTAAAAAATTAACTTTCTGGATTACGATTATTCTATCTACCGGTGTTCCTTGCGCTCGAATCCACTAGCCCACGCCCACCTACCGAATTCAACGAGCTGTCGCGCCCTCCCCGATTCCTGTATCACTTAGGTGTTTGCTATCGCGGTCGGGTTTTTCTCCTTTTTCAGGAAGTTTGTCGGCGGGTAGCCGACTGCGACACAGTTTATAGCGGCTGTAAGGCGAGCTCGGCAGATCAACGTGGGTTGTATTCCCGAGTCTGCCTCATTAATTTGAGCCCTATAACAATACCTAATTTGATATCGATAGATCGATATTGGTGTAATATACTAAAGTAAACTCGTAGAGGTAATATATGTCATATATTATGTCATAAAGGTTATAAATTTTTTTATGCGATCGTTTCTAACTTAATAAATTGTTTTTAGCATTAGACTTGAAATGAAAGTTAATCTGTCATTCTTAATTTTCATTATTAAGATATTATGTCACGGAAAAAATCTAATCACAGATAAAAAAATTTTCTGTTTTTTCATCGCTTTTATTAGACGAAAACGATATAAATACTTACAGTTCTGTTCGTGGATAAAAAAAAAAATTATACCTACATTGCGAAAATTAAAAAAGGAAAAAATACATCGAAAAAGCATTTGTACCTATAGTATCGTAGAAAGTATTTCTGCTACTAGAACTAACTTGAAATTCTTGAATTTCAAAAAAAGCCATTTCAACGTTAATTTAATAAATTGAATGTCTTTATTAAATTAACTGTAACTTTTTTTCCTTAACGAATTAAGAAACGCGGCTTGTGGCATTTGAAAGCTGATGTAAAAGTACATCAAAAAACACAAAAACCTGAAAATTGATTTTTTGAAAAATTTTAGGTATATGTACCCCCTTAAACCTAAAAAAACCTGGGCACCGAGATTGATAATAAAATAATTTATCTATCCCCCAAGCTTTCAACCTACAAAAATCTGGGTGCTGAGATTTATAATTAAATAATTTATTCATCCCCCAAGCTTTAAACCTAAGAAACCCTGGGCGCCGAGATTGATAATAAAATAATTTATTTATCCTCCAAGCTTTAAACCTAAAAAACCCTGGGTGCCTAGATTGATAATAAAATAATTTGTTCATCCCCCAAGCTTTAAACCTACAAAACCCTGGGCGCCTAGATTGATAATAAAATAATTTGTTCATCCCCCAAGCTTTAAACCAACAAACCCCTGGGCTTGAGGGATGAACAAATAATTTAATTATCAATCTTGGTGCGCAGGATTTTGTGGGTTTAAAGCTTAGGTGATAAACAAACTCCTAATTTCTTAACCTAGGAGCCCACTGCAATAAAACAAATTTTTTTTGGCAAGACACAAAAATATCAAGATTCTTGGTACTTTGTAGGCCTTGTCTTGAACAAAATGAGTAGATCTTGTCTTGAGTATTGTCTTGAAATTCAAGACAAGACCTACAAAATACCAAGATTTCTTGTGTTCTTGTCAAAGCCCAAGTTTTCAGTTTCCTCGCAGCTCCTTCAACTGCCTAGGTATGTATCCTAAAGCGCGGTAGCGCTTTAACGATGACATTTTATCTACTCCGGCCCGAAAGCGCCACTATACTGCCGGTGCCGCTGCAGGCAGTTGAGCCTCCCGCCGTCGCGCCGAAAAAATATTACGCACACCTTGCAGCTGAAAAGTGAAAATACAGAAAAAAACGTCTAATCGCGGGTTGAGTGAAAATTCAAGCTATTAGATGAAAAATTTTTTTATATAGAAATTTAAGTTAATTTTTAAGCAATGATTTTAAAATTAAAAGTTGTTTTAATTAATAATATTAAAAACTTTTTTCATTAATATTTTCCAACAGAGAGTAAACATTTTCTTAAAAGAAATTCACGTTGGCTTTTTAGCAACTATTCTTACATTAAAAGTTTTACTTTTTTAAATTATGTATAAAAAATCTCTTAGATTTAATTTTTTAATGATTTTTCACTAATTATTTGAGATACTACATTTTTCGGAGAAGCAAATATTTTCCATGGCTCTTCAACGATTTATTTCAAAATCCCTATGACTGGAGTTTTAAAATACTTTTTCAGTCAATGAGAAATATATTAATTTTTGCCCACTGGCTGAAATGCAATTTTCAAAACACCCGTTGCCGCGTTTTTTTCGGTCTGATATGTATGCAGGGGTGAAGTGTAGTTATAAGCTGAGTTTACCTTGCAGCGCCACCACTTCTAGCGATTCGAGATTCTAGAACAAAGGAAGATGGACCGCGTGCAGCAGTGGATTGTGCAAAATTTTCAACATTTGCAAGAGAACGTTATCAGTGACTCTGAACAAAATTATAGATTTGTTCAGTCTCCGCCGCTACGCATCAATTCTTTGGATTTAACCTCTGCAGCTTTGGTACAAAATAATTTAGTTTCAGACAGTAATGATCACTATGCTTCATCAGCTGACACTGTAATTATTTCTCATTCAACTTCGTCTGTTTCTTCGAATGATTCGTCCCAATCGACTCATGTGCAAAACGACAAAATTGACTCAACAGATAAATAACTAGCACTGCAATCTACTTTTTACTGAAAAAAATGGAAAACAGTAAGTTATTTTCAAGACAAGAGTAGTCAAATATAAAAATAAAGACAGAGGAAGAGAAAGGCTTATTAAAAACTTACTGCAGCTAGTTACATATTTCTTAAATTATAAGTTAATTTCAAAACAAAGTAGTTGATATTTCATTTAAATATAACGGTTGAAGCATTTTTTCCAGTAAGTAATAGTTACGTGCGCATATTGAATAATTTTTTAATATGGCGTGTAATGTAACGAACAACTGTTACTTCACTGAGGATAAAACGTTAGCTTTATGCAATTGATTTATTTACATTGATTTCGGCTAGTTTCAAGTGACCTTTCCTAGACTCTGTATCGTTGTCTAATGCAAAAACAGGCTGATCACAGAAATCCCGAAGCCCGCGACCCACAGCCCGGAGCCCGCGCAGTGAAAATGTTAGGTTAAGGTTGTTGGGGTACACTGATATTTACGTGAGAGATTTTAATGAAAAAATTTTAGTGATAGAGAAATATGTAAACGGGTTTTCCGCTAAGAAATAGCGTCCACGGTAATTGTAAGTTAATTTAAAAAATTGTTATACACTAAAATCTGCGGCCAGCCGCCATGTTTGACACGAGTGCGAGAGAGACAAAAAACTCCGTAAGTCCCTTTGTCTCACTCGCACAAATCTAGCGCTCTCTCTCGTACCAAATTGCGGATTGCGGGCCGGGGGTGTTGTAGGTTGCGGGCTTTGGGCTGCGGACACGAGTTTCTGTGATCGCCTATGCACTGTTCCATTAATTAATTTTAATAATCGTTACCATTTGCATGAATATTATTTTCTTGATTTATTAATCGTTAAACTTTTTATAAATCGTTGCTTGACAATTAATTTATACAGCATAATTTAACTCACGAGGTAATTGACATTATAATTATTTTAATCATAATTCATTTAGCAAACTTTTATTTTTAATAGTTATAGAAATTTTTTTTTTTTTATTAATTTCAAGTTTTCAATCATAATAATTTTCTTTTCAAAAGTATAGGCACAAAATTACGCAAATGAATTATTTAGTTATAAAAGTTACGTGTAACATGTAAATAAGCTTTTCATACCAAATAATCAACAGTTCTGTTTTGGTTTTTATAATTCGAGATTTTTTTATTTAAATATTTCCGTGTTTAAAATGATAATAGTTACAATACTTTTTGCAGTTGGTCAATACTTACAATTTCTAGACGAAAATATAGAAAACTCGGGAGCAAACTTAATAAGTCTCAGAGCTGGCGTCAATGAAGTATCACATAATCGGCCATTAAACTATTGCATACAGGATCTTTCTTATTCTCACGATCAAAGATACCAAAACCAAAACTAGACTCCAACCACTGCTGGTATTTTTCAATTGCATCATGCAGATGTCCAGAATGTTCATGAATTTAACCAACTTCAACACATTTTGACTATTCCACATGAGACTGCTCAAAGTTTAAATTATAATAATTACCAAAATCAAACGCAAGACGTAACAAATGTTTTTCAAAATGACGGAAATAGTTTTTATTCAATGCAAAACGAGTATGAATTTAATAATTCCCACAACAATTACAACCGAATAGACACGATAGAAACTAATAATGTCATCACTGATGCCCTGCTTACGAATGGTCAAGGAGGCCAAAATAGTGATTTACAGCGGTCAGAGTCTCTTTCTGGTATTATTATTGATGACAAAGAAGAAAATGTAACAGGTAAATTGTTTATGGACTTATGTGACTATTTGAAATAAACAAATTTGATTTATTAATTTGATAACTGAATTCGATTGCTCAAATGTATGTGTAAATGTACGTATTCTTTCATTTTAGATGAACTAGTTGCATCAGTAAATGAGTCTAATGAATCAACAAATGAAGAGATACTTGCAGAACCATGTCCCGAAAATAATTTAGAAAAACAAAAAAAAACAGGGAAAAAGAAAACTGCTTCAAAAAACACATCGGTTATGGAATTTTCCTGCCCGACAACATGCAAATTTCAGTGTTCTACACTTATTTTAGGAGACGCGCGTCTACAAATTAATGTTGAATATAATAAATTAAATAAAAACGAAAGAAAAAATTTCGCTGCTTCTCACATTCGACGCACTTCCGTTCAACGCCGAACAAATAAAAGCTCTATGCCAGATTCTGATGAAAATAAGTTTTTCAGGAATAATAATTTTCATTACTATCTACCTAGTCATTCTAAATCTTTGATTCAAGTTTGCAAGCCCTTTTTTTGCACGACTTTAGGAATAAAAACAAATAACTCATACGCTTTTAGAAACACTTTTCTTAACTTCAATGATATACCTTTAAAACCAGCAGCCGAAAAAGTAGGAGGAGCATCACACAATCAAGAAAAAATCAAAGAAAGAGATAGTATTATAAAGATGCACGTAGAGTCGTTTCATCCGGAAATTTCACATTATCGCCGAGAACATGCACCAAAAAAAAGATACTTACCGAAAGAGCTTTCGATATCTTTCATGCACAATGATTATCTTTTAAAAAATCCTGAATGGAAATTTTCCTATGAGAAATACAGATCGATTCTCACTGATGCAATGAATATCTTCTTTACCAGGCTTGGACACGAGGAATGCGAGCAATGCGAGACTTTTAATTTGCACAAACCGGCTCACACAAAAGATAATTTATCAGCGAACTGCATTACATGTAATAATTGGAACAGTCATATTTCAAGAGCCAAAGAAGCTAGAAAGTTATACAGACTTCATGCTGAAAAATCATTAAAACAAGAGTCAGTCACGTATTACTCAGTGGATTTGGAAAAAGTTATTATGTTACCTCGCATGGAACAATTTAAGCTAGTATCTTTTACGAAAAGACTAACGTATATAATGAGTGTATAAAAGTATATAATGAGTGTTTTGTCCCACTAAAAAATCTATCCAGCACAAAAAATAAAGTTGTCTGCGCTGTATGGCATGAAGCAGTTATCGGCCGCAATTGTGAACAAATTATAAGTACATAATATCAATTTTTTTTAGTATGTCGGGATAAATTGCACGTTTCACAATGGGCTGATAATTGCTCATCTCAAAATAAAAATTGGTCTCTAATAACTTTCTTAGTTTATTTAATCAACTCGGGAGAGTTAGAAACTAAAATAATTGAAATAAACTTTTTTGAGGTGGGCCATACTTTTATGAGTGCGGACTCTTTTCACCACATGGTAGAGAAGTCCATGAGTGAAAAAAAAAATATTTATGATTTTACTGATTTTTTAAACTGTGTTGAAAATGCATCCAAGAATGTTAAATTAATAAATATGAAAAATGATTTGTTTTTTGACTGGAAAGACTTAACGTCTCAGGCTAAAATGAATAAAATGGAGCTGTAACCGTATCTTGCCAACATGACATTAATTAGAGCTGAAAAAGGAAATACACAATTCAATAGCGTAAAACTAATTGTGATACTGATCCTTTCATTGAGCTTGATTTTTCGCAATATTCTGTAGAAAAAAAAGGATTCCCCACTTTTGAGAAATCAGATTGTGATATCGGCATAGCTGCATTAAAAAAGAAAAAAATCATTAAAAACTTGCTGCCATTAATGCCTTCCAGTAGAAAGAATTTCTGGAATAATTTACCAGTCATTAGTTCCTAAGAAATCATATATAATTTAATTTAATTATTTAAATTTCTATACTTTGTACCATTACGATTCGTTTCTTGTAATGTTAACTCTAATTTTAAAAAAATAAATAATTTTGCTGATTGCAATGTGTATCGTATTAATTTAGTTTCATGAAAATTAATGTGTGGATTTTTTTTTACTATATTGTACTTAAAAAAAAAAGGAATAAAATTTTTTTTTAACTTAACTCAAACATCGCTAATTTATTTATTTGTACCATTTGAAAATAGGTGCCTTCACAGTGGAGGGTATTAGCTATGTAACTATGGAAATGTAAAAAATTTCTAGAAAAAACAAAAAATAATAACTAGGAAGTCACTTGGAAAAAAAAATTAATTTGACAAACTAACTAGACATTTTATAGAAATAACACTTTCATCTAACTAGGTAGTCACATGGATGAAAATTTATTTAACTCTATGGTGAACCTACTAGTATGTAGTAGTTTTTTGCAATTATTTGGATAGCAGTATCGAAACTAAGGTGACAAGAGTGACGGTTCCCGATTAAATATTAAAAATGACGTCATTCAAACGGTAGAAACAAGAGTAGGTTCAGGGGTAAGAACAAATGTAAAAACGAGGGTAGGTATGTGAGTGGAAACGTAGGTAGGCACTGTACTAGGAACAAGGTTAGGTTCAAGGAAAAAAAACTAGGTAGAAAATATGGCAGAAGCGGGTTTATGAGCAAATATAAGAACAAAAGTAGAAATCTAGGTAGAGTCAGATGTAGAAACGAGCATTGCTTCAGGGATAGAAATCTGAGTAGAAAAAGTATAGTAACAAGGGTAGAAACTAGACTAGGTGTGGAAGTAAAATAGGTGTAGTAATGAGAGTAGGTACATTTGTGGAAATCTAGGTAGAAAAAGGGTTAGGTACAAGGATAGGAACAAGCCTAGTGAAAGGGGTAAAGATGAGAGTAGGCACAAGCAGAGGAACAAAGGTAGGCACTGGGGTTGAGATAATAGTAGGTACAAAGGTACTATAGTAAGTTCAAAAGAGAGTACAGGAATAGGAACGAGATGAGACACAAGAGTAAGCACAAGGATAGAAATGAGGGTAGGGAAAGAAATGAGGGTAGGCATGAGGGTAGAAACATGGGTAGGTACGAGGGTAGGCATGAGGGTAGAAAATGGGGTAGGTACAAGGGTAGGCACGAGGGTAGAAAAAATGGTAGATACGAGGGTAGAAACAAAGGTAGGTATGAGGGTAGAAACAGTGGTAGGCACGAGGGTAGAAACAGGGGTAGGTACAAGGGTAGGCACGAGGGTAGGCATGAGGGTAGAAACAGGGGTAGGTCCGAGGGTAGGCGCGAGGGTAGAAACAGGGGTAGGTACAAGGGTAGGCACGAGGGTAGAAACAGGGGTAGGTGAGAGGGTAGAAACAGGGGTAGGCACGAGGTTAGAAACAGGGATAGGTACGAGGGTAGGCACGAGGGTAGAAACAGGGATAGGTACGAGGGTAGGCACGAGGGTAGAAACAGGGATAGGTACGAGGGTAGAAACAGGGGTAGGCACAAGGGTAGGCACGAGGGTAGAAACAGTGGTAGGCACGAGGGTAGAAACAGGGGTAGGTACAAGGGTAGGCACGAGGGTAGGCATGAGGGTAGAAACAGGGGTAGGTACGAGGGTAGGCGCGAGGGTAGAAACAGGGGTAGGTATGAGGGTAGAAACAGGGGTAGAAACAGGGGTAGGTATGAGGGTAGGCACGAGGGTAGAAACAGGGGTAGGCACGAGGGTAGAAACAGGGGTAGGCACGAGGGTAGAAACAGGGGTAGGTATGAGGGTAGGCACGAGGGTAGAAACAGGGGTAGGCACGAGGGTAGAAACAGGGGTAGCTATGAGGGTAGAAACAGGGGTCGGTACGAGAGTAGAAACAGGGGTAGGCACGAGGGTAGAAACAGGGGTAGGTACATGGGCAGGGACGAGGGTAGGCATGAGGGTAGAAACAGGGATAGGTACGAGGGTAGAAACAGGGGTAGGTATGAAGGTAGAAACAGGGGTAGGTACGAGGGTAGAAACAGGGGTAGCTATGAGGGTAGAAACAGGGGTCGGTACGAGAGTAGAAACAGGGGTAGGCACGAGGGTAGAAACAGGGGTAGGTACATGGGTAGGGACGAGGGTAGGCATGAGGGTAGAAACAGGGATAGGTACGAGGGTAGGCACGAGGGTAGAAACAGGGGTAGGTACGAGGGTAGAAACAGGGGTAGGTACGAGGGTAGAAACAGGGGTAGGTACGAGGGTAGGCACGAGGGTAGGTATGAGGGTAGAAACAGGGATAGGTACGAGGGTAGGCACGAGGGTAGAAACAGGGGTAGGTATGAGGGTAGAAACAGGGGTAGGTACGAGGGTAGAAACAGGGGTGGGTACGAGGGTAGAACCAGGGGTAGGTACAAGGGTAGGCACGAGGGTAGAAACAGGGATAGGTACGATGGTAGGCACGAGGGTAGAAACAGGGGTAGGCACGAGGGTACAACCAGGGGTAGGTACAATGGTAGGCACGAGGGTAGAAACAGGGATAGGTGCGAGGGTAGGCACGAGGGTAGAAACAGGGGTAGGTATGAGGGTAGAAACAGGGGTAGGTACAAGGGTGGAAACAGGGGTAGATACAAGGGTAGGCACGAGGGTTGAAACAGGGATAGGTACGAGGGTAGGTAGGAGGGTTGGCACGAGGGTAGAAACAGGGGTAGGCACGAGGGTACAACCAGGGGTAGGTACAAGGGTAGGCACGAGGGTAGAAACAGGGATAGGTACGAGGGTACGCACGAGGGTAGAAACAGGGGTAGGTATGAGGGTAGAAACAGGGGTAGATACAAGGGTAGGCACGAGGGTAGAAACAGGGGTAGGTACGAGGGTAGAAACAGGGGTAGGTACGAGGGTAGAAACAGGGGTAGGTACGAGGGTAGAAACAGGGGTAGGTACGAGGGTAGGCACGAGGGTAGAAACAGGGATAGGTACGAGGGTAGGCACGAGGGTAGAAACAGGGGTAGGTATGAGGGTAGAAACAGGGGTAGGTACGAGGGTAGAAACAGGGGTAGGTACGAGGGTAGGCACGAGGGTAGGTATGAGGGTAGAAACAGGGATAGGTACGAGGGTAGGCACGAGGGTAGAAACAGGGGTAGGTATGAGGGTAGAAACAGGGGTAGGTACGAGGGTAGAAACAGGGGTGGGTACGAGGGTAGAAACAGGGATAGGTACGAGGGTACGCACGAGGGTAGAAACAGGGGTAGGCACGAGGGTAGAAACAGGGGTAGGTACGAGGGTAGGCACGAGGGTAGAAACAGGGATAGGTACGAGGGTAGGCACGAGGGTAGAAACAGGGGTAGGTATGAGGGTAGAAACAGGGGTAGGTACGAGGGTAGAAACAGGGGTAGGTACGAGGGTAGAAACAGGGGTAGGTACGAGGGTAGGCACGAGGGTAGGTATGAGGGTAGAAACAGGGGTAGGCACGAGGTTAGAAACAGGGATAGGTACGAGGGTAGGCACGAGGGTAGAAACAGGGGTAGGTACAAGGGTAGAAACAGGGGTAGGTATGAAGGTAGAAACAGGGGTAGGTACGAGGGTAGAAACAGGGGTAGCTATGAGGGTAGAAACAGGGGTCGGTACGAGAGTAGAAACAGGGGTAGGCACGGGGTAGAAACAGGGCCAGGTACATGGGTAGGGACGAGGGTAGGCATGAGGGTAGAAACAGGGATAGGTACGAGGGTAGGCACGAGGGTAGAAACAGGGGTAGGTACGAGGGTAGAAACAGGGGTAGGTACGAGGGTAGAAACAGGGGTAGGTACGAGGGTAGGCACGAGGGTAGGTATGAGGGTAGAAACAGGGATAGGTACGAGGGTAGGCACGAGGGTAGAAACAGGGGTAGGTATGAGGGTAGAAACAGGGGTAGGTACGAGGGTAGAAACAGGGGTGGGTACGAGGGTAGAACCAGGGGTAGGTACAAGGGTAGGCACGAGGGTAGAAACAGGGATAGGTACGATGGTAGGCACGAGGGTAGAAACAGGGGTAGGCACGAGGGTACAACCAGGGGTAGGTACAATGGTAGGCACGAGGGTAGAAACAGGGATAGGTGCGAGGGTAGGCACGAGGGTAGAAACAGGGGTAGGTATGAGGGTAGAAACAGGGGTAGGTACAAGGGTGGAAACAGGGGTAGATACAAGGGTAGGCACGAGGGTTGAAACAGGGATAGGTACGAGGGTAGGTAGGAGGGTTGGCACGAGGGTAGAAACAGGGGTAGGCACGAGGGTACAACCAGGGGTAGGTACAAGGGTAGGCACGAGGGTAGAAACAGGGATAGGTACGAGGGTACGCACGAGGGTAGAAACAGGGGTAGGTATGAGGGTAGAAACAGGGGTAGATACAAGGGTAGGCACGAGGGTAGAAACAGGGGTAGGTACGAGGGTAGAAACAGGGGTAGGTACGAGGGTAGAAACAGGGGTAGGTACAAGGGTAGAAACAGGGGTAGGTACGAGGGTAGGCACGAATGTAGAAACAGGGGTAGGTACAAGGGTAGGCACGAGGGTAGAAACAGGGGTAGGTACGAGGGTAGGCACGAGGGTAGAAACAGGGGTAGGTACAAGGGTAGGCACGAGGGTAGAAACAGGGATAGGTACGAGGGTAGGCACGAGGGTAGAAACAGGAGTAGGTATGAGGGTAGAAACAGGGGTAGGTACGAGGGTAGAAACAGGGGTAGGTACGAGGGTAGAAACAGGGGTAGAAACAGGGATAGGTACGAGGGTAGGTACGAGGGTAGGCACGAGGGTAGTATCAGGGATAGGTTCGAGGGTAGGCACGAGGGTAGAACCAGGGGTAGGTACATGGGTAGGCATGAGGGTAGAAACAGGGGTAGGTACAAGGGTAGGCACGAGGGTAGAAACAGGGATAGGTACGAGGGTAGGCACGAGGGTAGAAACAGGGGTAGGTATGAGGGTAGAAACAGGGGTAGGCTTGAGGGTAGAACCAGGGGTAGGTACAAGAGTAGGCACGAGGGTAGAAACAGGGATAGGTACGAAGGTAGGTAGGAGGGTAGGCACGAGGGTAGAAACAGGGGTAGGTACGAAGGTAGAAACAGTGGTAGGCACGAGGGTAGAACCAGGGGTAGAAACAGGGGTAGGCACGAGGGTGGAAACAGGGGTAGATACAAGGGTATGGACGAGGGTAGGCATGAGGGTAGAAACAGGGGTAGGTACAAGGGTAGACTCTAGGGTAGAAACAGGGGTAGGCATGAGGGTAGAAACAGGGGTAGGTACAAGGGTAGGCACAAGGGTAGGCATGAGGGTAGGCATGAGGGTAGAAACAGGGGTAGGTACGAGGGTAGGCACGAGGGTAGAAACAGGGGTAGGTACAAGGGTAGGCACGAGGGTAGAAACAGGGATAGGTACGAGGGTAGGTAGGAGGGTAGGCACGAGGGTAGAAACAGGGGTAGGTACGAGGGTAGAAACAGTGGTAGGCACGAGGGTAGAACCAGGGGTAGGTACAAGGGTTGGCACGAGGGTAGAAACAGTGGTAGGCACGAGGGTAGAAACAGGGGTAGGTACGAGGGTAGGCACGAGGGTAGAAACAAAAATTAAATTAATAGATCACATCAAAATTATACTAATCTTAATTTTAATTTACAATATGAAATAATGAGTTGCTACACCATGTGTTTTTTTTTTTTTTCTAAATCATAATTAACTTCTGCAAGTAACACACTGTCAGGAAAGATGTAAAAAAATCAATAACCTTGAGCAGTTGATACATTGATTACTCGTACACATTCTTCGGGCCCCCAATATGTGTAAAACCATTTACTTCTGGAAATCATCTGTACATAAATATTTATTAACTTGAATCAAGTACTTCACACACTGGACTTAATTGAAAATCATAAAATAAGCTTTAATTAAACTTTTTCAGCCTTTCTGGCCCATTTTACCATAAAAACTAAAAGCACTTGTTGACACAAGCCGTATTATTGATAAAAATAAATTAAAAATTTTTTTCTGCATTCACATATTTAAAGTCATATATTCCATATGGACAAGTATACACTATCCAACTTGTAAACAAGGTTTGAAAAGAAAAAAAAAAATTCCACACTCACTTAGTAATTTTTTTTTATCGATTTTTGAATGGAGATTTTCTTACTTTTGAAAAATTAAAATAAAATCCAATGTACAAAGCTTGAACATTAAATTAATAGATCACATCAACATTATACTAATCTAAATTTACAATAATGAGTGGCTACAGCAAGTGCATTTTTTTTTTTTTTTCTATAACGATTTCTTAAATGAAAATTGACTCAAACAGATGATATTTTATAATTTTAGCAAGCTAAACTGCTGCGCAGTTACTGCCATTGCTTATAGTCTGCAAATTGATCAGCAGACGAAAACCTGTAATCTATCGATTTTAAAACAATCTATTCTCGAATTATGAAATCGCTTTCTCAAATATATTTGAAATCATTTTTGTGAAATAAATTTATGAATACATAAATGATTTTCTGACGAAGAATTACAAAAAAAAAAATAACTACTCCTTTGAATAGATTTTATGATAAAAAAAAAAATATATTTCTGTGGTGGAATAACATTATTCAAATAGTAAAATCATTCAAAAAAAAGGGAGTTCTAATTTTTTTATTTATTTATTTTTTATTTTAGTGGGATCTTTTTTTTAATTTGGTTGATATCAAATCATACAACTTTGAACTTTTATTTATACCAAAAATGACAGTTTATAATTCATGCATTTGTTTAATTTTTAAATACATATTTAAAATAAACAAGCTTGATCATTTTTGGTTCATGATAAAACTTGTACTTATGAAAGTATTAAAATCGCCTGAACAATGGAAAAGGTAATATTAGACGTGACATCTTTTATCTTTTTTAACATTAAATTTAATACAACCAATCATGTAAATTTTTTAACAATGATTTAACAATTTAAAAAAATCTGAAAAAAATACACTTTTTTTTTCCATTAAAATCTTAACACGAAAATAGCTTAGATTTTTGCGTGCAAGCACATGGCTGTTAATTAATAACACATGAATTAATTAATAAAAAAGCTATATGATTTTATTTATTTTGTTTCATTTTCATCACCCCTGATCGAAAACTAAAACAAGGCGTAAAGAATTCAGCGAAAAAATTCATATTGTTTAAAAAACAATGATAAAGTTGTTTCCGAATTAATAATTATACTTGTTAATTTAAAACACACACACGCACGCACACACACACACCTGTACCTATCCTCGTACTACGGACGAACATCAAATCATTTCCCCTTTCAACATTGCCACTCGGAAAAACGTCTGTCTTCCTACAGGTTAGGAAGGTAGGTCAGCCATTTTTTTTTAGCACTAATTCAAAAAGAGGAAATGATTCGATATCCGTTTGTTGTACCTACCCCTGTTTCTACCCTCGTACCTACCCTCGTGCCTACCCTTGTACCTACCCTCGTGCCTAACCTCGTACCTATCCCTGTTTCTACCCTCATGCCTACCCTCGTCCCTACCCTTGTTTCTACCCTCGTGCCTACCCTCGTACCTACCCTTGTACCTACCCCTGTTTCTACCCTCGTGCCTACCTTTGTACCTACCCCTGTTCCTACCCTCGTGCCTACCCTTGTTTCTACGCCTGCTCCTATCCCTGCGTCCACCCTTGTACCTATTCTCGTAGCTTTTCTTGTGCCTATCTCTGTTTCTACCCTTGTACCTATTCCTGTGTCTTCCCTCGTGCCTACTCTTATTTCTATCCTTGTGCTATCGTTGTTCCTATCTTTGTGCTCACCCTCGTATTTCATATCTTGCCTGTCCTTATGCCCACCCTCGTATCTTATATGATGCCTGTCCTCACACCTACCCCTGGGCTACTTCTTTTCCTACCCTCATTTCTATCCTTGTGCTTACTCTTGTGTCTCATCTCGTACCCATTCCTTTACTTACTTTCGAACTTACTATAGTACCTTTGTTACTACTATTATCTCAACCCCAGTGCCTACCTTTGTTCCTCTGCTTGTGCCTACTCTCATCTTCACTCCTTTCACTAGGCTTGTTCCTATCCTTGTACCTGACCCTTTTTCTACCTAGATTTCCACCCATGTATTTACTCTCATTACTACACCTATTTTGCTTCCACACCGAGTGTAGTTTCTACCCTTGCTACTACACTTTTTCTACTCAGATTTCTAACCCTGAAGCAATGCTCGTTTCTACATCTGATTTTACCTAGATTTCTACTTTTGTTCTTATATTTGCTCATACACCCGCTTCTACCAGATTTTCTACCTAGTTTTCTATCCTTGAACCTAACCTCGTTCCTAGTACAGTGCCTACCTACGTTTCCACTCACGTACCTACCCTCGTTTTTACATTTGTTCTTACCCCTGAACCTACTCTTTTTTCTACTGCTTGAATGACGTCATTTTTAATATTTCATCGGGAAACGTCACTCTTGTCACCTTAGTTTCGATACTACTATCCAAATAATTGCAAAAAACTACTATATAAGGTACCTATACCTAATATGGCCCCCCTAAGCGAGAATCGACGTTGTGGCGAATCAAATCAATATTTTTGACGGGTAAGGTCTCATTTTAAAGCTTAATTCAAGAGCTTTAAAATGAGACATTACACGTTCGATTTTGATCAATGAACTTCAAATGCCAGAGGATTTACCAAAACACGGTTTTTTAAGACACCTAAAATTTGTGTCCTAATATGGCCCCCCTTGAAGTAATTAATTAATTGCAATTTGTTCCTACTTTTTAAATCAATCAGGATATAAGATTTTAAAAACTTCAAAATTGTTATTATTTTAAAAATGATTTATTTAAAAATTGAGCCTTTTTTACAATGTTTTTGAAAGCTTTGCAACCAGTAGAAAAATTTCAACTTTAAATTTTGGTCAAAGTTTTTTTTTGAGCTAGAATGCTTTTTTAGTTATAAAATGAAAAAAAGCTTTGAAACAATTAAATTTATTTTTCTTAAATAACATTAGGAAAGGATTTTCTAAAAAGTAAACATGAAACTAAGGACTCTTAATATCGATATTTATACTAATTCGTGGGGGGCCATATTAGGTACACTGCATAATAAAAAGTTATTTAAGAATAAAACCCGTTAGAAAACGAGTTGAACAAAAACCAAGGTCGCGTTTTAAAGCTGAAACAATAACGTATCGAAGCTACTTATTCAAATTTTGATCAGGTGCGTCTAAATATTTTGGCAGACCACTTAATTACAACGTAAAATAATAACGGAGGTATACGAAAGCTATTAGGCGTGCGCAAAAATAATTTTAAAATGTTCTAAACAACTGAAAACTTCATAATTCAGTGTTTTTGACTTCTTCCTACCTTGCAGAGATGCCGCATACCTAGCATATTCAAAATAACAGGGGGGGCCATATTAGGCACAGGGCCATATTAGGCACACTTACCTTACTAGTAGGTCTACCATAGAGTTAAATAAATTTTTATCCATGTGACTACCTAGTTAGATGAAAATGTTATTTCTATAAAATGCCTAGTTAGTTTGTCTAATTAATTTTTTTTTCCAAGTAACTTCCTAGTTATTATTTTTTGTTTTTTCTAGAAATTTTTTACATTTCCATAGTTACATAGCTAATACCCTCCACTGTGAAGGCACCTAATGATTTAAGATATGTATGAAGAAATAAATCGATCGACCCCGAAAAATTTAAAATTCATTCAATTAGATAATTAATTAAATATTTTAATAATTTTTAGGATTTTTATAAAGTTTTTAAAGAGAAATTGTAAACAATTTTTATTCAAATTATTTTAGTTCATGTAGATAATGTATTTTTTCTCCTGTAAGTCTGATTCAAATTAAAAATTCGTGCCGAGAAATTCAGTCCATGTACATATTGTACTTTTTCATCTGTAAAATCTCACGAAACTAGGTGTAAAAATATAATATCTGCCAAAAAGGGTTGAAGGGCTTGGAATTTTGAAATTTTAATTACTCCATTAAAAAGAGCAACCCCGATTTACCCTAATAGCAACTCCAAAATTCAAAAAAAGTTCGATGTGTTAAAATTAGAGTTAAAAACACGTTTTGCTTAGTATTTCAAATTACAGTTTTTGCTGATATTGTAGTTTTAAATCTGTAAGGCCGAACCAATCAGGCAATTAGGTGTGACCAGAGTGATTTTGATTGGCTCTCTTACAGTAGCGCTTAGGATTTTTTCTGCGTAAGGTTCACACACGATTTTTTCGTGTTAGCTTACCACAGTAAATTTCTGTTTTTTTTTTTCTATCCGTGTATCGATTGTGGAGAGGCTAAGGGAGCCTCATTATTTTTAACTTAGGAATTTTATAAAACGAACATAATTCATACTAAAATTAATAAATTTTGATGAATTAACTATTTAATAATCAATCATTATTTAATATCGATAACATTCTGTAAACACAATTTTTTATTGTACGCTGAGTTTAGGTTAAGCCGTTTTCAGGCATATTTATTTATTTTCTCAAAATTTAGTCCGGCAACGAGTAATTTTTTTTATACCATTTTAATCCTTGAAAAATAATCTATGTTTTAGGATTTTATGAAAGTTTTCATTAATTTCATCTCAAAGATATCATAAATGAATGAAACCTTCCCATAAAAACCTGTGTTATATGATGTAATTTTCAATTTGTCATAGCGTACAAAAATGGCCGATGACCTACATTTTTTTTATAATGATCGAATCGGCAATTAACAAAGAATATATTTTTTAAGTTCTATCTTGTTACACAATTCCAAACCAAAATCGAAGCCTCTTTAAGATTTGCAAGACGTTAGTTGTGTGTCTCGGAAGGTACACGGAAAAAAAAGTTACCAGATGAACCCGTGAAAAGAAACACGTCAAAGCCGTTCACAGCGGCACGGAATAGACCCGTCGCCAGCGCACCGGTACATCCGATACTTAGGCGCTTCGACCCCAGCGTCTCGACAGAATGAACCCGTGCGCAGTAGGAGAGGGACAATCCTACGCAGAGGCAGGTTGAACCTGCCTCCCGCGTAGGATTTGCACTTAAGCCGCATAATGTTTTGGAGCAAACTCAGGATGCGTACTATCTATGTATGGAAATATATATGCGTCATGCATACGAAATCGTTATAATTGTTTGTTTTATTAATGCACTCAGAGAAAAATTTGATTGGACCAATTAAATGTTCTTTGTTCCCTCAATAGTCTAAACATTGTAGCAGTTACAATACGTATGGTAAGTATAATAATACATATCGTTGCGACTAGCAAAGCAAATATTCAAAAATCTAACCTAACCTAGCTATTTAAAAAAATCTCAATTGAAATCATTATTTCTTAAATATTGTGATTTTTATAATCATTTGTATATTTTTTAAGATTAAAACTATTCATTAAAAACATTAATTATACCAAAATCACAAAAAAGAAATTTTTTAAAATTAAGTTGTGCTATACCAGTGTTACTAGAAACATGTTAACCCTTAATACGCATTTAGTCAGCGCTGCCATGATATTGTTACTGCTACAATGTGCATCATTGTCTCTATATCAACTATGGTATCTTAGATGTTACAATATATTGTTGACCCAATCAAACCTTTCTCTGAGTGTGATTAGTATTACGAATAACGTAAACAAGTTGCAGTAGAAAAATTTTGTGGCAGAGCTTGGAAATGCATATATTATCAAAATATTTATTTCGTTTAAAGAAATGGTAATTTCTCAGATTAAATTTGAAACAAGTACCATGAAAACTGTGTACTGAATTGTATTTGTACTTTCATACAAAAAGTTTTTGATAACCGAATTTTTAGAGTGCAAATTTTTTTTTGTGTCATTTTATGATATAGTATTCAACTTATCAAAATATAGCGGATTAAAATAAATATTTTAAACTTCTGCAAGTTAAAAATAAAACGAGTGATCGGATTGAAAAAAAAAAGAGTAATTATTTTAAAACCAGTTTTTTATTATACACTACTTACTTTAATATTTATAACTTTTACAGCAAAAACAGCTTTTGTTATTTAAGTCAGCTTATATCGTGTCGCTATATATTCTTCCTCAAATTTTTTTATGTACAAACAAGGAAGTAGTTTAGGCATTTTATTAACATCAAGGAAAACATCATCTTCATCAATATCAGATGTTACGCGATACGCCTGATAGTGACTGCTAAAAAAAAAAATTTTGAATTCTTTTAATTGAAATAAAACCCCACCATCATTACTTATAATATTCTTAATTTTTCCAAAAACTATTCCTTCATGATTTTTATACACTATAGAAATCTACAACTTAAATTAAATCATGCACGTGCGTGTGCAACAATCTCTGCATGATGCGAATGAGTTTTGGCGCATAATAAGACAAATTTATAACATTTATTATTTTTTACAGTATCAATTTAAAAATTTACTCATTTATAAGAGCTATTTCATCATCTCCTGGAACGTCTTCAAAAATATTCAAGTCATCATTTACATTTGAAGCGCTTAATTTTTCTAAAAATAGTGGACCTAACCTCTCATGTTTCGCGATAGATGATTCTTCTATGGTAAATTTTTTGCCTAAATAGCTTGAACGTAAAGCTTTCGCAACAGTAGCATCTGATATTTTATCCCATTCATTTTTAACCCAACTTGCAACTTCTAGAAGGCCAGGTTTGACAAAGTTTCCTCGTTTGTTCCTCACCATTCGGTTCTCAATGTAATCGTTAATCTCTGCACGTAAGGCATCTTTAAAAGGTTTATTAATAACTATATCTAGCGACTGCAGATACCCCGTTGTCCCAGCAGGAATCATGACTTGGTCTATTCTCTGTTGAACTAAAAATTTTTTCTCGATGCTAAAAATGTTTATAGCTCGATGAGTACTTGCTGAATCCCAAACTAGAAGTCCTCTACCTCGAAAAAGACGTGACAGTGTTGAAACAATCCATTTTCTAATAATTTCTTGCGTGGCCCATGCTTTAGCAGATTCTATGACATGAATTCCAGCAATTTTTTCCAATTTGTCTTTTTTACCTTTACTGATAAGCAGCGGTGTAACTTTCGTTCCATCTAGACGTACTGCCAAAATACAGGTGACGCGTGCGCTCTCGTAACCAGTTGAAGGAACGTAAATTGACGTGGCTCCTGTGTGTTCAATGGTCGTCTGTGATGTTTTACCCATGTAAACAGCCGTCTCGTCCATAGCCACCATGTGCGCCAATTCATACTGCCAAAAATCAATTTTATCGATAAAGGTTTTATAAGCAAGTGCTCGTCTTACAAGCTCTTCATCTGGCAGTTTAAACAATGTTGTCGATTTCCGCAAAGATAAATGATGTCGTTTCATAAAATTATCAAGCCAGTGTTTTGAGGCTTTAAAATTATCTGCCGGTATGCCTAACTCAGCAGATAATGAGCGAGCCATCGCTTGAATACTGGACCTTCTTACTACATATGATTGCAGTCTTCTGTCGATAATCCAGTCGTATAGTATATTTTCAAGCTCCGGATGAATCGCAGTTCGACCTGAGCCACAACTTCGTTTTTTCTGGTGTCCATACTCAGCCAAAATACGATATTTTTCACATTGGTTCTTCCATTTACGAACCATACGTTCATCCAAACCTTTTTCTGTACAGAAAGCTGAAAACTTTTTGCCCTTGGTGCGTTGCAACTCTTGAAGGATTTTCAATTTATACTCGATACTGTAGGATTTTCTTGTTGAACTCATGTTTGTTGCTGCACACAACGACGACTGCTCAAAATTATGATTTTCCATGGCTTATGTTACTGGCCTTATTTTCGGGGGTGGGCTTATTTTCATGGAACTTCGGAAAATTTGACTTGGCCTTATTTTCGGAACCGGTCTTATTTTCGGGGAAACACGGTAGAACTTATAGTCTCTCAGCGCGCAATTGTATTACATCGACGGTCCCAGCGAAGAAAAACCTTAACAAAAAATTTGCAGTTTTCAAATAATTTTGAGAAGCTGAAATAAATTAAATAATCATATATAATAAAGAATTTTAATAATTCAGCACAAAATGTATCAGATTTTGAATTTTTTCTAAATTTTTAATTAATTTTAGTCGTTTATCGTTAATTTTAAATATGCGGACTAAGGTTTTTCTTCGCTGAGACCGTCGACATTATCCAAAACAAATTTTGTCGAAGCTTCATTTAAATTAACCTACAATAACTTATACATATATTCCCTTTACTTTTACCGCTACGTTCAGAGTTCATGTAAACTTTCGTGGTTATAAATTCATTGGTTTTGTTTACATACTAATAATTATTATTTTCATGATTTTGATCGGATAATTTCAAACACTTGATTAAATAATTATTTTTGATCAAATGTATTCTATAAATGTATTAATTCAAGTGTTACATTAAAATTAAAAATACAAATTCAAATTTTTAATTTTTTTCTTCAACCAATCAGATTACAAATGAAATGCTGACATTTTTTTTGGGTTATCAATTTTATCTTGCGATTATAAATATTAATAAAAAAATATTTTTTTGCCTAATTAACAATTAAACGAAGCATTTTTTACAGTTAAGTTTACTGGAGAATATTTTATTTCTCATTAAGTATATGTACACAACTAACTTGATTTTATATTAAAAAACAAGTATTGAGTTTACGTTTGGTCTCGGTTAAATAGTATATTATAGTACGGGTGCAGCATCATCACCGAGGCGATTTTGAGGACCCGAGTGCGTAGCGAAGCGGAGAGTACGAGTAACCGAAAACTCGCATCGAAGATTTTATTTTGTGGTTAGAGTGACCAGGAGTACTGTAAAATTAATTATAATATTTACAAATATAATTAATTGTGGGAATATCTTCTTCGTTACAATGTTGGCATTTCGGATTATTAAAGAATAGATAGTTTGATTCTAAATTCAAATTAAAAATTAATTACAATTGATTATCTATTGCGTTGATTAATTTTCATAAGAGAATATAACAAGAAAAAATAATTAGGTTCGAAGTGAGCCGTGTACTGAAAGACAGGTCAAACTTGAGAACATGCGTCACAGACTAAAAGTCGTTTTATTTTGCATTCAGATAAATTCTGTCAAAATAATGATATGTTACTCAACTTGCGTGTGAAGTTGTACATTTACATCAAGAGCATCAGTAACTGGAGATGTTAATGGACAACTTCGGACAGAAATTTTGTATCATATTTAATTCAACAAGATCACGTAATTTGATACTTTGATAAAAATGCGGCTGTAAAAGTACCCTATTAATCATCGCTGCGGTGAAAAGAAATCAAGATATTAAAATGTCACTTCTACCACGTATTTTACACGTCAAAAAGTACCGATAATAATTGATCCTAAGATAATAATTGATAATAATTAATGAGAAACTAGAAGAGGGAAAAAGGTTTGAGAGCATAAAATCTTTTAACTGCTAAAACCAAATTTAATTTTGCCTAACTAATAACTTATTGAAAGTTTAATCATTTTATATGCAATGTTTATGTCATAATTTAGCATTTGATTCAGGCTGAATTTTTTTTTTTTTCAAATTTAATTCCATTAATTATATACTTAAGTAGTTTTGCTTTCTATGTTGTGCAAAATAAGAATGCATACTAAAAAAAAATAAAAAAAAATAAAAAAAAATTACATTGTTAAAATATGTTAGGTGCATTAGCTCTGTGCATCGCTCATTAGCTTTGTGTTTATGAATGTATTTTAAAATTGATGAATGTATTAAAGTTGTAAAAAAGCACAATATATTTTTATACGGTGAGAAATTTTTACCTCTTGTTATTTATTTAAATCTTTGTTTGTTAATTGACTTATTTATACATCAAATATTATAACTAAAAAAACTTATATTATAGCTTGAAAATACAAAATATTTTGGCATAATTTTTCAATTTTACTCTTATACATGCATAAGTATAACATTACTTCAGTCGAATAAAAAAATTTTTAAATAACATTAGGTTTGAATAAAATAACTATTTCTAAAGTTTTACACTAATTTTTAAAAAAATTCTTGTCATCCAACCATAATTAATTATGTATCGTTTTGACTTTTTCCTTAATTCATGCTGAAACAAAAATATAAATAATTTCTTCAATAAAATATTAAAATTTAGTTAAAAATATTTTGTTAGTATTTTTAGTCGATTTTAACTCGTGATTATTTATCCAATGTTATACACGATGAAATTTTTTTTACTCACACATCAGCTGGGCGAATTTTCCAATTCTGCTCGCCGCATCGATGTTTTACGTGCGGTTCAAGATAATACAAGAACGCGAGAACATGATTTTGTTTTCTTGTTAGTCTTGCGATGACTAACTCACCTTTAATAAGTTTGAGCTGAGTGCTCGTGTAGCAAGCGCGAAGGCGAACCCATTCTTCTTCCACAATTTGCCCTGTTACAGAAACGAGAACGGGTAATTAAAAAATTGTTAATTAAACTATAGAGTAAATCTACGTTTCCCGAAAAAATTAATTTGGTATTATTTGTAGCAGTTTTTATTTTTTCTAATTTAACAAAAATTATTGTTATAATTAATTAACTACTGTATCATTGTTTAAAAAAAACCGCTTGTCTTCCTTCCCTATACAGGAATTTTTCGAGAAATAGAACAGAGAATCTCTTGCTGGGCACTGGAAATTCTTTTTTAGAACTTTTACTATTTTCAATTTAAACCTAAGAATCAAAATTGTTGAGAGTATATGGAAAATTGTATAATGGGTAAAAATACCTGAAATTGCGTAGTAGCCTGTCCAGAAGTAGAGAACCTGAGGATCAAATACTTCATTGATGTAGAATGCAATGATCATGTATGCTAACTGTCGCCGATCTTTATCCAAGAAAAAAACATGACCTTTATCATAGACAAATTCTGCGTGTGCTATAAATCTTGCAAGTTCTTGTTGTATTGGATCCATTTCGAACAAAAATACCCTTTAATCTTCACTAAACTACAGAAAAATAAAAAAAAATCTAAGACAAAAGCTGTCGTGTGATGTTGCGTATAGAAGATATACGATGGCTTGCAATCACTACGCTTCTTGTGTGAGGTGGTTACATGAGAACAATATTTTTGAATTGTTCGAAATATTCTAATTGGTCAATCGGATTGTCATGCAACAACTCACTGTAGATTTTATTTATGTATACTTTCTGTGAAGAATAGTCTGCTGTTCTTGCTGTTAAGAGATAGATATGTAAAAGAAAAGAAGAAGAAATATATATTTATAAAAGTAGTTTCCAACATGGTTTTCGTTCCAAGTTCAGAAAATATTCACGTTATAAGACATTTGTTGCAAAACCATGTGTCGGTGCGTGACATCGCTGCTCAATTACATTGCACTAAGCAATGCGTGAGAAAGTGGAAAAGGAGAATTATAAGGGAAGAAGAGAATGGACCTCGATCCAAAGATCTTCGCTCCGTAAGACCTAATCCACCGGTCAAGATGACCGAGCAGCATGTCGAGCAAGTGCAAGAATTTATGCGTGATAATCCATTTACGCCTGTAAAATCTTTGCCTTGGATTTTGCAACTCCCAGTTACTGAAAAGACAATACGTCGTGTTTTAAAAAAGCGTAAGATCTTATTGTTCTGCAAACCTGCTGAGAAAGCAGAATTGAGAGTTTTGGATGTTGGGCGGCGAATAGAATACGCTCATCAGTATGTAAATTGGCCTCTTGATAATTGGAGACGAACCATTTGCATCGATGAGAAGGTATTTTCTTCACAAAAAGACGGTATGAGCTTTTATTTTCTTAAAATTAATTTTCTTCTAAACTTCGTTAGTTTTTATAATTACTAAACTATACCTAGAAAAAATCTGAGGAAGCTTTTTACTCGGCTTTTTATAAACTGTAAGCTTAAATTCGCTGAAACATTCAATCGCTAATTAATAACAAATATTAAAATAAAAGAGTTACATTTGGCTTTGTTTTTCTCGTGCTTATTTTTTCAAAACATACTATAATATTCATTATTTATGCAACTAAACTAATCGAATCAAGCATAATATGAACATTTATAAAGCTATAATTTTATGAAAAAAAATAACTTATTTAAAGGTGCTATTTAAATTAAAATAAATCAATTTTTGAAGGACGATAATTTTTTCGCAGCTGCAGCGTTACTGTAAATCATTTTTTAGTAGTTTAAAATCTTTTTTAAAATTTTCCGAAAAAATATTTAAACGTGAATTATGTTATAATAATAATTTTTAATACTTCGAAGCGTTCGTGCCCAAAGCTCGAAGCTCAAACGCGTTTGAACATTCAAATCACCAAACTTACGAAAAGCTCGAGCTTTACATGCTAGATTGAAAAATGACGGTATGAATAGGTAATATACTTTTATTAGGACTATCAAGTCAGGCTTGAGCTTTTTAAAACCATGGATACATGAATGCTCAAACGCGTTCGAGCTTCAAACTGTAGGCTCGAAAGAAACATATAATAGCTAGAAACTTTAAAATTATTTTTATATTTTTAATAAGTTTTAACAAAATTTTAAACATGAGGGCCTAATATCAAAATCTTTTTTAAATATCGAATTAATTTATTTTTCAAAAAAAACTTATTCATCGATGAAAAATGCGGACTTCCGCAGTAGTAGGGTAAATTTTACAAATGTTAAATTACTTATTCTTTTATTTAAAATAAAGAGTATTTTTCCTTTAAAGTCCACGATATTCATTTTAATTCAAAATTTTACAAAACTGATAATATTATATTACAAATAATAGGCCGTGTCGGTGTGTGGCGACCTCCTCGTCAAAGATTTGATCAACGCTATGTTAAACCACAACGAAAATCAGGACGACTCAGCCAAAATTGTTGGGGATGTGGTGGGGTGGAAAAGGCGTATTGGGTTCGCTCATTAGAAGACTCGACGCTGTTTTATACCGACACGCACTCAATACTCAATTATATCCACATATAGAAAATATTTTTCCTGACACAGATCCTGTGTTTATAATTGAAGATAACTGCCCAGTTCACACGGCAGGTATAGTGACTGAATGGTACGCTCAACATCCACGCCTTGTTCGACTGCCTCATCCACCTCGTTCTCCCGGTATGCAAAATAACCGCCAACGTTATTTTTTAATTGGAATATTTATTTAATTTGTTATTAACTTCTGCTTATTTAAAGACCTCAACCCCATCGAAAACATGTGGAGTCAGATGGTTAGAAACTGGCATGGTGATGTTCCCCATAATATTCAACAGCTAAAAGCAAAAATAAAACAGTCTTGGATGAGCCTGGAGAATCAACCGCAGTATTTTCAAAACTTGATGGACTCCATGCCAAGACGATTACAAGCTATTATAGACTGCAACGGATCCTACATCCACTATTAGAAACAGTTAATTAAAAACTTGCGCTTATATTATCTTGACCCAGATGATGTGTGAGTAAAAAAAATTTCATCGTGTATAACATTGGATAAATAATCACGAGTTAAAATCGACTAAAAATACTAACAAAATATTTTTAACTAAATTTTAATATTTTATTGAAGAAATTATTCATATTTTTGTTTCAGCATGAATTAAGGAAAAAGTCAAAACGATACATAATTAATTATGGTTGGATGACAAGAATTTTTTTAAAAATTAGTGTAAAACTTTAGAAATAGTTATTTTATTCAAACCTAATGTTATTTAAAAATTTTTTTATTCGACTGAAGTAATGTTATACTTATGCATGTATAAGAGTAAAATTGAAAAATTATGCCAAAATATTTTGTATTTTTAAGCTATAATATAAGTTTTTTTAGTTATAATATTTGATGTATAAATAAGTCAATTAACAAACAAAGATTTAAATAAATAACAAGAGGTAAAAATTTCTCACCGTATAAAAATATATTGTGCTTTTTTACAACTTTAATACATTCATCAATTTTAAAATACATTCATAAACACAAAGCTAATGAGCGATGCACAGAGCTAATGCACCTAACATATTTTAACAATGTAATTTTTTTTTATTTTTTTTTATTTTTTTTTAGTATGCATTCTTATTTTGCACAACATAGAAAGCAAAACTACTTAAGTATATAAATAATGGAATTAAATTTGAAAAAAAAAAAAATTCAGCCTGAATCAAATGCTAAATTATGACATAAACATTGCATAAAAAATGATTAAACTTTCAATAAGTTATTAGTTAGGCAAAATTAAATTTGGTTTTAGCAGTTAAAAGATTTTACGCTCTCAAACCTTTTTCCCTCTTCTAGTTTCTCATTAATTATTTTATTTTCTTAGATAATCTTTGTAGCTTTGTTGGCACGAAGTAAACATTTGTACCCTTTTTACATTGGTCCCTTGGAAATATTCCCAAGCAAGAATCACAAAATTTTTAATTTTTAAAGTTAAACACAGAGAGACATTTATTTAGTATAGCTTTGGGGTTTTTGCAATTGGCTAATGTAAATAAGATACAGTACAAAAATCTACTTTTGTGTCTGCTTACAAAGATTTTCTAAGAAAATTTATTTTTGGTTACATAAAACCACAAAAACTATCTCAAAAATGGCTACATTTTTTTTAAGCACTCCATATTTAAATCTAATGGTCCAGACATTCGAGTAGATCTGTTTAAACTGCTTATTGTTCTTCTTGAACTTTCATTTAAAAACAAGATGCAGCATGCTATCATTATATATATTAAATACATGTAAGTTTATGATTCAATAACTCCGGTACGCTAAACCAACCATTTAGTCATAGATGCAAATACTGACATGGGCTGATGGAAGTTAATTAAGCAAGCAGGCAGGCAGAGTTTCTCTCTTTTCTTCTTCTTTTTTTTCTTTATTTCTTCTCTCTCTTTCTTCTTCTCATTCCTTCTCTTCAGTCTTGCGATTGTAAACATGCTGGTGTAAAGATATTACTGCTTTTTTTTTTCCACGATTAACTTTATAAGAAAGTGATTTGTTTACATCCTAAATGTAAATTATAAAGTGTATTATTTTTACTCTGAATATATACATAGATTGTTTGTTGATCAAACAATAAATCTATTAAAAAATGTTGACTTTAAATTTTATTATTTACTTTATTTTATTGATACTTACTAGCTTCTATATTAAGACTTCAGATTTTTTACGACTCCGGCTTATTTTGGTGTGTAGACTAAATTAACTTTATAACTTGTTTTTTTTATTTTATTTGTAAGCCTTCGTGTTTGATGTTTCATCAAACTACTTTGCAGACGATCTACCCTAAGCGTGTACTCCTAACCTTGAATTTTAATAGTTTTTTTTTTTTTTTACTCATCCAGTGGGTGGTACCACTAGAAAAAATTTTTTAGCTGAGCGCAAAATTTAAAAGGGGAAACGATTCGATGTCCGTTTGGTGTACGATAATTTGTATATATTGTAACGACTTCAATTCAAGGACGTTAATTAAAAGGGGAGCGTATTCAGCCCCATTGTTACTATCTATTTGTTCATTGTAAATCTTGTTAGTCTTCTCCAAATTTCAAAATTTTCACTGGATGTAATATTGAAAACTGTCACAAATTTAAAAAAACTTACAAAAGTTTGTTTAAAATTATGTTTAACTGGAGAAAATTTTTCTTTCAGGCAATATACAAAAAAATTAACAAAATGAAAAAAGTAGCGGAGTTTTTAAAAGAGAACCAGCAGGCATGTAAATTTATTTACCTTATACTCTGTCTTGAATTTCTGCTCCACACAACCATCAAGGACTCTTATTTTTCTATAAAAAGAGGTTTGGATCCGACAGTACAGAAAAATATGAAAATTTTTTGCAAGTACTACGAGGAGTTCTGGCTAGGAAAAATAAAGCCAGAAAATTTTTCTGTCTACGGCCATCGTTTAAGATCATCAAACCCTATCAAAGGGTATCATGCCGATTCCAAGCACCAATTGGGAATTCACCCAGCTCCGCCCAAATCCATGAGTAAACATTTAATTTTTCATAAAAAATATACTAAATTATATTTTGATGGTGAGTTTAAATAGTGATATTATCTATTTTTAGCAAAAACATGCTCACAATATGATAAAAAAATTAGAAAAATTAATAGAGCGAGGAATGTCGTCGACAATGGAAGGCCAAAAAGACCCACAACAATAGCAACGGAAAAGAAAATATTTAAAGGTTGAAAATCGTTTAATGTATACTGATATATAAATAAAAATGAACGACACAAAGCCCGAGCAAATATTTTAACATGTTTTTTTATAGTGCCTTCACAGTGGCACGGCAGCGAACACAATTTTTAAAATTAATTCAAGGCACTCGGTGGGTCCAACACGTAAAAAATTGAAAAAAAGAATAGAAAACAACATCAAAATTATAGAGGAATGTATACAATTGATATAAATATAACAATACCAAAATGAGAGTGCATAATTTGAAAATGACAAAAATTTATTCGAACATGGGTAAAATATTCCAAAAAATCTTGAATTATTCAATTAGAAACGTAATGAACCAATCCTTTGGAGAAAAAATCAAACGCGTTATGAAAAGAGTTGTGCAATTGAAACAATTTCTAAAATTATTTTTATTAAATTATGCATTTTTCTACGATTACATATCGAATTTCAAAATTAAGTATTCGTTACCACCCCAAATAATTGTACAGTTTGGTCTATAAGTTGTGCAATAGGAGAAGAACTAATTCTGCACGACGCAGAAACTTAGAAAATTTGCAAAGATTTCTATTAATGGAAATAATAATTAAAAAAAAAAAAAAAACCTGCCACCTATTGACTATATAAGCTGCAATATTCAACATTAGAAAAAAGAAACTGGAAAAAAAATTGATTACGCTCAATCAAATGCCAACAAATCATACTTAAGTAAATAAGACACTCGCTATGTTTATTTTATTTTATTTTTTGAAAAATATCATTCAATTTACCTAAACATCACCTCGTATTAAATTCAATTAATATATTTTGAATTGTTTCGCTTGATAAAATAGTAATATATTTATTAGCAGCGCATTAAACTGTTTTGGCATTGCAATGTATCATTTTCCAAAAGTTCCATTAATTTGATTTTCTTTGCAGTGCAGCGTTTGTCATGCGCTACACCAGCAAGACCAATCCTTGCACCATTTTGCATGTATGACATTAATAGTCATGCACTGCCCCGCACTGCATGCCAGGATTGAGCCATGTTCTGCACGGCATTACATCATTTTGTCTTGTAGTAAACTAAACATCGCGATGAAATTTCAGGGATTCGGAAAAATCACAATAATGCACAGTATTACGAATTGGGGTGCCCTGTTTTGGACTATTTCATCGTTTACCGCACTGCAATACATTGAGGTATTGAGATTAAGGTGCACTGTATTGCACAAATTTGTCGTGCACTTTAGTGCTTTGATTCGCTGTGAACTGCGCGGCATTGAGCTGATTAGCCGTGCACTGTACCGCAATGAATTGCACTGCACTGATTCCCCGTGTACTGCACCGCAATGACATGCATTGCACTGATTCACCGTGTACTGCACCGCGTGCAATGCACTGAACTGATGAACCGTGCGCTGACCGCAATGGTAATGAACTGAACTGAAGAACCAGGCGCTGCACCGTAATGGAATGAACTGAACTGATTAGCCGTGCACTGCACTGCACTGCACTGACTCGCCATGGACTGCACCGCAATGCACTGCGCTGAACTGACTCGCCGTGCACTGCACCGCAATGCACTGCACTGATTCGCCGTGCACTGCACCGCAATGCACTGCACTGCACTGATTCGCCGTGCAATGCACCGTAATGTACTGGTTCGCCGTGCGATGTACCAAGACGCATAGGAATGGGATATTGCAAAATTTTTCAGCTCAACTTAAATGAACTTTATGGAATGTATGTACACATGATACATGCTTTTTTGATAAGTAAAATTGAAATTTTGAATCATTCGGAATTTCTATTATTAATTTTTTTAGCATTTTAATTTTTATTAAAACGTGTTAAAAGTTTTTTTTGTTTTTAAATTCTACTTTTTAGTTGAAATTTATTTTTTTACGACTTTACAGTAAGTATGTTTTCTTTGTTTCCATTTGACTAAATGCAGGTTAGCTCAAGTCATCGACGTTCCGATTTCATTTCAAAAATTCCTTTAACGATAGGATTACTAAGATCATCCTAAAGAATTTCGACCCAATTCCTTGCAGATAACCCGACAGGTTACTTTCGTCGTTAGAGACCTGTTGAGAATGTTTCCTGGTCAAGAACGTCATCTAAAATTTGGGAAAGAATGCCTAAAATCGTTTTTTTTTTTAATTTGACCCAATTCCTCGAAGATTATCCCCAGGTACCCCTGTCATGGGTGACCTGGTTGTCCAGGTCGAAAAGATCATCAAAAACCAGTTTTTGAAATCTTTCAGTTCAACATAAAAAAATGAACTCAATTTATAAGTACCATAAAATAAGTACCATAGTAAGGATCGTATCCATCAGAATAACAGTATTGCGGTTGAACAGGCAGTGCTGATGATCTGTAGTGATTCCATCTATTCGAAGGATGCATTTCAACATTTTGATCCATCCCTAGTTCGGCTTTGACTACTTCCTGTTTTATTGGCACCTTTTTCTTTTTTGATGAAGGTGCTTCATCATCAGACAACGTTATGCAGTCTGAAAAATAATGAGTTTTGAAAAAAAAAATTTTTTTTTAAATTGAATAGTTTTTTTCCTTTTTTATTTTACATCTAATTCGTTTACCTTCAACCTGTTGTAACTGCTGGGCAAAACCTTCACTTTTTAGGTCAGAATACTTGTCAATCAATTCGACTAAGTCTCTGCGATAATTTAGCACTTAACGATCTGGTATCTCAAGCACAAAAGGCATAAGTGAATCATAAAAAAGTTCATGGCTAGCTTCCGTTAGCTCTTCTATTTCTTCTAAATTTACGCCTTTCATTAAATTTTGTTCTTGACTTTTGTCTAGTTCTGGGACTCTGAGGACTTTCTCTGAGAATTCTTTCATAACACTATCGTCTCCTCTGTCCTCAATGTCTTCCATTTCCGTTTCATTATCCTCTTCTTGTTCATCTTCTTTGCTTTCGACAGGGTAAAATTCGAAAGCATCGAAGTGCTTCCATTTTGATTTATAAGGCATCATTTTTCCGTTTCAGTTCTTTTTGCCATTTTTTTCCCAGTTCACCTCGGTTAAGTATTTTTTCACCAGTGCTCACCATTTATTTTTAATTTCTTCTTCTGCAAAAAAATCAAAATTTTTCATTTTTATAGAAAATTTAATAAATGAGTTTGATGAGAAGATAATTTAATTTTTTGAATTAAAATAAATATTCACAAAATGAGAAAGTAATCTATCTTACACTGTGATTAGTTATTATTTAGATTTTTTTTTTTAATTAAAAGTTTCAAATATTCATCAAACTTTTTCACTTTTTAACTGGTTTGTATCAATTATCAATGATAGAAAGTTAATTTTATTTTAATTTATTTGTTGTCAAAAACTGGAATTGGAATAAATTTATTTTATGATTATTGTCTAAAAAGTATTATAATCTATAACCCCGTTGCAAGTATCCTCGGTGAAATCAGCGATGAACTCATCGGTGAATTCATCGGTGAATTCCTCGCTTTTTGCGGTGAAATCCTCGGTGAAATCCTCGGTGAAATCCTCGCTTTTTGCGGTGAAATCCTCGGTGAATCTTAACAGTGAAATCCTCGGCAAAATCCTCGGCATTTTAACGGGATCGAAAACGAAGGGGTCAGGGCGGACACCTGGTGCAACTGGTGATACGTACGCCTTGGAGATGATTTCCCCATAAAGTTTCGACTCCGGATGGGTCAGGGCGGACACCAGGTGCAACTGGTGATACGTACGCCTTGGAGATGATTTCCCCAGGAAGTTTCGACTCCGGATGGGTCAGGGCGGACACCTGGCGCACCTGGTGATACTTACGCCTTGGAGATGATTTCCCCAGGAAGTTTCGACGCCAGATGGGTTAGGGCGGACACCTGGTGCCCCTGGTGATACTTACGCCTTGGAGATGACTTCCCCAGGAAGTTTCGACTCCGGATGGGTCAGGGCGGGTACCTGGTGTCCCTGGTGATACTTACGCCTTGGAGATGATTTCCCCAGGAAGTTTCGACTCCGGATGGGTCAGGGCAGACACCTGGTGCCACTGGCGATATTTACGCCTTGGAGATCACTTCCCCAGGAATTTTCGACTCCGGAGGGATCAGGGCGGATACCTGGTGCAACTGGTGATACTTATGCCTTGGAGATGACTTCCCCAGGAAGTTTCGACACCGGAGGGATCAGGGCGGACACCTGGTGCCACTGGCGATACTTACGCCTTGGAGATCACTTCCCCAGGAATTTTCGACTCCGGAGGGATCAGGGCGGATACCTGGTGCAACTGGTGATACTTATGCCTTGGAGATGACTTCCCCAGGAAGTTTCGACACCGGAGGGATCAGGGCGGACACCTGGTGCAACTGGTGATACTTATGCCTTGGAGATGACTTGCCCAGGAAGTTTCGACTCCGGAGGGATCAGGGCGAGCACCTGGTGTACCTGGCAATACTTACGCCTTAGGGATGATTATCCAGGAAGTTTTGACTCTAGAGGGATCAGGGTGGACACCTGGTGCACTTGGTGATACTTTTGCCTTTTAGAGTATTTCCCCAGGAAGTTTTACTTGCAGTTGACGGTGGGATAGTGGATCTTACCCCAGGTAGCACCAGGTCGACTATCAGGTAACCAGAAAAATTCCCCCAGGAAGTTTTACTCTTAGTTCTCGATCACAGAGGGCCAAATCGAAGGTCCATTTTCAAAAATTAATATCCCATAGAATACTAGGAGTAGAGTAAATATCAGGAAGCTGTTTTCTTCTTTTGGTGGAGTACTTTGAAAAAAAGTCCCACTTTGTTGTAAAAAATTTGATCAACGGGAACTGCCCTAACGAGCTGCAAAGAGGGGTATGGAACGTTAAATAAAATCATTAAAAAAAAAAAAAGGATTGCAATTCTTTTAGATTTTTTTTCGTCAAGATATTGATTATTAAGCATCTAAGTCGCACAAAATTTTCCAAGTCATTTTATCATCGGGAACAACCTCAACGAGCTCAGAGAGGGGGATGAAACGTTACATAAAATTATAAAATGTTAAAAAAAAACGATTGCAATTCGAGACCCCAAAACCCTGGGTGCCCGAGTTCAACAAAATACTGATTGGCTGTCTCCCAAGCTCTAATCCCCCAAAACCCTGGGCGCCCGAGCTCAACAAAATACTGATTTGCTACCCCCCAAGCTCTACGTCCCAAAAACCCTGGGTTCCCGAGTTCAACAAAACACTGATTGCACTGAGAAAAAATTGGGGACGACTCTCCTCACGTGTCGTGCATGGGGATTCACGACGCTGTGAAGACAGCAAAACCCATATGCGGGAATCACGATCCCCGCAGAAACTTTGCGTCGACGACCGATTAGCGTGATGTTTTCATAAATTGTTGAAATAGTGCTATTTTTACTTTAGGACAATCTCAAGGCTCGAAAGACTTGTAAAGCACAAGACGTATCACCAGTGAAATAACATATTTTGGCACATATATAACCGACATAAAGAGGAAAAGCATCCAAATTTGAGGTCAGACTACGCCAAGATACTCGGTGATTGCTAAAAATATATAGGTATACAAACTGCTGCTCGAGGAACGTTTGCGCGTAGGGGATCCCCATGCCCGACACGTGAGGAGAGTCGTCCCCAATGTTTTCCCAGTGTGGCTACCCCCCAAGCTCCAAGCCCCCAAAACCCTGGGTGCCCGAATTCAAGAAAAAAAATGGATTGGTTACCCCCCCAAGCTCCAAGCCCCCAAAACCCCGGGCGCCCGAGTTCAACAAAATACTGATTGGCTACCCCTCAAGCTCCAAGCCCCCAAAACCCTGGGCGCCCGAGAAAAAAAAAAACTGGTTGTCTACCCCGTAAGCTCTAAGGCCCCAAAACCCTGAGCGCCTGACTTCAACAAAATACTGATTAGCTACTACCCAAGCTCCAAGCCTTCAAACCCTGGGCACCCGAGTTGAACTAAAGAACAGATCGTCTATCCCCCAAGCTCTAAGCTCCCAAAACCCTGGTTATACAGTGAAATAATTTTACAAGTTAAGCGTACTCAGAATTTGTATATCAAATCAATAAAAAGTGATTTTTTTTCATTCCACAAGAACGTTATGGTGAACTTTTATTCACACTACTTTTAAAAATTACAAAATAACAAAAAAATAATATAAATTTAGAAAATTAATAACCAGTTAAGAAATGAAAATTTTTACACTTTTTTCGAAATGAGTCTTATTCGTTAAAACATTCAATTGATAGTTAAAAAAAAATATTGTAGATGACGTTACAAAAAAAGAGTTAAACAATAAGTAAAAAACTTATAGTGTTTTCCTAGTCAACCACGCCATTTAGGAGTATAAAATCTCAGACTTACAATTTCATGATGTATCTGCACCAGAGCAGCGTCATTAGGTATACTTACAGAATTATTTATTTCATGCTCAAGTTAACTAAAATGCACACATATTTTTGAAATAATTCCACTCAGGCTCCCAAGGTTTTTGGGGTTAAAACCTTACGGGATAAATGATAGTTGATCAGTTTTTTTGTTCAACTCGGGTGCCGAGGGTTTTGTGGGCTTAAAGCTTGGAGGGTAGCCAATCAGTATTTTGTTGAGCTCGGGCGCCCAGGGTATTAGGGGCTTGGAGCTTGGGAGGTAGCCGATCAGTATTTTGTTGAACTCGGGCGCTCAGGGTCGGGCGCTTAAAACTTGAGGGGTAGCCAATCAGTTTTTTTTCTTGAACTCGGGTACCCAAGGTTTTGGTGGCTTAGGGTGCAGCTACAATAGACGCGTATGAAGCGTGCGTATGACGCGTACGTATGATGCGTATGAATCGAATCAATCGGAATCCTCCAATCGCATGTTTGTAGAGATTCTCTTTGGATTATTCTGTTGGATTCGAGCCATACGCATTAAACGTACGCATCGTACGCACGCTTCAGACGCGCCAAGTGTAGCTGCACCCTTAGAGCTTGGGGGATAACCGATCAGTTTTTTTGTTCAGCTCAGGCGCCCAGGGTTTTGGAGGCTTAGAGCTTGTGAGGTAGTCAATCAGTATTTTGTTGAACTCAGGCGCCCATGGTTTTGGGGGCTTAGAGCTTTGGGGGTAGCAAATCAGTTTTTTGTTCAACTCGGGCGCCCACGGTTTTGGGAGCTTAGAGCTAGGGGGGAAGCTAACCAGTTTTTTTGTTCAACTTGGGTGCCCAGGGTTTTGTGGGCTTGGAGCTTGCGGGGTAGCCAATCAGTATTTTGCTGAACTCGGGCGCCCAAGGTTTTAGAGACTTGGAGAACTGCATTTTTTTTTTTTTTTTTTAACATTTTATAACTTCATGTAACGTTTCATCCCCCTCCTGCAGCTTGTTGGGGTTGTTCCCGATGATAAAATGACCCGAAAAATTCTGTGCAACTTATATGCTTGACAATCAATATCTTGACGTAAAAAAATCCAGGAGAATAGCACGACTTATTTTTAGACGATTTTTTCATATACTTCGTCGATGACTTTTCAAAAGTTTTTTTGCGATAACAATTGTTTATAACAATTTTTTAAAACAAAGCGGGACTTTTTCACAAAGTACTCCACCAAACGAAGAAAACGGCTGCCAGATGTTTACTCTACTCCTAAAAAATTCTAGAGGATATTAATTTTTGAAAATGGACCTTCGATTTGGCCCTCTGCTGCACCAACAATTACGAGTAAAACTTTCTGGGGAAATTGATCTGGTTACACCTGGTACTTGACCTGATGCCACCTGGGGTAAGATCCACTATCCCACCTTCAGCCACGAGAAAAACTTCCTGGGGAAATTGATCTGGTTACCTGGTACTCGACTTGTCGCTACCTGGTGTAAAATCTACTATCCCACCTTCAACTACGTGTAAAACTTCCTGGAGAAAACGTCCCGGTAACCTGGTGGTCTACCTGGTGCTACCTGGGGTAGGATACACTATCCCACCGTTAACTACGAGTAAGACTTCCTGAGGACATTGATCTGGTCACCTGGTAGTCGACTTCATGGGGAAAACGTCCTGGTGATCTGGTAGTCGACCTGGTGCTACCTGGGGTGAAATCTACTATCCCACCTTCATTTACAAGTGAAAACTTCCTAGGGTAAACGTCCCTGTTACCCGGAAGTCGACCTGGTGCTACCTAGGGTGAAATCTATTATCCTAGCTTCAACTACGAGTAAAACTTCATGAGGAAATTGATCTGGTTACCTGGTAGTCAACCTGGTGCTACCTGGGGTGAAATCTACTATACCGCCTTCAACTACTAGTAAAACTTCCTGGGGAAAACGGCCCCGCTACCCGGTAGTCGACCTGGTGCCACCTGGGGTGAAATCTACTATCCCACCTTCAACTACGAGTAAAACTTCCTGAGGAAAACGTCCCGGTTACCTGGTGGTCGACCTGGTACTACCTGGGGTGAAATCTAATATCCTACCTTTAACTACGAGAAAAACTTTCAGGGGAAAACGTCCCGGTTTTCTGGTGATCAACCTGGTGCTACCTGGGGTAAGATCTACTATCCCACCGTCAACTGCGAGCGAAACTTCCTGGGTAAATCCTCTCTAAGGCGTAAGTATCTCTAAGTGCAGCAGGTGCTCGCCCTGATCCCTCTGAATTCGGGCACCCAGGGTTTTGGGGGCTTGGAGCTTGGGGGGTAGCCACACTGGGAAAACATTGGGGACGACTCTCCTCACGTGTCGGGCATGGGGATCCCCTACGCGCAAACGTTCCTCGAGCAGCAGTTTGTATACCTATATATTTTTAGCAATCACCGAGTATCTTGGCGTAGTCTGACCTCAAATTTGGATGCTTTTCCTCTTTATGTCGGTTATATATGTGCCAAAATATGTTATTTCACTGGTGATACGTCTTGTGCTTTACAAGTCTTTCGAGCCTTGAGATTGTCCTAAAGTAAAAATAGCACTATTTCAACAATTTATGAAAACATCACGCTAATCGGTCGTCGACGCAAAGTTTCTGCGGGGATCGTGATTCCCGCATATGGGTTTTGCTGTCTTCACAGCGTCGTGAATCCCCATGCACGACACGTGAGGAGAGTCGTCCCCAATTTTTTCTCAGTGCAATCAGTGTTTTGTTGAACTCGGGAACCCAGGGTTTTTGGGACGTAGAGCTTGGGGGGTAGCAAATCAGTATTTTGTTGAGCTCGGGCGCCCAGGGTTTTGGGGGATTAGAGCTTGGGAGACAGCCAATCAGTATTTTGTTGAACTCGGGCACCCAGGGTTTTGGGGTCTCGAATTGCAATCGTTTTTTTTTAACATTTTATAATTTTATGTAACGTTTCATCCCCCTCTCTGAGCTCGTTGAGGTTGTTCCCGATGATAAAATGACTTGGAAAATTTTGTGCGACTTAGATGCTTAATAATCAATATCTTGACGAAAAAAAATCTAAAAGAATTGCAATCCTTTTTTTTTTTTTAATGATTTTATTTAACGTTCCATACCCCTCTTTGCAGCTCGTTAGGGCAGTTCCCGTTGATCAAATTTTTTACAACAAAGTGGGACTTTTTTTCAAAGTACTCCACCAAAAGAAGAAAACAGCTTCCTGATATTTACTCTACTCCTAGTATTCTATGGGATATTAATTTTTGAAAATGGACCTTCGATTTGGCCCTCTGTGATCGAGAACTAAGAGTAAAACTTCCTGGGGGAATTTTTCTGGTTACCTGATAGTCGACCTGGTGCTACCTGGGGTAAGATCCACTATCCCACCGTCAACTGCAAGTAAAACTTCCTGGGGAAATACTCTAAAAGGCAAAAGTATCACCAAGTGCACCAGGTGTCCACCCTGATCCCTCTAGAGTCAAAACTTCCTGGATAATCATCCCTAAGGCGTAAGTATTGCCAGGTACACCAGGTGCTCGCCCTGATCCCTCCGGAGTCGAAACTTCCTGGGCAAGTCATCTCCAAGGCATAAGTATCACCAGTTGCACCAGGTGTCCGCCCTGATCCCTCCGGTGTCGAAACTTCCTGGGGAAGTCATCTCCAAGGCATAAGTATCACCAGTTGCACCAGGTATCCGCCCTGATCCCTCCGGAGTCGAAAATTCCTGGGGAAGTGATCTCCAAGGCGTAAGTATCGCCAGTGGCACCAGGTGTCTGCCCTGACCGATCCGGAGTCGAAACTTCCTGGGGAAATCATCTCCAAGGCGTAAGTATCACCAGGGACACCAGGTACCCGCCCTGACACATCCGGAGTCGAAACTTCCTGGGGAAGTCATCTCCAAGGCGTAAGTATCACCAGGGGCACCAGGTGTCCGCCCTAACCCATCTGGCGTCGAAACTTCCTGGGGAAATCATCTCCAAGGCGTAAGTATCACCAGGTGCGCCAGGTGTCCGCCCTGACCCATCCGGAGTCGAAACTTTATGGGGAAATCATCTCCAAGGCGTACGTATCACCAGTTGCACCAGGTGTCCGCCCTGACCCCTTCGTTTTCGATCCCGTTAAAATGCCGAGGATTTTGCCGAGGATTTCACTGTTAAGATTCACCGAGGATTTCACCGCAAAAAGCGAGGATTTCACCGAGGATTTCACCGAGGATTTCACCGCAAAAAGCGAGGAATTCACCGATGAATTCACCGATGAATTCATCGCTGATTTTACCGAGGATACTTGCAACGGGGTTATAGATTATAATACTTTTTAGACAATAATCATAAAATAAATTTATTCCAATTCCAGTTTTTGACAACAAATAAATTAAAATAAAATTAACTTTCTATCATTGATAATTGATACAAACCAGTTAAAAAGTGAAAAAGTTTGATGAATATTTGAAACTTTTAATTAAAAAAAAAAATCTAAATAATAACTAATCACAGTGTAAGATAGATTACTTTCTCATTTTGTGAATATTTATTTTAATTCAAAAAATTAAATTATCTTCTCATCAAACTCATTTATTAAATTTTCTATAAAAATGAAAAATTTTGATTTTTTTGCAGAAGAAGAAATTAAAAATAAATGGTGAGCACTGGTGAAAAAATACTTAACCGAGGTGAACTGGGAAAAAAATGGCAAAAAGAACTGAAACGGAAAAATGATGCCTTATAAATCAAAATGGAAGCACTTCGATGCTTTCGAATTTTACCCTGTCGAAAGCAAAGAAGATGAACAAGAAGAGGATAATGAAACGGAAATGGAAGACATTGAGGACAGAGGAGACGATAGTGTTATGAAAGAATTCTCAGAGAAAGTCCTCAGAGTCCCAGAACTAGACAAAAGTCAAGAACAAAATTTAATGAAAGGCGTAAATTTAGAAGAAATAGAAGAGCTAACGGAAGCTAGCCATGAACTTTTTTATGATTCACTTATGCCTTTTGTGCTTGAGATACCAGATCGTTAAGTGCTAAATTATCGCAGAGACTTAGTCGAATTGATTGACAAGTATTCTGACCTAAAAAGTGAAGGTTTTGCCCAGCAGTTACAACAGGTTGAAGGTAAACGAATTAGATGTAAAATAAAAAAGGAAAAAAACTATTCAATTTAAAAAAAAATTTTTTTTTTCAAAACTCATTATTTTTCAGACTGCATAACGTTGTCTGATGATGAAGCACCTTCATCAAAAAAGAAAAAGGTGCCAATAAAACAGGAAGTAGTCAAAGCCGAACTAGGGATGGATCAAAATGTTGAAATGCATCCTTCGAATAGATGGAATCACTACAGATCATCAGCACTGCCTGTTCAACCGCAATACTGTTATTCTGATGGATACGATCCTTACTATGGTACTTATTTTATGGTACTTATAAATTGAGTTCATTTTTTTATGTTGAACTGAAAGATTTCAAAAACTGGTTTTTGATGATCTTTTCGACCTGGACAACCAGGTCACCCATGACAGGGGTACCTGGGGATAATCTTCGAGGAATTGGGTCAAATTAAAAAAAAAAACGATTTTAGGCATTCTTTCCCAAATTTTAGATGACGTTCTTGACCAGGAAACATTCTCAACAGGTCTCTAACGACGAAAGTAACCTGTCGGGTTATCTGCAAGGAATTGGGTCGAAATTCTTTAGGATGATCTTAGTAATCCTATCGTTAAAGGAATTTTTGAAATGAAATCGGAACGTCGATGACTTGAGCTAACCTGCATTTAGTCAAATGGAAACAAAGAAAACATACTTACTGTAAAGTCGTAAAAAAATAAATTTCAACTAAAAAGTAGAATTTAAAAACAAAAAAAACTTTTAACACGTTTTAATAAAAATTAAAATGCTAAAAAAATTAATAATAGAAATTCCGAATGATTCAAAATTTCAATTTTACTTATCAAAAAAGCATGTATCATGTGTACATACATTCCATAAAGTTCATTTAAGTTGAGCTGAAAAATTTTGCAATATCCCATTCCTATGCGTCTTGGTACATCGCACGGCGAACCAGTACATTACGGTGCATTGCACGGCGAATCAGTGCAGTGCAGTGCATTGCGGTGCAGTGCACGGCGAATCAGTGCAGTGCATTGCGGTGCAGTGCACGGCGAGTCAGTTCAGCGCAGTGCATTGCGGTGCAGTCCATGGCGAGTCAGTGCAGTGCAGTGCAGTGCACGGCTAATCAGTTCAGTTCATTCCATTACGGTGCAGCGCCTGGTTCTTCAGTTCAGTTCATTACCATTGCGGTCAGCGCACGGTTCATCAGTTCAGTGCATTGCACGCGGTGCAGTACACGGTGAATCAGTGCAATGCATGTCATTGCGGTGCAGTACACGGGGAATCAGTGCAGTGCAATTCATTGCAGTGCAGTGCACGGCTAATCAGCTCAATGCTGCGCAGTTCACAGCGAATCAAAGCACTAAAGTGCACGACAAATTTGTGCAATACAGTGCACCTTAATCTCAATACCTCAATGTATTGCAGTGCGGTAAACGATGAAATAGTCCAAAACAGGGCACCCCAATTCGTAATACTGTGCATTATTGTGATTTTTCCGAATCCCTGAAATTTCATCGCGATGTTTAGTTTACTACAAGACAAAATGATGTAATGCCGTGCAGAACATGGCTCAATCCTGGCATGCAGTGCGGGGCAGTGCATGACTATTAATGTCATACATGCAAAATGGTGCAAGGATTGGTCTTGCTGGTGTAGCGCATGACAAACGCTGCACTGCAAAGAAAATCAAATTAATGGAACTTTTGGAAAATGATACATTGCAATGCCAAAACAGTTTAATGCGCTGCTAATAAATATATTACTATTTTATTAAGCGAAACAATTCAAAATATATTAATTGAATTTAATACGAGGTGATGTTTAGGTAAATTGAATGATATTTTTCAAAAAATAAAATAAAATAAACATAGCGAGTGTCTTATTTACTTAAGTATGATTTGTTGGCATTTGATTGAGCGTAATCAATTTTTTTTCCAGTTTCTTTTTTCTAATGTTGAATATTGCAGCTTATTTAGTCAATAGGTGGCAGGTTTTTTTTTTTTTTTAATTATTATTTCCTTTAATAGAAATCTTTGCAAATTTTCTAAGTTTCTGCGTCGTGCAGAATTAGTTCTTCTCCTATTGCACAACTTATAGACCAAACTGTACAATTATTTGGGGTGGTAACGAATACTTAATTTTGAACTTCGATATGTAATCGTAGAAAAATGCATAATTTAATAAAAATAATTTTAGAAATTGTTTCCATTGCACAACTCTTTTCATAACGCGTTTGATTTTTTCTCCAAAGGATTGGTTCATTACGTTTCTAATTGAATAATTCAAGATTTTTTGGAATATTTTACCCATGTTCGAATAAATTTTTGTCATTTTCAAATTATGCACTCTCATTTTGGTATTGTTATATTTATATCAATTGTATACATTCCTCTATAATTTTGATGTTGTTTTCTATTCTTTTTTTCAACTTTTTACGTGTTGGACCCACCGAGTGCCTTGAATTAATTTTAAAAATTGTGTTCGCTGCCGTGCCACTGTGAAGGCACTATTACAGCCTGGTCGAGAGCGAAGGAGAAAAATTACAAAGTAGAGGAACTACTGGTCTTCATATATAATATTAAGTTCCCGGATCACAATCTTAACGAACTGATCGAGGCGATTGGACAAGTAGAATTGCCACCAATTGACGATTTTGTAGTCGATGAAGGAACCTTCATACCTTCAATTTTTATATTTTTTATAATTACTCCTTTGATATATGATACATCCTATTAAATTTTAAAGATGTACTTAATATTAAAAAAAAAAAAGGGGGGGAATTTTGATCTTTTGTATTTAGGCTAGGGCTATACACCATAATAAGAACGTAAAATTTTGTTTAAAATATTAGTAAACAATAATTAACTATAATAATTGATGTTTATAATCAATTACACAATACATAATAATAGACTATTTACGGACGTTCAAATTCATTAATCTGTCTCTAACCGCAAGTGCTTCAAGATTTAAAATTATTTTTCTTTTTATCATAATAAATTACTGGCTAGGAGTTGCGCCCGACGGACGGAGGAACCGTCCAAAAAAATGTCCAACTGCGCCCATTCTAAAATACCCAGTTGCGCCCAAGAATTAAAGGATGGAGTTAAGTCCAGCACTGAATTTTACATAAATTTATTTCTTTATTGTATATAATATGTGTAAATTCGTAGACTATATAAAATAAGTAATGTAAATGTCCGGGATTATTGGATACTTTTCAAAGGGGGATTTTTTGTTTACACTCGATTATTACACTAAAACTGCATGAAAATCTATAATTTTTTCACAGGACGATGAAAAAATAAGTCAGGAATAGTGTTCAATCATTTTTTTCATTAATTTTTCATCATAAAACTGTTTAATTTACTATAAGCTAACACAAAAGACATATCTACGAAGTTGGCAAAAGAATTTTCAGAAGTGTCCTCCCGAACCGACCCCCAGAATGGCACCCCTAAATTTCGCAATTTACGCATATTTTTCGCATTAAGCTCCCTAACCTTAATTTAAAATTGATCAAAATCACTTGCTTACCGCTGTGGATGGTTAAAATCACTTGATTTTAATTTAATATCACTAAATACTACACTCAACATCAGCTCCTCAGCAGAAGATCGTAGACGAAAAACTCAACTGAGGTTATCTTCACTAGTCCGGCCGTCGAGTAAGAACTACGTTAACTTTGAAAGCTCTGATATAATTATTCTGCATGTTTCAACTCACAAAACTTTTTTGAAACTGTGTAAAGACAACTCGACGTCAAAGTGCTACCGCCCTTTAGGATGATATTTAAGCATCTTTATGCATAAACACTGGTGAAATAATCAAGGTAAACACCAAAAAGCCGTAAATAAAAAAGGTACCGCCTAGGCTGCCAGCGCTTTGCAACCGATGAAACAAAAGTGCATCTTTTGACGATAATTCGAGATTCTCCTTGGGTTGCCAAAGAACTTTTGGAGGTTTTGAAGGGCTTACTTGGAAGTGATTTTCAAGCTAGTTTTAAAGTTATAATCGAAGTTTTATTTATACTACAGTAAAGTTGAAGGATTAAACTGAATTTAGAATATTTTTTTCGGGGTCTAAAGTGTGATTTTATAATAAATAAGGGGGGGGGGGTACCACTGTGGTGGACAATAGGGAAGATGCACACTTTATAATTACATTTTTTTCTGAAAGTTCTCGATTTTTAATAAATTTTAAGATTTTTTTCATAATTTTTCTATCAATATACCAGATATATCATTTTTTTTTAAATTGGTACTCGTGACGTCATCAGTACCATTTTACATTGAAAGTATATCTTTAAATATGATTATCTCGGAAACTTTCAAAGTTATAACTCCTTCAATTTTCATTTTTTTTCAAAAATAAAAAATCTGTGTCGATTATTATCCAATGCACTATCGAATCAAGTCAAACAAACTAAATAATTTTGTTTATGCATCTTCCCTGTTACGTTATTGTCCAATAATCCCGGACATTTACCTTACATCTTAAAATACTAGTCTTAAAGTACATCTTAAAGTACTATTCATAAATTTATAAACAATTGTAGATGAATAAAAAAGTTAAATTATTGAATGTAATTTTTACAGTAAGTAAGTGACTACCTACTTTTTTTCGGGCGCAATTGGACATCGAATTTTTCGTTTTGTGGGTGCAATCGGTAGTGTTTTTAATCGGATGGGCGCAATCGGTAGTATGCCTAATAAATTATTTAAAGTTTGCAATTGAGAAATTGAAATTATTGGGAAACATTTTTTAATTCATTCCGTTATTGGGTATTGTACTACCTCACATTTTTTTTTTTTTTAAGTTCTAAGAATATTTTGAGATGATTTTAAGTTAACAAGACAATATAAAAAAACAATTCTTTTTTCTGAAAACTCAACTGAAGATACGTTACCATAAAATTATTGTTAATTGTAGTCTATTTTGGCTTTTGCTAAAAATTTTTTATGTCTATTACTGTCCGTCATCTGTTTAAGAAATCCTTTCAAAAATTATACTTGTTTTAATCACTGATATCTCTTTAAAATATTGCTAGTAGTGAATTATAGATGCCCTTCAATTTGTAGGGCCCGGCGGACTCTAATAAAAAAGATCTGATCAATTTATAGTTGTTTATATTGAATTCAATAACTCAATAAGATTAAAATAACTCATCCCACAGTTTTTGCACATGACGGGCTTTAAGCTTCACCGTTTTTTGAAACTTATGAAATTTTATTTTGAGAAACTTGGCGGATGGATTATACAAAATTTAAATTAGAGCCAAAATTATAAATTGAAAAATGTGTTTAAAAAAAAAAAAAAGTACAGGTTTTGTGATAACTCAATCTAAAAATGCCCTTACTATGTATTCCATAATTTTCAAGAACCTACTTTAAGTAATTTATCGAATTTTTCGTATTGTTTTAGCAGTTCCTTCGCGAAAAACTAAAAAAGTACAAAAGTATGAGGATGAACATAATGAGAAACAAAAATTTTTGTCAGAACAAGAAGAACTCTCTAAAATTATAGAGTCTAGAAATGGTAATTTCATATTATATAAAACTGTTTATGAATCAATCTGAAAACACCATGCATAAAAATTGTTTCAAATTTATTCAGATTTATCGTACAACAAAGAAAATCCAGAAAATGAATTTATGAATCAAAACGTCGATATTGACAATTTTAGAGGTTAGTAGTAGAATTTCAGAAGTTTCAATTAAACTTTTTACCTTTTGACACTAAAAATTGATTTTAAAAAGCATTGATAAGTTTAATGTATTCATTGAAATGATACCGAATTGAATCTTAATATTTTTTTTGAGTAACTGTACATTTTTTAAGAATAACTTAGCCAAAACACAAAAATAAGTAATAAATAATATTAAAAACCGTAATATTTTTATTATCAGTAGAGAGCTTGGAAAACAATGATTTAATGGATATCGAGGATTTCGAAAGAAATGAAGAACTCCCGAGCTCAATTACGCTAACGCAGGATATTCCTCTTAGCCCCTCGCCATCGCCATCACTTCCATTTGAGGATGAAAGAGTGCAAGGTATTTATTTAGTTATTTTAAAATTATATAAGCAATTAATAATATTAAAAACCAAAACTTTTTTATTATCAGTAGAGAGCTTGTAAAACAATAATTTAATGGATATTGAGAATTCCGAAAGAAATGAAGAACCCCCGAGCTCAATTATGCTAATGGAGGATATTCCTCTTAGCCTCTCGCCATCGCTATCACTTTCATTCGAGGATGGCAGAGTGCAAGGTTAATGTTTAGTTATTTTAAAATTATATAAGCAATTAATAATATTAAAAACCGCAAATTTTTTATTATCAGTAGAGAGCTTGGAAAACAATAATTTAATGGATATTGAGAATTCCGAAAGAAATGAAGAACTCCCGAGCTCAATTATGCTAACGGAGTATATTCCTCTTAGCCTCTCGCCATCGCTATCACTTTCATTCGAGGATGGCAGAGTGCAAGGTATTTATTTAGTTATTTTAAAATTATATAACGTCGAGAATAAAAACAGAAATTTACTGTGGAGTCGACACGAGAAACTTATGTGCTCCAAAAGCTCATAAATTTTTTGCAAACGCCATAAAAAAATCGTGTTAGCCTAGCAGAAAAAATCCATTTCGAAATGATATTTTACTCAACTTGAGTGTGAAGTTGTTCATTTACATCGAGAGTTGTTGATAGTCGAGGCGTAAGATAGCGAGCGATGTGCGCATCTTCACCAGAGCTCATTGAAAAACCTTGGGCTCCCCTTCGCTTCGCCCTCGTTGTCCATTACTATATTATCTAGTATATAATAAAATTGTAATTTTCAGATGAAATCTCCGAAGACTCCATGAAAGTTCGACATGTCAATTCAGATAGTATTAAAAATATGGAATTAACTGAAACGTCATCGAATAAGAAAGTAACAGTTAACTTCAAACGCAAGTATTTCTAATGAAAGTGTTCAACAATTATTCAATGCAATAGGGAAGATGCATACTTTCTAATTATAATATTTTCGGAAAGTTCTCAGTTTTTAATTAATTTTAAGTTTTTTTAAATAATCCTTCTATCAATATTACCGGATAAAATCTATCTATAAAAAAGAGATATCGCCATTTTGGTGAGATTTTCAATGTAAGATTTTATTCGTAAGCTGATTGGTCGAAAAGTGCCTTTTGAGGTTACAATCATTATTTTTTTTCCTATGCGAGCTTGCAGCGCGCTGAGTGGTACTAGTTTTTTTTAAAAATTTGTACTTGCGATGTCATGAGTACCATTTAACATTGGAAGTATACATCAGTATTTCTGAAACTTTCAAAGTTTACAACTACTTTAAATTTCTTTTTTTTTCAAAAAGGAAAAATACGAGTCGATTAATTTTTTATACTCTGTATAATAAAGTCAAACAAACTAAATACATTTTTTTATGCATCTTCCCCATAAGCGCAAGAAAAAATATATCAATGAATCATTGTGTTGATGACCTGCTGTGTGCAATAGCGTGGATAACACATTTTTAGAAAAAAGAAAAAGAAAAAAAAAAAAATTTAATTTTACATGTTTAAAAGTAATTAAGAGTTTTATTGCTGTATGAACTTTAGTATGTCAAAGTCAAAAATATTTACGTTTTATGAATGTGAAAATATTACTCATTTTAAATTTATGATAAAAAAAGGTTTTATGTATTGTTATAACCAACCTCATTAAGAATTTTCTAAATCTAATCACTGTCTAATTCTTCTGGTCTGTTGACTTTTTTTAGTTTTTTCACATATTTTTCGTGCGCAGCAATGACAACAGAATGATGTTTTTTGCTGTTGATAAATACTTTGCCAACTAATATTTTAATGACAAAAGATATAACCGAGAGTAGGTATTCGTGTATCACACAATTCAAAAATGCATCAATGAGACCATTTTTATGAATAATACATGATGTAAAAGAGTCGAAATTGATTTCTTCTTTTAAAAAATTCATCGCTCTTAGTTTAATGTTATTCAAAATAAAAATTTTTGCAACAACATTTTTTAATACTGGCCTGATGTCCTTTACCAAGGGCTCAACGAATTTATATTGATTTTTATCAAAAATTTCTTGGCACTTATTGCAATTGTTCATTCTAAGTTTTGATTGTATTGCTTTGGCTGCAGCTCTAATACTCTCGTCACACCTAGACCTTTCACAAAAAATGTTTTCTTTAACGTTAGGAATACTAAGATCTGGTTGTTCGTTTTGCAACTTATTCTCGTAATCAGCCCAAGAAAAAATGAACCGATCGTTGTCAGCGGCACAGTTTGCTCCAGGAGAATGGTCTGACGTCAAGTTATTAATTAATAATGCTTTGGATATATGTTTAAACTGCAAAGGAGTTGGATTATGATTTTTAATACCATGACTTCTGACTGAACCAAAATTGTTCTCCAGAACATCTTGGTTCAATCTTTTGGTGTTTAGAGATTTAAAACCTAGAGATTCCAATTTTTTCCATACGCGCAGAACAGAATCTATGGTAAGTATAAGGTTTGTTAGCGAAGGTAGTGATTCTGTTTTGCTCCGATCTTCTTTATTGACGAATCGCATTTTTCGAAGGATCCCCTTAGCTTCTTTCAAGAATTCAATGTGATACGAAGTGCTAGTCATTGGCTCTTTGCCATTCAAACAGTCAAACAGCTTATTAAAGAATCTCATGACATAAACTGTGTCTTTAGCACACGCAGGCATTTGTCGCTCGCCTAACGAAGTTTGATACTTAGCTGAAAAAAAAACATTCATGTAAATTATTTTATAAAAACATCTAAATAGCCATGAAAAAAAAAATTATTTTTGAAATAAGGCACCATTAATACAATAATATTACCAATTATTTTTTTAAATATTCTTTTGTGTATTAATTATTTGTATAATATAAACAAAATTTATAATAGTTTGAGTTTGGATTTAAAAAATTTGTAAATTATTCAATCGTGTCTAAAACAGAATATTTATTGATAACAAAATAAAATACCATAAAAAAAGTTACTGTTTTTGATTCATAACTACTTTTTCTAAATTTGTTTATAAACAGTGCAATTTTAACTACGTGCTACCCCTTCATTTTTAAAATTGTAAATAGTTGAATAAAGTACAACATAGGACAAAAACCGTTTACTGCTCTCACTGATAACTAATAAAAAAAATTAATTTCTCGCTTCTCCCCAAAGTACGTGATAGTGTCGAACTTATTAGAATATCTGGTCAAATTTGTATACCTCCTTTATCAGCTAAAGCATCTACTTCATTGGCGAACCTGTTGCCAAACACTTGGACTGCGTGTTTCACGCTCATTTTGCGTATCCGATCCAAATAGATGTGATCGTTCGTTATGTGGTTCAAACGTCGCTCGGAACGACCATACATGTCTATCTCGAACGCGGTTATAATGTGGTCCCAAGAAGCGAACTGGCGGTCACATTCTTTTTTACCTTCAACGTAATTTATTTCCAAATCTCTATTCAACAGATGATTACGAAGATTTTTAAACATATGAGGTACGTCGAATCCCGGAATTAATTCTGTAGAACTTATAATAATCGTTCCGTCTGTAACAAATCAAAATAATAATTATAAAAAAATTGTATAAAGGAAACCCTTTCATTAATAATAATAATAATATGAAAATAATAATAATAACAATATAAATAATTTATATAAACTTGAGATTGAATAAAAGAGATTTAATTCAAATTTCAACACGTGTCTCCTCGATTTTTCGACGTAAATTTTTTAACTTATCAAAATTAATTAAAAACACTATTTTATAAAAAGTTTAATCAAAAAGTAACAGAAACAGTTCGCGTTTCAGCTCATGACAAAGCTTCCACGATTTTTTAAGCTTAATGAAATATAAGCTGTAACTTGTCAATTTAATAAAAGAGCTTTTATTTCGTTAAAGATTCTCAAATTTATATTATAAATTTTATAAGTAAAAAAGTAACTTTTGAGACCTTAGGCGTGTACACAACCCGAAATTTTTTCAAATTTGTACACATTTTTTAATTTAGTTCGATCCATTTTGAACCGCGCGTCGAAATAACTTTGAAAGTCAAAGAGTTTTGATTGGAGAGTTTGGAAAAGCTACACAATTAAAATAATATTACTTACAATTTTCAAGTCCAAGTCTTGCTTTTATCTCATTTGTTTCTTTGAGAAGGTTTTTGATTGCCCCTCTGTTGGTGCTGCCTTGGTCGCATGGGAGTAGGGACGATTTTGAAGTTAGTTTTTTCACAAAGTCTTACTACTTCTTTAATTTGCTCTTGTAGTTTATGACTTTGTGTAGTCGCGTCGCATAGACCATAAGCCAAGGGGATTTTCCATCCAGTTAAGAGCCCTCTCAACATAAACGTAAGGCCATGGTCTGCTATCTTCGATGACGTTGTGCCATTCCAACTTTCAAAACCGCTGACTCTGTCGTTTTCACGATCGTAATCTAAATGTGCTTCGCAACTTACTTCATCCCAAACGAGCGTACATACTGCGTCCAAATCGTCCGTCATCTGAGCTCTAGCTGAATGAAGTCGATCTTCAATGGCTGCATTGATCCCAGAGTCAAGAGGTATCTTCGTCAACATTTTTTTTAAACTTGTTTGGCTGGGCAGGTTCAAGTGTTTTTGACGGCTACGCTAAGCCGCTGGTGACTTTTTGTATTCAGACAGATACAATACTTTTTGGTCGTGAGTAAATCGACGTCCTTTGGGTTTCTTTCCAGCATTTTGCAATATAGAATCGACAGAAATTTTTTGCAAGTACGATAATTTACCGTACTGTTTTTTGACAATATTAAACGGACGCTTCTGTTTCAATTTTAGTAGTCTCCTATAAAAAATGTAATTTTTAAATACTTTTATAAATTTTCAATCGTGGGGTGCGGTAACATTTTCATAGCTGACTACTTTCAGCATAACTTAGTTTTAGAATAACAAAGGTAAAAAACGTTTTTCATTTTATCAAAAGTAACATTATCAAAAAGTTATTGATTGAAACTAATAAAATTTGTTTATTTTCTGTGCAATTCTTAATTAATTACGTTAAATTTATGTAAATTACTAAAAATATTTATTAAAGTTATTACTCTTAAAAAAGAATTTTTCGAGACCTGACAATTAATTTCTCTTTACAAAAGTCTTTCCAAAATAAGTACGCTTGGAAAATGTTACCGAATAACAATTGCAAACCCACTAGGGATAAACGAACCGTTTTTGTCTTCTTTTATTTGCATACGTTCTTAATTTTTTCTTTAAAATTTGGCTTTCGGCTTTTATCGATTCGTTTTCGCGTTTTAATCTTAAATTTTCCTCTTGTACTTTCTCTATGTCAATTTGACTTTTCACTGCTTCGGAATTTCTGGATTATTCAAGTATGTTTTCCATTCTTTGATTCTTAAGTACTTCAACCGAAGCATTCGTCGAACATCCAGAACTGAAGTTAAATGCAATATTAATAACGAGGGGTATTCAACTCATCACTCCCATAAGAACTCTAAAACTCTTGTAAAGAGTTCCACTTTTTTTAATTCTTGCATGAGTCACGCAGAGTTACGAAGAGTTCAAAATAGTTCCGATCAAATATAGGTGCATTCACAGTGGCCATGGACTTGAAAAATTTTGATAATTAAGTCAAGCTACCGTGTAGTCATCGGCTAATAGGAATATAGATTAAAATAATATTCCAAACTCCTCTTCTTTTTTACTCAAAACTATTATATCGATTTTGGACTTACCGTGCCGCACCTAACAGTTTATGTTGCAGTAATCACAACTCGACTACCCGAACGAAGATAAATTTTAGCCCAAAATCTGTCTCGAATAAAGTAACAACCGGAGCATTTTCGGTGAGAATTATGAATTTTGACTACGGCAATATTTGTGTAAATGACCTTTGTTACTCGGGGGTAGAATCCACGGGGTTGGAAAAATATTTCTCGACACACCAGCCTCGAATAAAATGACCCCTGCAACGTTTTATTAGCTAAATATTTTTACTTTTTTTATTCGCGGCAGATGCGTCGTGAAATTTTTTTTTCGCCCCCGTGGATCAACGCTTTGGTAGTTTAAGTCATTTTTACTTCTATTGCCACAGGTTAAAATCATAAAAAAAGTTTTTGTTGAGCTAAAAAAATCGAGCAAGCTGAGCCGTGAGCTTCGAACTAGCCGAAACGATTCTCGGTTGAGCCGATCTAACCGAGCAACTTAGGTAGACGCGGCATGGTTCAAACGAGAATCGTTTGGCGTTCTCGGTTTGCTCAGCTCGACCATGAACCGTCTCGGCCGCCACGGCGTACTCGGCTCGACAAAGAACCGTCTCGTCTCGGCTTGCTCGGTACGGCGTGGCTCGACCGTGGCTTGTTCAGTGCGGCGCGGCTTGGCTCGGCCAGGACTCGGTTCGTTTTGGCTCGTCCGCGGCTCGGCTCGGCTTGGCTCGTCCGCAACGGCATACTCGGTCACTCGGCTCGGCGCGCCGCGGCATACTCGGTCTGTCGGCTAGGATACCGTACGTAGTGATAATTACGCATTGGAGATGATTTCCCCAGGAACTTTTGATTCCGGAGGGGTCAGGGCGGACACCTGGTGCCCCTTGTGGTAATAACGCCTTGGAGATGATTTCCCCAGGAAGTTTTGACTCTGGAGGGGTCAGGGCGGACACCTGGTGCACCTGGTGGTAATTACGCCTTGGAGATGATTTCCCCAGGAAGTTTTGATTCCGGAGGGGTCAGGGCGGACACCTGATGGTAATAACGCCTTGGAGATGATTTCCCCAGGAAGTTTTGATTCCGGAGGGGTCAGGGCGGACACCTGGTGCACCTGGTCGTAATTACGCCTTGGAGATGATTTCCCCAGGAAGTTTTGACTCCAGAGGGGTCAGGGCGGACACCTGATGCACCTGGTGGTAATTACGCCTTGGAGATTATTTCCTCAGGAAGTTTTGATTCTGGAGGGGTCAGGGAGGACACCTGGTGCACCTGGTGGTTATAACGCCTTGGAGATGATTTCCCCAGGAAGTTTTGATTCCGGAGGGGTTAGGGAGGACACCTGGTGCACCTGGTGGTAATTACGCCTTGGAGATGATTTCCCCAGGAAGTTTTGACTCCGGAAAGGTCAGGGGGGACACCTGATGCGTCTGGTGATAATTACGCCTTGGAGATGATTTCCCCAGGAAGTTTTGACTCCGGAGGGGTCAGGGCGGAAACCTTTCAATATGCTTGATACATGGCATCTCTACAAGATAGGAAAAAATCTTAATCAATGAATTATGAAGGTTTGAGTTGTTTAGAACATTTGAAAATTGTTTTTGCGCACGCCTTATAGCTAAAACTCGTTTCGTATATCTTCGTTATTATTTTACGTTGTAATTAAAAGGTCTACCAAAAGATTTAGACACACCTGACCAAAATTTTTATAAGTAGCTTCGATTCGTTATTATTTCAGCTTTAAAACGCTATTTTAGTTTTTGCTCAACTCGTTTTCTAACGGGTATTATTCTTAAATAACCTTTTATTCTGCAGTGTACTTAATATTTCCACCCGCGAATTAGTAGAAATACCGATATTAAGAGTCCTGAGTTTCATATTTACTTTTTAGAAAATCTTATCCTAATGTTATTTAAGAAAAATAAATTTAACTGTCTCAAATTTTTTTTATATTTTATAACTAAAAAAACATTCTAGCTAAAAAAAACAAACTTTGATAAAAATTTAAAGTTGAATTCTTTCTACTGATTGCAAAGGTTTCAAAAAAATTTTAAAAAAGGCTCAATTCTTAAATAATGTGTCTTGGTCAATCCTCCGGCATTTCAAGCTTATTGATCAAAATCGAACGTGTAAGGTCTTATTTTAAAGCTCTTGAATTAACCTTTAAGATGAGACCTTACACGTCAAAAAATATTGATTTGATTCGCCACAACGTCGATTCCCGCTTAGAGGGGGCATACTAGGTACAGGTACCTTACTTGCTTTGGTTAGGAAAAAAAGGAACATAATTTTGCATATGAATTATGAGGCGTCGGATAGAAAAACGACCTAAGTTGAATTAGGTCGTTTTTCTGGAAATCGCTTTATTAGATTCAGCAGACCCAAATTAGTCAGACTATAACTTAAAAGTAATTTAAATAACACAAATTATGGCATAAACCATGAAGAGTTTAAGTAAAATGCAGCAAAAAAGTCGCGCGCGCTCAGCACTTGCTCACTGCTGATGATCAGCTGAGATAGTATCAACTTGGCATGCTCGTGGGTATTTACGCTTGCTGTGATCATTGAACTTCTTATGAGTTAAAACTTTTGTTACAATGGTTCAGACAACTACTGAGACTTCTTCTAGCTCAAATATTAGTGCCAAAGGACAGAATAAACGTTTGAGACGTGATAATTATTGTTGACGTGATATAATTATTTCTATTATACTCAGGGTATTATTAATAAAAAAAATTGTTGATTGTTTAAATTTGTGTTGAAAAAAGAAAAAGTTTGTGTATTTTGTATTGTATGCATTAAAAATTACTGAAAAAAATTTTACGCTCTCAAATTAGCATAAAATCCTGTCAAAAAACCCGTTTCATAGAAAAATGACCTAAGTAATAATGTTTATATTTAATGGTTTTAGTAAAAAACTTTAAACAAAAAATTTTTTTTTTAACAGAATTGCACTATTGAATAGTGATATTTTATTGTAGTAATATATATTTTTTTCAGAAGTAATTTTTTTTTTGTGGCAAACAAGCGATTACAATCTTTAGATCGATTTTTCTCGAAACAATATTTTTTGCGTTAGGTCGTTTTTCCATCCGATGCCTCATATATCCTCAAATTTATGCGACAGGTTATTAAAAATTAAATAGTCAGTTAGTAAACATTCAGCATTTGAACCACAATCAATATTTTTCAAATGTATTAAAATAAATGATCTACATTATTATACGCAGCATCCGTATTTTTTGTCCGTCCGTCCGTCCGTCCGGGATCAACTTTAAAAATTTGATCACAACGCTCCTAATCATCGGATTCAATTCAAATTTGGTTTACGGATATTTTCAAAGATGTAGATTATGAATCTAATTTCTGTTTTTTTGTTTATTTTTTTTTTTTTAAATGACAAGCATTTCTATTTCATAGATTTTTGTCATCAGTTTTATTTTAAAAATTTAACATGGTTCTTCCAATGCATCCGATTTGAAAAAAATTAAGTATACGTATGTTTTCAAGGGTGCTGATTACAAATATCACTTTGAATTTTTCATTTGTCTTAAATAAAGTGCACTTAAATAAAGTGAAATTATAATTCTCTCCTAATATATTGGATTTGTACGAAAATTTGTTTTCGATGTCTTTTGAGGGTCCAGATTACGAATCTGATTTTAAATTTTAAATTTGATTACTCTAATAAGGTCTCTACTCAAATAAAGTTAATTTGAAATTTTTGCCCCATACATCTGACTCGTAATAAGTTTTGTGTATTGGGATCTCTAATGCTCCTCATTTTGAATATGACCGTAGTTTTTTATTTTACCCTGAATGAAGTTTACTTATATTAGGTAAAATTTTTCTTTGTTCTCGATCTATATTAGAACAATCAGAAATTTTGTATACACCTGTTTTCAGGGGGGCTGATTACAAGTATTACTTTGAATTTTTAATTTACCTCACGTTTTATGCTAGTTAACATTTACTTAAAAAAAATGCTTAAGAACATACATACTTATGACATATATAGGTATACTACAAGCAGGCGCAAAGTCGCGAGTCAGGTGCTTGCAAAGATTCGTGGTTACGTCAGCTGATAGTTGATGCCGTACTATATATCAATATATGTATAAAAATATTATAGTACTTTTACCTTTTCTTTTTTTCAAAAATCCTGCAACCGTAAGTTTTTATTTAAAAAACCGACTACTAAGATTCTTAGCTACCGGCTCATATTTTTTTTTAAACTCTCTGCATATTTGAGTAGGTTAACGTAAAGCAACAAATATTTATTATTTCGTCTCGGCGAAAATGTCCTTCAATTATCACCAAATGTCCACCCTGACCCCTCCGGAGTCGAAACTTCCTGGGGAAATCATCTCCAAGGCGTAATTACCACCAGGTGCACCAGGTGTCCACCCTGACCCCTCCGGAATCAAAACTTTCTGGGGAAATCATCTCCAAGGCGTTATTACCACCAGGTGCACCAGGTGTCTGCCCTGACCCCTCCGGAATCAAAACTTCCTGGGGAAATCATCTCCAAGGCGTTATTACCACCAGGTGCACCAGGTGTCTTCCCTGACCCCTCCGGAATGAAAACTTCCTGGGGAAATCATCTCCAAGGCGTTATTACCATCAGGTGTCCTCCCCGACCCCTCCGGAATCAAAACTTCCTGGGGAAATCATCTCCAAGGCGTAATTACCACCAGGTGCACCAGGTGTCTGCCCTGACCCCTCCGGAATCAAAACTTCCTGGGGAAATCATCTCCAATGCGTAATTATCACTACGTACGGTATCCTAGCCGAAAGACCGAGTATGCCGCGGCAGCCGAGCCGAGTGACCGAGTATGCCGTGGCGGCCGAGCCAAGACGAGCCGAGCCGTGGACGAGCCAGGCCAAGCCGAGCCGCGGACGAGCCAAGCCGAGCCGAGCGGTGGACGAGCCAAGCCGAGCCGAGCCGTGGACGAGCCAAGCCGAGCCGCGGACGAGCCAAGCCGAGCCGAGCGGCGGACGAGCCAAGCCGAGCCGAGCCGCGGACGAGCCAAGCCGAGCCGAGCCGCGGACGAGCCAAGACGAACCGAGCCACGGTCGAGCCGCGCCGTACCGAGCAAGCCGAGACGAGATGGTTCTTTGTCGAGCCGAGTACGCCGTGGCGGCCGAGACGGTTCATGGTCGAGCCGAGCAAACCGAGAACGCCAAACGATTCTCGTTTGAACCATGCCGCGTCTACCTAAGTTGCTCGGTTAGATCGGCTCAACCGAGAATCGTTTCGGCTAGTTCGAAGCTCACGGCTCAGCTTGCTCGATTTTTTTAGCTCAACAAAAACTTTTTTTATGATTTTAACCTGCGGCAATAGAAGTAAAAATGACGTAAACTACCAAAGCGTTGATCCACGGGGGCGAAAAAAAAATTTCACGACGCATCTGCCGCGAATAAAAAAAGTAAAAATATTTAGCTAATAAAACGTTGCAGGGGTCATTTTATTCGAGGCTGGTGTGTCGAGAAATATTTTTCCAACCCCGTGGATTCTACCCCCGAGTAACAAAGGTCATTTACACAAATATTGCCGTAGTCAAAATTCATAATTCTCACCGAAAATGCTCCGGTTGTTACTTTATTCGAGACAGATTTTGGGCTAAAATTTATCTTCGTTCGGGTAGTCGAGTTGTGATTACTGCAACATAAACTGTTAGGTGCGGCACGGTAAGTCCAAAATCGATATAATAGTTTTGAGTAAAAAAGAAGAGGAGTTCGAGAAGTAATTGACTTTTTATCCTACCCTGGCCGAAATTTCGTTGAAAATTCCCTCAAATTGGGCTCGAAACGATAAAATTGCCTCCCGCAATATGGTAACCTTAGCGGGTAAATGAAGCGACTTTCACTCCCGCGGCTCAGTGCGCATGCCCCACAAGTATTTAACGTTCGACCTAATAGGTACTAGCAAATTTTTTGCAAATTAAAAGAAAATCAGCTGGCGATTAAAAACTCAATATAAAACTAGCTAGTGTATTTTTTGTAATTGCACATTTATTCATTACTTATTAGAAAGTTTTGAAAGTATTATTGTGTAAAATGAATTTACATAACCTTCCTGAAAAATCAAGAACGTTCTCAAGTGAAGAAGTTGATATATTCCTTAATAATGCTTCGAATGAGCATTTATGTGTCAAGGTAAATATCATTTTTAAGTAACAAGCATAAATTACAGTTTTAACATCAATACAATATGTGTGTAAATAAGTAAGTAAATACATACATATATATATATATACATAGGTCATAGTCATTTTTGGGTGTTTTGGAGGTATAAGAAGCAAAGACATGGTAAATATAAAATCTGTCACCACAACTCAAGATAATCAAGAATGGATAGTCTCAGTCAGTAATAATGGAAATGAAGCCGCATATCAGTTTCATGTAAATGAACAGCAACACAATTAAATCAATGAATACATGCTTCTTCGCCCACCGTACACCTCAGTTGACAACTTCTTTTTGGAATATAAAAATAACTCATGCTTTAATAAGGTAATAAATATTATAAATTTTTCAATCACTATATTAGTCACAATTGATTTTTTATTTCAGAAAATCAACAAAACTTTTATATATGGTGCACCTGAACAAGTAGCTGTCTTTTTAAATTTACCAAATCCTCACCTGTACAAATTTGATGCTTTTCGCAAATCCGCTGCTAATTGGTTGGCAAATTCTGGGGCGACTTCATCAGAAATTATGAGATTAGGAAAATATCCAGAATAATGTTTACTAGTGAAAACAAAATTTTCAAATCTAGTTTAAATTAAAATAAAGATTTATAAACAAAAAATGATTATAAACTGGTAATAAAATAAATAAAAAAAAAATTACAAAATTACAAGCTTCAAGATTTATTATTTCCAATTTTTATATCATAAAAATACACAATACTTAAACTATGAATATATTCAACAAAAAGCATTTTAATCGTTTGATGAATCTTTTTACATAAAAAATTTTTGTACACCATTATTAATAATCATCATTTTATTTTTTTTCTGTTTAATAATAATTATTAATAGAGAAACCATTGATTGTACAATAACTAAATTGAGCATGAGAATTTTTAGTAAGATCTTCAATTGAATTATCAACCCGCATTCTTTTTGCAGAAGTTTCTAGATTGCTAGTTGTTTGTATTGACTTATTGATGGGATTATTTATGCGAGCAGGCAATTTGAATGTATTTTCCGTTGGTAAATTCAAATTTAAACTTTCTTCATTAGATATTGTTGTAAAAGGCACATTCTCCAAATTAGCATGTAAATTTACATCAAAATCATCTTGAATTGTTGATGAATGACCAACTTCGTTATTAATTTCTTCTGCTATTTCTTGAACACCAGGTAGAACAGAACTTTTTGTTGCTGATAATACTGCCACACTATGATTGTGTTCATCCGATGGAGATATAACTTTATTAGATGTTGCAATAGGCTTTTTAAATGTGAAACACCTCGCTCTCTGTATATTGTTAACCTTGTTATTTACTCTTTCTGCTGAACCGATGGGTGTGTTAGTTGAAGTACTCGCAGGACTTGAAATATTCTTGACCAATAATTGTCCATTTTCAGAAGCAGATGATTCTGATGGATTTCTTACTATTGAAAATTGACTAGGACATTCTTTAGCTGCAGATGAAGCTGCTGGTACCGTACCAGTTACAATTCCTTCATAAATTCTACTTCTATTTGCTACAGAATGCTCCACGTATCCATCAGCTACTGTGCCAGAGTTCCAACCGAAAGCTTGTTTGAGTAAGGCTGTATTGCCTCCTGCATTTGAAAGTAAAGTTGCTGCTGTCCTGCGTAAACAATGACCAGTGTATCGCTCAATATTTTTTAAATTTAAAAATAGAGCAATTGTTTTAGGTACGGAACTGAATGTATTTTTGCCAATCACCTGTCTCTTACATTTTCCATTATGATATTGCAGAAAAAATCTATTGGTATCAGTATCAGGAGGTCTCAAAGAAACATAATCTTGGACTGATTGATAGAAATGGCGACCAATCAAAAAGGTACGTGGATAGTAATTCTTATTGTCTTTTATATGGACTGAAAAAGTTGAACCGTTATCTTCAACATCACTAACAGTCAGGGTAGTAAATTCTTTGGTTCTTAATCCACCACAGATCCCAAAAATTAAAATAACCTAAAAATACATTGAAATTTAAGTAAAAACTTTTTTTTAAAGAGTACTAAAACTAATTGAATATTAAATAAAAAATGTACCTTTACAGCAAGATATAAATGGTCATCACCAAATTCTAAGAACCTTCTAATTTCAGGAACAGTTAGAGCAGCTGCTTTTACTGGTTTGTATCCCTTGATTTTATAACTTAAGAATTTTTTTAATCGCCTAAAACTATCTACGTTTACGTCATCTTTTAAGTCAAGTATACTTTTTAACATCGACCAAAGCGACCATAAAGTAGATGGTTTGAACTTATCTGCTAATTCACGAAAATATACTAATAAGACGTTTTTGTCAATAACCTTAGCTCCATTTTCAGTTTTCCATTTATTAAATTCTTCATATGCTAATAGGTACCGCTTGGTCGATTTCTCCGGTAATAAATTATGCGAAATATCTGCGGCCTCCTCATCAAAATTCCTTACGAACTCTTCTTCATAATCATCATCAGAATTAGAGCTGTCCGAATCAGTCATCTTGAAATTGCAATTGTATAACACAATATAAAAATTATAATGTGTATGATATAAAAATTTAATAACACAACAGAAAACTATAATTAATTTTTACAAATGAACTATAATTAAGTAGTGGCGACCGAACTAAAGCACGGTGTACTTTACTGCGCATTACTGCGAGAGCGACCGAACAAGATGGATGACAGCTGAGTGTCGTTCTACAATAACACTTACACCTTTAATAATTCTACAATAAATGAGAATGAAAGTTAAATGGAGTAAAATATCCATGATACATTTATGATTTAATGGTTACGTGGTTACGAACTTTCGGCCGGGTAGAATAAAAAATTGTATACACACCTCGGCGCAAAAACGTGATATTGCCTGCCGCAGCGTGAGTTGCCACCCTCGCTTCGCTCGGGCGGCAACTCACGCTGCGGCAGGCAATATCACGTTTTCGCCCCGCGGTGTGTAATATACTATTTCGATTTACTTCTTCATCGTTTTCATGCGTGTCGCGTACATTCCGACGCAACGTGTTGCGAATTTTATGGTTACCTTGGAATATTATTTTAATCTATATTCCTATTAGCCGATGACTACACGGTAGCTCGACTTAATTATCAAAATTTTTCAAGTCCACGGCCACTGTGAATGCACCTTATGCGGCTCAATATTAAAATAGTAAAATAGATGTAATAAAATAAAATAACTCTAACATACTGATTGATAATGATACGGCGTAATTAAGCTGTTATAATCAAGCCCTGAAGGGGCACAATTTAAATAGAACTTCCAAGTTATAGGGATGTGTTTAGCTGCTTGGTCTAATGGTTATAGCCTTCGACTTCTATTTTGCCATCGTCGGTTCGATTCCCAGCGACTGTAACTTTTTCCTTTATAAAAGAGAGATATCGCCATTTTGGTGAGATTTTCAATGTAAGATTTTATTCGTGAGCTGATTGGTGTAGAAGTTTTTAAAATATTCGAAAAGTGCCTTTTGAGGTTACAATCATTGTTTTTTTTCCTATGCGCGCTTGCAGCGCGCTGAGTGGTACTAGTTTTTTTTTAATTTCTATTTTTTTACCTTTTTTTTAAACTTTGAGTAGTTCTAAGGAGCACAAGGAGTTTTTTATTTTAGTCAAAATTTATTTTCGTTAATAATCATTTACCAATAAAATATATTAACTTAACACATGTATTATAAAAAGTAACTCCTGCAGCAACTTGAAAAAATTTTTGTATTCCTACATTGATTTTCAGCTGCAAGAATAATAATAAATAATTGTTGTAGTTGTTATAACATATTTTGAATAAATTAAAACCTGTGGAAAAAAAATTTTCTTTTAAAACATTAATTTTCAAATCTCAAACAAATTTTTTGTTTATGTGGTTTAAAATGTGTACATTTCTAAAATGCACAAAGAAAGTTTTTTTTGAAAATATTTTTCTTGAATTAAAGACAAAATATACAAATTTCGGTGTTGAAAATAATTTTTGCAAATGTGTAAGTTGTTTTACAATCAGCAATAATCTCAAAACTTGGACAACAAATTTTTTTAATGTACAAAGAGTGACTATGTTATTAATATTTAATTTATATTCAATTTGACTACAATTTATGTTATAAATACTCAATTTATATTACAAATTTAACTTCAACAATTAATTTAGAATTGGAATAATAATACAAAATCTTTTGTCTTTGATTAAAAACCAGCTGAAAAACAATATAGGGTCTGAAACATTTTTTTTTGGAAATAAACTGTTGCAATAGTTACTTTTTATAATACATGTGTTTAATTAATATTTTATTGGTAAATGATTATTAACGAAAATAAATTTTGAATACAATAAAAAACTCCTTTGGTCATTAGTGGTCATTAGAACTACTCAAAGTCTAACAAAAAAGTAAAAACATAGAAATTAAAATAAAAAAGTTACATTCGCTGGAACTCGAACCGACGATGGCAAAATAGAAGTCGAAGGCTGTAACCATTAGACCAAGCAGCTAAGCCTATTACAATCATTTGGTAGTTCTATATAAACTGTTCCCCTTCAAGGCTTGATTATGACAGCTTCATTTTGCCGTATAAAGTATCATTATGTAAGAGTTATTTTAGTGTCAATGTTTTTATTTGTCGCTTTCTGATTTATACATTTATTTTACTATTGAAAGCCGCTGTTTGATCAGAACTATTTGGAACTCTTCGTAACTATGCGCGACTTATGCAAGAATTCCAAAAAGTGGAACTCTTTACAAGAGTTTAAGAGTTATTATGGAAGTGCCAAGTTGAATACCCCTCGATCAATAATTTTATTGCTTGAAAATAAGTAAAAAAAATAACAAACAGTTTTTTATTTGAATTCCGTACCTCTCGAATAAAGAAGTGCCTGAAGTCTCAAAAGATTCTGTTAAAATTAGTGGCTTAAAGAACACTTATTAATTTATATTTGTTACAGAATAATATAATTATAGAAACCGACATTCTGACGTCTCGATAGCGGTCTACCGAGTGGCGTACACGTTACAACTTAACGCCTGTATAAATACTCTTTCTTAAAGTACGACTAAGCATTTACACTCATATACATAGTTCAATGCTCGGAGGAATTTCTCCTGTCAGCATTTCATCATTCAATCGTACAAGCATAAATTTACTCTTATTTCAACACACCTCCTCAAATTTATGATTTACAAATTTTTCTTTCCAATTATTCGTAATTCGTTCCGGAATTTTTCAAACTTATTGCGTCCGAGCGCTTTAGTTAATACGTCAGCAATATTATTTTCTGACTCTTCTTTTACAATTTTAATCACACCTTTCTCATAACATTCATTTACAAAGTGATAATGTATTTCTATGTATTTTGAATTTTTAGTTAAATTACCAAATTTTGCAATAGCTATCGCTCCAGAATTATCTTCATACACATTAATTGGTTTTTCGAACACAACACTAAAATCTTTCAATAGATTTTTCACCACTTTTATTTCACTCACTGCTTCTGATAAAGCCACATATTCAGCTGCTGTCGAAGATTTAGTTACACTTCCTTGTTTTCTTGATTTCCAATAAATCCCATTTCTAAACAATCTTACAATATAACCAGTAGTAGATTTTCTATCTACCTTATCACCAGCCCAGTCAGCATCAACAAAGCAGTCTAACACGTCAGCATTTAAATTTCTTTCATACGTTAATTTAAGATTTCTTGTCAAATATAAGTACTTCAAAATTCTCAACGCGTATTTATGATGAGTTTCATCATTGCTATTTTGAAATCTACTCAAATAATTCACGGCATAACTTATATCAATTCTCGTACTCGTGCTAATAAATAATAATGCACCGATCAAGTTTCTATATTTTACGTTATTTGATGCTGGCTGTGCAGGTTCCACACTTAAATTTTGTTCCATAGGTGTATTATATAATTTCGCATTTAAAGTATTATATTTTCTGGCCAATGACTCTATATAGTCACTTTGGTCCAGTGTCATATTACATTTTTCATAATCATAATTAATGTTTATTCCCAAATAAGTGCTCACTTCATCCAGATCTTTCATAGAAAATTTATTTGATAATTTATTTTTAATTTGTTCAATCCTTCCCTTATTTTTTCCACAAATTAATAAGTCATCAACAAATAATATTAAATAAATTTTTTCATTCTTTTCACACTTTACATATAAACAATAGTCACTCTCGCTTCGTTGAAATCCTAGTTCCTTCATAAAATCATCAAAACATTCATACCAAGTTCTCGGGCTCTCTCTCAACCCGTATAATGCTTTAATTAATTTGTAAACTCTATTTGAACCGTCTTGATAACCCATTGGTTGTTTTACAAATACTTCTGACTTTACGAAACCATTTAAAAAAGCTGTTTCTACATCCATCTGGATAATCAATAAATTATTTTGGCAACAAAAGGATAATAATAATTTCAATGTTTGAATTCTAGCTACTGGTGAATACAAATCTTCCCGTACTTCAGTTTGTTGGAAGCCTCTAACTACAAGTCTAGCTTTTTTTCGGTTATCAGATTTTTTGTGAATACCCATTTTAAATCTAGAATCTTCTTATCTCTAGGTCTATCTACTAATTTCCACGTTTTATTTTTCATCAAACTATTCATTTCCCTATCCATAGCTTCTTTCCATAAATCATTTACCTCGCACTCTACTGCCTCCTCGTAGGTAGAAGGGCTATCTGCGCTAACTACATTTACATAAACGTAATTTGAATCTCTATTTATCCCATACCAATCTGGTTTTTTTCTTGCTCTTTGCGGCCTATCTAAACGATTTTCATTTAACTCAACATTATCATGGTTACTCTCTTCTTCAGCAGAATCTACCTTTTCCCTACCCTCGTTGAATTCAGAGTTTTGAATTTCATGACTTAAAGTTTCATCATCCTCGTAATCACTGTTATCATTGCCTCTAAAACCAATCAAATTTTCATCATTTTCAACTATATCAACATGTCTGGCTCTAACTATTTTACAGTTTAACAAAACTCTGTATCCAACGTGGTCGTAACCAAGTAAGATCCCTAAATCGGCCTTTCTATCCCATTTGGTATTTCTTTTATTTTCGGGAACTCTCACAAAAACTTTACTCCCATATAAACGTAAATTTTTCAAATTAGGTTTCTTCCCGAGGAAAATTTCATAAGATGTCTTATTTTCAATCGTATTTTCAATAGTTCTATTTTTTAAATAAGCTGCGGTTTTAACTACCTCCGGCCAGTATCTACGATTCATGTTTGCTTCAAAAAATAAACATCTCGTGGAATCCATAATCGTCCTATTATATCTTTCCGCCGTCCCATTTAATTCATGCACGTTAGAAGGACACGGTTCAAGTAAAATCCCTTTTTCTTTTATTAAATTGTAAATATCGCGATTTATATATTCTCTTCCATTATCACATCTTAACTTTTTAATTTTTTTTCTCGGTAAGATTTTCAACTTTATTAATATAATCCACGAAACAATTAAAAACATCCGACTTTAATTTTATTGTGTAAATCATCGCACATTTACTATAATCATCAATGAAAGTTAAAAAATATTTTGAATCATCATAACCCGTTGTAGTATGCGGCCCATTTAGATCTGTATGTACCAACTCTAAAATCTCGGTGGCTCTACTTCTATTATTTTCGAAAGATAAATTATGCATTTTATTCTGTATGCACGTCCCACACTTCAAATTTACTGACTCTAATTTTTCTGGTAACCCATCAACCAATTTATTCTTACACATTTCCTCCAAATATTTAAAATTTACGTGACCGAAAATTCTATGAAACCTTTCTTTCTGTGTCATGTTTTTGTTAATTTTCTCCGACGAATAACACACTCTCACATTAAAATAACTACTTATTTTATACAACCCATTTTCTTTGCAAACTACTGCAATTGAAGTATTATTACTATTATATATTTTCGACGTATTTCCGACAGACATTATTTTATTTTCATTCGTAATTTTCGCAAAACTCAACAAATTTTTATCCATCTCAGCTACATAAAATACATTGGATATTTTTGTTTTATGCTTAATCCCGTTCACTTCAAAATAAGTTAAAATTTTACCAACTTTCGTGCCTTTCAAAATTCTACCGTCACCAACCTTGACATTAATTGGCTTTTTCAAAACTATAGATTCACAAAAATAGGATTCATCATTAATAATGTGGTCTGAGCAACCACTGTCTAATATCCAATCTATTTTATTTGTATCACAATTATATATATCAACAACATGATTATCGAATTTATCACCGTCTGTTAAATGCGCAAAAAAAGAGTTTTTCACCTGATCATCCGTACTGTCGTTTTCGGTGTTACTATACCTCGCGTTGTGTTGAATTGCTCCATCGTTGCGGGGCTGCCAGTTCCTGCCTCCGCGATTTGAGTGTTGTCGACTACCTCTGCCGCCGCGACCTTGAAACTGCTGATTTTCTCTCTTCTTCGCTCAAAAATTCTAATTGATCGTTACTTATACTGCAATAAATGTAGTTTATTGCTTTCTCGTTCATGTCGGACCAATTTTCTTGTGAATCTGATGTCAAAGCCTCTCGAACTGCTGGTTCTGCACACTTTTTTGTTTTCAAGTATTGGAGTATCCTTATTTTCCAAATGCTATAATTCCTTCCATCAAAGATATGGAGTCTTGCGTCTTCGTTTTGCGACATAGTTAGCTCTTTAACTAGTTTATCTTTATGTTCCAAATTAGCACTATGACGGTTTTGAATTTCTTCAATTTGAATTTTTCCTACTTTTCTTAAATCACTTTCATGTACGTCAGCATACACTGCTTCTATTTGATATTTTTGCAGAATATCTATTATTTCACCCCTTGACTTTGTCGCTACAGTATTTTCTTCCTTTGTGCCTTTACAAAGTCTTTTTAGTTCATCTGTATTGAAATATTGCAAGATTTTTCTAGGTGGCAATTTACTTAAAGTTTTTATTAAATCTTCCTTTGGCACTAAATTTATACCTGCCAAGCTTAATTCATTCAAGCACTGATTTTCTTTTTCTCGTGAATAGACGTTTCTTTCGCCATTTTGTGTTATCTCTTGGGTTCTTTTCACTTGGCATTTCTCTCGACTCTTTCTCATCATCAACGCAGTGGTCTCATCTGCACAGTCATCTCAACAAATAATTCACCTGGTAGTAGTCAACTCTGGAGACATCTCATCTTGAATTCGATCGGCTTGATTCACTTCAATTCTTGGTTAGCAGCTCAACAAGGAGATCATCCTAGGCATCCTCAGGTATTTTTGCACAGCACCGGTAACAATAATTTACCGGTGCTTCTCATTGTCATTTCGCAGCCAGAAAATCAATAAAATTTACTGTGCATTCTCTTGCTCTCTCTCTCCTTTCTTTGTGCTGTCTTACAAGCAGCCATTTTCTTTTCTATTCTGTTCAAGGTCATTCTCTGCTGCTGCTTTAATTTCTCTTGGGCATCTCTCTCTCTCTCTCTCTCTCTTTTCAAGGCCATTTCTGTTGCCTTGTTTATCTCAACTATACTTAAACAAAACTTGTGTTTATGGCTTGAATTAATATAATCAAGTCCATAAAGAGTTTTGAGAAGGTGTTTCTCAAATTAATTAATTAATTTTCTTTACATGAAAATTAAGAGTGGAAATTCTCCACTCAAATTATAATATTCTCACCTCTCAGTTTTTTTGCATTAAAATAATTTTTATTAACCTGTATAAACTCACTTATTGTAATTTTTGAATTATTTGAATATTGTTGTAAATAGAGTGCTGTGTTTAAATAAATAAATTAACACTGTTTGTATTAAATTAAGTCTGTCTCAACATTTATTTGACAACCCTCCCCTACCAGCTTTTAATCCGGCAACAAAATAAAATTAATAAAGCAGTAAATCTGCAACATTTGGTCCTTCCAGCCGGATAGCTGGTAGGTGGCTGGGTTTTTCTTGTCTTCTCTGCTCTTCTTTGCTCTTCTCTGTTTTTTCTCTTGGCCAGCTCTGGATGAAAAGAGTCATTTTACTCATTTATTTGGAACATCCTCAGATTTTCTCAACAAGTGGCACCTGGTTTTCATCAGTTGGCACCTCTCATCTCAGGACATGGACAATACTCAGGATAAGAAGTCAGAGGCTTTAAGCGATAAGACCAAACTTGAAGCAGCCAATACTGGACATCACTCGGATGAGACCTCTCAACATTTGGATAACTCAACGCTAGGAGCTACTGGTGGCTCAGCTCCTGCTGCCACTGTACCAAAGGTACTTGTACAGCCTGCTGGTATATCCGAGCAGGAAAATCTCTTGAATGTGGTGGATGGTGGGTCCAGGCCCAGGACTCGCTCAAGCTCTGGCTCTATGCCTGCAGAATTTATCTGCAGGACCAGATCTCAAAGAGAGCGGTTGACCAGCTTAGAAGGTTACAGCACCATAATTAAAGAGAAAGGTGCTACTGCTGGTTTGATGGTGGTCAATCAGTGGCGTGAGTCTGTGGAGTCACTGATGTTTTCATTTAGATCTGACCATGGACAATTGGTGTCATCTTGTCCTGCCACTATGGTCAATGATGAATATTTCACCGCTGGCTACCTCAACAAAATGGAAATGCTTTACCTGGACATCCTCATGGAATTGGCAACGCTCAGGGAAAATCTCACACCTCCAGCTCCACCAGTCATCTCATCTCACCCAAGGTCAACGTCTCCTCAGAACATGAAGTTACCGGATATCAATTTGCCACCGTTTTCTAGATTCTACTCTCAGTGGCAGTCGTTCAAGGAAATGTTTGAGGAGATGGTGCTCAACAACACTAAAATCTTGGATTCCTTCAAGGCCATGTACTTGAAGAGGTCCTTGACTGGTGAAGCTGCGAGTTTGGTTCAAAACTACCCCCTCACCCTGGAAGGTCTCAATCTTGGCTGGCAAAAACTCAACGAGTGCTACGATAACAAACGTCGTTTAATTGAGGAGCTCTTCAATGAGTTGACTAAGGTCCCGTCGGTGCAGCCTAAGGACTCAAAGTCCCTCAATACTTTGGTGACGTCAACCTCAAACACTTTCAAGTTATTGGCGTCGTACGTAGATACAGAACGGCTGGGGGACGTTCTCATTACGGCAAACACGTTGAAACTCCTGGATCGACCGTCAAGAGAGGCTTGGGAGACCTCGGTCACATCATCTTCGGAGTTTCCCTCCTTCAAAGAATTGGAAAAGTTTCTAATGGCCAGGGTGCGAGCCTTAGAAAACATAGAGAGCACCCACCGACCTGTGGCATCCCAACCTGGTAAATCTCAACAACCTGGGCACCCTTTCCAAAAGAGTGTAAAAGCTCACGTGGGTATCTCATCTGGGTCACAAGGGTCATCTGGGCAAAGGCCCAACAATCAGCAACAGCAGCACACCTGCTCTCATTGTGGACAGGGTCACTTCATTGTTTCCTGTTCTGGATTCAGGGAACTCTCACCAGCAGATCGCAGACGGGTAGTCACACAAAAGTCATTGTGTTATAATTGTTTGGGTAGGCATTCATTTAAAAATTGCCAATCGAAGATGAGATGCAAGACTTGCGATAAAATGCATCACACCATGATTCACGGGGACCCATCCGTCGCTTCAACTGCAGTTGGTACTCCCTCATTACCCTTGGCTCCATCTCAACAACAATAGGAGGCAGGCGCAATCACTCTTGGTTTTTCTCACGCCCTGGATACCTCTCTTTTGGCTACAGCGGTAGCTGTTCTCATCACTGGGTCAGCATCTCACATGGTTAGACTTCTCATCGACAATGGTTCAGAATTATCATTCATCTCATCTGCATTGGTTGACTTGCTCAAAATCCCTCGAACTCATTCATCATTCTCAATACTTGGCATTGGCGCTTCAAAAGCTGGTCAAACTCATGGAAAGGCAGTGGTTATTCTCAAATCTGCATATCGAAATACTCAAGTGAAACTTCACGTTCATAATCTAAATTGTCTCACTTCGACCTTACCTTCTCAATCATGCGATGAAGGGACTTGGCCTCACATCAATAATCTATGTCTGGCCGATTCTCAATTTGGACATCCTCGAAAAATCGATATTATTCTTGGATCTGATCATTACGGCTTGATCATAAAACCCAATATTATTAAAGGAGCTCCACACGAACCTATTGCTCAACTCTCAATCTTTGGTTGGTTGGTACTTGGTCCTTGCTCCTTGGAATCTGGCTCAATAAAACAATCATTTTCAATAGTACCTCTCAATCTGGACGCTTTACATGAAGCTATCTCAAAATTCTGGACATTGGAGGAAACCCCAAATTCTCAACTGGCAGCCTTGACGGCTGGTGAAAAGGAATGTGAAGAACACTTTTCAACCACACACTCACGAACTCAACAGGGAAAGTATGCTGTCCGGCTTCCTCTCATCCAAGATCCTTCCGTGCTGGGTCATTCTCTTGGTCGTGCTCAAGCTTGTGTTCGAGGAATCATGAGACGATTATCAAAGGACGAAGATTACAAAAAATTGTATTTTGAGTTCATGGAGGAATATCTCAAATTGGGACACATGGTTCAAGTGCCAGCCGATTCAATCAACGTTACCCCTTGTTACTACCTACCTCATCATGGTGTTCTCAAACTGGATAGTCTCACTACAAAACTGAGGGTAGTATTCAATGGTTCGGCTGCTACTTCATCTGGTTACTCTCTCAACGACATCATGCATACTGGACAAAATTTGCTTCTCAACATATTGGACGTTATCCATTGGCTCAGAGTCTACAAATTTTTGTTCGTTACTGATGTCACAAAGATGTACAGGCAGATCTTGGTCCACCAAGATGATCAAGATTTACAAAGAATCATTTGGGTCGACAAACTTTTCAGGGAAATTCATTACAAATTGACAACAGTGACGTATGGTACTCGAGCAGCTCAATTCTTGGCTATCCGAGTGTTGTTACAACTCATAAAGGACGAAGGTGCCCGTTTTCCATTGGCAATCGACTCTCTCACATTTGGAAGGTATGCGGATGACATCTTTGGTGGCGCTGACTCTTTATCTCTTCTCAATGAAAAGGCTGCTCAATTAGAAGGATTGTGCATGGCGGGCGGGTTTCCACTAGCCAAATGGAATTCAAACAATCGGAAATTCTCAAAATTGGACCGCTCGACTCCACAATCAAATAGCTCAATCTCATTTAGTGATTGCACTGCCAAAATCCTCGGATTAACTTGGTCTCCTCAACGGGATATTATCATTGTGAAGCTCTGCTTAGCAGAGGTGAGTAAAGTTATCTCGAAAAGAAATATCTTGTCGGAGGTGGCTCAAATCTTCGACCCAATTGGGATGGTCTCACCAGTCGTTATCAAGGCCAAAATTCTACTGCAGGAATTGTGGTTAGAGAAATTGAATTGGGATGAAGCAGTGCCAGCTTCAACCCAGAAAAAGTGGTTAGAAATCAGAGAAGATTTCAAAAATTTGGAAAAAATCTCACTACCCCGTTGGCTTGGAACACTTTCAAACTCAGTGGTCGATATTCATGGTTTCTCGGATGCTTCTCAATTCGCTATGGCTGCAGTTATCTACATGAGAGTTCAATCAACTAAGGGCATAACAGTTTCTTGGTTATGCTCAAAAACAAAAGTGGCCCCTCTCAAACCAGTTTCAATTCCAAGATTGGAATTAGTAGCTGCCCACATTCTCAGCAAACTAGTGCATCATTTCTTATCGACCACGAAATTGGACATAAACTCTGTGATTCTTTGGACTGATTCCAAGACTGCTCTCGCATGGATTAGCTCTCACCCATCACGCTGGAAAGAGTTCGTGCGCAACAGGGTACACTCAATTCAAGAGTTGGTCCCTCAAGCGCACTGGAGGCATGTACCTGGTCACTGTAATCCAGCTGACTGTGCCTCTCGTGGTATTCTCACCTCTCAACTTGTTGGTCATCAGCTTTGGTGGAATGGACCACCGTGGCTTTCTCAACCGGAGGAATATTGGCCAGCTCCCACTGCTCCCCTGGATCTACACGCTCTTCCAGAACAAAGAAAGTCTACACCAGTAGTGGCTGTTGCTCTTGCCAAGGAACAGTGGAATCTCATACGCAGTTATTCATCTCTCACCAAATTATTAAGAATCACAGCTCTCTGTATGGTTGCAGTACAACGATTCAAGAGAAATTTCCAGCAGTCGTCAGTCATCTCGTCTGAGTTGCTTAACAAAGCAAAACAATTTTGGATTGGCTTCTCTCAACAACAAGATCTCTCTGATGAGATAAAACTGGTTTCGAGCTCAACGCTTCCAAAATCTCACCCTCTCAATAAATCGACACCATTTGTGGATGCTTACGATATTTTGAGGCTTGGTGGTCGGTTAAATCAAACGAATTTGGGTTATTCGACCAAGCATTCAGTAATTCTCACTAGAAACGCACCTCTCACAGCACTCATCATTGGTCAAGCTCACCTGGATACTTTGCATGGAGGCACCCAACTTACCCTGTCGAAAGTTCGTCAGGAATATTGGATCATTGGTGGCCAAGCTACTGTCAAGTCTCACATAGTGCACTGTGTGGTTTGCGCAAGACAGAGGGGTTCTCTAGCTCGGCAACTCATGGGACAACTACCCTTGGCCAGGGTAACTCCCTCTCGTCCTTTTTCCCACTCTGGTGTAGATTACGCTGGCCCTCTCAACATCACTTCTTGGAAAGGACGAGGTTCAAAAGTTTACAAAGGTTGGCTGTGCGTGTTTGTTTGCTTTTCATCATCGGCTCTACACTTGGAGACAGTCAGTGATTACTCAACAGACAGTTTTCTCGCTGCCTATAGAAGGTTTACATCAAGGAGGGGCTTGCCTTCTCACATGTACTCGGATTGTGGTACCAATTTTCAGTGGAAAATGGGAATCAGTTGTGAAATTAATAAAATTTCACCTGAAAAGGACAATTGGCGATACCGTACTTACCTTTGAGGAACTCTCCACACTGCTCACTCAAATAGAAGGTATTCTCAACTCGCGTCCATTGGAACCTCTCAGTGATGACCCTGAAGATCTTCAGTTTCTCACCCCTGGACACTTTCTCATTGGAACAGCTCTCAATGCGGTCCCAGAACCAAGCCTTCTGGATCTCAACTCGTCCAGGCTCTCTCGATGGCAACTTATACAGCAAAAAATTCAACAGTTTTGGAAGCAATGGTCTTCTCAATACATTCATCACTTGCAAACTGTGTCTAAGTGGAAACATCCATTTTTTAACATCAATGTTGGTTCGATGGTCTAACTCACCAATGAGAATTCACCACCTAGTAAGTGGCCCATGGCACGGGTCATTCAACTTCACCCTGGTAATGATGGACTTACACGAGTGGTGACTCTCAAGATATCCTGTGCAACTCTCAAAAGACCGGTGACAAAATTGGTGGTTCTTCCAGTTTATTCGACTGATGGTGATCAACACATTGGTTGATGGCGGGCGGAATGTTGCGGAATTTATCAAATTTAAATATTCGCGCTCATGTCCGCAGTTGATGTCGTCGCCACGGCGTCTCTCGAAAATTAGCGCTGCTAATCGTTAGCGGTTCAAAACCGCTGACTCACCTGCGCAGAGTATTGATTTTTCACTCTGTCTCTCTCTCTCTCTCACGTGCCTTCAAGCTACGCGCTGTTGCTGCTGTCGCTGACGCTGCTGGGCCTGCGGCGTCTCTCCAGTTCTCTTCTCGGCAACGCTCGTGAATAGACGTTTCTTTCGCCATTTTGTGTTATCTCTTGGGTTCTTTTCACTTGGCATTTCTCTCGACTCTTTCTCATCATCAACGCAGTGGTCTCATCTGCACAGTCATCTCAACAAATAATTCACCTGGTAGTAGTCAACTCTGGAGACATCTCATCTTGAATTCGATCGGCTTGATTCACTTCAATTCTTGGTTAGCAGCTCAGCAAGGAGATCATCCTAGGCATCCTCAGGTATTTTTGCACAGCACCGGTAACAATAATTTACCGGTGCTTCTCATTGTCATTTCGCAGTCAGAAAATCAATAAAATTTACTGTGGTTTCTCTTGCTCTCTCTCTCTTTTCTTTGTGCTGTCTTACAAGCAGCCATTTTCTTTTCTATTCTGTTCAAGGTCATTCTCTGCTGCTGCTTTAATTTCTCTTGGGCATCTCTCTCTCTCTCTCTCTCTCTTTTCAAGGCCATTTCTGTTGCCTTGTTTATCTCAACTATACTCAAACAAAACTTGTGTTTATGGCTTGAGTTAATATAATCAAGTCCATAAAGAGTTTTGAGAAGGTGTTTCTCAAATTAATTAATTAATTTTCTTTACATGAAAATTAAGAGTGGAAATTCTCCACTCAAATTATAATATTCTCACCTCTCAGTTTTTTTGCATTAAAATAATTTTTATTAACCTGTATAAACTCACTTATTGTAATAGGTGCCTTCACAGTGGAGGGTATTAGCTATGTAACTACGGAAATGTAAAAAATTTCTAGAAAAAACAAAAAATAATAACTAGGAAGTCACTTGGAAAAAAAAATTAATTTGACAAACTAAGAAGGCATTTTATAGAAATAACATTTTCATCTAACTAGGTAGTCACATGGATAAAAATTTATTTAACTCTATGGTAGACCTACTAGTATATAGTAGTTTTTTGCAATTATTTGGATAGTAGTTTCGAAATTAAGGTGACAAGAGTGACGTTTCCCGATTAAATATTAAAAATGACGTCGTTCAAGCGGTAGAAACATGAGTAGGTTCAGGGGTAAAAACAAATGTAAGGGGTAGGCACGAGGTTAGGTACGAGGGTAAAAACAGGGGTAAGTACGAGGGTAGAAACAGGGGTAGGTACAAGAGTAGGCACGAGGGTAAGCACGAGGGTAGGTACGAGGGTAGAAACAGGGGTAGGTAGAAGGGCAGGCACGAGGGTAGAAACAGGGGTATATACGAGGGTAGAAACAGGGGTAGCTGAAAGGGTAGGCACGAGGGTAGAAACAGGGGTAGGTGCGAGGGTAGTCACGAGGGTAGGTACAAGGGTAGAAACAGGGGTAGGTACAAGGGTAGGCACGAGGGTAGAAACAGGGGTAGGTACGAGGGTAGGTATTTGGGTAGGTACGAGGGTAGGCACGAGGGTAGGTACAAGGGTAGGCACGAGGGTAGGTACGAGAGTAGGGACGAGGGTAGTAACAGGGGTAGGTACACCAAAGTAGTATTAATTATTATAAAGTATAATTTTATTGTTACAAAGTAGTCTTAAATATTATAAAGTATAATTTTGATGTGATCTATTAATTTAATTTTTGTTTAAGTCAAAAAAATAGATAGCTATCAAATTTAATGTTTTTAATACCTTTCAAGTAATAATAATCTTACTGTATGTAAATGGGATAATTTTTTATGAAAAAAATATACTATTCATTATGTTAACATCAACAAAAGGTTTTTATTAAATTGTCTACTTAAGGGTCAAATAATATTTTTAAAAATTACACTTAATTATCTTTCATAAATATCAAATAGTCAATGAAAGAAATTATCCTAAAGCCCAATCGGGCTTTAACGGCGATTTGGATTTTTTCAAACTGACTGCCGTGAAAGCCTGAAGGGCTATATATACTTTGATTTTTGGTTTTAGGTTAGGACGCTTAAAGAAAAACTATTTTGGGATATTATTTCATTTATATTATATATCCCGCGCGGAGCTGATGATCCCCTGAGTAATTTAAAAAAAAAATTATCCCGAACAAAGCCCGCATTAAAAAGTTATGAACGTTTCATTTTTCGAAACGCTGATTTCCTTTGGCTCAAGGTAGTCAGGGGACATTCGATTTCAGTTTCGAGCATCCGGTCTCTCTGCCTGCGCTCTCTGTAGACTTAACCGGACGTGACGTATGCGGTGGGCGTGTCTATTTTCGCTGTCTCACTCTTACTGCTTACCTACAGCGGCAGACGGGGGAATGTAGGCCCGAGCCTGTAGCCATGAGGCGACTGGTGGCGCTGTATCAATTAGCAGCTCCCTACAGCTGACTCGTGAGCTGACTACAGCTGACTGTGGAGCCGCTGAGCACAGCAGCTTGTAATGTGTCATGAGCAATAACTTTTTTATAAATAATATTGTTATAGAATAACAACAGTACTGAAGACCCTTATTTTCATTATATATTAAATAAGTAAAATTAAACTGTGGTAGTTGTAATAAAGTTTACGTAGGACAATCGGGGCGTAAATTTGAGAAGAGAATTAGAGAACATTTGTATGAATTTAATATTAGAGGAGACAATTCGAATTACGCGAAACACCTTAATGATGAAGGCCATGTTTTTGATGGTGAATATGAAGTATTGCATATTTGCCAAAAAGGAAGCTTACTTAATGCTTTAGAGTCTCTTGAAATTAATAGATTAAAAAACTCAGGATGTTTATTAAATAATCAGCTAGATCTAAATAACTCACCTTTACTTCATCTGTTTGGATTACAAGTTCTTATGTTTACATTATAAGAAGTATTATTGGAAGAATGATCTTACCACACCCACAAAATTAAACTATACACACGTTTGTAAACCTACACTTAAGTTACAGTTTGTATTTAATCTGATGAAGACGCTAAGACTTCGAAACAGCTGTCATATGAATAAAGTTTGTGTAGTTCACAAAAACTACACGTTTGTTTTGTTTTTTATTAATAAGTTATAAAAATTTTCAATGATTGGTTCATGTTAACTTAGATATATCTACTTCTTCTGTTTAAAATTACTTTTATATAATTTTATCATTATCCAGAACCCATAAAAATCATAGACATAATTTATTGTTGTGAACTACTTTTGAATTCGTTTTGCATACATGATAGATGGACTAACTAAATCCACTTTAAAAATAATGGAGCAAATGCTCATGCGTACTTTAAAAATCCATGCCAAATAGAATTCATAATTTTTGGTCCACTGGTTACCTAGACCCAAAACTATCTATTTCTATTGTACTTTTTAATTCTTGTAAAAAAAAATTAACCAATTTTAAAATTTAAAATCACTTTGGCCGCATAACTTAAGCTTGCTCACAGAAAACAAAAAAGATAAAAATTTTTAATAATTGATTCATGTTGACTTGGATATATCTAGTTCTTTAGGTTTAAATTTCTCTTATATAAATTTTATCATTAGTCAGAAAACATAAAAATCATAAACATAATTTACTGTTATGAAGTACTTTTGAATTCATTTTACATACATAATTGATGGACAAACTAAATCCACTTTGAAAATAATGAAGCAAATGCTCATCCGTACTTTCAAAATCCATGCCAAATAGAATTCATAATTTCTGGTCTACTGGATACCTAGACCCAAAACTATCTATTTCTTTTGTACTTCTTAATTAACCAATTTTAAAATGTAAAATCACTTTGGCCACATAACTTAAGCTTGCATACAGAAAACAAAAAAGATAAAAAATTTTAATAATTGATTCATGTTGACTTAAATATACTTATCATTAACACCCTGAGTGAATGTAACAGTTACAATCAAAATTAAAATTCATTGTCAGACATCAAGTTTATTTTAGAAAAAAGGTGGGATTACAAAACTTTCAGACATCAAGTTTATTTTTGAAAAAGGGTAAGATTACAAAACTTTAACAGTTCAAGTGTATTGGCTCAGAGCATATATTTTTCTATGATGACTCTATGAAATTAAGCGATAATGCGTATGACAATGAGATTATGTGCTGCAATTGCACCTTTTGCAATTTGCAAGTTGGGTGGCCGGATTATAAAAAAGTAATTTGCAAGTTCAACCTGACACACACACACACACACACACACACACACACTCATTCAGAAAAAACTTTATTTTTAATATTGCCAATATGCACCTCAAGCCATCAGGTCCCCAACACAACCACAGCACAATTATTATCAACTCACAGGGCACACCACAATAATTGAAAAATCTTTGATGATGATCATAGAAAAACTGTAGAGATGATTTATTTCATACTCTTTTATTGAAACTAAACAAATTAATAATTATAAATTCTACCACTTATTTAATATATAATGAAAATAAAGGTCTTCAGTACTATTGTTATTCTATGACAATCAATTATTTATAAAAAATTTATTGCTCATAACACATTACAAGCTGCTGTGCTCAGCGGCTCCACAGTCAGCTGTAGTCAGCTCACGAGTCAGCTGTAGGGAGCTGCTAATTGATACAGCGCCACCAGTCGCCTCATGGCTACAGGCTCGGGCCTACATTCCCCCGTCTGCCGCTGTAGGTAAGCAGTAAGAGTGAGACAGCGAAAATAGACACGCCCACCGCATACGTCACGTCCGGTTAAGTCTACAGAGAGCGCAGGCAGAGAGACCGGATGCTCGAAACTGAAATCGAATGTCCCCTGACTACCTTGAGCCAAAGGAAATCAGCGTTTCGAAAAATGAAACGTTCATAACTTTTTAATGCGGGCTTTGTTCGGGATAATTTTTTTTTTAAATTACTCAGGGGATCATCAGCTCCGCGCGGGATATATAATATAAATGAAATAATATCCCAAAATAGTTTTTCTTTAAGCGTCCTAACCTAAAACCAAAAATCAAAGTATATATAGCCCTTCAGGCTTTCACGGCAGTCAGTTTGAAAAAATCCAAATCGCCGTTAAAGCCCGATTGGGCTTTAGGATAATTTCTTTCATTGACTATTTGATATTTATGAAAGATAATTAAGTGTAATTTTTAAAAATATTATTTGACCCTTAAGTAGACAATTTAATAAAAACCTTTTGTTGATGTTAACATAATGAATAGTATATTTTTTTCATAAAAAATTATCCCATTTACATACAGTAAGATTATTATTACTTGAAAGGTATTAAAAACATTAAATTTGATAGCTATCTATTTTTTTGACTTAAACAAAAATTAAATTAATAGATCACATCAAAATTATACTTTATAATATTTAAGACTACTTTGTAACAATAAAATTATACTTTATAATAATTAATACTACTTTGGTGTACCTACCCCTGTTACTACCCTCGTCCCTACTCTCGTACCTACCCTCGTGCCTACCCTTGTACCTACCCTCGTGCCTACCCTCGTACCTACCCAAATACCTACCCTCGTACCTACCCCTGTTTCTACCCTCGTGCCTACCCTTGTACCTACCCCTGTTTCTACCCTTGTACCTACCCTCGTGACTACCCTCGCACCTACCCCTGTTTCTACCCTCGTGCCTACCCTTTCAGCTACCCCTGTTTCTACCCTCGTATATACCCCTGTTTCTACCCTCGTGCCTGCCCTTCTACCTACCCCTGTTTCTACCCTCGTACCTACCCTCGTGCTTACCCTCGTGCCTACTCTTGTACCTACCCCTGTTTCTACCCTCGTACTTACCCCTGTTTTTACCCTCGTACCTAACCTCGTGCCTACCCCTTACATTTGTTTTTACCCCTGAACCTACTCATGTTTCTACCGCTTGAACGACGTCATTTTTAATATTTAATCGGGAAACGTCACTCTTGTCACCTTAGTTTCGAAACTACTATCCAAATAATTGCAAAAAACTACTATATACTAGTAGGTCTACCATAGAGTTAAATAAATTTTTATCCATGTGACTACCTAGTTAGATGAAAATGTTATTTCTATAAAATGCCTTTTTAGTTTGTCAAATTAATTTTTTTTTCCAAGTGACTTCCTAGTTATTATTTTTTGTTTTTTCTAGAAATTTTTTACATTTCCGTAGTTACATAGCTAATACCCTCCACTGTGAAGGCACCTATTACAATAAGTGAGTTTATACAGGTTAATAAAAATTATTTTAATGCAAAAAAACTGAGAGGTGAGAATATTATAATTTGAGTGGAGAATTTCCACTCTTAATTTTCATGTAAAGAAAATTAATTAATTAATTTGAGAAACACCTTCTCAAAACTCTTTATGGACTTGATTATATTAACTCAAGCCATAAACACAAGTTTTGTTTGAGTATAGTTGAGATAAACAAGGCAACAGAAATGGCCTTGAAAAGAGAGAGAGAGAGAGAGAGAGATGCCCAAGAGAAATTAAAGCAGCAGCAGAGAATGACCTTGAACAGAATAGAAAAGAAAATGGCTGCTTGTAAGACAGCACAAAGAATATGATACAGCGCCACCAGTCGCCTCATGGCTACAGGCTCGGGCCTACATGCCCCCGTCTGCCGCTGTAGGTAAGCAGTAAGAGTGCGACCGCAAAAATAGACACGCCCACCGCATACGTCACGTCCGGTTAAGTCTACAGAGAGCGCAGGCCACAGTGCTAGAAAGACTGGTGGACCGACGCCGTTGAATTGAAGCGTGACCTTAAAGGTGTCCTTCCAACAGTCAACGTTAGGAGGCGCTACAGACACAACAGATTTTTGCATTTTTTGCAAATAAACAATTTGATTATCCAAAGCAGTGTTTTAAGCACAAATTCGTAATTGTTGAGTCAATAAACCTATCAGAGAAAAAAAATTTGACAGGTTTTCATGCTATAATAAGCGAGTTATTCAATTTCAGATATTTTTGGTACTCGCGCGTTGTACTGATCATGTTTACATATACTATATATACAGTAAATGGCCGTTGCAGCTGCTAACAACAATGCAGCAACGTCGACGCCGGTATTTATTAAATGTTGTTTAAAGTTGAGTTAAAATGCCACTTTTTTTGTATCGTACCCATAGTTAGTGTTTTAAAAAAGTGAAGATGCCGCCCGTGTGTGTTTTAAAAGACTGTGCCAGCAGAAATTACACAAAAAAAATAACATTTTTTAAATCTCCAAAAGATGATATGCTTAGAGCCAAGTGGATGGATGCTTTATCTTGTGATTTGAAGGATAACTCAGTAGTGTGTGAGAATCATTTTTATCCACATGATATACATTCTGAAAAAGTGTTAGATTATGGAAACGATATTGTGCAAAAAGTAAATAATAATTTTTAACCTCAATATAGATAAAAAAGTTTTTGTTTGTATATGAAATTTTACACTTGTTATCAAGTTTTACTACCATTTATTAAATGCATTTAAAATTTTTTTAGATATCTTTAAAAAAAAAATCCTTGAAACCTGGTGCCTTACCAACAAAAAATTATGATACTATTGAAGTTGTGAAAAAAATAAAAAATAAAAGTAGTCCCAAAAAAAGAAAATCGAGCAAACGGATTTATAAAAAACTTATTAAAAAGGAATATTCAACAGATCATGACAACGAAACTGAAAAAGAATTTACATGTGAGAGAAGCAAAATTACTGAAGAACCTTCAAAACATATTGATGATCCTAGTCTTAACTCGAGTAAATTAATATAAAACTTTGAACAAGTATAGTATATAAACTTAGATAAATAAATTTATAAATATTGTTTTATTTTGCAGATTGTGAGTTTCATAGAGGAAATGATTATAATGCAAGTAGTGAGCAAAGTGATGATATAGAAAATTTGTCTGAAATGCAAAAAGTAAATCCTTGCACACTTAAAACAGGTATTGTTTATATTAGTTACTGAATTTTTTTCATATTACTATATTTGTAAGTTATTCATGTTTATAAGAGGTGTTAAAAATTTAAATATATTTTAATTTTATAGATTCAAATATTACGGAAGATAATGTTTATAACATTACTAATGTTCATGCTACTGATGATAAGAATCTATCTGAAAACCATGAAGCTAATTCTACCATACTCGAACCAGGTACTATTAATACTACTTACAGTTATGAAAATGAACTGAATTTTTAGCATTTAATATAGTTTGTCGTATTTATTTTATTTAACATTATAACAATGATTGAACCAATAGTACTTAAAAAAAATTTTCAGATTTTGAGGCAGATATTAAAGATTGTGAACACATAATTTCAGAAAGTAGAACAGGTGCTGACGTTGAAACTAGATTTTCTGAAATTGATGAAGACACTGCTATTGCTAGCATTATACCTGGAGAAGCCGCCTCAATGTATTCTCCTAAGTCCAGTAAGTTTTGGAAAACTTTTGCTCAACATGTTTTTAAAAACTTTTTGGTATATAACGAATAATTTTGATATTCACTTTTATTATTATTTTGTTTTTGTTTTTTTTTTTACATTTAATTAATGATTTCAATTGTAGTAATTTTTTTTTTTAATTAATGAAAACAAAACAAAAAGGTTATTGTTTTTTAAAAACTTATGCTTGATCTGCTTTTACATTGGGATTGTAATATTAATTTGGCAAATGTTATAAAATTAAATTTTAATTTTTTAAATAATTATGCAAAGCATGACAAATGTAATTACATTTTTTTTTGGGGTTCTCTATTTTAAGCAGTTATGCATGTTTATGAAATTGTACTTACTTCACTGTTTTTGTTTTTGTATGTGAATGATAATAATGTTTTACTGAGTAGTTTTTACAGATCCAAAAATAACTTACTGCAGTACTCCTTTAAAGAGTAAAACTAACATAACTAACTGTAGAAAATTAAGAAAATCTTTAGTGTGTGCTCGTGTTTTAGATAATAAGAAGTTATTTAAAGTTAAAGTGTTTGAACTTGCAGAACACTGGGATTCTAGTGTACAAACCAATGAATTCGACTTACTCTCGGGTATTCGAAATGACTCGTTATTCGCACAACTGATAACTGAGCTAGTGACAATACCAAGCGGATGGCACGTACGAATCAATTTTCAATTAAGATCTATTATTTTTATGAATTTCACCGATGTAAGCAATCCAACAACAAAAAATTTAGAATACACATTAACAAAACAACTTACTGTTCACAAAGATTCCAGCTTCAGATTGACGATTAAGAATAATCACGTTGACTTTGGTGTTGATAAAATAAAAACAATTTCAGAATTTGAAAAATTTCTTGAGAATGTTGACAAAAATATTGTCTGCATTGGAGGACCATTGTTTCGATTAAATTCAAAATTTTCTTGTGAAACAGCAAAAAGAGACGGTGACGTTTGGAGACACAATGATTGTCCTCTGATCGGCGAACGTATTACTTGTGATCATTGTTTATCTTTATGGGGTCTATTAAAAAAGAAAGAAAGTGTTGTAAGTAGAGTTAATAAAAAGAATTTACAAAGGCTACGCTTACATGCATCACCAAAAACAAAAACAGAGTTGAAAAGACAAAGGCGTGCTCAAGCAGCGAGGTTGACAAGGAAACAAAAAAAACTGCATCGTGTTGAACAGGAGCTGTCCCATATACGTCGACAATTAGATTCTGAAACTCAAAAGTCTCTAGAAGAAAAAATTGATGATTACAAAAATCGAATGGAACCTAATCAGGTAAGGAAACTAGTATGTCTTTGTAATCATACAAACAATGTTTAACAAATTTAATCATTTTTATTACAGATTATTTTGATAAAAGAATGCATAGCCGCAGCAAAAGTTTCACACAAAAAAAAGGCTATGCGATATAGCCACGAATGGCTGTTGTTATGTTTACTCTTGCACATTCGTAGCAGTTCAACTTACAATTTTCTAAAAAGAAACAATATTTTACCTCTTCCCGCTAAATCTACAATATCAGAATATTTAAAATCGTCAAACACTGGATTTGGTTTTGACGATAAATTTTTTGAACTGTTTAAGCAACGTCTACTTGCTTATCCAGATTACGCACGACACGGCATAATAAGCTTCGATGAAATGTCGTGCAGAAAAAGTTATGGCGTGGACATGAAAAAAATGGAATTTACAGGAGTCCCCAACTTTGATGGAGCAACTAAAGAAGACACGACGGACATGAATCAATTAGCAGATAAAGGGTTGGTCTTCATGTTTTCGTCTTTGTCCATAGATTTTCATCAACCCATTGGAATGTTTGGTGCCAAAGGTGCTACTAGTGCCAATGTTTTGGCAGCTTTACTGCTCCAGGCAATCATTAAAGTTGAAAACGCCGGAGGTAAAGTTCATGGTTTCGTTTCTGATGGAGCAAGTACCAATCGTAGTATGTGGAATGAGTTTGGAATAAGTGGCAAAATCGACTCTTTAAAATGTAGTTTTACAAACCCATGTGACGAAACTCGTTCCATTTACGCCCTATCAGATGCTCCTCACCTGATTAAGTGTGTTAGAAACAGATTACAAGATAATGGCCAATTGAAGGTACCGTTTACAAGATCTCAAATAAATTTAATACTCCAGTTTTTGTTACAAAAAAATTATTTTTTTCATTAGACTCCGGACGGCTACGTCTATTGGCGTTACTACCGCAAGCTACATGATTTAGACGTTTCCAATGGTTTGTTTCGACTTTGCCCTAAATTAACTGTAAATCATGTGTACGTTTCACATCAATTAAAGATGCGCGTTTATCTTGCGGCTCAGGTTAGTCATATACATTATTGTCTATTTTTTTTTGTATTAAAAAAATTAAAAACATTTTTTCACAGATATTTAGTCAAACGGTGGTCGATGCTCTTTTATATGTTAAAAAAATCGATAAAGATTTCGAAGGATGTGAAGCCACTATAAATTTTACAAGATTTATGAACGAGCTGTTCGACATCCTGAATATTTCAAAACCGCTCGATGGACTAAAATTGACACAAGAAAAGGAACTTTGTGAAAAATTCAAGGTTCGTTCAAAGTTCAAAAAATAAAAAAATCCTATTAATTTCTACATTTTTAAATTACACGTTTATGTTACAGATTATTCAAGAAAAAATTGATTACCTGGATTTGTGGGAGACATCTACGGAAAATAAAGCCGAGTTTCTGATCTGGCCAACGGCAGAAGGTCTGCGCGTAACTCTACATAGCACCTATCTCTTGTCACGACATTTGCTATTGAGATGTGGATTTAAATATGTATTAACTCGAAAAATGAATCAAGATAAACTAGAAGTATGTTTAATGTGTCTTAATTTTAAAGATGTTCTATGGTTTCGTGCGGGCCGCAGTGCCCTTAAAAAATGTTAATTTTCTAATCGTTAATGCTTTCATCAATAATATAACACAAAGTTTTTGAATATCTTTTGTAGCATTTACTATAACTTATAAAAAAAGTAAATGATTAAAAGTAGCAGAAAAATGTACTAATTACAATAACTATAAATTTCACGTTGATTAGAGCGAAATTGTAACGATAGATGCATTTTTTCAAAACCATAGAACATCCTTAATATAAGAAAAACAATTTGTATTTATAAATATTTTTTATTCTAGCAATTTTTCGGTATTATTAGACAAGCTGCTGGTACAAACGATCATCCAGCTCTGGATACTTTCACTCAGCTTTACCATCTGCTTTCAGTATACCAAATTTTAAAACCTCCGAAGTTTGGAAATTGTTCTGTTCAATCAGATGGTGAAAAAGCAAAGATTTCTGTAACCCTATCTGATTTCAAAAATGTTTTTTATAATCCAGAAAAAACGTTCAAAGAGGAACATATTAAAAAACTTAAAAATAAATTAAATAATTTAATTGAGGCCTCGACTTGGGATGACACAGACTATTTTTGATTTATACAATGAGTTTAAAGAAAGTCCAGATAAACAAAGCAAATTAAAAGATTGTATTCAATATTATTTAACCGGGTTTGTGTGTAAAAAATTTTTTAAAAAGGTTAAGTGTGATAATTGTAAACAAGCTTATCAATCTAGTCATGAAAATTTAATCAAAGGTATGGAAGAATCTGACTTTTTAATGACAAAAAGCAGGGGCGGTCTAACCCATCCAAATATTAGATTGTTTAATTTATTCTCCATGATTGAAAATTTTTTTGTCGAGTTTGCCGAAAACACTAATGTTTACGAACTGATTATTAATAAATTAATTGATCAAAATATAGTTATAACGTTCCCCTGTGATATTCATGCCAGAGAGCAAGTACCTGAACTTATTCATTACTATATTCAATTAAGAATGTTGCAAACTGCTAAATTAAAGAACAGAGAAGGCAAAAAAGAAGCTGCGGAAATGAAAAAAAGCGCTAGGTTTCAGTCAAAATAATTTAACAATATACTTTTGTATTCGTCGCTTAATTTTGTATGTATGTACAATAATTCTTTTTATAATTGCAATGTTATTAATAAATATTTTATAGTGCTGAATGCATGTTATTATTGATAAAATAATTTGTATGTACCAATACTTATGATTAATAAATAAAAAATAAAAAAATAAAATAAAAAATCCAAAATCAACAGTAGTTTCTACTTTCAGATTCATACTGTTTCATATTTTCTACATTTTAATAACTTATTTTATCATATGCCGTAATTTATAATATTTTACTTAATCGTGAAAAAGAAATTTTATAAAAAAAACCCACATGAGCAATATATCATTAATTTAGAAATAAATATTATAACGTTATAATATTGGGAAAAAATTAAAAAAAAAATCTACACAACAAAAACAAATCAAGGAGAAAAAAAAAAAAAATTCTACACAACAAAAACAAATTAAGAAAAAAAAAAAAAAAAAAAAAAAAAAAAAAAAAATTGAATCCATTGGGACTTGAACACGGGACTTTCGCGTCCTAGTTTACCACGCTGTCTACTCGCCATGGTGTACATCACCAAATTAATGTTGGAGCACTCTCAAAAGTTGCGCCCCCCTCCCCTGCTTTGGGTTTACTTATTCGTTCGGTTAGTTATAGTATTTGGTTATTCAATCTAGTTATTGATATAAAACAAATGTTATTTTTGCCACTATTAGTGGTAACAATGTACAAGCAACAAAACTTTTTAACTTGTATATTTATTTTATTGTTTTTTATTTTTTTATTAACACAGACAATACTGTTTACAAGTATCTAATAAACCAATAACAATAGTTAAATCAAAATAAAAATTTAAAATATTTATTATTACTAATGACAGTCGGTAATTAGGTGCTACTTTGAATTCAAACGTCGCGTTTTACAATAAAATATAAAAAATGCAATATCTTTCTTATTATAGAATGACAAAGCATCAAATTTTTTTTTTTTCTAAGGTTTTCGGACCTTGCCATTACGAATCTGTGCTTTAAAAACTGCTTTGAGTAATCAAATTGTTTGTTTGCAAAACATGCAAAAATCTGTTGTGTCTGTAGCGCCTCCTAACGTTGACTGTTGGAAGGACACCTTTAAGATCACGCTGCTTCTACAGTGGAGAGATAGGCAGTCGGTCCACCAGTCTTTCTAGCACTGTGGCGCAGGCAGAGGGACCAGATGCTCGAAACTGAAATCGAATGTCCCCTGACTACCGTGAGCCAAAGGAAATCAGCGTTTCGAAAAATGAAACGTTCATAACTTTTCAATGCGGGCTTTGTTCGGGATAATTTTTTTTTTAAATTACTCAGGGGATCATCAGCTACGCGCGGGATGTATAATATAAATGAAATAATCATCCTAAAATAGTTTTTCTTTGAAGCGTCCTAACCTAAAACCAAAAATCAAAGTATATAAAGCCCTGCAGGCTTTCACGGCAGTCGGTTAAAAAAAACCAAATCGCCGTTAAAGCCCGATTGGGCTTTAGGATAATTTCTTTCATTAACTATTAGATAATTATAAAAGTTAATTAAGTATAATTTTTAAAAATATTATTTGACCCTTAAGTAGACAATTTAATAAAAACCTTTTGTTGATGTTAACATAATCAATAGTATATTTTTTTCATAAAAAATTGTCTCATTTACATACAGTAAGATTATAATTACTTAAAAGGTATTAAAAACATTAAATTGAATGGCTATCTGATTTTTTTTACTTAAACAAAAATTAAATTAATATATCACATCAAAATTATACTTTATAATATTTAATACTACTTTGTAATAATAAAGTTATGCTTTATAATAATTAATACTACTTTGGTGTACCTCCCCCTGTTTCTACCCTCGTGCCTACCCTCGTACCTACCCTCGTGCATACCCTTGTACCTACCCTCGTACCTTCCAACATACCTACCCTGTTTCTACCCTCGTGCCTACCCTTGTACTTACCCCTGTTTCTACCCTCTTACCTACCCTCGTACCTACCCTCGTGCCTACCCTTGTACCTACCCCTGTTTCTACCCTTGTACCTACCCTCGTGACTACCCTCGCACATACCCCTGTTTCTACCCTCGTGCCTACCCTTTCAGCTACCCCTGTTTCTACCCTCGTATATACCCCTGTTTCTACCCTCGCGCCTGCCCTTCAACCTACCCCTGTTTCTACCCTCGTGCTTACCCTCGTGCCTACCCTCGTACCTACCCCTGTTTCCACCCTCGTGCCTACCCTTGTACCTACCCCTGTTTCTACCCTCGTACTTACCCCGGTTTTTACCCTCGTACCTACCCTCGTGCCTACCCTTGTACCTACCATCGTGCCTACCCTTGTACCTACCCCTGTTTCTACTCTCGTACCCACCCCTGTTTCTACCCTCGTGCCTACCCTTGTACCTACCCTCGTACTTACCCTTTCACCTACCCCCGTTTCTACCCTCGTACCTATTCCTGTTTCTACACCTGTTTCTACCCTTTTACCTACCCTCGTACCTACCTTCGTACCTACCCTCGTGCCTACCCTTGTACCTACCCCTGTTTCTACCCTTGTACCTACCCTCGTACCTACCCTCGTGCCTACCATTGTACCTACCATCGTGCCTACACTTGTACCTACCCCTGTTTCTACCCTAGTACCTACCCTCGTGCCTACCCTCGCCCCTACCCCTGTTTCTACCCTCGTACCTACCCTTTTACCTAACCCTGTTTCTACCCTCGTACCTACTCCTGTTTCTACCCCTGTATCTACCCTCGTACCTACCCTCGTACTTACCCTCGTACCTACCCCTGTTTCTACCCTTGTACCTACCCTCATACCTACCCTCGTACCTACCCTCGTACCTACCGTCGTACGTACCCTCGTGCCTATCCTTGTACCTACCCACGTACCTACCCTTGTACCCACCCTTGTACCTACCCCTGTTTCTACCCTCGTACCTACCCTCGTGCCTACCCCTGTTTCTACCCTTGTACCTACCCTCGTACCTACCCTCGTACCTACCCTCGTACTTACCCTCGTGCCTACCCTCGCACCTACCCCTGTTTCTACCCTCGTACCTACCCTCATACATACCCTCGTACCTACCCTCGTACCTACCGTCGTACGTACCCTCGTGCCTATCCTTGTACCTACCCACGTACCTACCCTTGTACCCACCCTCGTACCTACCCCTGTTTCTACCCTCGTACCTACCCTCGTGCCTACCCTTCTACCTACCCTCGTACTTACCCTCGTGCCTACCCTCGCACCTACCCCTGTTTCTACCATTGTACCTACCCTCGTACTTACCCTCGTGCCTACCCGCGCACCTACCCCTGTACCTACCCTTTTACCTAACCCTGTTTCTACCCTCGTACCTACCCCTGTATCTACCCTCGTACCTACCCTCGTACTTACCCTCGTACTTACCCTCGTACCTACCCCTGTTTCTACCCTTGTACCTACCCTCATACCTACCCTCGTACCTACCGTCGTACGTACCCTCGTGCCTATCCTTGTACCTACCCACGTACCTACCCTTGTACCCACCCTTGTACCTACCCCTGTTTCTACCCTCGTACCTACCCTCGTGCCTACCCTTCTACCTACCCTCGTGCCTACCCCTGTTTCTACCCTTGTACCTACCCTCGTACCTACCCTCGTACCTACCCTCGTACTTACCCTCGTGCCTACCCTCGCACCTACCCCTGTTTCTACCCTCGTACCTACCCTCGTGCCTACCCTTCTACCTACCCTCGTACTTACCCTCGTGCCTACCCTCGCACCTACCCTGTTTCTACCATTGTACCTACCCTCGTACCTACCCTCGTACTTACCCTCGTGCCTACCCGCGCACCTACCCCTGTACCTACCCTCGTACTTACCCTTTCACCTACCCCTGTTTCTACCCTCGTACTTACCCCTGTTTCTACCCCTGTATCTAACCTCGTACCTACCCTCGTACTTACCCTCGTACCTACCCCTGTTTCTACCCTTGTACCTACCCACGTAACTACCCTCGTGCCTACCCTTGTACTCACCCTTGTACCTACCCCTGTTTCTACCCTCGTACCTACCCTCGTGCCTACCCTTCTACCTACCCCTGTTTCTACCCTCGTGCCTACCCTCGTACTTACCATCGTACCTACCCATGTTTCTACCCTTGTACCTACCCTCGTACCTACCCTCGTACCTACCCTCGTATCTACCCTCGTACTTACCCTCGTGCCTACCCTCGCACCTACCCCTGTTTCTACCCTTGTACCTACCCTCGTACCTACCCTCGTGCCTACCCTTGTACCCATCCTTATACCTACCCCTGTTTCTACCCTCGTACCTACCCTCGTGCCTACCCTTCTACCTACCCTCGTACTTACCCTCGTGCCTACCCTCGCACCTACCCCTGTTTCTACCCTTGTACCTACCCTCGTACCTACCCTCGTACCTACCCTCGTATCTACCCTCGTACTTACCCTCGTGCCTACCCTCGCACCTACCCCTGTTTCTACCCTTGTACCTACCCTCGTACCTACCCTCGTGCCTACCCTTGTACCCATCCTTATACCTACCCCTGTTTCTACCCTCGTACCTACCCTCGTGCCTACCCTTCTACCTACCCTCGTACCTACCCTCGTGCCTACCCTTGTACCCACCCTTGTACCTACCCATGTTTCTACTCTCGTACCCGACCCCTGTTTCTACCCTCGTACCTGCCCTTCTACCTACCCCTGTTTCTACCCTCGTGCTGACCCTCGTGCCTACCCTCGTACCTACCCCTGTTTCCACCCTCGTGCCTACCCTTGTACCTACCCCTGTTTCTACCCTCGTGCCTACTCTTGTACCTACCCCTGTTTCTACCCTCGTACTTACCCCTGTTTTTACCCTCGTACCTACCCTCGTGCCTACCCTTGTACCTACCATCGTGCCTACCCTTGTACCTACCCATGTTTCTACTCTCGTACCCACCCCTGTTTCTACCCTCGTGCCTACCCTTGTACCTACCCTCGTACTTACCCCTGTTTCTACCCCTGTATCTAACCTCGTACCTACCCTCGTACTTACCCTCGTACCTACCCCTGTTTCTACCCTTGTACCTACCCACGTAACTACCCTCGTGCCTACCCTTGTACTCACCCTTGTACCTACCCCTGTTTCTACCCTCGTACCTACCCTCGTGCCTACCCTTCTACCTACCCCTGTTTCTACCCTCGTGCCTACCCTCGTACTTACCATCGTACCTACCCATGTTTCTACCCTTGTACCTACCCTCGTACCTACCCTCGTACCTACCCTCGTATCTACCCTCGTACTTACCCTCGTGCCTACCCTCGCACCTACCCCTGTTTCTACCCTTGTACCTACCCTCGTACCTACCCTCGTGCCTACCCTTGTACCCATCCTTATACCTACCCCTGTTTCTACCCTCGTACCTACCCTCGTGCCTACCCTTCTACCTACCCCTGTTTCTACCCTCGTGCCTACCCTCGTACTTACCATCGTACCTACCCATGTTTCTACCCTTGTACCTACCCTCGTACCTACCCTCGTACCTACCCTCGTATCTACCCTCGTACTTACCCTCGTGCCTACCCTCGCACCTACCCCTGTTTCTACCCTTGTACCTACCCTCGTACCTACCCTCGTGCCTACCCTTGTACCCATCCTTATACCTACCCCTGTTTCTACCCTCGTACCTACCCTCGTGCCTACCCTTCTACCTACCCCTGTTTCTACCCTCGTGCCTACCCTCGTACTTACCATCGTACCTACCCATGTTTCTACCCTTGTACCTACCCTCGTACCTACCCTCGTACCTACCCTCGTATCTACCCTCGTACTTACCCTCGTGCCTACCCTCGCACCTACCCCTGTTTCTACCCTTGTACCTACCCTCGTACCTACCCTCGTGCCTACCCTTGTACCCATCCTTATACCTACCCCTGTTTCTACCCTCGTACCTACCCTCGTGCCTACCCTTCTACCTACCCTCGTACTTACCCTCGTGCCTACCCTCGCACCTACCCCTGTTTCTACCCTTGTACCTACCCTCGTACCTACCCTCGTGCCTATCCTTGTACCTACCCACGTACCTACCCTCGTGCCTACCCTTGTACCCACCCTTGTACCTACCCATGTTTCTACTCTCGTACCCGACCCCTGTTTCTACCCTCGTACCTGCCCTTCTACCTTCCCCTGTTTCTACCCTCGTGCTGACCCTCGTGCCTACCCTCGTACCTACCCCTGTTTCCACCCTCGTGCCTACCCTTGTACCTACCCCTGTTTCTACCCTCGTGCCTACCCTTGTACCTACCCCTGTTTCTACCCTCGTGCCTACTCTTGTACCTACCCCTGTTTCTACCCTCGTACTTACCCCTGTTTTTACCCTCGTACCTACCCTCGTGCCTACCCTTGTACCTACCATCGTGCCTACCCTTGTACCTACCCATGTTTCTACTCTCGTACCCACCCCTGTTTCTACCCTCGTGCCTACCCTTGTACCTACCCTCGTACTTACCCTTTCACCTACCCCCGTTTCTACCCTCGTACCTATTCCTGTTTCTACACCTGTTTCTACCCTTTTACCTACCCTCGTACCTACCCTCGTACCTACCCTCGTGCCTACCCTTGTACCTACCCCTGTTTCTACCCTTGTACCTACCCTCGTGACTACCCTCGCACCTACCCCTGTTTCTACCCTCGTGCCTACCCTTTCACCTACCCCTGTTTCTACCCTCGTGCCTGCCCTTGTACCTACCCACGTACCTACCCTCGTGCCTACCCTTGTACCTACCCATGTTTCTACTCTCGTACCCGACCCCTGTTTCTACCCTCGTGCCTGCCCTTCTACCTACCCCTGTTTCTACCCTCGTACCTACCCTCGTGCTTACCCTCGTGCCTACCCCCGTACCTACCCCTGTTTCCACCCTCGTGCCTACCCTTGTACCTACCCCTGTTTCTACCCTCGTGCCTACTCTTGTACCTACCCCTGTTTCTACCCTCGTACTTACCCTTGTTTTTACCCTCGTACCTACCCTCGTGCCTACCCTTGTACCTACCATCGTGCCTACCCTTGTACCTACCCCTGTTTCTACTCTCGTACCCACCCCTGTTTCTACCCTCGTGCCTACCCTTGTACCTACCCTCGTACTTACCCTTTCACCTACCCCCGTTTCGACCCTCGTACCTACCCATGTTTCTACTCTCGTACCCGACCCCTGTTTCTACCCTCGTGCCTGCCCTTCTACCTACCCCTGTTTCTACCCTCGTACCTACCCTCGTGCCTACCCTTCTACCTACCCTCGTGCCTACCCCTGTTTCTACCCTTGTACCTACCCTCGTACCTACCCTCGTACCTACCCTCGTACCTACCCTCGTATCTACCCTCGTACTTACCCTCGTGCCTACCCTCGCACCTACCCCTGTTTCTACCCTTGTACCTACCCTCGTACCTACCCTCGTGCCTACCCTTGTACTCACCCTTGTACCTACCCCTGTTTCTACCCTCGTACCTACCCTCGTGCCTACCCTTCTACCTACCCCTGTTTCTACCCTCGTGCCTACCCTCGTACTTACCATCGTACCTACCCATGTTTCTACCCTTGTACCTACCCTCGTACCTACCCTCGTACCTACCCTCGTATCTACCCTCGTACTTACCCTCGTGCCTACCCTCGCACCTACCCCTGTTTCTACCCTTGTACCTACCCTCGTACCTACCCTCGTGCCTACCCTTGTACCCATCCTTATACCTACCCCTGTTTCTACCCTCGTACCTACCCTCGTGCCTACCCTTCTACCTACCCTCGTACTTACCCTCGTGCCTACCCTCGCACCTACCCCTGTTTCTACCCTTGTACCTACCCTCGTACCTACCCTCGTGCCTATCCTTGTACCTACCCACGTACCTACCCTCGTGCCTACCCTTGTACCCACCCTTGTACCTACCCATGTTTCTACTCTCGTACCCGACCCCTGTTTCTACCCTCGTACCTGCCCTTCTACCTTCCCCTGTTTCTACCCTCGTGCTGACCCTCGTGCCTACCCTCGTACCTACCCCTGTTTCCACCCTCGTGCCTACCCTTGTACCTACCCCTGTTTCTACCCTCGTGCCTACCCTTGTACCTACCCCTGTTTCTACCCTCGTGCCTACTCTTGTACCTACCCCTGTTTCTACCCTCGTACTTACCCCTGTTTTTACCCTCGTACCTACCCTCGTGCCTACCCTTGTACCTACCATCGTGCCTACCCTTGTACCTACCCATGTTTCTACTCTCGTACCCACCCCTGTTTCTACCCTCGTGCCTACCCTTGTACCTACCCTCGTACTTACCCTTTCACCTACCCCCGTTTCTACCCTCGTACCTATTCCTGTTTCTACACCTGTTTCTACCCTTTTACCTACCCTCGTACCTACCCTCGTACCTACCCTCGTGCCTACCCTTGTACCTACCCCTGTTTCTACCCTTGTACCTACCCTCGTGACTACCCTCGCACCTACCCCTGTTTCTACCCTCGTGCCTACCCTTTCACCTACCCCTGTTTCTACCCTCGTGCCTGCCCTTGTACCTACCCACGTACCTACCCTCGTGCCTACCCTTGTACCTACCCATGTTTCTACTCTCGTACCCGACCCCTGTTTCTACCCTCGTGCCTGCCCTTCTACCTACCCCTGTTTCTACCCTCGTACCTACCCTCGTGCTTACCCTCGTGCCTACCCCCGTACCTACCCCTGTTTCCACCCTCGTGCCTACCCTTGTACCTACCCCTGTTTCTACCCTCGTGCCTACTCTTGTACCTACCCCTGTTTCTACCCTCGTACTTACCCTTGTTTTTACCCTCGTACCTACCCTCGTGCCTACCCTTGTACCTACCATCGTGCCTACCCTTGTACCTACCCCTGTTTCTACTCTCGTACCCACCCCTGTTTCTACCCTCGTGCCTACCCTTGTACCTACCCTCGTACTTACCCTTTCACCTACCCCCGTTTCGACCCTCGTACCTACCCATGTTTCTACTCTCGTACCCGACCCCTGTTTCTACCCTCGTGCCTGCCCTTCTACCTACCCCTGTTTCTACCCTCGTACCTACCCTCGTGCCTACCCTTCTACCTACCCTCGTGCCTACCCCTGTTTCTACCCTTGTACCTACCCTCGTACCTACCCTCGTACCTACCCTCGTACTTACCCTTGTACCTACCCTCGTACTTACCCTCGTACTTACCCTTGTACCTACCCCTGTTTCTACCCTTGTACCTACCCTAGTACCTACCCTCGTACCTACCCTCGTACTTACCCTCGTGCCTACCCTTGTTTCTACCCTCGTACTTACCCTTTCACCTACCCCCGTTTCTACCCTCGTACCTATTCCTGTTTCTACACCTGTTTCTACCCTTTTACCTACCCTCGTACCTACCCTCGTACCTACCCTCGTGCCTACCCTTGTACCTACCCCTGTTTCTACCCTTGTACCTACTCTCGTGACTACCCTCGCACCTACCCCTGTTTCTACCCTCGTGCCTACCCTTTCACCTACCCCTGTTTCTACCCTCGTGCCTGCCCTTGTACCTACCCACGTACCTACCCTCGTGCCTACCCTTGTACCTACCCATGTTTCTACTCTCGTACCCGACCCCTGTTTCTACCCTCGTACCTACCCTCGTGCTTACCCTCGTGCCTACCCCCGTACCTACCCCTGTTTCTACCCTTGTACCTACCCTCGTGACTACCCTCGCACCTACCCCTGTTTCTACCCTCGTGCCTACCCTTTCACCTACCCCTGTTTCTACCCTCGTGCCTGCCCTTGTACCTACCCACGTACTTACCCTCGTGCCTACCCTTGTACCTACCCATGTTTCTACTCTCGTACCCGACCCCTGTTTCTACCCTCGTGCCTGCCCTTCTACCTACCCCTGTTTCTACCCTCGTACCTACCCTCGTGCTTACCCTCGTGCCTACCCCCGTACCTACCCCTGTTTCCACCCTCGTGCCTACCCTTGAACCTACCCCTGTTTCTACCCTCGTGCCTACTCTTGTACCTACCCCTGTTTCTACCCTCGTACTTACCCTTGTTTTTACCCTCGTACCTACCCTCGTGCCTACCCTTGTACCTACCCTCGTGCCTACTCTTGTACCTACCCCTGTTTCTACCCTCGTACTTACCCTTGTTTTTACCCTCGTACTTACCCTTGTTTTTACCCTCGTACCTACCCTCGTGCCTACCCTTGTACCTACCATCGTGCCTACCCTTGTACCTACCCCTGTTTCTACTCTCGTACCCACCCCTGTTTCTACCCTTGTACCTACCCTAGTACCTACCCTCGTACCTACCCTCGTTCTTACCCTCGTGCCTACCCCTGTTTCTACCCTCGTACTTACCCTCGTACCTACCCCTGTTTCTACCCTCGTACCTACCCTCGTGCCTACTCTTCTACCTACCCTCGTGCCTAACCTTTCACCTACCCTCGTGCCTACCCTTTCACCTACCCCTGTTTCTAACCTCGTACCTACCCCTGTTTCTACCCTTGTACCCACCCCTGTTTCTACCCTCGTGCCTACCCTTGTCCCTACCCCTGTTTCTACCCTCGTATCTACCCTTGTACTTACCCCTGTTTCTACCCTTGTACCTACCCTCGTACCTACCCTCGTAATTACCCTCGTACTTACCCTCGTGCCTACCCTCGTACTTACCCTCGTACTTACCCTTGTACCTACCCCTGTTTCTACCCTTGTACCTACCCTAGTACCTACCCTCGTACCTACCCTCGTACTTACCCTCGTGCCTACCCCTGTTTCTACTCTCGTACCCACCCCTGTTTCTACCCTCGTGCCTACCCTTGTACCTACCCTCGTACTTACCCTTTCACCTACCCCCGTTTCGACCCTCGTACCTACCCCTGTTTCTACACCTGTTTCTACCCTTTTACCTACCCTCGTACCTACCCTCGTGCCTACCCTTGTACCTACCCTCGTACTTACCCTCGTACTTACCCTTGTACCTACCCCTGTTTCTACCCTTGTACCTACCCTAGTACCTACCCTCGTACCTACCCTCGTACTTACCCTCGTGCCTACCCCTGTTTCTACCCTCGTACTTACCCTTTCACCTACCCCCGTTTCTACCCTCGTACCTATTCCTGTTTCTACACCTGTTTCTACCCTTTTACCTACCCTCGTACCTACCCTCGTACCTACCCTCGTGCCTACCCTTGTACCTACCCCTGTTTCTACCCTTGTACCTACCCTCGTGACTACCCTCGCACCTACCCCTGTTTCTACCCTCGTGCCTACCCTTTCACCTACCCCTGTTTCTACCCTCGTGCCTGCCCTTGTACCTACCCACGTACCTACCCTCGTGCCTACCCTTGTACCCACCCTTGTACCTACCCCTGTTTCTACCCTCGTACCTACCCCTGTTTCTACCCTTGTACCTACCCTCGTACCTACCCTCGTACTTACCTTCGTGCCTATCCTTGTACCTACCCACGTACCTACCCTCGTGCTTACCCTTGTACCTACCCTTGTACCTACACCTGTTTTTACCTTCGTACCCACCCCTGTTTCTACCCTCGTACCTACCCTCGTGCCTACTCTTCTACCTACCCTCGTGCCTAACCTTTCACCTACCCTCGTGCCTACCCTTTCACCTCCCCCTGTTTCTAACCTCGTACCTACCCCTGTTTCTACCCTTGTACCCACCCCTGTTTCTACCCTCGTGCCTACCCTTGTCCCTACCCCTGTTTCTACCCTCGTATCTAACCTTGTACTTACCCCTGTTTCTACCCTTGTACCTACCCTCGTACCTACCCTCGTAATTACCCTCGTACTTACCCTCGTGCCTATCCTTGTACCTACCCACGTACCTTCCCTCGTGCTTACCCTTGTACCTACCCCTGTTTCTACCCTCGTACCCACCCCTGTTTCTACCCTCGTACCTACCCTCGTGCCTACTCTTCTACCTACCCTCGTGCCTACCCTTTCACCTACCCTCGTGCCTACCCTTTCACCTACCTCTGTTTCTAACCTCGTACCTACCCCTGTTTCTACCCTTGTACCCACCCCTGTTTCTACCCTCGTGCCTACCCTTGTCCCTACCCCTGTTTCTACCCTTTTACCTACCCTCGTACCTACCCTTGTACCTACCCTAGTACCTGACCTCGTACCTACCCTCGTACTTACCCTCGTGCCTACCCCTGTTTCTACCCTCGTACTTACCCTCGTACCTACCCCTGTTTCTACCCTTGTACCTACCCTCATACCTACTCTTGTACCTACCCTCGTACCTACCCTCGTGCTTACCCTCGTGCCTACCCCCGTACCTACCCCTGTTTCCACCCTCGTGCCTACCCTTGTACCTACCCCTGTTTCTACCCTCGTGCCTACTCTTGTACCTACCCCTGTTTCTACCCTCGTACTTACCCTTGTTTTTACCCTCGTACCTACCCTCGTGCCTACCCTTGTACCTACCATCGTGCCTACCCTTGTACCTACCCCTGTTTCTACTCTCGTACCCACCCCTGTTTCTACCCTCGTGCCTACCCTTGTACCTACCCTCGTACTTACCCTTTCACCTACCCCCGTTCCGACCCTCGTACCTACCCCTGTTTCTACACCTGTTTCTACCCTTTTACCTACCCTCGTACCTACCCTCGTGCCTACCCTTGTACCTACCCTCGTACTTACCCTCGTACTTACCCTTGTACCTACCCCTGTTTCTACCCTTGTACCTACCCTAGTACCTACCCTCGTACCTACCCTCGTACTTACCCTCGTGCCTACCCCTGTTTCTACCCTCGTACTTACCCTTTCACCTACCCCCGTTTCTACCCTCGTACCTATTCCTGTTTCTACACCTGTTTCTACCCTTTTACCTACCCTCGTACCTACCCTCGTACCTACCCTCGTGCCTACCCTTGTACCTACCCTCGTGACTACCCTCGCACCTACCCCTGTTTCTACCCTCGTGCCTACCCTTTCACCTACCCCTGTTTCTACCCTCGTGCCTGCCCTTGTACCTACCCACGTACCTACCCTCGTGCCTACCCTTGTACCTACCCATGTTTCTACTCTCGTACCCGACCCCTGTTTCTACCCTCGTGCCTGCCCTTCTTCCTACCCCTGTTTCTACCCTCGTACCTACCCTCGTGCTTACCCTCGTGCCTACCCCCGTACCTACCCCTGTTTCTACCCTTGTACCTACCCTCGTGACTACCCTCGCACCTACCCCTGTTTCTACCCTCGTGCCTACCCTTTCACCTACCCCTGTTTCTACCCTCGTGCCTGCCCTTGTACCTACCCTTGTACCTACCATCGTGCCTACCCTTGTACCTACCCCTGTTTCTACTCTCGTACCCACCCCTGTTTCTACCCTTGTACCTACCCTAGTACCTACCCTCGTACCTACCCTCGTACTTACCCTCGTGCCTACCCCTGTTTCTACCCTCGTACTTACCCTCGTACCTACCCCTGTTTCTACCCTCGTACCTACCCTCGTGCCTACTCTTCTACCTACCCTCGTGCCTAACCTTTCACCTACCCTCGTGCCTACCCTTTCACCTACCCCTGTTTCTAACCTCGTACCTACCCCTGTTTCTACCCTTGTACCCACCCCTGTTTCTACCCTCGTGCCTACCCTTGTCCCTACCCCTGTTTCTACCCTCGTATCTACCCTTGTACTTACCCCTGTTTCTACCCTTGTACCTACCCTCGTACCTACCCTCGTAATTACCCTCGTACTTACCCTCGTGCCTACCCTCGTACTTACCCTCGTACTTACCCTTGTACCTACCCCTGTTTCTACCCTTGTACCTACCCTCGTACTTACCCTCGTGCCTACCCCTGTTTCTACTCTCGTACCCACCCCTGTTTCTACCCTCGTGCCTACCCTTGTACCTACCCTCGTACTTACCCTTTCACCTACCCCCGTTTCGACCCTCGTACCTACACCTGTTTCTACACCTGTTTCTACCCTTTTACCTACCCTCGTACCTACCCTCGTGCCTACCCTTGTACCTACCCTCGTACTTACCCTCGTACTTACCCTTGTACCTACCCCTGTTTCTACCCTTGTACCTACCCTAGTACCTACCCTCGTACCTACCCTCGTACTTACCCTCGTGCCTACCCCTGTTTCTACCCTCGTACTTACCCTTTCACCTACCCCCGTTTCTACCCTCGTACCTATTCCTGTTTCTACACCTGTTTCTACCCTTTTACCTACCCTCGTACCTACCCTCGTACCTACCCTCGTGCCTACCCTTGTACCTACCCCTGTTTCTACCCTTGTACCTACCCTCGTGACTACCCTCGCACCTACCCCTGTTTCTACCCTCGTGCCTACCCTTTCACCTACCCCTGTTTCTACCCTCGTGCCTGCCCTTGTACCTACCCACGTACCTACCCTCGTGCCTACCCTTGTACCTACCCATGTTTCTACTCTCGTACCCGACCCCTGTTTCTACCCTCGTGCCTGCCCTTCTACCTACCCCTGTTTCTACCCTCGTACCTACCCTCGTGCTTACCCTCGTGCCTACCCCCGTACCTACCCCTGTTTCTACCCTCGTGCCTACCCTCGCACCTACCCCTGTTTCTACCCTCGTGCCTACCCTTTCACCTACCCCTGTTTCTACCCTCGTGCCTGCCCTTGTACCTACCCACGTACCTACCCATGTTTCTACTCTCGTACCCGACCCCTGTTTCTACCCTCGTGCCTGCCCTTCTACCTACCCCTGTTTCTACCCTCGTACCTACCCTCGTGCTTACCCTCGTGCCTACCCCCGTACCTACCCCTGTTTCCACCCTCGTGCCTACCCTTGTACCTACCCCTGTTTCTACCCTCGTGCCTACTCTTGTACCTACCCCTGTTTCTACCCTCGTACTTACCCTTGTTTTTACCCTCGTACCTACCCTCGTGCCTACCCTTGTACCTACCCTCGTGCCTACTCTTGTACCTACCCCTGTTTCTACCCTCGTACTTACCCTTGTTTTTACCCTCGTACTTACCCTTGTTTTTACCCTCGTACCTACCCTCGTGCCTACCCTTGTACCTACCATCGTGCCTACCCTTGTACCTACCCCTGTTTCTACTCTCGTACCCACCCCTGTTTCTACCCTTGTACCTACCCTAGTACCTACCCTCGTACCTACCCTCGTACTTACCCTCGTGCCTACCCCTGTTTCTACTCTCGTACCCACCCCTGTTTCTACCCTCGTGCCTACCCTTGTACCTACCCTCGTACTTACCCTTTCACCTACCCCCGTTTCGACCCTCGTACCTACCCCTGTTTCTACACCTGTTTCTACCCTTTTACCTACCCTCGTACCCACCCTCGTGCCTACCCTTGTACCTACCCTCGTACTTACCCTCGTACTTACCCTTGTACCTACCCCTGTTTCTACCCTTGTACCTACCCTAGTACCTACCCTCGTACCTACCCTCGTACTTACCCTCGTGCCTACCCCTGTTTCTACCCTCGTACTTACCCTTTCACCTACCCCCGTTTCTACCCTCGTACCTATTCCTGTTTCTACACCTGTTTCTACCCTTTTACCTACCCTCGTACCTACCCTCGTACCTACCCTCGTGCCTACCCTTGTACCTACCCCTGTTTCTACCCTTGTACCTACCCTCGTGACTACCCTCGCACCTACCCCTGTTTCTACCCTCGTGCCTACCCTTTCACCTACCCCTGTTTCTACCCTCGTGCCTGCCCTTGTACCTACCCACGTACCTACCCTCGTGCCTACCCTTGTACCTACCCATGTTTCTACTCTCGTACCCGACCCCTGTTTCTACCCTCGTGCCTGCCCTTCTACCTACCCCTGTTTCTACCCTCGTACCTACCCTCGTGCTTACCCTCGTGCCTACCCCCGTACCTACCCCTGTTTCTACCCTCGTGCCTACCCTTGTACCTACCCCTGTTTCTACCCTCGTGCCTACTCTTGTACCTACCCCTGTTTCTACCCTCGTACTTACCCTTGTTTTTACCCTCGTACCTACCCTCGTGCCTACCCTTGTACCTACCATCGTGCCTACCCTTGTACCTACCCCTGTTTCTACTCTCGTACCCACCCCTGTTTCTACCCTCGTGCCTACCCTTGTACCTACCCTCGTACTTACCCTTTCACCTACCCCCGTTTCGACCCTCGTACCTACCCCTGTTTCTACACCTGTTTCTACCCTTTTACCTACCCTCGTACCTACCCTCGTGCCTACCCTTGTACCTACCCTCGTACTTACCCTCGTACTTACCTTTGTACCTACCCCTGTTTCTACCCTTGTATCTACCCTAGTACCTACCCTCGTACCTACCCTCGTACTTACCCTCGTGCCTACCCCTGTTTCTACCCTCGTACTTACCCTCGTACCTACCCCTGTTTCTACCCTTGTACCTACCCTCATACCTACCCTTGTACCTACTCTCGTACCTACCCTCGTACCTACCCTCGTGCCTTTCCTTGTACCTACCCACGTACCTACCCTCGTGCCTACCCTTGTACCCACCCTTGTACTTACCCTTTCACCTACCCCTGTTTCTACCCTCGTACCTACCCCTGTTTCTACCCCTGTATCTACCCTCGTACCTACCCTCGTAATTACCCTCGTACTTACCCTCGTGCCTATCCTTGTACCTACCCACGTACCTTCCCTCGTGCTTACCCTTGTACCTACCCCTGTTTCTACCCTCGTACCCACCCCTGTTTCTACCCTCGTACCTACCCTCGTGCCTACTCTTCTACCTACCCTCGTGCCTACCCTTTCACCTACCCTCGTGCCTACCCTTTCACCTACCTCTGTTTCTAACCTCGTACCTACCCCTGTTTCTACCCTTGTACCCACCCCTGTTTCTACCCTCGTGCCTACCCTTGTCCCTACCCCTGTTTCTACCCTTTTACCTACCCTCGTACCTACCCTTGTACCTACCCTAGTACCTAACCTCGTACCTACCCTCGTACTTACCCTCGTGCCTACCCCTGTTTCTACCCTCGTACTTACCCTCGTACCTACCCCTGTTTCTACCCTTGTACCTACCCTCATACCTACTCTTGTACCTACTCTCGTACCTACCCTCGTACCTACCCTCGTGTCTATCCTTGTACCTACCCACGTACCTACCCTCGTGCCTACCCTTGTACCCACCCTTGTACTTACCCTTTCACCTACCTCTGTTTCTACCCTCGTACCTACCCCTATTTCTACCCCTGTATCTACCCTCGTACCTACCCTCGTACTTACCCTCGTACCTACCCCTGTTTCTACCCTTGTACCTAGCCTCGTACCTACCCTCGTACTTACCCTCGTGCCTACCCTCGCACCTACCCCTGCACCTACCCTCGTACTTACCCTTTCACCTACCCCTGTTTCTACCCCCGTACCTACCCCTGTTTCTACCCCTGTATCTACCCTCGTACCTACCCTCGTACTTACTATCGTACCTACCCCTGTATCTACCCTTGTACCTACCCTGGTACCTACCCTCGTACCTACCCTCGTGCCTATCCTTGTACCTACCCACGTACCTACCCTCGTGCCTACCCTTGTACCCACCCTTGTACCTACCCCTGTTTCTACCCTCGTACCTACCCTCGTGCCTACCCTTCTACCTAACCTCGTGCCTACCCTTGTACCCACCCTTGTACCTACCCCTGTTTCTACCCTCGTACCTACCCCTGTTTCTACCCTTGTACCTACCCTCGTACCTACCCTCGTACTTGACTTCGTGCCTATCCTTGTACCTAGTTACGTACCTACCCTCGTGCTTACCCTTGTACCTACCCTTGTACCCACCCCTGTTTCTACCCTCGTACCTACCCTCGTGCCTACTCTTCTACCTACCCTCGTGCCTACCCTCGTACCTACCCTCGTACTTACCCTCGTGCCTATCCTTGTACCTACCCACGTACCTACCCTCGTGCTTACCCTTGTACCCACCCTTGTACCTACCCCTGTTTCTACCCTCGTACCCGACCCTGTTTCTACCCTCGTACCTACCCTCGTGCCTACTCTTCTACCTACCCTCGTGCCTACCCTTTCACCTACCCTCGTGCCTACCCTTTCCCCTCCCCCTGTTTCTACCCTCGTACCTACCCCTGTTTCTACCCTTTTACCTACCCTCGTACCTACCCTCGTACCTATCCTCGTACTTACCCTCGTGCCTATCCTTGTACCTACCCACGTACCTACCCTCGTGCTTACCCTTGTACCCAACACTGTTTTTACCCTCGTACCCACCCCTGTTTTAACCCTCGTACCTACCCTCGTACTTACCCTCGTACCTACCCCTGTTTCTACCCTTGTACCTACCCTCGTACATACCCTCGTACCTACCCTCGTGCCTATCCTTGTACTTACCCACGTACCTACCCTCGTGCCTACCCTTGTACCCACCCTTGTACCTACCCCTGTTTCTACCCTCGTACCTACCCTCGTGCCTATCCTTCTACCTACCCTCGTACTTACCCTCGTACCTACCCCTGTTTCTACCCTTGTACCTACCCTCATACCTACCCTTGTACCTACTCTCGTACATACCCTCGTATCTACCCTCGTGCCTATCCTTGTACCCACCCTTTTACTTACCCTTTCACCTACCCCTGTTTCTACCCTCGTACCTACCCCTGTTTCTACCCCTGTATCTACCCTCGTACCTACCCTCGTACTTACCCTCGTACCTACCCCTGTTTCTACCCTTGTACCTACCCTCGTACCTACCCTCGTACTTACCCTCGTGCCTACCCTCGCACCTACCCCTGTACCCACCCTCGTACTTACCCTTTCACCTACCCCTGTTTCTACCCTCGTACCTACCCTCGTGCCTACTCTTCTACCTACCCTCGTGCCTACCCTTTCACCTACCCCTGTTTCTAACCTCGTACCTACCCCTGTTTCTACCCTTGTACCCACCCCTGTTTCTACCCTCGTGCCTACCCTTGTCCCTACCCCTGTTTCTACCCTCGTACCTACCCTCGTACTTACCCTCGTGCCTATCCTTGTACCTACCCACGTACCTACCCTCGTGCTTACCCTTGTACCCACCCCTTTTTCTACCCTCGTGCCTACCCTTGTCCCTACCCCTGTTTCTACCCTCGTACCTACCCTCGTACCTACCCTCGTACTTACCCTCGTGCCTATCCTTGTACCTACCCACGTACCTACCCTCGTGCTTACCCTTGTACCTACCCCTGTTTCTACCCTCGTACCTACCCTCGTGCCTACTTTTCTACCTACCCTGGTGCCTACCCTTTCACCTACCCTCGTGCCTACCCTTTCACCTACCCCTGTTTCTAACCTCGTACCTACCCCTGTTTCTACCCTTGTACCCACCCCTGTTTCTACCCTCGTGCCTACCCTTAACCCTACCCCTATTTCTACACTCGTGGCGACCTTTGTACCTACCCCTGTTCCTACCCTCGTGCCTACCCTTGTTTCTACGCCTGCTCCTATCCCTGCGTCCACCCTTGTACCTATTCTCGTAGCTTTTCTTGTGCCTATCTCTGTTTCTACCCTTGTACCTATTCCTGTGTCTTCCCTCGTGCCTACTCTTATTTCCATCCTTGTGCTTTCGTTGTTCCTATCTTTGTGCTCACCCTCGTATTTTATATCTTGCCTGTCCTTATGCCCACCCTCGTATCTCATATGATGCCTGTCTTCACACCTACCCCTGGGCTACTTCTTTTCCTATCCTCATTTCTATCCTTGTGCTTACTCTTGTGTCTCATGTCGTTCCCATTCCTTCACTTACTTTTGAACTTACTATAGTAACTTTGTACCTACTATTATCTTAATTCCAGTGCCTACCTTTGTTCCTCTGCTTGTGCCTACTCTCATTTTCACCCCTTTCACTAGGCTTGTTTCTATCCTTGTACCCAATCCTTTTTCTACCTGGATTTCCACCCATGTAACTATTCTCATTACTACACCTATTTTGCTTCCACACCTAGTCTAGTTTCTACCCTTGTTACTACACTTTTTCTACTCAAATTTCTAACCCTGAAGCAATGCTCGTTTCCACATCCGACTCTACCTAGATTTCTACTTTTGTTTTTATATTTGCTTATACACCCGCTTCTACCAGATTTTCTACCTAATTTTCTATCCTTGAACCTAACCTCGTTCCTAGAACAGTGCCTACCTACGTTTCCACTCACGTACCTACCCTCGTTTTTACATTTGTTTTTACCCCTGAACCTACTCTTGTTTCAACCGCTTGAATGACGTCATTTTTAATAATTAATCGGGAAACGTTACTCTTGTCACCTTAGTTTCGAAACTACTATCCAAATAATTGCAAAAAACTACTACATACTAGTAGGTCTACCATAGAGTTAAATAAATTTTTATCCATGTGACTACCTAGTTAGATGAAAATGTTATTTCTATAAAATGCCTAGTTAGTTTGTCAAATTAATTTTTTTTTCCAAGTGACTTCCTAGTTATTATTTTTTGTTTTTTCTAGAAATTTTTTACATTTCTATAGTTACATAACTAATACCCTCCACTGTGAAGGCACCTTATTTTTGAATTATTTGAATATTGTTGTAAATAGAGTGCTGTGTTAAAATAAATAAATTAACTCTGTTTGTATTAAATTAAGTCTGTCTCAACATTTATTTGAGAACCCTCCCCTACCAGCTTTTAATCCGGCAACAAAATAAAATTAATAAAGCAGTAAATCTGCAACAAATAGGCTCATTTAAAATTCTTTCCAAACCTTTTCACGTTCGAAGTAACGTGGTATCTCAGTTTCACTTGAGAACACTTTAAAATAGTCACTTTTCCGTTTTCAAAAACTCCGCGCTCTGGCTACCATGTTAAAATTAGTGGCTTAAAGAACATTTATTAATTTATATTTGTTACAGAATAATATAATTATAGAAACCAACATTCTGACGTCTCGATAGCGGTCTACCGAGTGGCGTACACGTTACAACTTAACGCCTGTAAAAATACTCTTTCTTAAAGTACGACTAAGCATTTACACTCATATACATAGTTCAATGCTCGGAGGAATTTCTCCTGTCAGCATTTCATCATTCAATCGTACAAGCATAAATTTGCTCTTATTTCAACACACCTCCTCAAATTTATGATTTACAAATTTTTCTTTCCAATTATTCGTAATTCGTTCCGGAATTTTTCAAACTTATTGCGTCCGAGCGCTTTAGTTAATACGTCAGCAATATTATTTTCTGACTCTACTTTTACAATTTTAATCACACCTTTCTCATAACATTCATTTACAAAGTGATAATGTATTTGTATGTATTTTGAATTTTTAGTTAAATTACCAAATTTTGCAATAGCTATCGCTCCAGAATTATCTTCATACACATTAATTGGTTTTTCGAACACAACACTAAAATCTTTCAATAGATTTTTCACCACTTTTATTTCACTCACTGCTTCTGATAAAGCCACATATTCAGCTGCTGTCGAAGATTTTGTTACACTTCCTTGTTTTCTTGATTTCCAATAAATCCCATTTCCAAACAATCTTACAATATAACCAGTAGTAGATTTTCTATCTACCTTATCACCAGCCCAGTCAGCATCAACAAAGCAGTCTAACACGTCAGCATTTAAATTTCTTTCATCGTTCATCGGGTCATTATTAGTTGAAGCAGAAGAAACATTTGAAGCGTAAGAAAGGTATGGTACAATACTTTCTTCCGAAACTGCAAAAATGATTTAAAAAATTTTTTTCCATTGCTATCACCAGGAATAAGAGAACCCTTACATAATGTCAGCATATTATTAGTGTTGTAATTGGTTCAAAAAGAATTCATAGCATTCACACTGCTTTTATCCTTACTTTCTTTTTATTTCACTTTTATATTTAAAAAAGCTATTTTTTGAATGAGGATTTTTTACGGCGTGACTTAGTTTTGTTTTTTACAGCGTTTACATTATCAATTATAACTGTGATTCGCAGAAAAAAGTATCAAAAGGGAAACTTTTTTCATATAAAACGTTAATAAATCAATTATTCATAAAAAAAAACACGTCAAAAAGTCGATTTTCTATGAAAAATTTGACAAAATTGAAGTTTTAAATAGATGAACAAACAGGTTTTCTACAAAATTTTTAAAATGATTTTTTTAGTACAAACTATCGATTTATTTTAAAATGCAACTTGCGACACAATTTTAAATGAAAGATTTTGGATAATTAATTAAAGTGATTTAAAGCAACATTTTTTAAACTTTCTTCTATTATTACTCAAAGAATATTCTACAAAAATAAGAAGAAAAATGAATATTACGAATTTATAACCACTTTAAATTACTTAGGTGCTTCACTATTGACGCAAATATTGTTTTATACTTGTTCTAATAAATTAAATTTACAGGTTAAAATTTGTTTTACTCGTGTAAAAATAATACTCTATGAAAATATTAATTGGAATAGTGCGTGCTCAAAAAGTCAACTTTTTATTCAAAAAATTGAAACAATTTACTTTGGTAAGTACTAATTTATATTTAAAGAATGTATGTACTTTTTTAAAAATAAGTATACTGTTGATTTAATTTTTAAAAATTAACTATTACTATTGCTTACCCGGTAGAAGGACTGATCTTGGTGAAATCAAAGGAGTTGCCGTCGATTCCATGATCTTAAAGTACGACATGTTCGGTGACGTTTTGATCGGTTTGGTGCTTAAGTAATTTTTATAATCTGAATCCCCACCATAACGATTACTGATGTCTATCAATTGCCTCTTCTCATATGTATGGAGTGGGTTGCATGACGGTAAATTAATTGTAGACTTTGTAGAATTCGAATCATTATTGTTGATGTGAGTAAGGTCAAAGTTTAACTTACGTTTGTAAGTTTTTACTACTTAAAAGGAAAAAGTAAGTTTTTGGTTAGTGCGGAAGAGAAACTCGGGTGATATTACGGCAAAGCCGGCCTTAGATCAGTGTGAAGTAGAAAAAAAAGAATCGTAAAAAAAGCTTTAAAGTTATTGGCTTTATCCTGCGACTACTTTTACTCGCAAGTAGTTCAGTTTTATAAAAAGAAAAATAGATATTATATCAAATAAGTACATTATTCTTACCGGGGCGTTGAGTAACTTTTTCCGAGGATTCTGAGATTTGCACATTGTGAATGGAGTGTAAGTTTAAAGTTGGTAAAAAACCTTTTTTTAAAGTTCTCTTTTCATCCGCTAATGTCAAAACCGCTTTTTCGTCGAAGTGTTTAAAGCACACGCCATACTGGCTGGTTTTTATTGAATCGTAACTCAATTCACTTAAAAATTCACTGTTTATAACTTTTATCCATTGTAACATTTCGTGCTGTTTAGAAGGAAATTTGAAAGTCAGCTCTGATGTTGTAGGATTACAATTCGGTATACAGCAAGCTGTCTTGTTAGTTTTCAACATTTTTATAAATTTTAACTGAACACTTTAAAAAACTAATTTAACCTCTAACATTTATAATGGTAACATGTAAACAATGGTAGCGAAGCCAGCCAAAAACAGCTGATAAGAATAAAAAAAAAAAAAAAAAAAAAAAAAACTGATAAATACCAGAAGTATTCTAACTTGCGCGCTTTTCCGTGTGTTGCAAAAACAGTACGTTAACAACACATTATACTGTTAAAAATCCAGTACATGTCAATACAACTTTGAAAAATTAAATAATTAAATATCTAATGATTTTACGTTTTGGCTAATGATAACTAACGTCTACGTAGATCATAGCAGATGACTGCAGATTACGTGGTTGACAGCAGACGCAATCGAGCGCGACGATCTTCCACTGTTCCACACTGCTCACGACTCGACCGTCTCGCACGTCCTGCGCTCTTTTGTCATTTGCAGCATTGTTGCTGATAGTTGCTGATTGCAAAACACAGTAGAAAAACAATATTGATTGGAAAATTTTGTTTGTTTTCTTAAGCAGAAAATTTGTAAAGGTTTGTTTGAATGCATTACTTTTTTTTCCTATATCTTCGTAACTGTAACTATCATAACCTCTTACTCATCCTACTAACTGAAATTTAGACAAAAAAACGTAAAAACTAATTATGTTTAGAGAAAAGAGCAAGCAAGGGTTTTTCCTTGAATAAACAATGAGTCAAAATTTCTGAAATCGGACAGAAAAACAAAACTTTCGAAATTCGATAGCCTTTGTACGCAAAAGTCAAGTGTTATGCTTTAAAAAAAAGCCAGTAAAGTTTTTTTTTTAAATAATAATTTTTCTAAAAGTTATAAACAATCAAACTTTTAGGTGACTATTTTTTTAAATCGCCATTTCTAGAGAACTATTTAATAAAAGTTTACAAAATTTTAACAACGACTTCACAAATAAGTAAAGAATTGAATGATAAATAAATTAAAAAAAAAAATTTAATTTGTTTATAAAAAATTAATTTTTTAATAAACAAATGAAAATTTAATAAACTTCTCATATGGGTGGGCCAAAATTTTTTCAACGATATTTTTCTTTAAAGTGTTACCTAGAAGTACGTGAAAAAAAATTTTGGTAATATTCACAAGAACAAAAGTTGTGAATTTTTAAAGACCGCAAAACGAGCGCTGCGACGAGCGCGGCGAGGTGACGGAGCCACGGCGCACGACGCTACCGCTTCACGCGCGCTCGCATAACTATTTACATTTTCCGATTATTTTCAAAAATTGGGTTTCTTAATGACTGCGTTTTTACTTACCGTAAGTATGCTAATAAAAAATTTACTTTATATTTACATATAAATTTATATTCAAAAATATAAGTTTATTCATTACAAAATTATTTTTCGATTTCTAACTAATTTTGTTTTATTAAATACGAATTTATCACTACATTCTATGAACAAAAAATTGTTTGTGATCTGAAATAACTTTACACTTTAATTTTTTAGTATTTACTGGTATGTAACAGTGGAATTGGCGTGTCCCTTTAATGGTTTTGGCTTTCGAGAAACGTGGCTCGAGTTTTTTTTTCATTTCTTCATACTCTTTCGTCATGACCATGCCAAAATTAATTTTTTTAAAAAATTTTTCAGCCCATTCAAAAAGAGTTTTTGTAGTTGTAATTTGGATGTTATTTTGTAAGCTTGCTCGATAAGCGTTTCTTTTTACGCATCCACCTATGCCATCACAGGCACCTTTTCCGTGTGAAGTAGCAAAGAAGTGCCATTCAGCTGAAATTTTGAAGTCCGCTCGGTGATGTAATAAATTTAAAAAATTAAATTTATTTTTATACTGCGACCCCGCGCCATCAGAAAAATAAAATAGTTTTTTAACGTTTTTGGTACCAAATTTTTTTTTCAAAAAAGAAATCATTTTTGCGTTGTACAAATATACTCCTGTAGCGTCATGATTTTCGACTTCTGACAAAACCACATAATTGATGTTTCTCACAACATTATTTTCTTTGCAATAAATTACATACACATGCAAAGAGGCTTGATCTTTGGACCAGTGTTGTGACTGTATAGCATCTTGTACATGAAATGAATAATTTTCTGAAAAATCCAGAGTAACCAAAAACTCTCCACTCTTCAGTGAATTTTTCAGCTTTTCAAGATACGCTGCTTGTGATTGGGCTATGTAATCATGTTTCAACACAATTGGGAGATCTTCTGCAAGACTTTCCGTAAAAATCTGTATATTTTCAGTTTTACTTAACAGTTGGCACCTTTTAAAAAAAAGAGACAGTATGAAAAAATAATAAAATTAAACAAAAAAATTATTTTTTAGAAATTATATAGTTTACGAAACCTGTCTGTTGTGACCCATTGATTATAAGTGATGCTGTCTATTTCACATTTTTGTAAATTTTCTGTTAAATCTTTGATAACTTGATTCGTTCCGGGACATTTTCGACAATCTACAAGAAAGCAATCAGTAGTTGGAGTTGAGCAAATAATGTTTTTCAACCATTCTCGATAATTTACAGTAAAATTAATTTTCTTTTTTAGTAGTTCTCGTTGAAGTCCATTTATCTTAAGTCTTAAATTGCCATGTATTTTGCACACGCACACATTATGCGTGCCTTTAGCTCCGACTAATATGCACTGCGGTGGTCTGAGATGCCTAAATACTGCCAATGATATTTTTTCTTCAGGGTACTTTTTTATAAATTCAGTGTGTAGGTCTTCTAAGTTACCCATTAATAAACGTTTCTAGGAATAAACATATTTACTTGTAAATAAAAAAAAACTGAATAGAAAAAAGACTGAATAAAAAAAAAAATATTGTAAACGAATACGTCAGAATTATCGAAACTACCGAATGGGAAGATAAATCGCAAGATAAAAGAGAGAACCCAAAAATAATGTCAGCATTTTATTCGTAATGTAATTGGTTGAAAAACCAAATTTGAAATTTAAATTTTTATTTTTAATTTGTATATTACAATTCAATTAAAACATTTAGATAATAGAATTTGATAAAAAATAATATTTACTTAATCAAGTGTTCCAAATTGTCAGATTAAAATCATGAAAATAATAATAATTAGTATTTAAACAAAAACAATGAATTAATAACCACGAAAGTTTAATACAATTCCGCGCGCTTGCGCGCTAAGAGGAATAGTGAATAAAATTAATCTAAAACTATCAATAATAGTTTACCTGCTCATGATGACGTTCTCCGTCAACAATTACTGACTTGTAATCTTTTACACCGGGCATCACTCTACTAATATCATCAGACAGATAAAAATCTTTGACTTTTTCAAGAAGATTTTCATTTAATCCTCGACCCGTTTTTTTATCAGGACGAGATGCGCATCCTTTTTCTATTTGTAATTTTTTTGCAGTCGTGACCATGTATTTAGTAACCCCAAATTCTTTTACTGCTTCTCGAATCGTCCAATTATTAATTGGAATTGTAGTAAGCAAACAGATTTTTTCTCCTCTTGAGGCATAAGATAATCTCAACTTAAAATCTTCGATCCAAGTATTTACATTACTTTTAAAGATTGCGTTTCGAAAATTTTGGTCATTTTCTATTAAGTTCAAATTAATTTTTTTAGCTGGCGGAGCAACAATTACTTCGTGAATTTCAGACGCGAGCTTTTTTCTTTTTGTCAACTGATCTATTCTATAGCATGTATAGTCTTCATCACCTTTCGTCAAATCTACAATCTGCTCTTCTTCACTTTCTTCTTGATCTTTTCCTTCATCGCCCTTATCAGTTTCTTTTTTTTCAAAGTTCTGTTTTTCGAATTGAATCGTTTCTTTTTTTTCATAAGCTTGGGTCTTACAGGAAGCACAAATGTAACAACCGAATAACTCTTTTAACTTTGGATCGCAATTTTCCGATATAAACTTTAAATTTTTTCTGTAACAACTATGACCCTTTTTTTTCAACGGATTACAGCACTTTGGTGGAGGAGTCATAATAAAAACACACAAACTGAGAATAAACAACCGAAAACAACGCTAATCTTGCAGCAATGCAGGCTTCAGAGGCACACGTGTTTTTCTCATTGAACAAAAAAAAACAATCGAATAAAACAATTGAGCTACTATTGTTTAAGCGTGCCATTTTTGCCGCTTAGCCAATGATTTCAAACTTTTAAATAAGGGAGTGAAAGTGTGTTTTTTTCCAAAAAAATGTTTAAGATTTTCGAAATGTTAATTGAAATATTTGCTTAAAAATATATAGTGATAAATTCGTATTTAATAAAACAAAATTAGTTAGAAATCGAAAAATAATTTTGTAATGAATAAACTTATATTTTTGAATATAAATTTATATGTAAATATAAAGTAAATTTTTTATTAGCATACTTACGGTAAGTAAAAACGCAGTCATTAAGAAACCCAATTTTTGAAAATAATCGGAAAATGTAAATAGTTATGCGAGCGCGCGTGAAGCGGTAGCGTCGTGCGCCGTGGCTCCGTCACCTCGCCGCGCTCGTCGCAGCGCTCGTTTTGCGGTCTTTAAAAATTCACAACTTTTGTTCTTGTGAATATTACCAAAATTTTTTTTCACGTACTTCTAGGTAACACTTTAAAGAAAAATATCGTTGAAAAAATTTTGGCCCACCCATATGAGAAGTTTATTAAATTTTCATTTGTTTATTAAAAAATTAATTTTTTATAAACAAATTAAATTTTTTTTTTTTAATTTATTTATCATTCAATTCTCTACTTATTTGTGAAGTCGTTGTTAAAATTTTGTAAACTTTTATTAAATAGTTCTCTAGAAATGGCGATTTAAAAAAATAATCACCTAAAAGTTTGATTGTTTATAACTTTTAGAAAAATTATTATTTAAAAAAAAAACTTTACTGGCTTTTTTTTAAAGCATAACACTTGACTTTTGCGTACAAAGGCTATCGAATTTCGAAAGTTTTGTTTTTCTGTCCGATTTCAGAAATTTTGACTCAATGTAAAAACGCATGAAAATTTTTTTCGTTTAAACCATTTTTGTTTAAATATCATCCAGTTATTGGGCTTCGAAGCTGGCGTGAGTACGTTAGGGATTGAATTCGAGTAAAATTATCTTTTGCAAATACGTTTTTATTTTTAAAAAAATATTTAAAAATATGACAATTAGTGGGCATAATTCCTGATTACAAAATTTAGCACTATGAACGTAATAAAAATGTACAATAGAAAATTTGAAATACATGTTTTAAGTTTTAAGATTAAATTTTTCCTGTGTTAAGCGTAAACTGCCTCAGCGGACAATTAAATTGATTTTTGTAAACTCTTGATTCTTGTGTAAAATCTTAAATGAAGAGCTTAGAAATGAGAATGGAAGACAAGTTCAGGTGGAAAACTGTTAAACTCACTAATTCGTAAAATTTTTACTGCTCTAATAGTGATCTTTGTGCGACGCATCAGAGATCACTGGAAATCACCGAGACGTCAAATCAAAATTTTTAAATATTTAAGCGCTAAAAAAATTTCGAACTGATGATTTTCGCCTCATTTTTTGTTAAAGAATCAAGTGCTGTTATTAGTTACAAATTATAAAATATTTTGAAATTTATGCTAAGAAGTGATAGTCTACAATGTTTCACAAATAATTTTTCAGATGGCTAACTTTACTGTTGGATACATGCACAACTTAAGACTGCAACTTTGCCAGACCTACAATCAAGTCATGATGGTCAGCGGGGGAGACCCACATGACGATGTAACTTATTACCTGCAGACAGTTCGCACAAATTGTGTGTTTAATGAATTATTATTAAAAACGATCCCAGGTACTGTCCGAGCGACTTTCTCAGAAAATTTGAGCCGATTAATAGCTATAAACTTATCAATTTTAGATAACATTATAATATTTATAGATAATCAATTTACGGTTCTACAAGACGCGCCAACAATGCCAGCTACTCCAGTTACTGATGAACTGTAAAATATGCCAGGTAGCAAAAAGCATGTACATACACCTGCTAAGTAAAAAAAAAAATACATATATGTAATAATAATAATAATAAAAATAATAAATCACTTACTGTAATTATTTAATTATTAATATAATTGTTTCAGTGTAAGATTAATAAAATAATTTATATTAATTTGCAGTTACAAATTATTACTGATTTTTTAAAAATAATAATCTTATAAAATTATAACCACTTTTATACTGTAACATTCTAATTTCTCTATCTTGAACAAAAATATTTATTTTTCCAAGAAATATTAACAAGATCAAAACCTGCATTACTTTTTACGATGTTAATTGAATAAATGATTTATTTAATAATCATAATTTCTTTGATTGTATAATCATACACATTCTATAATCCTTCTATGATTAAATTATCATAATTATTAAATTATAATATCTTACGAGCTGCGGTCGAGGTTATTATTTTTTTATGTTGTTTTTATGTATAAATAAAATCATTTTTTACTGAGTTCTGGGTTATGTGGTGGTGATGAGGTTCAGTTCAAAGAACCAACCTGACAAGCCTACAACCCTTTCAATTCATAAACTACTTCATATTTAGTAACTGCACGCGGCGTTATGGGGTTGTAGGCTTGTCGGGTTGTTGTTTTATTTTTTTATTAATAAACTATTTTATTTTTAGCCCCCGCACGCGGCGTTATGGGGTTGTAGGCTTGTCGGGTTGTTGTTTTATTTTTTTATTAATAAACTATTTTATTTTTAGCCGCCACACGCGGCGTTATGGGGTTGTAGGCTTGTTGGGTTGGTTTTTTTTTCATAAATTTATCAATTATCAGTAGCCGCACGTGGCGTTATGGGGTTATAGGCTTGTCGGGTTGTTGTTTTATTTTTTTATTAATAAACTGTTTTATTTTTAGCCGCCACACGTGGCGTTATGGGGTTGTAGGCTTGTCGGGTTGGTTTTTTTTTCATAAATTTATTAATTTTTAGTAGCCGTGCGCGGCGTTATGGGGTTGTAGGCTTGTCGGGTTGTTGTTTTATTTTTTTATTAATAAACTATTTTATTTTTAGCCGCCGCACGCGGCGTTATGGGGTTGTAGGCTTGTCGGGTTGGTTTTTTTTTTCATAAATTTATCAATTATCAGTAGCCGCACGCGGCGTTATGGGGTTGTAGGCTTGTCGGGTTGGTTTTTTTTTTCCTAAATTTATCAATTTTTAGTAGCCGCACGCGGCGTCATGGGGTTGTAGGCTTGTCGGGTTGGTGTTTTTTAAATGAATTTTCTTATTTTTATTCGCCCGCATGGTTTTCAGCGTTTATACTTTACCAGCATCTACCATCGGCTTTGGTGCACTCCCCTGGGTTTATTTGCCCCTGCTTACGTGCTATCCGCACTACAATTCTACAAGTGCGCCATCTAGACCTGTCATTTGGGTACTAGTGGCTGCCGCCACTGCTCTCGCCCGAGAGTACCCCCCCTGGATAAAATAAAGTCAATCCTTTCAAAAAGTATCACGTAATTTTCTCAAAATTTAGTCTATAAATTAAATAATACAAACGTTTTTCAATATTTTGTTTTAAGGGCATAAGTCAAAAGTGTGCCACTTTTTTCTTCCTCTAAGTCATGTTATTTAAAAAAAAAAAAAAAAGTACTTTCTTGTGAGTACAAAGTATGTTTTTTTTCAAGATCGTCAGTATTTTGCGTCTCTAGTGAAAAATTTGGAGGTGTGAATAAAATAAGTTGAAATTGTATAAGGTTTAAGATCTTATTTTGATTGAATCTACAAACATGGCACGATGGATTTGAATTTTACGGAAAAATACTAATCCATTGAATGTAGATAAAACACTTTGATAAAATGAAAGTCATTGGATATTTACATAATAAATTTTAATCTGAATAAAGGACTGGTGTGATATAGTAGATATGATGGTTGTCATTTTGAATGTTTCCAAGTTCTCGGATCTTGCAACATCTCTTGACTCGCACATTTACAATGGATTTGAGTTTTTATTTGAAACACTTAACTATTGAGAGTACAGAGTATGTTTTTTTCAATGTCGTCAGTATTTTGCGTCTCTAGTGAAAAATTTGGAGGTGTGAATAAAATGAGTTGAAATTGTATAAGGTTCAAGATCTTATTTCGATTGAATCTACCAAAAATGGCACGATGGATTTGAATTTTACAGAAAAATACTAATCCATTGGATGTAGATTACACATTTAGCTAAACCTACGCAACTGGAATAAATTCTGCTGGTTGATAAATTAATACTTTGGGTAATTTTTATATGTTGTCCTTAACTATTTGAATAATGTCTGCACTTATAAGCTATGTTCTTGACAATTTTTCCAAATCATTGTTTTTGACTTAACGTTGTCATGATTTTGAATGATTTGTTGTTGTTTTTCTGTATAAATAGCGGATAATTAAGTAGTAGGTTTTACGCACTCGAATATGACTTGATGGGTAGTAATGCACCTCTCTGTAGTTGTTTCTGATTGGCTATCTGGAGCGCTCCAGCCAAATCAACAACGACTATAAGAGAGATACATAACTATCCAGAAAGTAATACTATTCGGTTCAAAATTCGTAAGGTTGAAAAGTTTTGTGATGTATTGTACTATATTTATAGGCGTGTTTAAAAATTGAATCTCAGATCCATGCAACTTTCTTTCTCAGGTGGAAGTTGCAAGCCAAAATTTTTCGAAATAACGTTTGGTTAGGTTGCAAAATATTTGATTAGATAAATGGTTCCTTACACATGCACACCTAGTTTTCTTGTCAAAATCTGAAAATTAACCCAGTTTCCTTTTGGGTTGGGGCTAAAGTGAGACACAGTTTTGAAAAAATTTGCTTGTCTGTAAGTGTTCATAAAGCTCAATTCTGTCTTTTCAATGGACATGTTGTGAAAATTGTGGCAACCCGTGGCCTCGCGACAACGAGAGATCGACTCAAAACTCGTCATCGCAAGGGAAGGGTTTTGTTGAAAGGCTCTGTTGTCTCAGTGGACATGTTGCGGCAATTTGAGCAACTCGTGGCCTTGATTTGGCACGAGTGTAGTGAAAACGTAGTTTAAAAAAAAAATTAACGGGTCTGCAAGCGTCGATAAAGCTCAACTCTGTCTTTTCAATGGACATGTTGTAAAAATTGTGGCAACCCGTGGCCTCGCGACAACGAGAGATCGACGCAAAACTCGTCATTGCAAGGGATGGGTTTTGTTGAACGGCTCTGTTGTCCAAGAGGACATGTTGCCGCAATTTGAGCAACTCGTGGAATCAGTCGAAGCTATTGAGTATTCATTCTTTAAACTTCATACGACATAATAAAATTAAGAAACAAAAAAGAAAGGAAAGTAGTAAAATCAGTTAATAGTCGGTTAATTTTGAAATGTTAAGGTTTAAATTATTATAAATTATATTTCTTTTCTTCATCGTTTATTTTCAATATCTCATATTGATTTGATAAAATATCTAAATACAATTAAGTCTTTATTAATCAATTATAGTAATAATTAAAATGATTATTTTTAAAGTTTTTACAAGGGCATATAGCAATTTTATTTACTTTGATTACATTATATGAATGTATTCGAAAAGGCCACTAGTAATTTGAAGCTTCTTAAAAATTTTTCATTGTTTCCGTCATTAAATATGAATATTAAAGGGAAAAAGGGGGACAGTTACCTAAATGTATAATTTATTGGAAAGTAATATAAAAATTTTTGTATCATAATTTAAAAGGTTTGTTAAATGTTTTTGAAAAGGTAAGTGCAACTTTTATAATGTATCTTCACAACCTGCCTTTAACAATTTAACTACCTGAAAAAAATATGAACGAATTTACTATAGGCAGAAGATGTTTTAATATAACATTTAATAAGAAAATAATTACATAATTTAAAAAAAGAAAATTTTTTTTTTTTAATTTTTGAATTCAAGCCAGATAGTAAGAACCTGACAGAGGAATTTTTGCTAATTGTTGGGAATATGTGTTGTGCGCTTCACTCTCAGCTGACTCGTCCCACTGCCCCCGAGATGCGCGCGCTGCTGCTCTTGTGGGGCCTTGCAATTCCGGTACGTGCTGCCATGGCGATCGGACGCTCTCGCTCTCCCGGTACACGCGGTGTTTGTGCCTTTTGTTACTTGTTTAGTTTACTTAATTCTGGTGGTTGTTATTTATATAATAAAGTTATTATCAGTTCAAGTGAACTTCCTCGCCTTGTTATTTACAATAAAACCCTCGTCCCTGACAGGTTATGAGCAGGCATGCTTCCAGGGCACGAAGAGGAAAACCGGGAGTTTTTGCATTGTGCATTCGTTTGTGAATCTGGCCGTGCTTTTTATTTGTGAAATTGGTCGTGATTATTCAGTGTGTATTAGTGCTTTGGAAAGTCGGAGAGAATGCCAATCGGAGTATCTAGTGAAGAAGCAACTTTGACGGTAGTGTTCCAGGAGATGACGCTACGTGACAGGGAGAAAGTTGAGTGCGGCTTTGTACAGGAAGGTAAAAATCATGCTTTATCTATCGCGTTCGTTTGGCCTCGTGTTTGCATATTTGGATGTTTGAAAAACGGAGTGAAGTTTTTCATAAAGCCGGTGCAGGATGGCTTTTTTTTTGTTCAGGGTGCAGCACGAGAATGTGTGACATGTGACGATCGGGGCCGGGAACGTCGGTAATAATCCTGGCCTGAGAGGGGCGGGTGAGAAGGGGTCGAGGTTGGGAGTGTCATGTGTGATTTCAAACTACCGGTTTGCAGGTGAGCTTGGAAAATTCTGGTTGTGATATCGGCGAGGAGAGAGACGCCGGGGAGCGTGTTGTGACAGGATTTGGAATTTCGGGAAGCGAGTGGCGGTTATAGTGCTCTGTCTCTCTTGCTCTCGTCGTTATTCCCTCTAACGTTCGGCGAGCGCGGGCGGCGCGCTCCAAGCGTTCGCAGGTGATGCGCGCGCACACCATTCTGCTGGCATGTGGCTGGCGGCGGAGATACTCCCACTTCTCATCGCGTGCCTCTTTCTTCGGCCGGGGCATGATGTGTTGCAGCCGACGGGCTCGTGCAGCTGGTGACGATCAGCTGTACGAGTTTAAGGCTTTGCATTAAACTCGGGGTGATGATTAAATTTATTCTTGCGATAGACTCTGTAGTGAGAGTTTATAATGCTTTCTTTTCTTTCTTTTTCTAATGGGTACCCAACTTCTGTTAGGCTTTATTCTTATTCTTTTCCGGAAAAGTTAAATAAAATCAGGGAGAGCCGTTGTAGGTGTGAGAATATTTTTTTGAGAAAATATTGACCGTATTCAGTTTTTGCGGGCCGATGAGCTGCGTGAGCTGTGTGTGTTTATACGGATTTATTACGGCTTGAATATATTTGACGGCGTCCATGGAGAATAAAAACGCTGTACCAAGCAGGGCCATGGTACACGCTAATCTCCTGCCGTCGTTGTAAAGATTTTTACTACGTCTAGCTAGACTGCAGTGGAAGGTTAATTCGGGCATGTATTTTACAGGGCGAGAATGCGCATGAACGAGTGAATATTTGTAGTGAAGTATATATTCACGAATTGTGAAATAAATCCATGCATGGTTAATTAGATGAAGATATTACAAGTGACTCTGGTTGTTTCAGGTGGTGTGTGCTTACAGGTCGTGTGGCTCATTAAAATTGCATAGTCTCGAGGTTAGGGGCACACCTTAAAATTCTAGACAGGAGTGCTTAAACTAGGTTAATGCAAGCCTAGCTCCGAAAATACCCGAGCATCTGTTTTCCACAAGACATGACTTTCCGTTAGATAAATATAAAAGAAATGTGTATGTCATAAATGACATTATGATTATATCTATGCATGTACTAAAAAAAAATTATTAAAAATTAGAATAGAAAATTACTGAATGATTTAAAAAAATATAAATAAATAAATTTGTTTTTTTTTATTTTGAAGGTAAAAATGAAATATCAAAATGCTCATCAGAAGTTGGTCAATCCTGTCCCATGGAAAAATATAGACTGATGGTTACGAATGGATTTGATAAAATTTATGGCTAATTTTTTTTTTTAATTGTTATTATAGAAAGACATGATAGCCAGTTTTTTGTTGTTAATGTTTTATACTGTTATTTGTAATGTCTTTTCAGGCAAATATAAAGTACTCTATGTAATGTTAAATGTTACTGAATAAAATTTTTTTATGATTTTTGATAAAATAATTGGCTATGTGATAATTTCAAAAGTGTTCAAAAAATTTAAACGTAATTATGAAAAATTACTAATTTGCTATAAGGTATACATAATGTGATCGCATGCTAAGTGGGAATGGATGCTGTGGCTCACTAAATCAATTGTACAATCTCATTTTATAGATTACTCGTCCGATAATGAAAAGCAGTATTAAAATAAGAGTTTAATTACTAAAACGTTGTTTTTGTAATTTATAAAAATATTTGTACACAATATGTCCACCTACACAGCTTTGACTTATTCTTGAATCTATGATTATATTTCCGGTTATAAAAATAATTTCACTAAGAATGAATGAAAAAAGACAAAATTTATTGTGATTGAATATACCAACTCATCAGTTGTTCCAACTAATTAAAAATATTTATAAAATAAATTTTTTCAAATTACGGCCTAAAATTTACTTGCAAGCTTTATTACTTATTAATTTCAATTCCCGAGCCATTATGATCAATAGTATAGAGTTTAGAGTTATGAGGTCAAACATTAGGGTGAACTTGAAGTTGAACTAAATGAACAATTAATGAAAAAAATGATTGAACAGTATTCCTGACTTATTTTTTCATCATCCTGTGAAAAAATTATAGATTTTGCTAAGGGGAGATCGGGAGCTTGAGCCCAGGCTCCCGGCATTCTTTCTTTCATCAGCTGCTCCGAGCGGATCGTGGCTGATCGTGGCGAAGCCAAACCCGAGCGTGCAGCGAGACGAGAAGAGAGACGGCTGGGAGTTTGATTCCCCTCCCCTCCCCGGCTCAGCTGAGTGGCGCTGGCGGCGACTAAGCCACGTGAGCACGGAAAGAAGGACGCACTGTAAAAATCTTCCTTTGCACTGAAAAATCGGTGCGTGGCACGAAAGAACGCATGTAGAAAGCCTAGAAAAAGATGCTATAGTTAGCATCAAGATTTTGATTTACGAAGTCGAAAACAGATGGCGCACAGTGAACGGATCCGAAAATTGTTTGGTAAAGATCTATTTATATAAAGGCAAATAAAGATAGAGAGATGAGGTCAAGGAAAAATGAAAGTTAATTTAATAACAGTTATAGGAAAATTAAAAAAGTTGCGTATTTTCCATAGTAAACCCTAGAAAAAAGGGTCGAAAAAAAAAAGAATGTTTGCTAACATGTAATTTTAATCCAAAACGAGCGTTACAACCGGATAAATGATAATGACAATTTTTTTTATAGAAAATAAAGGATTTTATCAATAAAAACGAATTACAAATTATAATTTATTGTTTAAAAACAATATTTTGTATGTAAAAAAATAATTAGTTGTATATTAAAAAAAAAATTCAAACTAAATTATCTAGATCATGAAAATTTGAGCACAACTGAATTTTCATAGAAGTTTACTGATGAATCATGAGCAAACAAAGTCTTTTTTCCCGATTTTTCAGATAAAATGAAAAAAAATTACCAAAACAGGGCTCAAAGTTCATTTTAAATCGTATATAGTTACAGCAAAAAGTTGTTACTACTGCAAGAGAAACTGAGATCCGATGCTTTGTTGCATCGTTTTTTAAAGTTGATGCAACAAAATTATTTTGGACCAATAAAACTGATCGTTTCAGTGAAGCAAAACAATTATTTTTTGCTCAATAAGAAAGAAGAAACTGACAAATTAATCAAAAAACTTAGTTAAAAACAATTGCTGCAAGAAACTTGTATTATTTTGGTTCAGCTTACGTTATTATTATTATTATTTTTAAAACATTACTTTCTTATGCTTTTTATTGATGAAAAAAAAAATACAACACAACAAATACACATTGAGCATATGTATATTCAATGAATAGCGATTAAACATATAAAGCTGTCTAATGAAAATTTTGGAAAGCTAATTACTTTAATTTTTTAACATATTAATAAACACCAACTTTGTAATTTGTTTATTTATATCTTTTATTTTTTCATTTTAATTGGTAAATTTGACTTATTTTATACATTTGCAAAAATGAACATTAACCCGCTTCTGATAGGACTTTTTAAACTAATTTTTTTGTATACTACTTAATTAACAATTGAATGGTATAACTTTTTTGATTCAATATTTTTCAACTTTTTGCAGAGTAAATCAAAATCTTCTCTTTTGTTATCCTCTTCCAGGAATATTTATTTTTATTATCTTCTGATTTTTTGTTAAAAAGCTGCTTTAAAAAATTAGGACTATTATATTGAGAAGAAAATACAATATTAATTTTATGAACGTAATTAATGATAGTAACAACTCACAATTCTAATAGTAATATAAACCGTAGGAGAATAAACCTTAGAACCCGCTGAATAGATTTGAAAAAGTCATTTCAAATCTATTCAGGCTGTTTCGGTTATAATTTTTTACGCTGCTCATAAGTGCCACAAAACGTGAGAAACGCTCATTATTAAGTGCAAAAATGATTTTGAATAAATTTTTCAGGCCTTTATTAATATATATAATATATATATTTTTATATAAAGTTTTTTCAGAAGTTTTAGTAATAAATTTGGTATAACATTTTTTAAAATGAGTAATATTTTTTTTTTTTTTTTTTTTAATAACACGAGTTAGTCGATCTCTTCGACTCAAAAAAGCTTACGGGAATTCATCCTAAAAAAAGGCAAAGTGTTCGATCTTTTCAATTAAAAAATACACCAGGATAATTTTTTCGTGAAAACGACAAGGTAGTTGATCTATTAAATTAAATAAATCTCCGGGGATATTTTTTCGATGAAAATACAATGTAGTCGATCCCTGTGATAAATCAAAGGTTTGGAGAGCTTTTTCCAAAAAGAAGCAAGGTAGGTAGTCTATATCTTCAAATCAAAAAAGGTTCAAGGAATTTTTCCGGTGAAAAGAAAAAGCACTATTTACTCGCTTATTAATTGATAAAAGCTCCGAATTAATTTTTATGTGAGAATAGAGGAAAAGTAGTCTATTCCTTTGACTTAAAAAAAACCACGGCGAAATTTTTCCAAAGAAGATAAGATAGCCCAACCCATCGACTTAATCATTTATCAGATTACAAGTTCGAAACAAATTTTATTGTCCATTACGTTTTCTATTAATTTATTCAATTTAACGTCTTGCTATTTTTAATTTAATTGTATCTTTATGCTCCATAAATTTTTTAATATTTTAATTTTTTTTTTTTTTTTGTATTATAATCTTTAAACTTATAAGCGATTGATATTTGTTGTTTGAGGAACCATTGTTTACTCAAATATAATTATAACTGAATTTGAATTATATTAGTTACTTGAAAGTTTATTTTTTTTGGCATTTTTTCTTCAAAAACACTCAAACAGGTAAATAAGCTGTACTTTTCTACTATATTTAATAAATTGAAAGTTATTCGAGTTTCAAAAAAAATTTTTTTTTTTAATCTTATATATTATTCTTTTATCTGAAAAATACGAAAGTACCCTACATGTCAGTTTAATAAAAATGTTTTTTTTTTTTTTTTTTTTTTTTTTTTTATAACTAGATTAATAATAATTTTTTATGGTATATTCTTCAAACATTCTTTAGAAGAAATTTCATTACTTTCAGGATTAAAAAAAAAATTTTTAGTCACTTGATTTAGTACGGATAATACAAAATTATTTTTTTTGAAAAATTTTTTTAGTTAATTTCCCACTGATATCTTTTAAATCGTCAATAAAAAAGTTATTCAGTATTTAAAATTAACTTGTGATTACAAATAAAATTTAATCTTAGTTCAAGAATATTTTGTAATTATTTTCAAATCAACATTATATGGTGTTCCAAATTTGCTTAATCACAGCGTTATTATTGTACCTATATGAAACAACAACTGAACAAATGAATCACGACAAAACAATTCTGTAAAGTCGTTTGTTTTTTCATTCTATTATACGTAAGTGTAAACAAATGTAACCTTAAGAAAGCATTTTTATTGTTATTAACTAAAATGAAAGTGAAAAAAAAAAATTCAACTTCTGTTGTCGGATCTGAAGAAACGGACTCATCTGCTGTGCTAAGTGAGCCAAAAAAGTAAGTATTTCAAGTAAATAAAGACACGTATCATATGTATATATTTTTTTATGTTAATCATTATATTAAACAAATTCATTCAGTAATTTTATACAAATGTTTCAGAAGATTGATTTTTATTTGAATACAGTTAATCATGACTTACATGATTAATAACAGTATTTGTGTTTTTGTTCATCACAGGATTATATAAAAAGATAAAGATAAATATTGAATAAAGAAAATTTATCTTAAATTACCTTACAGATGAAGTAGTTTTTATTTTAAAAATTGTTTTTCGTAGCAGTGACATTTTTTTTCTTTTTATTACAAAACAAAAATTGCACTATATATATATATATATATAAAGAAAAAATTGCTAAATGGTTTTCTATATACATTTTCAAACCAATTTTGGTTTCTTTTTTGCAAATTGATAGCTGAAAACAAAGTTTTTATTCCATGTAGTAAATTTTTCCTACTCAATTATTGAGATAACTGTTAAAATGATAAAGAAATCAAAAATATGGTAAAAACAGAAAAATTCGTCAAAAATCAATTTGCATAAAAACGGGGTTTGAAATTTATATTATTTCAATAAAAAACATACTAGGTATCTAAAAAATAGGAAAAATAAAAATATTTTTTATGGCAAGTTTTCTAACATTACGAATTTTTATTAGTCTATAAAAGTAAAGTGAAGTTGGTAAAATAATTAATGATTGATCTAATTTTAAAAATTAATAATCTTTCAAATGCTTTTTTAGATAATTGCTGTGTTTTTAAGATTTATCAATTATTTAATCTGTTTATTCAGCTTATGTGATCATGATCTAATTTTTCAAAAATTAATGAAATTCAATTTTTTCTTTTTTTTTTTTTTTTTTTACTGTTCAACATGTTTATACCAATTCGAGCCAACTGTTTAAGTTGTGCAACTGTTTTTGAGCTTATGTGCTCACTGTACTTTATTACTTTAGTAAAGCACGAAACGGTGGAAAAATTTCTAATAGCCTTGTACGGTTTTATTAAAGGAATATGTGCTAGATACTAATAACTCTAAAAAGATACTATTCATAGACAAACTTATTTTAATTATCGGAATAACAAATCATGATCTCTAAATTATTAATTGGAAATGTTAAGCAACTCACGCGTTTTCTCGGGAAATTAGAATTCATTATAAATACTAATAAGTTAAGATGAGGAAATAAATTAAAAATTATAAAGTTAGTGCGCTTAATATGGCCATGTTCCTCATATAGCCACCCCTGATATTTTGAATTTGTGCCTTCCGTGGTCACTCTACAGGGTAAGGAGAAGTCAAAAACAATATATTATGAAGATTTGAATAGTTTTGAACAATTAAAAATTACTTGCGTTCATCCCATGGCAAAAAGTGGTTTTAACAGTGTTCTTATTTTTATCGGTGAATTTAATCAATACATTTATCGATCAAAATAATAATTTATAGATTTTATTCCCTACACTTTAACCTTATAAACACATTTTAATTTTTTTAGCAACGCAGTTTCTATCAAATTTCACACTATAATAAATAATGTTAGTTTACAGCAAGCCTAAGGTCCCTAGTGTCACTACATTGTAAAAAAGGTTTTGGTAAAACTACCTCGATCATCGATGTAAAAATCGAGAACATCGCTCTTCGAGGTAGATTTACATCGTTTATCGTAGTTAATTTACTTCACTGTAAATGTAAACTTTTATCAAAAAATGTTAATTTACAAACTTTTGTAAAATTACTCCACTGGTCCATGTTCTTATTTTTTACATCGTTCATCGGTGTAGATTTACCGAATTTCAGCAAAACTACATAGCTCAACGATATAAATTTACAATTACTTTATGAGCTACGTAATTTTACTAAAACTATTTTTTACAGAGTAATATGCCCACCCTCTTTAATTTGAACTGTATAGTAAATGATCAATATGGCTCGAGTATTATAAATTAACGATACTAAAGCTTGGGAACACATTTGAGGCCATGTTTCGAAAAATTTATTCGATAAACTATATTATATAACGTTTTTTTTACTTTATTTTACATACAATATGAAAAAATTTTTCATGTATATAGTCAAAGAGTTTATTTTTTATTTTTTTATTAATTTTCTGTAAAAATTTTTCCATGCCTGGAAATGAACCAATCGATCAAAATAAAATTCACAGCCTGATTAGATGCCATATTAGGAACACTTACTTTTGGTACGTCATAAAATAAATTTTTAGTCAATTTAACTCGCAATTTAATGGTACTTTGGCCCAACTGATCGAACAGTTAAGGTCTTATTTTAAAGGTATTGTACGAAGCTTTGAAATGAGACCTTAAACTTTTAAAAATATTAATTTGGTGAGTATCCATTCTCACTTAACATGGCCATATTAGGCACATTTATCTTAACTAAAATTATTTACATTAATTACAAAAACAGAATTGCAAATTATAAATGAGTATAGTTTAAAAGAAACTATTTTTTATTTAATCAATAGACCAGGCCGACCCAAGCATGTAAAAAAAGTTAGGGGTATGAATGGAGGCATGAAACCTTTACAAAACGTTTCGGAATGTAAAAAGCGTACAAAACGCAGCAGAGCAAAATCTTTTTTGGATAAAGTTACAGATAAAGGAGTCAGAAGAGAAATGTTTCTCATCTTAAAGAAAGAATTTAGTGATGAGTTGAAAGAAGAACTACCGACAAAAGAAACAACAAAACCAATCAAACATACTCCAGAGTCAGGATTAGCATTTTATTGCAACAACAATTTTTCTCAAAGGTCTTGGAAAAATTTATCAAAAGATAGCCGAAAAAGAAATGCTCCTATTTACCAAGGCTATGACAAGATTCATGGTATTAATATGTTTTATTCATATATACTTATACTTTTTAAAATATTACAAATAAATAATGAAGATTACTGTACCCAGTATGAACCTGCACTCATTATAGAGGAGTTTTAAAATTTTTAGAAACTAAGTTTGAACAACTCTATTTTATATGTTTTAGCCGAAAACAAATACAATTAAGGCTTTTCTCATAAAACTTGATATACCTGATTATATAAAATATCTACAAGGACATATCTTTTATCACTTCCCCTAAAAAACTTTTTTTTATTTTTCTTCCAACTCACTTGTTAATTCATCTTGCACCATGAAAACCAATCTTACAATAAGTTTGTGTTTAGTTAGGTTCTTAGAATTTATCTCGAAAGGTTTTTTTTGTTTTATTTTATCAAAAAAATTCTAAATTATTCCTTTATGACAATGCCATACTTTCAAACCTTATATTTTTTTACTTACCTCATTTTTCAATAAACTTTATTTGTATTTTTTGAATTTTCAACAGTACTAAATGTGCGAATGAATCGTACGAAAAAGGTTTGTAATTTAATTTGTAAATTAATAAATGTTTTTCGTTCAAATGTTTAACACTTTTTTGTTTCATTAAATTCTTTTCCCAATTTGGAAATTATTATTATTAACATTTTTAAAAGAAAATATGGTTTTTAATTCTATAATTCTAACTTAAGAACAAGTTTCTTATATTTATAGCTTAATTTTTTAATCTAAAACCTTAAAAACTCCAAACAATTTTTTTTCTGTTTCATTTTCTTAAGATGGTTTTCTACCAAATGCATGACAATAGAGAATCAGCTCAAATTTTATGGAAGTGTTTATTAGATATTAATAAACATTTCTACGAAGTCTGATCAAAATTGACCATATAGTTTGAAAGTTACAGCAAGTTAAAGATTGAATTTTTTTCATTACGTGTATGGCCGCTACGCTGAAAAAGTGTACTAAAATTTATCTTCTTACAATAGAGATCATTTAGAAAAACCGCATACATATAGTTTCACTATCAAAGAATTCGTTTCTTCAAACTGCAAAAAATTGACCTTTTAAAAATTTTACAGTAATTTTTCAAAAATAATTTTCAAGTGAATAACCTCCAAAACTGCGGTATTCAAAGGTGAGGTTGAAAGTTTAAAAAAATGTTTTGTTGTGATTGTCAATGTTTTTTTGGTAGAAAATAATTTCAGAAGCCATAAAAAGTTAAAAAATAAATTTTAATAACCAATTAGTAGTAATTTGGTGAAATAATTTTTTTTTTAGTCTTGAACTTGAGTAGCTCTGGTAGAAAACCACCTTACAGATAAAATCAAATTTTAAATATTTTTTTAAATAAAAAACCCATTTTAATTTATTGAGAAAATTTGTTGTTCGGTATCGATTTTACAAAAATATTGTAGTTATTGTTGCTCTAATGTTAATAATTCTACCCCTCGACAGATGAAATGATTGAGTGTCTTCCTGAAAATATTGTATACTCAGAAAACATAGCTTCGGTTCCACTTCAAGACTTGGTCAATAAAACTGCAGAAAGAGTCTATAAAGCTTTAGCTAATGAAATAGGAGATGCAGCAAAATTTAACATGTACGGAGCCTTAGGTTTTGACAGCGCAGGCAATCAAGTTGTAGGCAAACAAAAGTATAAAAAAATAGAAAAAAAACCTAAGGCGAGTCGTAGCTTACTAGTAAGTAATATGCTTCTCCAAAGTTTTGAAGACCAAGAAGGAGACTGGTACTGGTCTGATTTGCATCCGCAAAGCGTAAAATTTTGCAGACCCATCAGAATGGCCGATGAGAAAGAAGACGAAATAACAGTTAAAAAAGAATTTAAGAGATTGCGCGATCAGGCAAACAATTTGCACGACCACACATTTATTTGTAAAGATAAAGAAATTAAGACCCATTTCATCATGGAATTAACGATGTTCGATGGTAATATTTTTATTTTTAAACTTTTTGTGAGTAAAATAAGAAATTTCATGAAAACATAGTCTTTTCAGAATGATTAATCACATGCTTTAGGCTGCACGGAGAGAACGTTTCGGTCGTTTCTATCGAACTAGTTCAGCAGTTTCCGCTAAACGAGTTTAGCGCTGCGATTTCGGTAGTAATCGCTTAAAAAGTTTAGCAAAAACTACCGAACAAAATTTTAGCTGAAACTGCTAAATTTTATTGCCAATAATTACTAGAAATTTCCATGGAGCTGATTTCCCGTGCGGAAGTTTTTTAAAATATTTTTGGTTTATTATCCAGAGTTCATACCTGGTAACCAGGTCGAACTTAACGTCCAGGAGCTGATTTCCACTAAAAGTTTTTACGAATGTCTATTCTATAGGGTTCGTACCTGGTGCCCCAGGTCAATGAAATCGTCCCGGAGATGATTTTCCCTGGAAGTTTTTATTAATATCTACGGCTTAATATCCAGGGCCCGTACCTGGTGCATCAGGTCGACGGAATCTCCCCGGAGATGATTTTTCCCGTGGGTTTTTACAAATATCTACGGCTTATTGTCCAGGGCTCGTTCCTGGTGCACAAGGTCGACGAAATCGATCCGGAGATGATTTTTCCTGGTAGTTTTCATGAATATCTACGGCTTAATATTCAGGGCTCGTACCTGGTGAAAAATAAAAATAACCTATGGGAAAAATCATCTCCGGGGAGATTCCGTCGACCTGATGCACCAGGTACGAGCCCTGAATATTAAGCCATAGATATTCATGAAAACTTCCAGAAAAAATCATCTCCGGGACGATTTCGTTGACCTGGTGCAGCAAGTACGAGCCCAGGACAATAAGCCGTAGATATTTGTAAAAACCTACGGGAAAAAACATCTCCAGGGAGATTCCGTCGACCTGATGCATCAGGTACGAGCCCTGGATATTAAGCCGTAGATATTAATAAAAACTTCCAGGGAAAATCATCTCCGGGACGATTTCGTTGACCTGGTGCAGCAGTTACGAATCCTAGACAATAGACATTCGTAAAAACTTTTAGTTGAAATCATCTCCTGGACGTTAAGTTCGACCTGGTCACCAGGTATGAACTCTGGATAATAAACCAAAAATATTTTAAAGAACTTCCGCACGGGAAATAAGCTCCATGACAATTTCTAGCAATTATTGGCAATAAAATTTAGCAGTTTCAGCTAAAATTTGGTTCGGTAGTTTTTGCTAAACTTTTTTAGCGATTACTACCGAAATCGCAGCGCTAAACTCTTTTAGCGGAAACTGCTGAACTAGTTCGGTAGAAACGACCGAAACGTTCTCTCCGCGCGACATTTTAATTTCAAAAATAATGTATTCTAATTTATTTTATTATGCATCTTTATTTGAAATACGAGTATTTGCAATTACGCTGTTATAAGTTTATGTTACATTTATCTTTAAATTAGAATTTTCTTTTAAAGAAAGTATAAATATGATTGAATGTTTTTACTGACCTATACAACCAAGATCTTTTAGATTTTTCAGTTTTTGATTTTTTTTTTTATGGTCGAAAAATTGATCGTATCAGGTGCTCATTATTATTATTATTATTTTTATTATTATTTTTTTTAATATTGATAAATTTGTTTAAATATAAATAAACATTAATTAAAATCTAAATCTTCACATAAAATAACACAGTGGTACAATATACATACTATTTGTTTTAAAATGCACATATTAATAACCAGACGAAACAATTCCTTCTTTATTATTTATTTATTTGGATTTTTATCGAAATTATTTTTCAATTTAATAGCGCTAGTTCTTTTTGTAGGGAAAGTTGTAAATTATATTGTTAACAATCCCTCGAGCGTTAGATGTCCATTATGCAGAAAAACCTCTTCACAGTTTTCCAACAAAAACTTAAGTTTCGAAATTGCACCCGAGGATCGAGAAAATTTAAAGTTAGGATTAGGGACATTACACGTAGAGATAAATTCGTTAAGTAACTTCTTACAAGTGAGCTACCGCAAAAATCTAGATAACAACAATAAATGGTCCGTATCGGCTCAAATGAAGGGTAAGAAGAAAGAAATACCAAATTTTTTTTAATAATATTAGCTCTAGCAATATAAAAAGTAAACATGAGTCTCCAGTTTACAAAATCAATGTTCCTTTTTTGTTAGCTCCGTTTTAATTTTCCAAGATTTTTGACAGTGAAAATGGGTAAAATAAACATAAAAATGAATATATAAATTTTTGCAAGTCATTGCCACGACCCACTCATCCCTTAAGTGGGGGTGAATTTGTGAAAAAGTCAATGTTTGAGTTTTTATTAGGGTAGGGTAGGGTAATCATACCGGTGGGGTAATGGGACCATGTCTTTTTATTTTTATTATTTTTTTTCATAATTTTTTTTTGAAACTATGATAAAAAAGAAAATTATTTATGAAAAAAAAAAAAATTGTTTTCATAATTTTTAATAAAAATAAAAAGACATGGTCCCATTACCCCACTCTACCCTAGTTTCTTTTTAACTTTTCCCGTTTTTTGACAATGAAAATGGGTCAAATAATCATAAAAGTATTCAACAAAATTTTTGCAAATCATTGCCGAGACCCGCTCATCCCTTAAATGAGGGCAGATTCGGAAAAAGTCAATGTTCCAATTTTTTACTAGTTTCTTTTTAATTTCCCACGACTTTTGACAGTGAAAATGGGTCAAATAAATATAAAAGTAAAGAACTAATATTTTGCAAGTCAATTTCGAGACATTGTTTTTTCCCGAATTTACCCCCACTTAAGGGATGAGTTTGTCTCTGCAATAACTTGCAAAAATTTTGTTATTTACTCTTATGATTATTTGACATATTTTCATTGTCAAAAGACGGGAAAAGTTAAAAAGAAACTAATAAAAACTCAAACATTGACTTTTTCACAAATTCACCCCCACTTAAGGGATGAGTGGGTTGCGGCAATGACTTGCAAAAATATATATATTCATTTTTATGTTTATTTTACCTATTTTAAACGTCTAAAGTCGTGGAAATTTAAAACAGGGCCAATAAAAAAAGGATCATTGATTAGTAAATACTTTTTTAATTTTTTGATTTTTTTATAAAACAATATAATAATGAAGTTTAAATTTTTAAATATAATGCCACAAAATAATTTATAAATCATTCCTTAAGTTATTGAAAAATTATTAAAAATTTCTAATTTTTAGAGGATCATATGAATGCCCGCAAATCTTTTATTCAAGATCAAGTTTATGCAGCCCTCGGAGTAATGGTTGATGAAGTGGTGCAAGGCAAAGGCACAAGTAATACCGGAAACACTGCACGTAGGTGCTTTAAAGAGCCGCAGAAGTTTGCGAATTCTTTGGAATTAGATGTTGACTTCATCAAAAAGTTCTCATTGATGTTGCAAGTATTTAAATGCAAAAAATTCCTCAACATTGAGGCAGTAAAAGAATTCACCAATGACCTATATTGGGAATACTTTGAAAAATTTCCATGGGGTCGCATGAATCCATCCATGCATAAATTTTTAATGCATGGATGGGAGATTGCTGACCAGTTCGATTTGCCTATCGGCTATTATGATGAGTCTGCGATGGAAGGGACACATAAAGACAATAGAATCAATGGTGTTGCTCACGCAAGGCAAGATTCTCACCTCCATCGAATGCAGGACGTTTTCAATCGCGCCATGTATAGAACCGATCCAGAGGTAGCACTGAACACCGAAGACTGTGTTGAGGTAACACCTATAACCCAGGAAATGAAGCCTTTTTTGATAGATTAATTTATTTTATAGTTTTGCGTTGACTTTAAAACTTAATTTCAAATGTTATGTTTTTCTTGAAGCTGTTGTTTGTACGATTTCGAAGTATTTTTATGAAATCAATGTTAAAATTTGAATAATAAATAAATATAAATAGTTTTTTTCAATAATTCCTATATTTCAATAAAAATTATATATATTGTTTTTAATTTAAGATCATACTGTGCCAAACCATGCGGTTATTAAAATGATTGTATTTAGTAGCTTGGTATTTTTACCGTTTTTGAGTTTGATACAATTTATGGGAGTTCAAAAATGTTGAATAATACTCAATATAAAAAAAATCAATTTATTTTAAACACATACATTTTTTATAATTTTTATAAGTCTCAACAACTTCTAAAAATGAAAATAATTTTGACAATATTTAGATTGAAATACTGTAATCTCGAGTGACTTACAAGTTTTTCAATAAACTGTGAAACTAAAATTTTTTAGATCAACTAAAAAAATTCTCGCAGAGTTTTAGTTAAATTAAATCACTCTCAAGATTTAATAAAAGTTAATGATTAATTATACTGTTGAGAGACTATTGAGGATTTTTCTCTTATTAAAAAAAAAAAAGAAAAAGCTAGTTTCAAATGATATACTTTTTTAGTCGAAGGGATTCGATACCTTGACGTATTTCCCGGAAAAAGTTACAAAAATTTTTTAAGTTGAAGGGTTGGGCTATCTTATCTTCTTCGGAAAAATTGCGCCATGGTTTCTTAAGTCAAAGGAATAGACTACTTTGCTATACTACTTTGCATCTACCCAACATCACCCTAGCCCAACCCTTTGGTTCAATGAAATCATTTTTAAAAAACTACTCGTGTCTGACTGTAACTTGTTATTACTACTCCCCCTTTAGTTCAATAAAAAAATTCGAAAAAATACTCCTGTGTGACTATTATTTGTCACTACTACTTCCCCTTAAAAATAATATTAAAAAACATCTGTGAATGGCTATACGTTTTCCCCAGGAAGTTTTACTCGTAGTTGACGGTGGGATAGTAGATTTTACCACAGGTAGCACCAGGTTGATCACCAGAAAACAGGGACGTTTTCCCCAGAAAATTTTACTCGTAGTTAAAGGTAGGATAGTAGATTTCACCCCAGGTAGTACCAGGTCAACCACCAGGTAACCGGGACGTATTCCCCAGGAAGTTTTACTCGTAGTTCAAGGCGGGATAGTAGATTTCACCCCAGGTAGCACCAGGTTGACTACCAGGTAACCAGATCAATTTCCTCAGGAAGTTTTACTCGTAGTTGAAGCTAGGATAATAGATTTCACCCCAGGTAGCACCAGGTCGACTACCAGATAACCAGGATGTTTTCCCCAGGAAGTCGACTACCAGGTGACCAGATCAATTTCCTCAGGAAGTTTTACTCATAGTTGACGGTGGGATAGTGGATCTTACCCCAGGTAGCACCAGGTAGACTACCAGGTAACCGGGATGTTTTCCCCAGGAAGTTTTACACGTAGTTGAAGGTGGGATAGTAGATTTCACGCCAGGTAGCGCCCAGTCGAGTACCAGGTAACCAGATCAATTTCCCCACGAAGTTTTACTCGTGGCTGAAGGTGGGATAGTGGATCTTACCCCAGGTAGCATCAGGTCAAGTACCAGGTGTAACCAGATCAATTGCCCCAGAAAGTTTTACTCGTAGTTGTTGGTGCAACAGAAGGCCAAATCGAAGGTCCATTTTCAAAAATTAATATCCTCTAGAATTTTAGGAGTAGAGTAAACATCTGGGAGCGGTTTTCTTCGTTTGGTGGAGTACTTTGTGAAAAAGTCCCGCTTTGTTTTAAAAAATTGTGATAAACAATTGTTATTGCAAAAAAACTTTTGAAAAGTGATCGACGAAGTATATGAAAAAATCGTCTAAAAACAAGTAGTGCTATTCTCCTGGATTTTCTTACGTCAAGATATTGATTGTCAAGCATATAAGTTGCACAGAATTTTCCGGGTCATTTTATCATCGGGAACAACCCCAACGAGCTGCAGGAGGGGGATGAAACGTTACATAAAGTTATAAAATGTTAAAAAAAAAAAAAAATGCAGTTCTCCAAGTCCCCAAAACCTTGGGCGCCCGAGTTCAACAAAATACTGATTGGCTACCCCGCAAGCTCCAAGCCCACAAAACCCTGGGCACCCGAGTTGAACAAAAAAACTGGTTGGCTTCCCCCCTAGCTCTAAGCTCCCAAAACCGTGGGCGCCCGAGTTGAACAAAAAACTGATTTGCTACCCCCAAAGTTCTAAGCCCCCAAAACCATGGGCACCTGAGTTCAACAAAATACTGATTGGCTACCTCACAAACTCTAAGCCTTCAAAACCCTGGGCGCCCGAGCTGAACAAAAAAACTGATCGGTTTTCCCCCAAGCTCTAAGGGTGCAGCTACACTAGACGCGTCTGAAGCGTGCGTACGACACGTACATATAATGCGTATGGCTCGAATCCAACAGAATAATCCAAAAAGAATCTCTACAAACACGAGATTGGAGGATTCCGATTGATTCGATTCATACGCATCATACGTACGCGTCATACGCGTCTAGTGTAGCTGCACCCTAAGCCACCAAAACCTTGGGTACCCGAGTTCAAGAAAAAAAATTGATTGGCTAGCCCTCAATTTTAAGCCCCCGACCCTGAGCGCCCAAGTTCAACAAAATACTGATCGGCTACTCCCCAAGCTCTAAGCCCTCAAAACCCTGGGCGCCCGAGTTCAACAAAATACTGATTGGCTACCTCCCAAGCTCTAAGCCCCTAATACCCTGGGCGCCTTGAATTCGGGCGCCCAGGGTTTTTGGGGCTTAGAGATTGGGGGGTAGCAAATCAGTATTTTGTTGAGCTCGGGCGACCAGGGTTTTGGGGGCTTAGAGCTTGGGAGATAGCCAATCAGTATTTTGTCAAACTCGGGCCCCCAGGGTTTTGAGGTCTCGAATTGCAATCCTTTTTTTTTAACATTTTATAATTTTATGTAACGTTTCATCCCCCTCTCTGAGCTCGTTGGGGTTGTTCCCGATGATAAAATGACCCGGAAAATTTTGTGCGACTTAGATGCTTGATAATCAATATCTTGACGAAAAAAAATCTGGAAGAATTGCAATCCTTTTTTTTTTATGATTTTATTTAACGTTCCATACCCCTCTTTGCAGCTCGTTGGGGCAGTTCCTGATGATCAAATTTTTTACAACAAAGTGGGACTTTTTTTCAAAGTACTCCACCAAACGAAGAAAACAGCTCTCGGATATTTACTCTGGACCAAATGTTCTATGAGATATTAATTTTTGAAAATGGACCTTCGATTTGGCCCTCTGTGACCATGAACTAAGAATAAAACTTCCTGGGGGAATTGTTCTGGTTCCCTGATAGTCGACCTGGTGCTACCTGGGGTAAGATCCACTATCCCACCGTCAACTGCGAGTAAAACTTTCTGGGGAAATACTCTCTAAGGCAAAAGTATCACCAAGTGCACCAGGTGTCCACCCTCATCCCTCTGGAGTCAAAACTTCCTGGGGAAATCCTCTCTAAAGCGTAAGTATCACGAGATGCACCAGGTGTCCACCCTGACCCATCCAGAGTCAAAACTTCCTGGGGAAATCATCTCCGATGTGCAACCATCGCCAAGTGCAGCAGGTTTCCGGCCTGACCCATCTGGAGTCAAAACTTCCTGGATAATCATCTCCAAGATGTAAGTATCGCCAGGTACACCAGGTGTGCGCCTTGACCCTTCCGAAGTCAAAACTTCCTGGGGAAATCATCTCCAAAGCGTAAGTATCGCCAGATGCACCAGATGTTCGCCCTGATCCCTCCGGAGTCGAAACATCCTGGGTAAAACATCTCCGAGGCGTACGTATCACCAGGGGCACCAGGTGTCCGTCCTGACCCATCCGGTGTCGAAACTTCCTGGGGAAATCATCTCCAAGGCGTAAGTATTGCCAGTTGCTCCAGGTGTCCGCCCTGACCCATCCGGAGTCAAAACTTCCTGGGGAAATCATCTCCCATGTGCAACTATAGCCAAGTGCAGCAGGTTTTTGGCCTGACCCATCTGGAGTCAAAACTTCCTGGATAATCATCTCCAAGGCGTAAGTATCGCCAGGTACACCAGGTGTGCGCCCTGACCCTTCCGGAGTCAAAACTTCCTGGGGAAATCATCTCCAAGGCGTAAGTGTCGCCAGTTGCACCAGGTGCTCGCCCTGATCCCTCCGTAGTCGAAACTTCCTGGGAAATTCATCTCCGAGGCGTACGTATCACAAGGGGCACCAGGTGTCTGCCCTGACGGAGTTGCGCTAGAGCAGCCGTAACGAACGCACGCGCTGGCATCGTTCCGCTCGCGCACCTAACCTAACCCTACTCTAGTTCCGAGTGTTTATATTCATCTTGCAGGTAATTATTCCTCCACCACGCGACCGCGACCATCCTGGCGGATTAACGGCGCGCCCCATGGCGCAGGCCGTCCCCCCAGCCGGGACCCCGGCAAATATTCTTCAACAACCTCTCGCCCCTACGAAAGGCAGCGAAGAAAATGGCGACCATGACATGCAAACCGAGGATGCAGCAAACATCGACACCTTGGGCCATGGCGCTCCCCCAGTGTACGACAGGAGGAGCCTCACAAATTTTTTGGTAAATTCAGCAAAATCAGCAGCCGTCTCCAGACAAAACTTAAGTAGCGCTGCCATGGCCAAGCTGTTTAAGCAAGCCAAAAGCGATTCGGTCGCCGTACTCAATCATCGATAGCCCCGAATTTAACACTGAAACGCTCACGACCGGACAACTCCCCGGAAAATCTTAATGCGAGAGACAACGAACCCCCGTGGGAATCACCCAAGAGGTTTGCCAAAAACACATCGGCACCCTTAGGTAGCGACCGTTTGTTTAAGCGAAACAGCAACCGTTTCAGCAAACTCGCAAATGTGCCGCAAGACATAACTTTCGAGCACCCACCCGGCCCGAGCGGAAGACCCAAACCGCCCCGCCCAACCAGAGCTGCACGAACCACGGAAGAGCACCAAGATGCTGCCGCATTCGCATCAGCGCCAGCTAATAGCACACTGCCAACCAGCAATACTCAGGCTTCGGCAACCTCGGCTACAACGACTGCCACGAAACGCAGCCACCCTCCGCCGCTATACGTCAAAGGCGTGAGTATCAGAGAACTTATTACCACCCTGCAAGATAGAATCAAGAAAAACGAGTTTTTTGTCAGACAAACCGATGTAGACAGCCTGTCTTTATTCGTGATGGGCATGGAAAATTTCAAGCTGGCTAAGGAAGTCCTCACCGAAAGCAAGATGCAGTTCTACACCTTCACGCCCAAGAGCGACAGACCAAGAAACATAGTCCTTAAAGGAATACGTGGTGATTTCACCGTGCAGGAGATCGAAGCCGAGCTCAAGGCACTCGCTCTACAAAATGTCACCATCCGCAGAGTCTCAACGATCAACTTCAATGGATCGAGTAGGGACGCATCTCACTTTTTGGTCCAACTCTCGCCAGATAGCGACTTGCAAGCACTAACCAGGGAGAAATTCTTATTACATCAGAGAATCTACTGGCACAAACTACATAAACCAAGTGTATACCAATGCACTAACTGCCAAGGACTCGGGCACTCTAGTGCAAATTGCGCCCTGGCACCTCGCTGTGGTCGCTGCAGCGAGAAACACGAGAAAGACAAATGCCCCGTCCCTAAAAAATCCGCGGACAGTAAGATTCTATACTGCGTGAACTGTGAAGAATACGGCCACGCAGCCGCATACGCCGGATGCCTTTTTTTGAAGTACGCAGGACAACTCAAGAATATCAGCGACTCACAGCGTTGCTCAACACGACAAGCTAAACTTGGCCATATTACCGAGCAACGTGCACCCGGCCAGACCAGCAAGCCGCCCACCACGAGCGCCCGGAACTGCGCATGGGGCGAACCGAACACAAGCGAGCATCTATTCCCAAGCTCACCATCTAACATCACAGATCTCCTCACGCTGCTAACACAGTCGGAAGCCCGGATCATCAAAGCTCTACAGGACCGTATGTCGAGCATGATGGGTCTAATAAACCAAAACGCCGCTCGGATTGATATCCTATTTCGACAAGCTGATTTATATGATGGCTCCTCGTAGCCACACAACAGCTTCTATGACCGAAACCAGTCATTATGACCCTGATACTCACTCAGGATCACTCAAAATCTCAGCCATCAACGTCAACTCACTGGTCTCGTTAGAGAGAGAAAACGATTTGCTTCAATTCGCAAACTCCAACAGCCTCGACATCGTTCTACTCAGTGAAACCAAACTCAGTGCTCGTAGTAGAAAATTTCAATTCAAAGACTACAATCTCATCAGAGTCGACCGAGACACTGGCACCCATGGCGGAGGCACGGTGATCTTAATCAGAAACTCCATCTCGTTCTCGAAGACTGACGCACCCTCATCCAGGAACAACCGGATACTTGAATACACCTGCATCAAGATCGAGATTGATAATAGTAATCTATTTATCATCGCCGCATACGCTAACAACGACACAGGACACTTCTTCACCGACGAGCTTGACACCTTGTTTTCCGGTCTCAACCTCCAGGACGGAAGAAATTTCTACCTACTGGCAGGCGATCTTAACGCACGCCACACCTCTTGGGGCGACTACCGAAACAACGGAAAAGGTAAACTACTCAAGAGATGGGTTAGCAACGAGGGCTTGGCATTTAGAGCAAAGCTCATTCCTCCCTCGGCCCCCACCTTCCCCTCCGATGGCACTTACCTGGACCATTGCTTGATAGACGACAGGCTAGAAATCATCGATCTGTCAGACGGGAAGCTCAACGTCCTCGACTATCACAGCGACCACCGAGCAATCTCCATGACTCTCACTCTGCATTAGACTATCCCAACGCACGATCCAGCCCTCACTCATCGATTCGCCTTCAAAAAGACCAAATGGCACAAATTCGAAAGGAACCTGGCAAGGAGACACTCGAACCCGGTACCCACCGATAGGAACCTCACCAACGCTGAAATCTCGTCTCACCTCGAACAACTCCACGATCTCATTCGTGCCAAGATCGAGATTTCTGTTCCGAGGTACAAACCCCGTGACAACGTACTGAATTACGTTAGTCGGAAGGCTACCGCACTACATCGCACGAAATCCCGTCTCGTGACAGCACTAAACAGGACTCTGGACGGTAGAGACCATACGTCGGACAAACAAGGTAGGATAACTGACCTAAAAAATCTGATAAAAGACATTAATAGACAGATTAAATCGGAGTACGTGATTTCCTACGGCAAGTACTGGGATGCTCAGAAGAAATCCATCGACTACAGGAAATCGTCTTCTTTCTTCCCGAAGATCAATAGATTCTTCCGCCCTAGAAACCAACTCAAGATCGACAACCTTGTTGTCGACAGTAACAACTCGACCCTGCTCGAACGTGCTGGGATAGCCGGGAGGAACACACTGCCCGCCGGTGAAAAAATATCGATCGACTCAGCCACAGATATCCTAAATACGATGGGAGCCTACTTCGAAACAATAAACTCTCCTCGCCACACTAACCTTGGTACCGAGCATCGGACAGCGATTGACGCTCAAGTCTCCACCATCACGGCCATATTCCAGCTCAACCACGACGCCGGCAACTCGATCACGACCTTCGATGAAGAAAATCCAGCCACCAACCCGCGTCAAGTCGACGGCAGCCTCTCGTTCACCAACGTCCGACAAGTGTTGAAGATTTTCAAGGTGCTACCAAACAAAACATCGTCAGGCTTAGACAAAATCCCCCTGATTGTGCTCAAGCACATCCCCTCGGCGCTGGTCAGGGATTACACCTCGATCTTCAACAACTGTCTGAACAACAGGTACTTCCCGGACGTCTGGAAGCGCGCAAAAATCTTCCCAATCCTCAAGAAGGGAAAACCTCCCTCCGAGACGTCGAGCTTCAGGCCGATCAGCCTCACTCCGGCAGACAGCAAGGCCTTCGAGGCAGTAATTAATGTAACTCTGAAGAAAACCATGAACGAGAAGAAGATCCTGTCTCCAAATCAGTATGGCTTTGGACACCAACTTTCAACGACACACGCAGTACACAAGGTCTTGAACGACCTCAATACTCATCTGGGGAATGATTTATCGGTGGGCGCGTGCCTCATTGACCTCGAGAAAGCCTTCGACTCTGTATGGATTGCTGGTCTTTTATACATCCTCCGAAAGCTCGACTTCCCGATGGACCTGATCCAACTGGTCTGGCACATGACACAGGACCGTGAATTCGTGGTCTGGGACGGCGAGAACTTCTCATAGTTGGTGTTCCGTATCATGGAAGGACTTATGCAAGGAACTCTGAACTCGCCAGACTTCTTCAACCTGTACACCTACAGCCTGCCTCTCCTCTTCGGAATGAACTCGGACGAACGCGTGCACTCAGTAGCGTACGCCGATGACTTCCTAGTCATGGTTGCAGGAAGGAAACCAAGACTTATCCAGGAACGCCTCCAACAGCTAGTCACCAACATCGACAGCTTTTACAGATCATGGAATCTGAGAATAAATCCTGCGAAGTGTGAAATTATCCTATTCCACAAGCCTCTGAGATTCCTCAACCAAAATATCAGGGCAGAGCTGAAAGACTTTCGAGTAACAATCCAGTACGACAACGAGGTCATCAAGATCGAGGTAAAGAAGCACGTGAAATACCTAGGTGTCCATCTTGACTACCTGCTCCGTCTGAACCTCCACCTTATCGAACAACTGGCGAAGGCGAAAACGGCTTTTAGAGCATATAGCAGGCTCTTTTTCGACAGATCTCTGGAGCCCAGAGCCAAGGTCATCTGCTATTTGCTTCTGATTCGCCCAATTCTAACGTACGCAGCCCCTCTCCTGTGGAACACCTGTGCGTCGACGATGGAAAGGCTCCGCAAGTTCGAGCGCACCTGCCTCCGAGCTTGCCTGCACATCTACCGGAAAGAAGACAGCAAACACTTCATTGGCAACAAGTACCTGTACCAGAGAGCTGGAATCCCGAGGATAGACTCCTTTATGATCAAACTAGCAAGGGACTATTTCGCGAAACTCCCCTCCATAGACAATCTCTACCTGCAGAGATACTGCAAGTTCGACCCCCGTGTTTGTGCCGGACAGGCTGATACCGGATATCTCCAACCACAGGCGTTCATGTTCTTCGACAAACTGGGATACATCCGGAATGCCGATAATCTACCGATCCTCTACCACTCGCCGCGACACCCGTCTAACAAGAAAATCATCCCGGCAGACGTTCTAAACCCAGGCAAGCACAGATACTCGAAAGCTCTGCCAGACAGAGACCTGAAGGATACATACAAGGTGCACCGTAGATACTGGTGGCTGGCCAAGGACCGTCAGGCCAGAGATGAGCAAAGAAGGAGAGCGAGAAGGATACATCACGCCTCGTAAACTCTAGTACAGTTCACCGAACCTCAAGGTAACCAAGATACCAGCCAGTTCAGTCGCTTCAAGTGCGAACCACCGCCAGGACTACACTCTCTACAACTATACCGCCTTTGCCAAAGGCGGACAGACTTTTATTGTTATTTTTATTTTCAATTTTCTTTTATTTTTTGTTTAGAATATATTTATACCAAATTAACGCCACAATGACAGGTTTTTCTTCCATGTACTAATCATTTTTCCTGTCTCATTCACATGGCCCTTCAGGCATCACCGACGAACTCGTCATCGTCTAATAACTACACAGCTGTCTTAATAGAGCTTTTCCCTGTCATTTTCAAACACGAGCAGTCCTCCGAGACCATATGTTTGCATAATAATAATGATCTACTTAGCGATGGCCTTTTTTTATGTTTTATTTGCGCCATATTTTATGTATTCCCAATATGTACTCATTAAGCAAATAAATAATTTATAAAAAAAAGAAAGAAAAAAAAAGTGTCTGCCCTGACCCTTCCAGAATCAAAACTTCCTGGGGAAATCTTCTCCAAGGCGTAAGTATCGCCAGATGCACCAGATGTTCACCCTGATCCCTCCGCAGTCGAAACTTCCTGGGGACATCATCTTCAAGGAGTACCTGGGGTAGCTACCCCAGGTAGCAACCCTTATCCAGGATCTATTGTTTTTTTAAAAAATTTCAAAAAAGTAATTCATAAAGTTTTAATTTTTTTTAAATTTATCATTCTGTGCGTTCGATTCCGTTCCGGTGTTCCGGTTCTTAAGCGCTCGATATATACATATATTATAATTGTCAAGGCAGCGTTGCCAAATTTTTTTCAGCTCGAACGAACCTCACGACCCTTGACAACCGATTCAATTGTTTCCCGCTAAATGTCGCTTTCCGCTACATGTTGCTTCCCGCTTGATTTCATGGAACCGCATGCAGGCTGGATTGTTTGCGAAACGACATCGCGAATAAAGCCGAAGGTAGCCAAGCGTGTCCCCATAGCAACCGCTGCCACACAGGCACCTAGCTGTTTCTCTGCATATAGATACGGCTCATGTATGCCGGCAGCGTGAGACGAACCACCGCGACCGTGGGCCGACGCGCGCCGCGCCGGTGTCTCAATTACGCAATATATCTTAAAGCCCAATCGGGCTTTAACGGCGATTTGGTTTTTTTTAAACCGACTGCCGTAAAAGCCTGCAGGGCTTTATATACTTTGATTTTTGGTTTTAGGTTAGGACGCTTCAAAGAAAAACTATTTTAGGATGATTATTTCATTTATATTATACATCCCGCGCGTAGCTGATGATCCACTGAGTAATTTAAAAAAAAAATTATCCCGAACAAAGCCCGCATTGAAAAGTTATGAACTTTTCATTTTTCGAAAAGCTGATTTCCTTTGGCTCACGGTAGTCAGGGGACATTCGATTTCAGTTTCGAGCATCCGGTCTCTCTGCCTGCGCTCTCTGTAGACTTAACCGGACGTGACGTATGCGGTGGGCGTGTCTATTTTTGCTGTCTCACTCATACGGCTTACCTACAGCGGCAGACGGGGGCATGTAGGTCCGAGCCTGTAGCCATGAGGCGACTGGTGGCGCTGTATGAATTAGCAGCTCCCTACAGCTGACTCGTGAGCTGACTACAGCTGACTGCGGAGCCGCTGAGCACAACAGCTTGTAATGTTTTATGAGCAATAACTTTTTTATAATCAAATGATTGTCATAGAATAACAACAGTACTGAAGACCCTTATTTTCATTATATATTAAATAAGTGGTAGAATTTATAATTATTAATTTGTTTAATTTCAATAAAAGAGTATGAAATAAATAATCTCTACAGTCTTTCTATGATCATCGTCAAAGATTTTTCAATTATTGTGGTGTGCCCTGTGAGTTGATAATAATTGTGCTGTGGTTGTGTTGGGGACCTGATGGCTGGAGGTGCATATTGGCAATATTAAAAATAAAGTTTTTTCTGAATGAGTGTGTTTGTGTGTGTGTGTGTGTGTGTGTGTCAGGTTGAACTTGGAAATTACTTTTTTATAATCCGGCCACCCAACTTGCAAATTGCAAAAGGTGCAATTGCAGCACATAATGTCATTGTCATACGCATTATCGCTTAATTTCATAGAATCATCATAGAAATATATATGCTCTGAGCCAATACACTTGAACTGTTAAAGTTTTGTAATCCTACCCTTTTTCAAAAATAAACTTGATGTCTGAAAGTTTTGTAATCCCACCTTTTTTCTAAAATAAACTTGATGTCTGACAATGAATTTTAATTTTGATTGTAACTGTTACATTCTCTCAGGGTGTTAATGATAAGTATATTTAAGTCAACATGAATCAATTATTAAAATTTTTTATCTTTTTTGTTGTCTGTATGCAAGCTTAAGTTATGTGGCCAAAGTGATTTTACATTTTAAAATTGGTTAATTAAGAAGTACAAAAGAAATAGATAGTTTTGGGTCTAGGTATCCAGTAGACCAGAAATTATGAATTCTATTTGGCATGGATTTTTAAAGTACGGATGAGCATTTGCTTCATTATTTTCAAAGTGGATTTAGTTTGTCCATCAATTATGTATGCAAAATGAATTCAAAAGTACTTCATAACAGTAAATTATGTCTATGATTTTTATGTGTTCTGACTAATGATAAAATTTATATAAAAGAAATTTAAACCTAAAGAACTAGATATATCCAAGTCAACATGAATCAATTATTAAAAATTTTTATCTTTTTTGTTTTCTGTAAGCAAGCTTAAGTTATGCGGCCAAAGTGATTTTAAATTTTAAAATTGGTTAATTTTTTTTTACAAGAATTAAAAAGTACAATAGAAATAGATAGTTTTGGGTCTAGGTATCCAGTGGACCAAAAATTATGAATTCTATTTGGCATGGATTTTTAAAGTACGGATGAGCATTTGCTCCATTATTTTTAAAGTGGATTTAGTTTGTCCATCTATTATGTATGCAAAACGAATTCAAAAGTAGTTCATAACAATAAATTATGTCTATGATTTTTATGGGTTCTGGATAATGATAAAATTATATAAAAGTAATTTTAAACAGAAGAACCAGATATATCTAAGTTAACATGAACCAATCATTGAAAATTTTTATCTTTTTTTTAATCACTTTAAGGTTACAAATGAGTATTTGCTACATTTCAATGTAAATTTACATTAAAGTAAAGTTATGCAATGTACATTTAAAAAATAGGTAAATACTAAATTGAATTTTTTTTTTTTACATATAAAATTGATTTCCCTTGGACTTTTATAGGTTCTGGTTTATGTCGTAGTTTTACATCAGAATAATTGGATATATCTTAGTTATTGTTAAATTATTTAGAATTTGTTAAGTTCGTGAAATAATTTATTAAGACATATTTCAATAATATTAATGATTTATTTATGGAGTTTGGTTTTTTGAACTTGTGGACAAAAAGGAAATACATTTAACTATTTGCCGAATTTACGCAATAAAATCTTTAAAAAATACTTTTAAAAAAGTAATATTTACGGCGATTGGTTTTTTAAAAAGGAATCTAAATAAAAAATTATACGCTAAGTATGATCTTTAAAAAATACTTTTAAAAAAGTAATATTTACGGCGATTGGTTTTTTTAAAAGGAGTCTAAATAAAAAGTTATACGCTAAATATAATAATCTTTTTTTGAAAATGAATTAATGAAAGAAGTGAAATCAAAAAATTTATTACGGACGACTTGAGGCCGAATTACTTAATATTATTTAAAAATAATTTCTCTTCTAAAAGATGATCATATTATGTTGAATCACCTTCAACATACGTAAAGTTAACAATTTTTCAATTATAGCACATACATGGGAAAACACATGCAAATTGCACACAATTCAAACACTTTTTGAAATTAAAATATGTTGTAATTAAGTTAGAAATCAACTAAATCACAATGAATGGCTATACTTGACCTGTAAAAATTTAATATTCTTTGAACTAAATTATCTCGAAAAAAATCATTGATACCTGTATTTTTTAAATTATATTTTGAATGCTCAGTGTGTTTCTTAACAACATATTTTAATTTTTAATTTTAAAAAGTGTTTGAGTTGTGTACAATTTGCATGTGTTTTCCCATGTATGTGCTATAATTGAAAAATTGTAACTTTACGTATGTTGAAGGTGATTCAACATAATATGATCATCTTTTAGAAGAGAAATTATTTTTAAATAATATTAAGTAATTCGGCCTCAAGTCGTCCGTAATAAATTTTTTGATTTCGCTTCTTTCATTAATTCATTTTCAAAAAAAGATTATTATATTTAGCGTATAACTTTTTATTTAGACTCCTTTTAAAAAAACTAATCGCCGTAAATATTACTTTTTTAAAAGTATTTTTTGAAGATCATACTTAGCGTATTATTAATTACTTCTGGAATAATGTTGAACAAAATATTAGATCCCATTATCAAAAAATAATTGTATGCGTCAGTAAAAATTTAGTTGCGAAATTTGAAGAAATTATTTTGATTAGGAATTTCCCTTTGAACCCCAACAGCATAGCTACAAGTTATTAGCGACGGCCCTGTGTGCCGGTATAGTAGAGCGGTTAGTTATTGTTTTGGCCGTACGTTGGCTTAGTTGACGGCGGCACGGTCAATTCGGAACTCTCTCCGAGGTAGGCAGCACTCTTAAGGAAAAATTTTGACTTTACGAGCAATGAACTTTTATAGCCTAAATAAGCTGAATTTTATAACATTTATAAAAACAGTTATTTTAATTTTCTAAATTTAAAAAACTATGTAAAAATGTGTGTATATTATGGGAAAAAAATATCTTTTTGAATAAATAATTTTTAAAAGACTTACAAAATTTTTTCTGAGTTTTTTTTTTTAGGTATATGTACCCCCTTCAGCCGATTTATGAAGGGTTGGATTTAAAATGATAAACAGCTTTGTTCAGCACCCTCTCATGACAACAAAAAGGATTTAATAAAAATTTCAATGACATAAAATGACATAAGTAGTATAGTAACACTATGGCGAATGTAAACAAAGATGATTCACCGCAGCGAGCCGTCTCGCGCGGTGGGGGCGGCGGGTTACGCGGTTGAGGCGGCTGCTCGCGGGTGCTGCGGGAGGGGGTGCTCGGGGCCGTTCGGCAAGGAGGAGGGCTTCCTGGCGCTGCGAGCGGCCTCGCGCGGTGGCGGGGGCCGGTGCCGCGGTCGAGGCTGCTGCTCGCGGGTGCTGCGGGAGGTGGTGCTCGGGGCCGCTCGGGGAGCAGGAGGAGGGCTTCCTGGCGCTGCGAGCGGCCTCGCGCGGTGGCGGGGGCCGGTGACGCGGTCGAGGCGGCTGCTGCGGGAGGTGGTGCTCGGGGCCGCTCGGGGAGCAGGAAGCCCTCTGGCGACGGTGACGAGACAGACTCCGCGGAAGCGAAGGTCGCTGAGGCGGCTGCGCTCGGACGTCGCGGCTGCTGCGGGGGGGTCTGACCGGCTTTGCTGCTGCCTCTGCAGGAGCTGCTGCTGCGTCTGTATCTTGTTCGAAGGTCGCTGAGGCGGCTCCTGACGCCGACGACGGTGCTGACTCCACAGAAGTGAAGGTTGTTGCAACTGCGTTTAGATTACGTATTCTTCAAGAGATTATTTTATTCTGGATCGGGATTTTTTTTTTTTTTTTTTTTTTTTTTTTTTAAATTAATAAAATAGTTTAAGAAATCAAAAAAATTAGAAATTAATGATAATAATTTTTAATCCATTGAAAAAATACTTTGATACTAATTAATTTTACTTTAATACTAACTAATTTTACTTTTTTTTTTTTTTTTTTTTTTTAAAGAAAATATGATTTGAGTGAAGAGGAGGAGGTGGATATTTAAAAAACAATCCAAGTATATATTTATTTTAAATTTTATTTTTAATTTTTTAAAGTTTTACATACACAAAACTTTTTACAATTAAGCATCGAAAGTAAACGCAAATTGAAAATTACTAATATACGTGGCATAAAATTTATTTTCATCAATTTTCTCCAATACTTTTTCCCAAAAGGACTCATGTTTCGTCAGAGCATCCGAAATTTTTTGAGGCAGATAAATAGCAAATTCGTTATCAAAGGTAGCCAAAACTTTGCGTCCATATTTTGTTGTCGTCTTGTTTACAGATGTCACTTTGTATTTGTGATTTATGTCTAGCTGCTTTAAGTTTTTACGGGGTAAATCAGGTGCTTGAGATATACCGTTGAGCCAGTCGATGCCTACTTCTTCTGCAGCCATATTTTCAAGCCTGGAACAAATTTTTTGATTAATTCAAGAAAATTAATAAATAAAGTGTAAAAATAATAGAGATCGACAAATCTACTTACAAGTATTTCAAGGAAGATGACTTTCAAAAATCCGAGAGCTCGTTTATTGGCTTTTGTTCGGCTGGTAAAGAGTAGGGGGCCAGTTAAGTCGAAGGCTGTACACTTTGTGACTGATGGAAAGACTGACTTTCGTCGTACAATTTATAGGTATAAATATTGTAAGCCCCGCAAATGCAGCATTGGCGTTTTACAAAGTCCTTGGGTCCAAAGTTTCATGGGTAACTTGATTTTTTTTTTTTTTTTTTTCGCAAACACTGATGACACTTAAATTTTTTTCTTTCTTTTTAGCTGTTATTGGCACGGCTGCCCGAGTTGTTACCGCTTTAATAGAGATGAAAAATTATCGAACGGTCAATCGATGGATGAGAAGTTTGAAAGAACTTATGCTCAATCAGAAAGGATAAAGAGTCTGCAGTACAGGTTAATTGAAATCTGGGAGCACGACTTTGATGAATTTAAAAAAACAAACGAAGATTTAAAACGGTATTTGAGTGAAAAAATAGACATGATTTATCAAAAACCCTTGAATCCTCGCGATGCTTTGTTTGGTGGGCGCACGGATAATACTGTTAAGAAGTACTTTTGTAAGCAGGACGAAAAAATAAAGTACGTCGATTTCAACAGTTTGTATCCGTTAATTTGTAAACGATCGAAGTATATCGTAGGTCACCCTAAATTATACGTAGGTGAAGAGGAGTGTAGTCTACTCGTGCGCGATAAGAGCGATTTTTCAAACGTTAACGGTTTAGTAAAATGCAAAGTGTTACCTCCTAGAAATTTGTACCACCCTGTATTGCCAGTGAAAATGCACGATAAATTGCTTTTTCCACTGTGTCGAACATGTACCGAGCAAATGATACAACGAGAATGCATCCATGAAAATCCGAAAGATAGATATTTAATAGGTACTTGGGTATCCGAAGAATTAAAAAAAGCGATAGAAGTAGGTTACGTAGTCATTAAAATGTTTGAAATTTGGCAGTACAATATAACGCAGTATGATCCTGTAACAAAAAAAGGAGGAATATTTGCCGAATACATAGACACTTTTTTTACTCAAAAAACGCAAGCTTCAGGTTACCCCGCCGAGTGCACGACCGAAGAAGATAAAGAAAGATATATTTCGGAATTTGAAAAAGTTGAAGGTATCAAACTAGATAGAGAAGCTATAAATTTTAATCCAGGCTTGCGTCTAGTTTCGAAACTTGCAATCAACTCTATATGGGGAAAATTTGCACAAGCGCAAAATAAACAAAAAACTGAAGTGCTTACTTCACCAAATAGATTGATCGAGTTATTACACAGTAAAGAAATAGATGTAAATAGTATCTTACCTGTGAATGACGAATTGCTGTATACAAGCTGGTCTTTCAAAGCTGAAGCGGTTACACCTTCACGATCTACGAACGTTGTAGTAGCCGCATTTACTACAGCGCAAGCACGATTGAAACTTTTTGAGTGTCTACACTTTTTGGGGCCCAGAGCCCTTTATTTTGACACAGATTCAGTGATTTACATCAGCAAACCGGGTATGAACGACTTACCTACTGGTTCCATGTTGGGAGAACTGACGGACGAGTTAGCTGACAAAGGTGTCGGTACATATGTGAGCAAATTTTTATCAGGAGGGGCTAAATTTTACGCTTTTGAGTACGTGAAACCCGACGGTAGCAAGGATTATGTATGTAAAGTAAAAGGCATCAGACTTAATTTCGCAAACAAACAAAAAATTAATTTCGAGTCCATACACGACATGGTAACAGAAAAAATTGAAAATGTCGTTGTAGAATCTTCTAACATACGCAGAACAGCTTTTCACGAAGTAATAACACAAAGCGAAACCAAGATTTGCAAGACGGTGTACAATAAGAGATATTTTAAATCCGTAGAAGAGAGTTATCCTTACGGTTTTAAAATGTAAGCGCCCCGCGGAGTTGCTCGTCAGCGTTTTTTACTAGGTCGATTACGCGCGCTGTCATACAGTTGTGATACGAGAGTATCAAAGAGCTCGCGGTCATAGAACTCTGCGACCGCACATCGCTGCTACTCGCAGCTAAAATGTGAGCCTCTAAAAATATTGTATCCTCGATGTTTCGAAAAGTGTACATGATTAAAGTCGAAAGGCATATCTCTGGAAAAGTATAATTAACGTTTGAATTTAAGTATTGTTATTAAAAACTGCATTTAAAATAAAACCTGTAAGAGAATAAAATAAAGTAAATAAATAAATCCATAACCTTGCTTAACTTTTTTTTTTTTTTCATTTATTTGAACAGATCCCGATTTTCACAATACGCCCGCTCGCGAGCGTCAGCTGAAGACTTTGTACGTTGAAAAAGTGCAAACCAACACTTGCTTTTTTTTTTTTTTTTTTTAGCTCAAGCAAAAGCTAATGCTCCAGCTTAAGCTCTAGCTCTAGCTCAAGCTCTAGCTCAAGCTCTAGCTCTAGCTCAAGCTCTAGCTCAAGCTCTAGCTCAAGCTCTAGCTCTAGCTCTAGCTCAAGCTCAAGCAAAAAGAGTATCAGGCGCTGGCGCTCTGTTGGCGAGCAGGCGTCTCCCTCTCCGGCGGGGCGGTAAAATTTAGACAATCGAGTAAATCGCGGCAGTTGTAACGATGACCTTACAGTGGGAGCACCCGTTTACGTCAATTCTGAGTGGTCCCACAGGTTGTGGAAAAACTGTGTTTGTGAAAAAATTTTTAAAATTCATCGATCGTATGTGCGACACTCGCTTTCAACGAATAATATTGCATTACGCCGAGTGGCAAAACGGCTATCGCGAACTCGGTGAAGAGATTGAATTTCGCGAGGGGTTGCCTCAAAGCGGGGATTACGCAAGCGACCCTAGGTCAAAACTCGTAATTGTTGACGACCTGATGCGCGAATCGAGCACAGGGGGCGCAGTTGTCGATTTATTTACAAAAGGGAGTCACCACAATAACTTGTCGGTAATATTCATCACTCAGAATATTTTTCATCAAGCCCGAGGTCAACGCGACATATCGCTGAATGCGCAGTATATCGTTGTTTTTAGAAATCTCCGCGATCGCGCTCAGATTACGCATCTCTCGCGTCAACTGTGTCCTGAAGATCCGCGTTTTTTGCAGGAAGCATACTGGGACGCTACTTCTGAGCCCTACGGCTATCTGCTACTGGATTTGAAACAAAATACTCCGGAAAACTGCAGATTTCGGACATCTATTTTCCCCGACGACGAGTGGCAGTACGTTTACGTGCCGCGTAAAAATATAAAAGGTGGTGACAAAGCAAATCTCGTACCAGTCGCGTCACTGTGATGGCTCGTAAACGTAGAGCGCCGTTTTCCGAAAAAGAAAAACATATTTTGCGAGCCTTGTATCACCTCAACGAGGAGCAGAAAAAAGCAGTTTTGCGCAAAGCTGATCCTTCATTGATTAAGCGTATTTGCGAGTGCGCCTTGAATATCTTAGTGGGGAACGTACCACTGGGTAAAAAACACAAGACGCGTCTTCGGCAACACGCCTCTACTTTACGAACGCTATCCAAGCCCAAGGTTAGTTTGGCTCGAAAAAAAAAACTAATCGTTCAGCGGGGAGGCGGATTTTTACCGGCGCTGTTGGCACCGCTTCTCGGTACCGTTTTATCAACTCTCATAGCTAAATAATGGACCACGCCCGAAAATTAGTTCTACTACCGTACGACAGTCTTCAGCGAATACAACAGCTAGTAGGCAAAGATGGTCTCCTCAAAACAGTCCAGACTCCTGGCACACCAAGCGAAAGGCTCGACGCGCATATGAACGATATTTTAAACTCCGCCAAAAGAGGAAAGGACGATCGAGAAAAGTGGCTCGATTACAGTCGTGCGCTGCAGAGATTTCTTCTTTTTAACGACAAGACGGAAAAAAAAAATGTCTCGGCCCCTGATAATTTACCTCAAGATGCCTCGACCGATGAAAGTGAAGAGAAAAAAAGAAAAACTTTTTTGGAAGACAGCTTCATCATCGCAGGAGTACCCAAGACTTTTAAAAGCGCTGCTACTAACCTTGTGCGTCATTTGAAACGGGCCGGTAACGTGAAATGGTCCCCGAGTGGCGCTGTAACTATAAACGGAAATTCGGTGGCGGGGGCTAATATCGTCGACTTGGTTGGTGATGCTCTGAGACACAGAAAACGCTCTCCACCTACAGGTCGTAAACAGTTTGCTGCTGCTCTTCGAGAGGCGAACACACCGCGCGAGTTTATCGGAAATAATCAACTGTGGGAGCAAATCGTTTCCAGTGCTCATAGTCAGTCATCCAGTGCTACTTCTTCTCCTTCCTCGGATATTTTGGCTCATGGCTACAACTCAGGAGGTGAAAGACCTCATTTGATTTCACCAGCTGATATTACCGAAGACCGAAGTAGTGCTTTCGAAAAAAGTGACAATTTTGAAAAAAGTTTGTCGAGACGGCAAAAGAGAAACGCTAAAAAGGCTTTGGAAAAAAATTCAATCGCTACCGGAACTCCGAAAAAACAAAAATTAAATAACCAGGGAAGATGGAAGTTTCTGTAGAAAACGCTACTCTCCCTGAGAGCGAAGAGAAAGAAAAAAGTGCTTTGGATGCTATAGTAGACCTGATGCCTTTTGAAATGCATGTACCAGGTTATAAGTTTTACGGTCCCGGTACAAAATTGTCCGAGCGTTTGAATCGTGGTGACGTAGGCATCAATCCTCTAGACGAAGCGTGTCGTGAACACGATATAGCATACGCTGATAAAAAGGCCAACCGCCGTCAAGCTGATCGCGTGCTTGCCGAAAAAGCATTTTCTCGTTTGTTAGCCGGTGAGACTCCTCCCGATGAAAGAACAGTTGCAATGATGACGGCCTGCTGCATGGTCAGCAAGATTACATTTGAAAAATTTTTCAATCGAATAAAAAAAGCCATCAAGAGGAAGGACAAGAAGAAGACAAAGTCAGTAAACTGCCAACCTTTGCAGAAGAAGAAGAAGAAGAAGAATAATAATAATAAAAATAGTGATAAAAAAAATGCATAGACGACTGCAAAGCTTGTATTACGGCCTACCTCGCGACACGGCATACGCGGGTGCAAACAATCTTTTACACTCTACAAGAAAGCAATATAGTAAACCGAAGGTTTTAAGCTGGCTCGAAGGTCAAGATACCTATAACTTACATAAGCAGGTGAGAAGACGGTTTCCTCGACGCCATTACAACGTTCGTAACATGGATGATGTATGGGAAATTGATTTGATGGACATGAGGTCCCTAAAATCTTACAACAATAATTACGCTTATCTTCTTACCGTTATAGACGTTGTGAGTAAATATTCATGGGTTGAGCCGATAAAAAACAAATCTGCAAAAAGCGTAATTCTTGCTTTCGATAATATATTCAAAAAGTCTAACAACCGAGTTCCCGTTTCCATGCAATTCGACAAAGGTAAAGAGTTTGTAAATCGCGAGTTTCAACTTTACCTGAAAAACAAAAATATATTGTACCGCGTTGTCCGTAGTCCCGATGTTAAAGCCGCGATCGTAGAGAGATTTATAAGATCAATAAAAGAGCGAATTTACAGATATTTAACGCATAAAAACACGCATAGATATTTAGATGTTTTGTCTAACATTGTAGAAGCCTATAATCATACTAAACACACAGCTACAAAAATGACACCGGCGTCCGTTACCCTTGATAACGCTGCCGAAGCTCGTAGAAACATCAAGCATCGTTACGAACGCCCCATCGTCAGAGTTCCTAAATATAACGTGAACGACCTGGTGCGCGTCAGTCGAGCTCGAAACGTTTTTGCGAAAGGTTACGAGAGTGGCTGGACCTTGGAGTTATTCAAGATTTCTCGGATATCCTTGACTAGTTATCCTCCTGTTTATCACCTACAAGATTTAGCCGATGAAGAAATCGATGGATTTTTCTACGAGGAAGAGCTTAGTCGCGTAAAAAAAGATTTAAAAAAGGTTTTTTCTGACGTCGAAAAAATTTTAAAAACTAGAACCAGTGGTCGCTCGAAAGAATTTTTTGTTCGGTGGCGTGGTTATCCAGAAAAATTTTGCTCTTGGATCAAAGCAAGTCAATTGAAAAATCTAAAATGAAGGATCAATTTTATATTGTTCTTCCCAGTAACAGTAGCATGCATTATTACCCTGACAATACTACAACTCGCTTCGTCACGCAGCTACCTCAGCAGATACGCTTACACGGTGCCTGGGCAGTCGCTTTAACAGAGATAAGGATTCCATTGACCTTTCAACACATTCCACTTGAGCGCGATGAGAGATTAGTTTCTGTAATACGATACCGAAAGAAACCGACGATAGATTACTTGTTACTCGGCGCAGAAAAAACACAGGCTTTGACTGCTGTTTATGAAACTAATTTAACCTCTGACACGGGTGAAGAAGATCAAGAAACAACTTCTTCGACTTCAACTGTACCGCCGGGTGTTTATAAAGATATAAAAACTTTTATTCACGAACTCAATAATTTGGCCTGTACAAAAAATCATCTAGAGTTTGGCATTGAACGCGGTGATTATGTATCTGTTAAACGTCTGTGCACTGAAGCTGAGTGTGCAGGTTTCAACCATAAAGTCAATCTCTCTGCGCGAATAAAAACTATTCTTGGTTTAGACCTCAACAGTGTTAATATATTTGAATCAAACGAGGCGATTGTTGGAATTCGCCCTGCTAATCTTTCAAATTATCTACCATCGATGTTGATGGTTTACACAGACATTTGTGAGCCGTATTTTACAGGTGACGTGCAAACTCGATTGCTACGCGTTGTCTCTCTGGGTACCGATGAATACACTTACGGGGGTCTTCGAATCAAAAGTTTCTCCCCACCCATGTATTTAGATCTACTTTTTAATTCTTTCAAGACTATCGAAATCGATATAAGAGATGAAAATGGTGAACCAATACCATTTGATTTTGGTACGTTGGCAGTGACACTACATTTCAAGCGTACGGATTAAACTATTGAAAAAAAAAAAAAAAAAACAAAATGGATATGGAGCGCTACGACGAATTTTTTATCCTTCAAAATGGTGGAGGTGCTGGAAAAGGTGTTGGTCATATTTTTATCGGCTCTCCCTATCAAAGAGGTCATGGAGGCATAGGCTCTTTTCTTGCGGGCATCTTTCGGCGAGTTCTGCCTTTACTATCGAGTGGTGCTCGAGCCGTTGGCAAAGAAGCTTTTCGTGCTGGTATGAACGTTGTGACCGACGTGACTCAAAATACTCCGGTAAAAGAGTCACTGCGCAATCGCATACGTGAGTCGGGAATGAACTTGAAGCGTAAAGCCGAAGATAAATTGGATGCAATGATGATGATGGAAGGATCAGGTTATAAAAGGCCTCGCGGCATGAGCGCTTTGCAGTTGTTAGCCGACTCTGAGACTGTTTGCAAGCGCAAGAGAAAATCAAAAAAAAAAATAAATAAAATACTTAAGAGAAGTACAAAAAAAAAAATAAAACAAAGAAAAAAAAGAAAAAAATTGTGAAAAGAAGTGCAAGAGATATTTTTGATTAATCAGCAAAATGGCGTTTCTACATACTCAATCGTGCGAGTGTTTAAAATCGGAGCTCTTGTTATTCGATATTCCTCCAACCTTAACAGCTATAGAAAGTTCAAAGTACGTTCAATATAAACCAATATCTTCGCTCACTGACGATTCACCTATAGAGTTTGTTATCACTGGTACAGGAGACGAATATCTCGATTTAACCCACACGATGTTGAGTTTGAGAGTAGCTTTAAGAGGTACAATTCCAAAAGAATCTTCAGAGGAAGAAGCAAAAAAAGTTGGACCTGTTAACAATTTTATGCACTCCCTGTTTAACCAAGTGGATGTCTTTTTCAATCAAAAAGCTGTTTCGCCACCCAATCATGCTTACGCTTATAGAGCGTACATAGAAACTTTACTCAACTACGGTCCCGCTGCCAAAAAATCTCATTTGACAAGCGTTCTTTGGTACGACGATACAGCTAAAAATATGGATGACCTAGGAACAGCAAACAGTGGCCTCGAAGCTCGTAGAAAACTTTTCAACTACAAAAAATCTGTGGATCTAATTGGCCATTTACACGGAGATGTCTTCAATCAAGAAAAATTATTAATAAATGGCGTCGAAGTGAGAGTTCGCTTAGTAAAATCGAGAGATTCTTTTAGTCTTATGGATCCTGTAGGATGCTACTCTGTTCATATCGAAGAAGCGTCTTTATTAGTGCGACGTGTAAAAATCAGTCCTAGTGTTTTGTTAGCTCATGCTAGAGCGCTTTCAAAGTCAACTAGTAAGTATCCCCTCACGCGCGTAGAAACAAAATCTATCACGATGCACAGCGGTATTCACGGTGAAACCTTAGATAACGTAATTTTAGGGCAACTTCCAAAAAGAATAATTTTAGGTTTTGTTAATAATAAAGCTTTCAACGGTGATCGTCACCTTAATCCCTTCAACTTTAAAAATTTTAACATTAATTTTCTATGTCTGTATGTTGACGGTGTACAGGTACCATCGAAACCTTTACAGCCTGATTTCAAAAAAAACGGCGCTTATATAGATTGTTATCACTCTCTATTTTCGGGTACTGGTGTTCATTTTCTTAACGAGGGTAATAACATACCTCGCGAGTCTTACCCTGATGGCTACTGCCTTTTTGCTTTCGATTTAACACCTGACTTATCTGCAAATGAGTGTACTCATTGGAATTTAATTAAACACGGTAGCGTTAGAATAGATGTTAGATTTGACGATCCTCTGACCGAAACAGTAAATTGTATAGTTTATTCGGAATATGAAAATATTTTAGAAATTGACGCGTCGAGGCAGGTGCTTGTAGACTTTAGCGGATGAATCACTAGAGGTCGCTTTTTAAGTATATAAAGTTAGTCTCGTTAAAAAAATGAGTTAGTTAACGAAATAGAGTCCTACAATGGAGCTCATTGCAGATGTTCAATTTTTCAAAGATAAAAATAACAAGTTGGTGCCTAAAGAAATAGCTTTGTTATCTTTAAAAAATGAATTTGTCGCGCATTGGATTGTTAGCGCTGTGCACCGAGTAGATTCGCTACCTTGTGAAGTTCGTAAAGAGAATAATTGGTTGACAAGAAATCAACACGGTATAGATTATTTAGAAGGGAGTGTGACTTTGAAAACGCTCAATCGTACGCTCAGCGATATTTTTAAAAGTGTCGATAAAACTTATGTTAGGGGTAAAGAAAAGTGGTTAATGTTTCATAAAATGACTACTAGAGAAGTTATTAATTTAGAGTACGATACGAACTGTCCGTCATTTAATAACCTACCGTGGAGCGATAAGTACTGTATAAATCACGCTGTAAAAAATAATTATTTAAAATTTGCTTGTGCTTTAAATAACGTCTATCGAATTAAAGCATACTTGTTATCTAAATCTCAAAGCTTAAATAACGATTTCCCTTTAAGTTCACCTGTAATATTTTACAATGAACAGCCTGCAGATTCTAAACAAGTTGTCGCTGATGCCCTCACATACTATCGGTGTGTTCCCTGCGGATCGGATTCCATGGGTGTGGATGAAACCGACGGCCTTTGTATTTAACACTGATAATCACACTCAACCTGGTATGCATTGGGTTGCTATACATGTAGATTCACACGGTTTTGGGCATTATCTAGATAGCTACGGTATACCCCCGTTCATACCCAATCATATTAAAACTTTGCGCAAAAATTGTAAGCATTTAAAATGGAATGTTAAACAATTTCAAAGTGAGACATCCGACGTATGTGGTCAATATTGTTTAATGTTTTTACATTATATGACTAACGGATTGGGTTTCGAAGCTTTTCTAAATAATTTTTCTGATGACTTGAAAAAAAATGATTGTATTGCAAGATCTTTTATTAAACACAAATCACGTGATAATTATCAATTTACGGGTAACGGCGGCTGTGTCATACATTGTTTACAAAGTAGTAGTGCAAAAATGTCTTTATTGTAAAATCACGTTGTCAGGACTTTGTAAAACGCCAATGCTGCATTTGCGGGGCTTACAATATTTATACCTATAAATTGTACGACGAAAGTCAGTCTTTCCATCAGTCACAAAGTGTACAGCCTTCGACTTAACTGGCCCCCTACTCTTTACCAGCCGAACAAAAGCCAATAAACGAGCTCTCGGATTTTTGAAAGTCATCTTCCTTGAAATACTTGTAAGTAGATTTGTCGATCTCTATTATTTTTACACTTTATTTATTAATTTTCTTGAATTAATCAAAAAATTTGTTCCAGGCTTGAAAATATGGCTGCAGAAGAAGTAGGCATCGACTGGCTCAACGGTATATCTCAAGCACCTGATTTACCCCGTAAAAACTTAAAGCAGCTAGACATAAATCACAAATACAAAGTGACATCTGTAAACAAGACGACAACAAAATATGGACGCAAAGTTTTGGCTACCTTTGATAACGAATTTGCTATTTATCTGCCTCAAAAAATTTCGGATGCTCTGACGAAACATGAGTCCTTTTGGGAAAAAGTATTGGAGAAAATTGATGAAAATAAATTTTATGCCACGTATATTGGTAATTTTCAATTTGCGTTTACTTTCGATGCTTAATTGTAAAAAGTTTTGTGTATGTAAAACTTTAAAAAATTAAAAATAAAATTTAAAATAAATATATACTTGGATTGTTTTTTAAATATCCACCTCCTCCTCTTCACTCAAATCATATTTTCTTTTAAAAAAAAAAAAAAAAAAAAAAAAAAAAGTAAAATTAGTTAGTATTAAAGTAAAATTAATTAGTATCAAAGTATTTTTTCAATGGATTAAAAATTATTATCATTAATTTCTAATTTTTTTGATTTCTTAAACTATTTTATTAATTTAAAAAAAAAAAAAAAAAAAAAAAAAAAAAAAAAATCCCGATCCAGAATAAAATAATCTCTTGAAGAATACGTAATCTAAACGCAGTTGCAACAACCTTCACTTCTGTGGAGTCAGCACCGTCGTCGGCGTCAGGAGCCGCCTCAGCGACCTTCGAACAAGATACAGACGCAGCAGCAGCTCCTGCAGAGGCAGCAGCAAAGCCGGTCAGACCCCCCCCCCCCCCCCCGCAGCAGCCGCGACGTCCGAGCGCAGCCGCCTCAGCGACCTTCGCTTCCGCGGAGTCTGTCTCGTCACCGTCGCCAGAGGGCTTCCTGCTCCCCGAGCGGCCCCGAGCACCACCTCCCGCAGCAGCCGCCTCGACCGCGTCACCGGCCCCCGCCACCGCGCGAGGCCGCTCGCAGCGCCAGGAAGCCCTCCTCCTGCTCCCCGAGCGGCCCCGAGCACCACCTCCCGCAGCACCCGCGAGCAGCAGCCTCGACCGCGGCACCGGCCCCCGCCACCGCGCGAGGCCGCTCGCAGCGCCAGGAAGCCCTCCTCCTTGCCGAACGGCCCCGAGCACCCCCTCCCGCAGCACCCGCGAGCAGCCGCCTCAACCGCGTAACCGGCCGCCCCCACCGCGCGAGACTGCTCGCTGCGGTGAATCATCTTTGTTTACATTCGCCATAGTGTTACTATACTACTGACATAATTAGAAAGCTGCTTAATCAAGACCTTTTTAATGATATATGATTTTATATGAAAATTCTAATTAGAGCCAAAGTTATAATTTTAATATCTGATTTACCAGCCCACAACCACCTTACCTACAGTCTACCCTCCGCACAGACTCGCCTTATCTAACCCGATTTACTATTCTCACCCATATTAAGAAGCCTACTAACTATACTTACTTTTTTATCTTCAACTACCTGACCTAATTCAATCTTAGCCACATTACTGACCTCATTAATTTGATTAACTTCAAATACCGTATTTTATCCCCCAAATTTATCCCACCCAATCTACGAACAAATCTTATGCACTTTATTCATCAACTCTGTTACTAACTTTAAAGTTTTGTTGAAGTACTTTAAATTTTGAAAAAGCTCTATTAACATTTTTAAGTGCAATAACAAACCCTTCCCACCTCATGTTCTTTTCCCCGCTCCTCCCCATAACCTCCGCCTAACCAACCTCATCTACCTTACCAACCTGTACTATTTTTCCTGTTTTTTCACATGTAGCTTCAATATTATGTTCATATAAATTTGTTATTTTCAATCTAGTTCCATTGCATACACCATCTTTTTACGTAGATTTCTTATTAACATCACCACTGCATTTTTTTTTTAATTTTAGTTCGTGGGTAGAAAGTCTGTCATTTACTGAATTTAAGTATTCAATTGGATAATTTAAACATATATTTGAATCAGTTTGATCTACTCCCTTATGAATGGCTTTGTCTATACTGTAATAGGTTTTACTTGGTCCATTTAATATGTTTAATACTTTTCTGTTTAACATTGCAACATTTTCATTTTTTGAAGCTAAAATAACCTTGTTTAAACTATTATTTTCATTTATATCTCCAAAAATTGAATAACAAACATCTTTACTTTTCCATTTCATAGGTATTTTGAATTTCCAATTTCTCCTATTTTTAGTTATAATTTAGAAAAATTTTTATCTTTACTTCTCATATTTTGAGTGAGTTTAAGAATTTTGAAATTTTTCTACAATTTACTGTATTTAGTCGAATCTTCTACAATAATTTTTTCATTGCGTCTTTTGACTACAGGAAGGATTTGTCTAAAATGACACCTTAAATTATTAATTTTCCTCCAAAAGGAAAAAATGTTTTACCTCCCGTACGGAAAAAACCCCCAAATTTATCCCCAAAAAAACCCTCAAAATCACTCCCAACTAGTCACTCTCAATTGAGTCTACTTTCGGACATCCCTCAACCTACTTGAGAGTTACTCTCAAATTGAAGGTAAATTTTACACTCTCAAAATTTACTCCCAGTTTACCCTCAAGTAGGTTGAGGGATGTCCGAAAGTAGACTCAACTGAGAGTAAACTCTCGCAACCTCTCAACTGAGAGTAAGAGTAACTCTCAATTGAAAGTTTTTATTTGGGGGTTAAATTTGAGAGCGAATTTTCGTTAGAATTTTATCCTCAAATTGAGAGTTAAATTCTTATTTGATTTCTTTTAAATTTGAAAGCAAACCTGAAATAAATTGAAACAACAAGTTGAATATTTTTATTTTATTTATTTTGAACATGTATACATGAGTTTATTTCAATTAATAGCTGTATAGTTTTACTACATAAACTTAAAACCTGATTTTTTTTCAATACCGTAAAATATTCTATTCAATAATTTATGAAAAATGAAAAAAAATGATAATCTTATGAAGTTAGAAATTTTTTTTAGTTGTAGAAAAAAAACTATTTTTCATTGCTTAATAGTCAAGACTTTGATGGTGAATCTTTTTAATTGTATCTTCATGATAAAAAATAAAGAATGTAGTACATTGAGAAAAGATAAAGAATTTTTTTATGTATTTGATAACTAAAAAGTAATATTGTAACTAATTAAAAAAACATTTTTGAAAAGTTTTTCATCATCATATTTTTAAAATATTTTAATACTGTGATTTATTAAAAAAAAAAAAAATGTTTTTTATCTCAACTGTATTAAGCCGAATGATTTTAATCACTTAATCAAAAGATACTCATGTTTATAAGTAATTTTAAGTATGATATTATTAGTTTGGTGTAAATACAAAAGTTTAAAAAAAATTATATTTCAAAGTCATTCAATCTTGTTCAAATATCACTAAATTATCAATACATTCTATGTAAACATAATAAAGAACTTTCTACTTACAAAGTGAAAATACCAACGTTGGCCATAGTAAATAAGAAATTATTATTTGGCTTGTTTGCTGATGAATGTTTTTTATTTAAATAACAGAAACAAACACCTTTTCATATAATTTATAAAATACAGCAGAGTTGTATTTTTTCAGCGCTATCATATATCTTAAACCTTGACCAATATTTTGCTGTTTATTTTCTAAAACTAATTTTTGCACAAAATTAGCTTCCAGTGTAACTCGGTCAATCACTATTTACATTAATGAAAAAAGAGAAATAATCATTTGATAAATTTTCTTTTTTATTTTTAATATAAAAAACACTGTTCACTAGTACTGCAGTATTTCTGCAATTACTTTAGTTTGTTTGATGCGCATTAGAAAACTCTATCATTATGTTTCCTCAATCTGCTGGTATTTTTTGGTAATTTTGTGATATTTCTGCTTGATTAACATTGCATTTTCAAAGACTTTATCAATATCTTCTATCTTGAATTTAGTTAGGGACATCTTGTTTTGAGCTGAATTTAATGCGATCATGAACTTCACCCACTGCATTAAATTTAAGTTTCCACCTAATAAAACATAAATATTTACCAAAGAATCAATTCTTAAAGAAATTGTTTGATATTAATGAAAGATTGACTACTTGTAAATGTAGATAAAAATATACTTATCTAATTCAGAAAAAAATCATAACCCTACTGATTTTTAGGTATTCTTTCTGTTTTTAAATTTTAATTAATACATTAAAGTACAGTGTAAAATTAAATTTGTTTGAATAAAATTAAAATAATGCACTGAATAATAATCAAGGAACTACTTATTAAACAATAACTTTTTAAATGAATTCTTAGAATACTACCGGTCCACCAACACGTGGTATATTAGACTCACTGACTAACCTAACCTATACTAGCGAGTGGGCCAGCCAGAGTCCAGTAGTTATAGCAATAGCAGTGGATCGTCGGGCGGGCGGGTTCTTCAAAAATACAAGATTTAAAAAACAATTTTTTTTTTATTCTCTTCATAAATTAATTAGTTTCAAAATCAGTCGCGTATAATCTATTATTATTATCTATTATTTTGATACAATCAATAAATTATTTTATTACAAATTTATCAATAGCACCATATTAAAAATAATGTAAACGAGATATATTTAAAACCATTATTTGTTCAATCAGAATGTAATAATTTATTAAAATAACATAACTCACCAACTTTAAAAAAAATTCGTGTAGAACAGTAGAAAATTAAAAAAAACTTTTCCGTACATGAATTAAAAATAAAACTTTTTATAAAAGATTCATGAGTTTATGTAAGCATATTAGATAGCACTGACATTTTAAGTATATAGGAATATATTTTTTATTAGGAATATATTTTTTATAGGAATATATTTAATATAAATTTTTTATTTTCAAAAGCTTGTGAGATAAAATAATTTTTAATAAAGTCAAAATATTAAAAGGATTGATAGCTTAAATATAGCTTTGATATCATACATACGAAATAATTAAACTAATAAACAGCATGTTAAAGTATAGTATTAATTAAATTAAAAAGCTCGATTACAAGTTAAATTTTTGACAAAAAAGAAAATAAATTAAATAGATTAATTTTTGGTTAAGGTAATTCAAAATAAAAAACTAATAGTGAATTCGAGAGTTCTGACAAAGCACTTGGTGTAAAATTTGAATATTACCTTGATTCTTTCAGAATTATTTTCTTTCAGAAAAAAATAAAAATTGATAGTAAATCATCAAATACTTTGGAGTAACTTTAATATAATGTTTAAGTCCCATCCTTCAAATGTTGGAAGTTAAGTTGGAATATTAAGAGAGTACTCTCAAGAAGTTAGAGTAAAGACTCAATCATAAGAACTTACTTTGAAATTTTGAAAATCACCCTCATAAGATGAGAGTGAAAAAGAAAAGACTTAACGATTAGAATTTACCCTCAAATTTTGAGAGTCACCCTCAAAAGTTGATAGTACATTCTAAAATTTGAGAGTGTGCTCTGAAATTTTGAGAGTCACCCTCAAAAGATGAGAGTACAGTCTCAAATTTGAGGGTGTGCTCTGAAATTTTGATAGTCACCCTCAAAAGATGAGAGTACAGTCTCAAATTTGAGAGTGAACTCTCAATAGTTGATAGTAAAGACTTCACTTTGAGAGTAAACTCTCGAAATTCTAGAGTTTACTCTCAAATTTGGTACTTTACTCTGAATATTGAGTCTTTACTCCCAAAATTGGGAGTTTACGCCCAAATTTTCAGGGTTTTTTTTGTACGGGCTGTACCACCTGGTCCATCTTTTAAGTACATATTATTTTTGTTTTTTGTTATTGTATTAAATATATTTTTTTGATCATTATTAAATTTTTCAAACATTTTTTCATACTCTTCTTTTCAGTTTATTTTGCAGTCATAATTTTCAGAAATATTAGAAATATTTTCTAAGCATGGTTCTGGTAAACCAAAACATTTATAACTTAAATTAGAATCTTCGCTAGATAGAAATTTCATTATTTCATTCAAACCTCTATCTTCTGCATTATCTTTGAAATCTTTTATAAAATGTAATTTATATCTATTCCAAATTAAATTACCAGGAATTTTTTCAGACAATAAAAATAATCCGAAAAATTCTTGTAATTTTTTTGGAGTTGAATAGTTTATAGATTCTTCAAAAATGGCATATACATTTTTATCATTTACTATTAGACCCATTTAAATAGCTCCTTCTCTATATGTTTATAAATAATTTTATCATGAGTTCTCAAGTATTCGTGAGAAGTACCACCTTTTACTTTATCTGATATTAATTTTAAGTAAAAACTCTGAATTTTTAGAAACAACGTTTATTCTAGCTATAGTTTGAATTTTTTTTTAATATTTCTATCTAACAAAAGTTTTATCATCTAGAAATCTATAGTAATTTGGTATATTGGCATTTTTAATATTTCTAACAGATCAATTTTATTTAATTCAAACCAAGTTGCTAAAGTTGTTTTCCAATTTTTGAACTATTTAATTTTTTAACTATATTTAATTTAAATAAATTTAATAATTATATTTAATAATTTAATAAAGTCTTAAATATTATATAATTTAATAAAGTCTTAAATATTAAATAAATTTAATATTTAACTTTTTTACATAACTCGAGTTGCTGTACACTCTAAAATCACTGATAATTCTTTCGATTCTTCCTGATACTTTTGGCAAATTTAGAGTGATTAGATCCTTAAAATCAATCTTCATCGATATTTCCTTAACAATAATATTTTTTGAAGATTTCCACTTAAAATGAATTTGATATTTTATTGATTATATTGATTTATGTCTGGTGCTTAAGGGCATAGTAGAGTCTAGGAGTGAAAAAAAAGGACTTTTTTGACGATTTTTAATGAGAAATCAGGTAAAATTTATTCATTAACAAATATAGGAAATCGTTGAGTAATTTTCAAAGAAGGTTTTGTCAAATTTTTGAGTGAAAATATCAAGATGCAAGCCGGTGGCAACCAATTTTTGGCGACACCTAAAAAAAAAGGTGCTCCGTGGTGACCACTCTGATTCATCACAGAATCATCTTTAACACAAAATTAAAGAAGATTTAGTTAAAACATAAGTTTCCAGGAATTGACGAGCCGCTTTTTTATTTTATTAATTTTTGAATTTTTAGTGACGACTTGAAGCAAAATTGTCGATTTTGACCTTAAAATTTGGCCATTTTTGGGAATCCATTTTGTTAAAAATTAAAAAACATGAAAAAACTCTCCGTCAAGCCCGGGAATTTCACGCATAAAAAATGTATGCAAAATTTGAAAGCGATCGGAACAATAGTTTTTCAACTAGAGTGGTCACCGTATTTGAAAATAGTAGTTTCGAGAAAAGCGCGTTTAAAGTTTAGCCAGCCTCCGAGCGGCGCACTGTTGCTCCCTACTGCGGTCAAAGGTCTATGGTTGATACCTCTACTGCTGCTCGAGTTTTGCTCCGATCGACTCAAAATTTTGACAAAACATTCTTGAAATGTTGTACAATTAGAAAAAAACAATTTTTTGAAAATACCTTGACCTTACGATGCTCTTAAGTGCATAGCCCGTCGTCTTAACGCAGAATCTATAAAGACTATAAAAAAACGGTTAGTGGCAAAATTAAGTTGAAGCAAAAATGTAGTTACACCGTATTTTTTAAAATTATTTTTTGTGTCAAATATAAATGATTTTTACAATTTTAAACCTTAAATTTGCGATCTGAAAAAACTAACAAGTGTGTGAGTCTATAAAATTTATATTCCATTCATTTTAACTAAACCCAGCTCTACAAATTTTTCAAAAGGGTACAAGTATTTTTTATTGTTTTTTAGCGAGTCATCTTAATGAAAGTTTTACAATAAAAACCATATAAATTATTATTTTGGAATTTTTTTATTTTTATTTGAAACGGTAAATAATATATATGAACAACTTGATTTGTATTACAGCTTACACTGGTTTCTTATTATCTTTTGCCATCCTCACCAATTTGAAAAATTTGGTACCAAGCAAAATACATCGCTGAGGTTTGTGATTAATTTTTTTGTTAAAAACCTATTGTTAGATGTCCCCGTGGACATCTACACCTACTCCTAAATTTTGCAGACCCGGGTAGGAGTGGAAACCGGGGGCAGAAGGCTCCCCTCGTGTGGGGACGGGAAATTAACTATAGTTACCGAAGAGGGAAAAAACAAGGGAGAGATCTTAGGACTAACGTTTTATTACTTGAGACCTTACCTTACTTCCTGTTCTCTCCTTTCTCTCCTCTCTCTCCTGAAAATAGGGTGACTGGTAATGAACGTGCACGGTTGTTTAGGTCTTTTTTTCTTTATTATTCACTTGGTCACAATTAAAAAAATATAATATAAATGATGTTAATTTAAATAAGAAAACCCGACACACTGTTATATAGTAATTAGAATATAAAATTATATCATATTAAAATTATTGCGACGCGCTATTACTTCCTAACTATACTATAAAAATATTAGACTAAATTAAAACACGATGTTTTATTACTTCAACTTCGTACTGGCCTGTTCCTCCAGCATACGTCTCCCAAGAGCCTGGCTGTCCCCTCCTCACCTCAATCCAAAGGTGCTGATTAGACAGCTTAGGCTCCCTGGGAACGTATGCTGATTCAACACTTTTTCTTTGGTCGTTTCAACTATTTTAATGTTTGACTATATTAATAATGTTGCGTCACGTAACAGGATCCCCCTCTTAGTCTTTTCCGTCCCGGGAAAGCTTCGTTATCGGTACCTCGGTAGGATTAATTTGGTCGGGGGTTCTATTTACAATCAATTAAATATCTCCTCAGCCGCTCACATGAGGCGTTAGAAGAGGAGAAGGGAGAAACTTCCCGGGAAAATAAGACGGGGGAAACGGTCGACATTTTTATTAGGTCGCTGTGTAGGGTTATTAGGTCCTATCCGCTTTACAATTATACTTTGATCGCGAACTATTACTTAAAATCAACCTGATATAAAGACGCCTATATATATCATCCAATCGCATACACATTCTTTTATCATTCGTCCATCAATACGTTCTCACAATCTACCTTTCACTTTTCTATACTGTCATTCACTTAAAATTAACATTTTTTTTTTTTTTTTTTTTTTTTACAAGATTTCAACATTCCTCAAGGAATTTGGTCATCCATTCATTCTTCATACCAACTGGTAAGCAATTGAATAGGTCAAGGAGGATCGGAAATTTTGATCGGGGATATATGGGATTTATTCGAATGAGGATGGTGGCGGAATTATGTCATCATTCAGTAATTCCTCAAGATCTCCGAGGAAGGCGTATGACGACATGGAGAAAACGCTGGACGTCTCGTCTTTATCGGTTGGTTCGTTGTTGTCGTCGTATATTTCATTACCTCTGTTTATTTCTTCAATTTCCCAAATCACCTCCTTTGCGTTACCCGAAGGCAGATGTTGTGTCCTACTGTGAAATTCCCAATGCTCTCGGTTTTCTATGGTGTAAAGTAACTCTTTACACGTTTCGCATCTGTAGGTCAAGGTATTTTCCCTCATTTGGCTTAGCGGTCGTCGAAGTAAACGAGGGTAGAGGAACCTAGCACCATAAATCTTCGGCAACCTGTTTACGGCAAACGAGGCTGTGAATCGGTCTTTATATTTAGCGAAGGCCAGATATAAATCATCATTTAATTTCTGTCTGTATAGTCTCATAGAGAGCAATTGTCCATGTGTCGACAATTCTTCATAGACTTCTCTCCATGTGTATTTCCTTGGTATTTTTATAATTATTCGTTGTGTGGCTTCGTCCGCCCACAGTTGACGGTTTTGCCATTCTTTAATTTTCTTCACACCTCGTTGCGTTTCATCTAGACTTGCGAAAACAATTTCTATAGTCATTATCTGGTCGGTCAGGTCATCTGTTATTTCTTCCATTCTTATTTCTACAGGGCAATCTTGTACCAGCTCCGTGTGGAGGTCCATTAAGTTGAAAGGTGCATTTAGGTATAATTTTATTTGGCAATCTCGATCCTCAACTGGTTTCCTCATTACGAATCTGTTTCTTTGCGAATCCAGAAAGGGTCCCGGTGGGCACGTAAGTAGCTCTTCTTTATTGATCACTTGCGTGTCTTCTTGTTTGAGTAGGTTTTGATGTGATTTTTCGTTCACAGGCGACCGTGTTGGCCTCGATCTTTCATTTGTCGATTGTCTGGTGATGGGTCGTGATCTATTAATTCCTGCTTGTTCAGTTTTCCATACTGCATTGTCCTTTATTGAAGGTTTGTTAACATTCTGCTCTTCTTTATTTCTACCTATTACTCCAGTGTTCACGTACTGGGCATAAGCTGTTGGTATGTTGGAAGCGGGGTACAATTCTTTAAGGAAAAGTTGTATTGCTTGCTCTCTTTCCTTTACTTCATAAAATTCCAACCATATTAAACAGCGACTGGGCGTTCTGAAGTTGTATTTTCCTGTCCGATTATGCCACAAGTAAACCGGCACTTGTCTTTCCAGCCATTCTCCCAGAGTCGAGGCTAGAAAAGGCTGTTTTAACTCTAGGACTAATTCCTTTGACCCATTTTTCTCCAGATGCATGAGTTGCAGCTTCCTTCCTTCAGGATCCCTTAGATTCTGGAGTGACATGTCTCCTTTTCTGAAAACTAATTCAAATATAAATTTTGGGGGTATATATAACTAGGGTGTGGGGGGGGGGGGGGTACAGGATCCTAAAGGAATCATTGTATATATGTAAATATTTTGAATCGGATAGGGATGAGGGATGTTGTCTGAGGGGCCATACACGCTGAACATACAATGGTTGTCTCAACTGGACCTACTTATATTTCTACCCGATTGGATTTTTTTTTTTTTTTTTTTTTTTTTTTTGAATTTTCTTCCGTCTCGGCACACTCACACACTCTCACTATTACACTAAGGTCTCTAACGGTCGGAGGTTCTTCGTCGACTCCAATGATGCTGATGGATCCGGTACCCTTTCCATGAGGCTTTTGGTCAAATTTTGGTCTACCTCATGGGGGTCCTTTCTTGACTCAGTTCTTTCTTCTGTGTTCACTTGTGTTGTATCTGAAGCATGTCCTCCACTTTCTGCGACGCTTAGTTCTTTTTGGTCAACTGTTTTGATTAATGGGCTCGGCAGTTGTGGCGGCGATTTATAGGGGATTAAAGGAATTGTCCCAGGGATTTGGTCCACCTCGAAGTCCATTAATCCATTTGCTGATTGGGGTTCCCTTCGCCCTCGGATCAATTGTTTTACATAATTGATTTGTCGGGAGCAAATTTGGTCGTGATATTTATATGTTTTCTTCCCAATCCATGCCCCGCAACTATGGCGTATGGTCTCCGTGGTAGTGCTCGATTTTTTGTGGACAGACGCATGCCTGGGCTTATATTTTTGATCGCTTTGGACCAACGCGCGTCCGGCGTCTTCTTGATGGAGGTAACGTACATATCCCCACACAAGTTTGCCTTGTCGATTACAAACCGTATGACAATATTCCAAGGGTCCAAATTTTGCGTACTCTTTGAAAAAGAGTTCCTCTTGATATTCCCTTGGAATTGAATTTGGTAGTAGACAGAATAGACGATTGTAATCTCGCCTCTCGGGTTCGATTCGTTTAGGGATGGCTCCTGCTGTCTCGGAGTTTTTTTTGTATCTATTTTCCCAATAGGACGTCTCGGGAATTGCAGTCGTGGGTTGTGATTTTCCGAACCCGGATGGGGGTGCTTCGGCCCTTGTCTTCGGGCTCTCCCTTTTCTCGACAGGAACTTTGTACACCACGGATTTCCTCGATCGTTGGCCCGACGCTTGCAACGGCTGGGCAACGCCTGGTGAAGATAGGGTCCTTTCTTCATTGTATCTTCTTTGATTTGCTCGCACTTGGTCCGCGTCTGCTACATGCTTGAAGGTTATTCGACTGATACATTCCGTCGGTCCCATTGTCTCCAGATGCCCACCTTGAATCGGGCCATAACGCCGTAATCCTTTTAATACCTCCCACAGTTCAACTTGGTGAGGGTGTTTCACTCGGATTACGTGAGGGTCCTGACCCGGTTCTTCTTTCAGGATTCGCCGAGCACTCTCCATTATTGTTATTCTCTTCTTCGTTTTCTGTTCCTGTAATCAGAACGTATATTGAACTATATTTATTATAAATAACTCTTTTTCTTTTTTTTTTTTTTTTTTTTATAGATCTATCTCTAGGAGGTTTGGAACTAGGTATCAACGATGGGTTCCTGTATGCCACATTTGGTCTTTGGAGGGGTTACAAGCGGGGATCTTCCCGTCTCCTCCTCTCTGGCTTCGGTCGAAACTGTTGGTGCATTAAGGCTTGGCATATCCAGTGTTCTCCGAGGTCGTATGACCTTGACGTAGATGATTAGCCCCAATGTGGCTATGGCCAACACTTGGATTCCAAGGTTACCCAAGTTTAGGCCCGTGTTCACAAATTTGTCGCTTTGTTGTTGTTCTAGGGTTTTCAGCTGAGTCAGCATTTCCTTCAGGGGCAGTCCCCGCCGGGCTTGCCATCCATCGTCTTGTGTCACCTCTCTTCTCCAATTGATTTGTTGAAGATTTACTGGTTGGTCCGCCAATTCGGGGTATAGTCGGGAGAGGGTTAAATTGACCGCGGGTCGATAGAGATGTAGACCCTCTTGCACATGAGTTTCTGGATTCGGTAGCGTCACTCCTACAGTCTTTCCTACACACTGATGAGCAATGTGTAGTATTCCTAATCCCGTAATGGCGAGGGTGGTTGCCTTTTGGGGACACAGGAGTTGCACGGTTTTTTCTTCGGCGATGGAGAACAACCATGATCCCGATGTTTTTAAGTAACTCCATTGGTCCAGGAATTGTGGGTGAAACCTTACGTCGCACAACTTCAATGTTTCCGGCGTTGGTCTGAGGAAGAGGGTGATTTCACAGTTCGGTATATACGAACTCTTCCAGATTCCCATCTCAGGGTTACAGAGAGACCCGTCATATAGGTTTTGACATTTCCCAAGGTCGTCTTGGTTAAATTTGAAGTATTGAAGTTGATCTTCACTAACTCCAAGATATCGATGAGACGGTTCAATATACGCAGTCCCGTTGACTCCCGTGCTGATGAGTTGTGGCACCGCTAGAGAATGTATCTGGTATAGTTCATAAGTAGTTTGGTCTACTAGTGGTAGGTGAACATATACCAGCAGTCTTCCTCGACTGTTGACGATATCGACCTTGGAGATCCTTGCTACTTCGTCCAAACACCAACGTTTCTCAGGTATGGGGAGGGCGAGGTTCTTAGTGGCTTTGGCGATCTCGTTACGAATTTGATTCATAAATTCCGTTGAAATCAGTCCAGGGGCGAGTTCCCCTTTTTGGCCCATGGTCAATATCTGCAACAACTTTCGACGAGCCTCGATCAATTGCTGTAGATGACGGCCTACATTCTGACACTGAGCGTGTATTCCCATAAGAAATTGCGACGAGCTCAGGTTTGCCAGGATAGCCTCTACCTTTTGGATCTTTGCCCTTTGTGCCAGAGTTTCGTTGTGAAGTTCAGTCAAAGCGCCGGTCACAATGTGTACTTGCTCCTTTTGTAGAGCTATCAGTTGCTTTTGGCCTTGCTGGACTTGATCAATTTCACGATGGGCTAGCTCTACCCCATCGACGGTGGCAAGTCCAAACAGGCTTTCGCCGAGGGTGCCAACAATTCCAAACGGGGCCATCCGTTTATTCCGTTGGGACGGAACTGCTTTGGGTTCTGTCATGGTTTCTATCTTTAGGTCGTTCATTCGGTCGTCGATCTCTTGGTCTAAACTTTCCAGAGTTCGGTAAGCATTGGTCAGAGATTCTAGGTCAACCACTCCCTCACAAGGTTGGTTTTCCACGTGATTGTGGCACCTTAGTGTGAGAGCAGCTATTCGGTCCCATACTTCGTGGTCTTTCAGTAGTTTTTCGGTCTCCACGGCAACGATCAGCTTCCAATCGGCTCTTCGAAGGTGAACGTTCCCCACCTTCTCATAGTAGAGACCTGGGTTGGTTTGGAATTCGGTCAAATTATAGGTCTCTTCTCCCTTTACAAGGGGTATTCCACCTATGAATAAGAAGAGTAGTCCTATCATCTGTAATCATACAAAAGAAATATTAATCATTTTTTTCTGACCCTTCGGGGTCGGACGGGGCGCCTATGAGCTTGTCCATGTGCTTACGGATTCTTTTGCCGTTAGGCAATTCTAGAATCACATTGTTTCTGCCCACTATCTCCACAATTTTCAACGGCTTCTTATAGTAGCTATCGAACTTGGAGATGCGGGGTTCCAACAAAACCCAGGCGTACCCGCCCGGTTTCCCACAAAACTTTTTGGTCTTTCGGTCATATCTTTCCTTGGTCTTCAATTTTCCTGCGATTTCCTTTTCTCCCGCAATGAATCTCATTTCGTCCAACCGTACGATCAGATCGCGCAGGTATAAGTTATAGGTCCGTAACTTCTCCTCATTAGGAATTCTAATGGGGAATCGCGCTACCCTACCGTATACCAGCTCGAAGGGTGTGAAGTTGGTGGCGGTATGCACACTGGTGTTATAGGTGAAGGTGGCAAAAGAGATTAATCGATCCCAGTCATTATATTTCTCTGAATATGATCTGATGAAATCCATGAGAGGAGCGTGACTTCTTTCTAAACTTCCGTTCGTCTGTGGTCTATAACCGGAAGTAGTAAGACGATGTACTTTAAATAACCTTAAAAGTTCGTCAAATAACGTGGAGAGAAAACTTTTACCTCAATCCGACAAGATCGCTTTCGGCGCTCCAAACTGGCATATCAACTGTCTAACTAACGCATCGGCAATTGTACTGGCGCGCAGGTCGGGAATTGGAACGGCGATGACATACTTCGTGAGGTTACACTGCATGGTCAATACGTGTTGATTGCCTGACGGGGTTGTTCTCAACTTCCCGACTGTATCTAAAGAGACCTTGTCGAAGGCTTCGATGGGTGTGTCGGTGAGCACTAGTTCCTCTCTAGTTTTACACCGGTTTATTTTTCTCTCCCGGCAGGTTCCACACCGTCTGATATAATCGAGCACATCATTTCTCATGCCCTTCCAATAAAACCTTTCACGGATCTTCTGATACGTCTGATTGACGCCTTTATGTCCTCCGGAAAGACTGTTGTGCAAAAGTTTGATGATTTCTGGGCGTTGAGCTTCCTCCGGCATCGTTACGGTACCAAAAAAGAGAGTTATGTCGAACGGGCTTTGAGTGAAGATATCTCGTAAAAGCTCCTCTAAGACTCCCGGTTCCAAATGGTCGGATAAATCGCCTTTCCGGGCTATTCGGAACCCACTGAGGTTTCGTTTTTGTAACACACTTCTCGGACCCTCCAGGCATTTTCGGACGTTGGCTATGTCTAACGGGTCATAATAATGGTTCTTCACGATCAGATACAGAATGTTATGATTCTTGTAAGGAGTAATCATAATCTGTCCTCTCCGAGGGCGTTTCTGTCGGAGTGCTGCTTGGTTGATTGCGTCCAGGTCTATGAGCAGCCTACTAATCGGTCCATTTGGGACACAATCTTTTGACATAAAATGTACGAGATTGTCCCTTTTATAGGTCAGGCAATTCCTGCTTCTCATGATTTTCCCAGTAGGCTGTTCACGGAAATTAGGCGACGGGGTCGAAGAGCTGTCACTGAAAGATGAATTCTGACTATCGGGGTCCCAGCAGTTACTATGATCCGGGGGGTCTCTTTGTGTCCACGTTATTTCTGGAAGGAAAAGGGGTAGACTCTCTCTTGTAGCCCTGTTGAACTCCAGCTCCACAGGATTGTCCGTCTTTTCCTCCAGTATGGTATCCAGATCTGGAGGTGTGGACCATCGCACCTTCGACGCGGACGGTTGAGGGGTGCTACAACCCTTCGGGGTTTCCGGTTTGTAACCTACTGAAACTCCCTTCCGATTCGGCCATTTCTCGGGGGAATCGGTAGTCCCTTCCTCGTTGTCCGCCGTTTCGTCAGCCTCATCATCGGTGTCTACATCGGAAGGGGCAGAGGTGCGTCTCTTCAGCTCGCGGTCGGTCGTCGCTTGGGCGCTGGCTATGAGTTTCTGAACTCTCTCGTGCATGACACTGTCATCTAGGTTCTCGTCATCATAGGGGTCGGCTTGGTTGAGGATGTCTCGGAGTTCTTCGTCTACCTCCTCCCCTTCCGAGAAGCGGGTTTTGTTGACCTCCTCATTAGATTTTACCTTCTCGTCTCCGTCGGAGAAGTGTGCTGGCCATTGGTCATCTTCGCGATTAGGTAGCCCGTACCAGTTATTGGTACGCTCGTAATGTTCGAGCAGGCTTTGGTTGAGCTTGTCACTGCTTTCTTGCAAATCTTGCAAGCTGACCGGTGTTCGTGAGGCCTCGAAGGTCTCTTCCGGCGTGTTGGTCGCATCAACGGTCTCGGTTTCACTAGGAGTGACTGCACTCACCTCCGTAACGGCGCACTCACTGCCCGACCCTCTACTATCGTGGCGCTCCTCCTCTCCCGAGGAGGGTTCAGTGGTTTCATCTCGTAGACCACTATTTTTGAGGTCGATAATTGGTGTTCCTCCATCCGACGATTCGCTAAAAGAATCCATGGTCTGGCTTCCCGAAGCTGATTCAGGTTTTCTTGCTTGACCGACTTCACGGTCGTCCTTTTCTTCGGATTTGGATGTCTCGGATTTTCTGGAATCGAAACAATCCTTCAGGTGTGGGGGTATTCGTATTAGTTCCGGGGGTGGTGGTAACGAACTAGCCCTCCCTGATGGACGAGCTTGTTTGGATCTGGTGCGTTGGGCCACCCCACTGTGGTCCAACACAGGCGGGTTCTTATTGGTCTTGGATCCAGGTGGTCTACCACGACGGGGCTTTACTCCTTCATCCACTGACTTCGCCCGAACTTGTCGCGGTGGGGGGGAACTTTGACCCGGTACTTGGGATTCGGGTTGTGCCGGCTTCGTTCCCGAAGTGCTGGGGTGAGCGTTCGTGACGACTCGACCGCTTGGTGTTCTTTTACCTACCTGTTTTAACTTTTGAGCTTCTGCCCGTTCTCGCTCGCTCTTATCCTCTATGACCAGGATCTTGATCATGGGTAGGGTGGTGTTGATCTCATCTTCAGGTAGAGGTCGGTCTGCCGGATTCCGGGATAGCGCATCCGCATTGCTGTTGAGCTTACCCGGCTTGTACTTAAAATCGTACTCAAAATCAGTGAAATTCAACATCCACCGGAGCATTCTTTTTCCAGGGTCTTTCTGATTGTGCATCCAACTCAAACTAAGGACAGCTCCCACAGCTTATTCACAAGCATCAGTGGTAAGGGTGAATTTTTTATTAAAGTCTGGGAATTGCAAGATCGGGGCCTCGCAATGTTTCTGTTTTAGCAAGTTGAAACTTTTCTCTTGAGCTTCGGTCCAGACGAACTTCGTATCTTTCTTCGTCAGGTCATACAAAGGTTTTGCAATTTTACTGAAATCTTTGATGAATCGTCTGTAATATCCAACCAAGGCGGTGAATGAACGGATATTGGTCACATTGCGCGGTCGAGGGAAATTGTTCATCGCACTGACCTTCTCAGGATTCGGTTCACATCCCTTTTCGGACACTATATGTCCCAAAAATGCGACTTCTCTCCGGAGGAATAGAACTTTATCCGGTTGTAACACTAATTTCGCGCCTCTCAATCGGTTAAACAATAAATACACCTTGCGAAGGTGGTCGAGGAGGCTACTGGCATAAATAATAATATCGTCCAGATAGACTAGCATCTCGACGTTCTGGAGGCCTAGCAATATTCGGTCCATGAGACGTTGGAATGTAGTAGGTGCATTCTTAAGACCCATAGGCATTTTCTTGAACTGCCAATGTCCCGTGATGGTCGAGAACGCCGTCTTGGGTTTATCACTGGGTTTCATGGGAATCTGGTGGAATCCACTGGCTAGATCGAACGTAGAAAAGTACACTGAGTCGCCTAACTGGTCCAAGATGTCCGCAATGCAGGGGAGAGGATAGGCGTCCCCTATTGTCTTGGAATTAAGGGTCCTGAAGTCTACAACCATCCGCCATCTTGGGCGTCCTTGGCTGTCTCTTTTCTTGGGTAAAATCCAAACAGGTGACTGGTACGGAGACGTCGAGGGTTCGATGATGTCGTTGTGAAGTTTCTTCGCGATGTCTTCCTGCATCGCCTCTCTATGGACAGGAGGGTGACGGTATTGTTTGGTTTGCACGGGGATGTTGTCCTCAGTAGGGATCTCATGCTCTACCATATCGGTACAGGACAACTTGTCCCCGGGTATCAGGAACACATCATGGTATTCTCGAACTATCTGATGAACTTGGTCCCGTTCTTCTTCGTTCAGCTGTTCGGTGTCCAATGCTTCTAATACGCGACGTATTCTCTCCCTCTCGTCCGTTATTTTCTCACACTCGGGCTCCGTTTCCGAATCTGGATCAAACGGTGACGCACCATACTCACAGGGAATGAGCTCATGGGGATTTACTTCAATCGTCACATCTTCTTCCGTGGTATTCACAGCCAGGACCTTGCAGCATCCATCCTCGTTGGTGACAAGTGCATTTCCAATAAACACTCCTGGTGTGTTGCTAAGGGCAGGTAGGTACCCTACCCTCACGTTTGGGTTGATCAGGTTGACCTGGATAACTTGTCGGCATCTCTTCTTCAGTGTCCATCTGCTGGGCGGAATCTCGGCCTCCTGAGTGGGGGTGATTTCGGATTTTCTAGGAGAAAGGTTCGTCGCCGCAGGGGGCGTTGGTCCGGCCGGTGGAGATGCAAGCGTCCTCGTCTCTACCTTATGAACTTCCTCTTGTGTGGCTTCTCTAGGCCTTAGTCCTCTCTCTTGGTCAACTATTCCATAACCTTCGGAGTCAAGGAAAGGTATTGGGTTCATAACATCCCCACTGATCATTATCTTATTTTTGTAGTAAGATATTACCGCTTCATTCTGTTTGAGGAATACCCGACCTAATATACCGTCATACCGGATGGGGAATTGGTCTGGCACTACATGGAAAAGTGTCTCTTGGTCCCCAATAGGTATCCAGGTTATTCCTAGGGTCATCACTTCCTGAGCTGCGATTCCCACCAAAGGGATGGCAGCTGCGGTCTCTACCTGGGCATCTGGATGTAGGGTCTGAAGTTTGATCAAGTTGACCGCGGAACCAGTGTCCAGCATGAGTACAAGATGCCTCCGTTCTTGAGGGAGGTATACCCTAATGTGCGTACCGGGATCGGGATCTATCCCGAGTTCTGTAGAGTCCGAGCCGACAGCAAAGTGGATCGCGGGGGTCCGCGGGCTTGAATTTGCAAGGTCTGGGCGTTCTGTGTCGGCCCGGGATGGTTCATCATCGGTCCAGAAATTCCTTGAGGCTGGCTCGCTACCATGTCCGGGCGAGCCACTGTCCAGTTTAAATTCTGCTGGTACTGGGGTGTAGGTCGCAGATTTATTTCCTCCATGTGAACTGGCTGACACTGCACCGGAGGTATCATCGGGGTACGGTTCATCGGCACTGGGTTCATGAACCTGGGTTGGCCTCCCGGGCCCTGCATACGAGGCCCTTGCGGCGGTCCTCCGTATCGAGGGCCCGCGTTTATTGGCATTTTATACATCTGACTTCTGTCAGGGTCATACGTTTGGGGCCGCGGCGGTGCGGCTGGTCGATAGTTCATTCTAGGGGGTCCATAACCGTAACTGTGCGGCATTGGCCAAATACCCTTGCGGTATCTGCATGTGGGGCACCGGAGGTCGCAAATACGGTTGTTGGTGTGGAGGGGGTCCGGTCTGTGCTGGGTTTTGTCCGGCCCGTGCGTAATTTGGCTGCGGAGGTCCGTACATCGGTGGGGGTTGTTGATAGTAGACTTCACATGGCTGTTCTATCATTGGCGGGAACTGTTCTTGCCACTGTTCGGTAGGGTCTTGTGACTCTCCTTGATCAGGCCACGCATACCACCCGCTCGCCTCATCCCCCTCTTGCACCCAACCAACGTAGGTCGCTCTTTCGTCCATTCCAGGACGGGGTCCTTCTCGCCGACCTTCAGGCTGTCGATACATTGATCTTCGTCGGCTGTCTGGAATGATGCGGGCGTCCATCCTGGACTCCAATCTCACTGCCTCTTCATAGGCCTCCTCTAATGTAGTAGGTCGGATATTGTCCACCCACTGGCTAAGGTCTGCCGGGAGCCCTTTGATAAAAATGTCTACCGCTGCCTCTGTCAGTGGGACCATCATCTTGTCGTGGTATTCTGCCTTTTTTTCTTCTTTTAGCGCTGTCCGTGCGCATCTGAGGAGGATATGGATCTGGTCCCTAAATCCTCCTATCGTTTCGCCTTGCTTCATATTTAAGGTATGGAGCTTGTTATTGTAATAGGCGAATCCTTTGCCAGGAGCAAACCGTTTTTTTAAGTGACTACAAATCGCTTCGACATCAGCCAACTCCTGCCCATAGGTACAATCCTTAGCCGCGCCTCTTAATTTTCCCAACACAGCCCTTTTGTATCCCTCTTTCTGCTCCTGCGAAACACTTTCCGCACCGTTGCGGACATCTTGCAGGAAGTCCTTGAGTGGGATGTTGCTGCCATCATAGGTACTTAGACCAGCTATGGCATTTTGCAAGCACAAGCTGTCAGCCAAGGCTGTCAGTGTGGTACCCATTGCTTGTGTCAGGTCATTTTGACCTTGGTTATTCACAGTGTTTCCGCCCGTCATTTTTCCGGGTTCCAGGAGACACCACGCTAATTCCCACTCCACACTTTGTCGATTTCGCGTCGGATTTTGTTATCTTTCTTTCTATCTTTATCTTATTTTCTTCCTCTTCCTTATCAGAATTTTCTCGGCACTAGTTATGTGCTGTCGAGGAAAAATTCAACGAGTGCGGGGAATTCACTGTACAGATGTACTGCACCGGTCAGTATTTGGTCTTAACCTCAAAGGGCTCTGGTCACAATTGTAGGTCTCGGTCAAATGCAGGTGAAAGAAATAATATAGGTCCTTGGGAGTATGCTGTCCGCTTATTTGGTCAACCTAGCGCTCGGAACGAGAGAATGAAGTGAAACGCCGATAAGCGGACAGCAGCACAAAGAAGAAGACCGATAGGAGCTGCCGCGGCTCCCCACACACCGTGCAACGACTCTAGCGGGGACTGCGCGGCGAGGAGGGGATACGAACGAGAGAATGGAGTGAAACGGCGCTTATTAGCGCGCTCCTCTTCCTCGCGACTACTCTAGCTACTCACTATTTCTTAATGATTATTAACTATTTACTAGGGATAAAAATTTAATCTTAATAATCAAAAATTTATGATTTTATTATTAAAATTATTGTTATTATTACTTTTTTCTTTTATTTTATAATTTTATTGCTAAAATTAATTTAGAAGAGAAAACTTTATGAACTTAAGGTATTAATCGAACTTAGTATTTAAATTTATTTTAGTAAATTAAATAATTTATAAAAAAAATAAAAAATTACTTCAAAAATATTCACGACAACGCGAATAAATTTTTTCTTCTTCAAACTGCTACAACGACTGCACGTGCATCACCGTCAGCAGATTAAAAATACTCTCCGTCACCGGATGGTAATCGGAGCCTTTTTCGCGCACGAAATTATTACTTTTATCCTACTTTATATTTTTTTTCAATTAGACTGTCTATCAGTACAAAGATTTTATATTATTTAACTATATTATTAAAATTATTTCTATCTGACTTAACCTAGACTTATTCTACAGAACAGTAGCCTACGCACTGTCCTGGCAACAGAAAAATTTAAACTTCGAAAAAAATCAAAATTTTAACCCTAAACTATTCTAAAACTTTATTTCCGCGGGGGGCCTGAACTACGCGTTCTGCTACCATTTGTTAGATGTCCCCGTGGACATCTACACCTACTCCTAAATTTTGCAGACCCGGGTAGGAGTGGAAACCGGGGGCAGAAGGCTCCCCTCGTGTGGGGACGGGAAATTAACTATAGTTACCGAAGAGGGAAAAAACAAGGGAGAGATCTTAGGACTAACGTTTTATTACTTGAGACCTTACCTTACTTCCTGTTCTCTCCTTTCTCTCCTCTCTCTCCTGAAAATAGGGTGACTGGTAATGAACGTGCATGGTTGTTTAGGTCTTTTTTTCTTTATTATTCACTTGGTCACAATTAAAAAAATATAATATAAATGATGTTAATTTAAATAAGAAAACCCGACACACTGTTATATAGTAATTAGAATATAAAATTATATTATATGAAAATTATTGCGACGCGCTATTACTTCCTAACTATACTATAAAAATATTAGACTAAATTAAAACACGATGTTTTATTACTTCAACTTCGTACTGGCCTGTTCCTCCAGCATACGTCTCCCAAGAGCCTGGCTGTCCCCTCCTCACCTCAATCCAAAGGTGCTGATTAGACAGCTTAGGCTCCCTGGGAACGTATGCTGATTTAACACTTTTTCTTTGGTCGTTTCAACTATTTTAATGTTTGACTATATTAATAATGTTGCGTCACGTAACACCTATTATTTTTATTACTTCAATATTGTTTCTAGTAAATTCATATTAATAAAAAAGAATATATCTCAAAAAATTTTAAATTACTTTACGCACAACGATTTCTATTTTACAATTCTTAATTATTGTTTTTATATACTTTAACAAATATAGACCAGGGTTTTTGATTTTGGACTCTTTGAACAATGCGCGTTGTGCTAAAAAAGAAACATCAGTTCAAGTTTTAAGAGATTATTTAAGTAAAGTAAAAAATATAAGGCTGAAAATAAATTCCATTTGGACAACTTCGGATCAAATTATCCCCAAATACCGACGCAACAGAATCTTGTCGATTGCGGTATTTATTTATTACAATATGCTAAAAATTTTTTCTATGTAAGTTCTTTATTTGTTTGATTTTTTTTTTTTTTTTTTTAATTAAACGTATAACACATGATTGTAAAAAAAAAAATTTATATAGCATTTTATAAGTAACGACCATAAAAAAATTATTGACTTACAAAATTGGTTTGAGCTTTCTGCAATCACGGAAAAAAGAAAAGATATAAGTAATTAAATTATCAATTTGGCCAAAAAATATAGTCAAAGTAAGGAATTAGTACCACCAATGAACATTTCTAGAATTCAGAGTGAGCAAATCAGTAATGAAACAAAACAAATAACAAAAAGTTTTTTGCTACCAACGCAAATATCACAGAATATTTCTGTGCTTGAACGTAAATTTAATGACTCCACGAGAATAGATAAAAAAAAAAAGTGTAGGAGAAGTATCAAATGTTAATAAAAAAAAAAAAATTGCTAACTGTAAGTAACGTAGAGTCTTCTTTTCCCACGTACGAAAAAACTTTTTTGGATTCTAAAATGGTTACAACTGAGATAAGACTTACATTCTTTTGTGTATTTTGTCAATAAAATACTACAAAATCTCGATGCACTTAGCTAATACTTACTTTTTTTTATCAAATGCAATTAATCCCTACTTTTATTACAGTGCAAACGATGTTTTGTTAATTTTACACTCCATATTTTTCGTATACGTTTAAGCAGCAGAAGACTTTGTCTGAATTTGACTGAGCGCCGTTTAACGCTGTGGATAAGTTGATCAACCTAACTTACTCCCGGATTCTCACGGAATCGAGGGCCCTGATCCAGGATGCTACCTGGGTCCACACTGAGGGTTCTGAGAATAAAATTAAGAATTTATAATCTTCTTCCCCGGAAAGTAAGCTATTTTTTGATACCTTATTACCTTAGCTAACTTAAACTTACCTACGTAACTTACCTGACCTAACTTAAACTTACCTACCTAACTTATCTGGCATAACTTAATTTAACTTACCTATCCAAACTTACATAATCTAACGGCTTGCACCAGGTCGATCCAGGATGCTACCCGGGTCTACACTAAGGGTTCCGAAAAGAAAATCAAGAATTTATAATCTTCCTTCCCGGAAAGTAAGCTATTTTTTAAAACCTTACTTACCTTAGCTAACTTAAACTTACCTACGTAACTTACCTGACCTAACTTAAACTAACCTACCTAACCTTAACTTACCTAACTTAACTGACCTAATTTAAACTTACCTACCTAACTTACCTGGCCTAACTTAATTGAACTTACCTATCCAAACTTACCTATTCTAACTGCTTGCACCAGGGTGATCCAGGATGCCCTCCGAGATACTACCCGTGTCTACACTAAGGGTTCCGAGAAGAAAATTAAGAACTTATAAGCTTCCTCCCCGGAAAGTAAGCTATTTTGTAATACCCAACTTACCCTAGCTATCTTAAACTTACCTACCTAACTTACCTGACCTAACTTTAACTCAACTACCTAACTTACCAGAGTTAACTTAAACTTACCCACTTAACCTAAACTTACCTAACTTAACTGACCAAACTTAAACTTACTCACCTGAGCTTACTTAAACTTACCTACCTAACTTACCCACGTAACTTATCTGACCAAACTTAAACTTACTTACCTAACTTAACTTGATTCACTTAAAATAACCTACCTAACTTACCTGACATAACTTAATTTAACTAACCTATTCAAACTTACATAATCTAACCTACGCAAGCTCATCTTTTTACCTTCACCATCTTTTCTGTTACAGGGGTGGTTGATATGGGTAAAATCTGGTGTCCATCTTTGAAAAAACTTGAGTGAACTTTTTTGTTCTCCTGCCACTACCATCCCCTTCGGAAAGGTGCAGGCGAATGCTCACGCCATGAAGCGCTGGTTGGTAAAACGTCGAACCTGGTTGATTGAAGCGAGAGAAGGACGTTCGAGCACATGTGCCCGTTCTCTCGTAACTTTTTGTGTTCCTTTTCTCGTACCTTTTTGTGCCCGTTCTCTCGTACTGTTTTTGGTCCCGCTCTCACGTACCTTTTTTGAGGGTGTACACCTGGGGTCGTGCTAGGGTCTAGCCACGGCTGGCTAGCCGCTAGCTCTAGTCATTTTTAATAATATTTTAATTAAATAATTAATTTTTCTTATTTGTTCAATTCATTGATGACATTTAAAAATTATTTTTAAAAAAGAAAAAAAATTCGGTCAACCCCAGGCATGACAGGCAGACACTCTACCACCCGAGCCATTGAGCTAGCATGCACCAGGACTTCCTTTACACTACTTTTGCATCTGTTTATATTATTTTCATGGTACTTTTATAAAACTAATAATATTTTGTTTATTTAATTATTTATTAATATTTTTATTTTTAATTGGTTCCATTTATTAATAATATTATTTTTAATTAAATTATCAAAGAAAAAATTATTGGTGAAGTGGGACTCGAAACCACGTCCCCAGGCATGACAGCAAGACACTCTACTACCGGAGTCACTGATACTACTATCTTTTTTAGATTGATAGAGTTATATGCTGTATTGTAGTCCGGAAAAGTAGATTATTTAGTAGTTTTAGTAGTACTAAATCATTTATTTTAAGGTTATGTGAAATAAAAAAAAATTTATAAGTTTAAAGTTAATATATTATCATAATTATGTAATGACGTACATTAAATATAATGTTTTTATGTAATGTAATATAATGTACATTAAATATAATGCAGTAATTTTAATAAATTATAAGGTTCTTGTTTCTTGAGATCCATTGCTAACTTCACGAAAAATCTCATCCACCTCGTCTCGTCCTTCTCTCGCTTCAATCAACCAGGTCCGACGATTTACCAACTAGCTCTTCAAGGCGTGAGCATTCGCCAGTGCGCAAACTGCACCTTCCCGAAGGGAGTGGTAGTGACAAGAGAACAAAAAAGTTCTCTCAAGTTTTTTCAAAGAAGGACACCAGATTTAACCCATATCAACCACCCCTGTAACAGAAAAGATGGTAAAGGTAAAAAGATGAGCTTGCGTAGGTTAGATTATGTAAGTTTAAATAGGTAAGTTAAATTAAGTTAGGCCAGGTAAGTTAGGTAGGTTAGCTTAAGATAGCTAAGGTAAGTTAGGTATTACAAAATAGCTTAGTTTCCGGGGAGGAAGCTTATAAATTCTTAATTATCTTCTCGGAACCCTCAGTGTAGACCCGAGTAGCATCTCGGAGGGCATCCTGGATCACCCTGGTGCAAGCCGTTAGAATATGTAAGTTTGGATTGGTAAGTTAATTAAGTTAGGCCAGGTAAGTGAGGTAGGGAAGTTTAAGTTATGTCAGTTAAGTTAGGTAAGTTAATGTAAGGTAGGTATGTTTAAGTAAAGTCAGTTTAGTTAGATAGGTAAGTTTAAGTTAGCTAAGGTAAGTTAGGAATTAAAAAATAAATTACTTTCCGGGGAGGAAGATAAAAAATTCTTAATTTTCTTCTCGGAACCCGGAAACTATATCTACCACCAACCTGTAACAGAAAAGATGGTGAAGATAAGAAGATGAGCTTGCGTAGGTCAGATTATGTAAGTTTGAATGGGTAAGTTAAATTAAGTTAGGCCAGGTAAGGTAGGTAGGTAAGTTTAAGTTAAATCAGGTAAATTAGGTAAGTAAGTTTAAGTTAGGTCAGATAAGTTAGGTGGGTAGGATAGGTAGGTAATTTTAGTTAGCTCTGGTAAGTTAGGTGAGTAAGTTTAATTTAGGTAAGTTTAGGTTTGGTGGGTAAGTTTAAGTTAGCTCAGGTTAGTAAGGTAGGTAAGTTTAAGTTAGCTCAGGTAAGTAAGGTAGGTAAGTTAAAGTTAGCTAAGGTAAGTTAGGTAAATAAATTAAGTTAGCTAAGTGAAGTTAGCTATAAAAAAATGGCTTACTTTCCGGGGAGGAAGATTATAAATTCTTAATTTTCTTCTCAGAACCCTTAGTGTAGACCCAGGTAACATCTCGTAGGGCATCCTGGATCGACCTGGTGCAAGCCATTAGATTATGTAAGTTTGGATAGGCAAGTTAATTTAAGTAAGGCCAGGTAAGATAGGTAGGTAAGTTTAAGTTAGCTCTGGTAAGTTAGGTAGGTACGTTTAAAATAGCTCTGGTAAGTTAGGTAGGTAAGTTTAAGTTAGCTCTGGTAAGTTAGGTAGGTAAGTTTAAGTTAGCTCAGGTAAGTTAGGTATTAAAATATAACTTACTTTCCGGGGAGAAAGATTATAAATTCTTAATTTTCTTCTTCTCGGAACACTTAATCTAAGGGTCCTAGAATTCTCCGAAACGTGCCTTGATTTCTCATCATTGTGGGTTCTTAAAATTTTAGAGAAGATTCATGCTGTTCGGTGTGAGAGGTTTTTCTGAATTCTAAGAAACTTGTATCTTTTTCTCACGAACTTTAGTTCCAGAAATTTTAGAGTAGATTCGTGTACTTGACTCGCCCCTTTCTTAACACAAAGTGTATAAAACTGAGCGCGCTCTCTCTCTCAATAATTCACTTCATTGCTTCGAGTCGACCAGGGCTCTGTTAAGGAGAAGTCAGACGAGTTTTTTTTATCAATAGGTTTTAATGAAAAAAATATTTTTAAAAAAGGGCTCGGTAGCAGGGTAGAGAAATTAAATAGCTACAGTTTAAAAAAAAAAATCATGAAAATCGGTTAAAAATTGGCTGAGTAAACGCAGAACGGCAGTTAAATATTTTTTTTCTTCAGTCGCGGCGGCCATGTCGTCATCTGCCGCTGGCGCTGTGCGTGGCTACATGCAGCTATGCGCAATGTGCGACTAACCTATATTTCTAACACTTCATGACTGCCTCAGCTACCTCTCTTGAAAATATCATGCAAAATCAAATATTCATATTGTCATGTCCCAAAATCGGGACAGATCTATTTACTTATTTTGAATCTACTTCACCCTTTTTTTATAACCGGGTAGGTGACTCGAATAACTGAGAGGAGGATAAGTAATGAAACTACAGAACCCGAAAGACTACTAAGAAAAATCTATTTATTATCAAAACCAAACCATTACAAACGTTACACGATCTACTTCCTTAAAAATAATCTTACTTCTATTAAAGTTCTGGACACTGCACAGAGAGAGAGAGAGAGAGTGTGACGTTGTTGTAGACTGAAGACTCCCGCTGGGCTGCTTGAGGTGGTGAATCGGTGGTTCAGCACAGTCCTGAAGGAACTTCCCGGCACTTTTCTCTAGTCGGTCACAAAGGCTGTTGTTTCCTTAAAAGTCTTACAAAATATAGTTGTCACTACCGGAACTCTAATTTTTATTTTTACTCGCACTTATCCGAAACTCGCGGATTAGGAGCTCTGATTAGTACACTCAGAATTGCCCTTAAAACGAGACTATAAATAGTCACTCAGGTTGATCTCGATATGTTTTTAAAAATATCGAGACTTTGAAAATCTTTAACTCCCGTGAGTCAAGTCGGGAAGATCTTCCTCGCGGAGCGATGTGCACGGGTCGAGTTCTGGATCGCGACTAAAAAAACCAAGCTCCCGGGCTCGCGTTCGCGGCCCTATTTATACCCCTACGCATGAGGACCCACCCCCGTAGAGGGGATCATGGACCCTCCCATGTGTGCCCGAATCTGGGGGAAAAACCAATGATTTGGCCTCTTTTCCACGAGGGCTTGGCCTTGGCCTAATTTATTATAATATTCCTCATGTGTGGACTCCCTCTCCTACAAGTAAAGTCCGCCTAAACTATTATGGGACCCGATTCCTTGAGGCCTCATTGGGTCAATGTCACTGACCGGCGGTCGCGGGGGATTGTTTATGGCCTCCCGCCTCCTTGCCGTGACGCTCTATTGTTGGGGTCCGCTGCTGGCTTTTCCTTCACTCAGCCAGGCGTCCCGTGCTGATGCGTTTCTTTTGTCCTCTCCCTCTCTTCTTTTTCCCAGCTCCTGTTCGCTTTTCCTCTCTCTCTCTGTTTTTCTTCTTTTTATTCTCTCTCTCTCTTACTTATACTTACTAATTTATCTTATTTAACTAATAATTGAATCATTTGTAAATAACTTAAAAATTAGCTGAAAACTATTTTAATATTAAAAAGGGGAGCTGGTGCCGACACGACATCTCTCCTTCCCCTTCGAGATTGGAGGTTGTTTAGACAACTCCAATCGTTTACTATAGTAAGAACTCCTTAGTATCAAAAAAATTTGTTTAATTACTTTTATATTCTCTTTTTTTTTTTCTTAACTTTTACTAGAATCTAGGACGCCAAACAAGTTTATTTTATTATTATTAATTTGTTTGAATAATGAATAATTCGATTAATTTATGATATAGACTTATTTCGTAGTACTTAAGTAGTATTAAAAAGAAAAATATTATTCTATTCGCGATTTCTCTAAATTTATTTTAAAATAAGTCGTTTCGCTTAATATATTTTTGTTTCTATTTGTTTTTAGGAATTTCTCACTTATTAGGTGTTTTCTTATGTTGTAAAAAATTTTGAATACATGATATAACTCTTTTCTTTTGTTTTATGCTATAGGTTTTTTTGTAAAATTTTAATTCTCTACTAAAACAGTATTCCTTATCTGTTCTTTTATTCATTCATTAATATAAGTCTCGAATATTGATCAAACTCCAATTAAATTCATAATTTACTGTACCTTTTTCCAAATGACTTACTTCAAATATTCTGTGAACAAAATTGTGATTAGTATTTTTTTGAATATAGGTAGTTGAAAAAGAAATCCCTTAAAATTATGTTCGTACTTTACTCAAGGATTTCTTTTCCCTCCCTTTCTCACCAAAGCGACAAGGTCGCACCTACAATTTCCCTTCTTTTTTTTCTACAGACTCCTATGCTGGTTTGGTTTTTTTCTTTTTAGCTTTTGGAAGTTATATCTTCCTGGTTATTATTATTCCCTTTTTTTACAGGGAAAGACAACCCCACTCTTTTCGTTTTTCTATTATTTAACATTAGAAGCTAGAAAATTTTTGAGGACGAGGATCCTTCTCGCGACGGAGACGATTCAGTCTCCGCTGAAAGTTTGAACAGTGCGTTTCGTATTAAAGTTAAAAAGTTCTTCCAAGATGCCTGCAGTAAAGACTGTCGTGGTAAGTAAAATTTTACTTTTCTATAGGGTTTGCAACTTTTTGAGATTTATAATATTTTTTTTTTTCTTATTTAGTTAAAGTATCGAAAAATAAACGACACGAATTTTTTCTTTTTTTTTTTAAAAACTACAATTATAAGGACTACAAGTGTTTAAAAAATTTTTGTTTTTCAATATATATAGATATACTTTTAATTGAATTTCGGGTTAATGACTCTTCTTAATTTTCTTCTTGCCTACTTTTGATTTAAAAATTCTAAAAAAAAATGTTAAAATTCATTAAAAATCGAGTACTTAGAAAAAATATTTTTTTTTGTGCCGGTTGTCAACCCTATTTCTACATTATGATTTATAAATTATACCCCCCCTTTTTTTTTCTCACTACTATTATTATCATTATAATTTTTATTTTTATATTTATTTTTTTATTTATTTATTTTTTTTTGTTTTTGTTTTTCCAGTTTGAGTTTTGGATCCAGAAGCGTAAACTACGCAAGGCACTAGCCGAGCGACGAGCCGCCGGCCTCCCTGTGTCTCCCGAGATCACCGAGCAGTACCGGATGAAGATTTGGCGTGAGCGCCTATCTCATCGGAGGATGAGAATTCCCATTAACGTAAGTCTTTTTTTGTTAAAAATATCTTCCTTCCTGTCTTTTTTTTTTTTTTTTTTTTTTTTTGATTTTATATTAATAGTTTTCCCCCCCTTTTTTGTTTTCAGTTTGAGCGGTGGCGTGCCATTCGCGAATGGCGCAAGAGCGAGCGAATTCTCAATCTCCGTAATTGGTGTGGCAGCAAATCGGGGGATATACTTGGGTGTATCCCCCTATTATTTGAAAGATTTTCATTAAATAATTAATTTTGGTGTATAAAAAAAAATATATGTATCATTTTTTTCATTTATTTTTTTATAATAAAAATTCAATTCTAATACAACTTTCTTTTATTTTCATTTTCAAAACCTTATCTCACAAAAAAAAATTTTTTTTTTCTTATCATTTATTTAATTTTTTTTTTTTTTTTTTTTTTTTTTTTTTAATTTCTATTGTGAATTCAATATCATCATGCACAGTGTTAATAAATTCAAAAAAAAATATGTATATATTTTATATATTAATAAAAATTCTTAATAACAAAAATTTTTAATATTTCAACTTAAACGCAATTCAAATTTTGAATTTAACATACTCAACCAATCAAATCAATTATAAATCGAAGACATTCGAACTTGCTTCATGATTATAAAGAGGGATAGTTTTCAATTACAGTTAGATTTAGCATTAAATTAAATTTTAAAAATTGAGATCTAAATTCTATATCTCGCTTAAAAATATCATATTATTAGTAAAAATATCTCGCTTAAAAATATCTTACTACTTACTACTTATCTTTCTATTTATTTATTTAATTTTTATTATTTATTTTTTTTTGTAACACTATTTTACGCGACGAAAGCTATGGTATAATTTGTTATTTTAGTTCTACAAATCGGACATGTTTCTGACATTGAAGCACATCTTTTACAACAAGCTACGTGATTGCAAGGTCGGAATATCGTTTTTAACTCTCTGGTCAGGCATACTTTACATGCCAATTCTGTTTGAATATCCTCATTGTCACTCTCACCGTCTTCCTCAGCGGGGTGTTCTTTTTCTTTTAAAACTTCTTCCTCTTCTTCTTCTTCTTCCAGCTCCAACTGATCAATGACCCCTTGAACGTCTATGTTGTGGTCGACGACTGGCCAATCTGTTGCTTCAAAATTATTTACTAGCTCTTGTTCTAGAGTATTTATTCGCGTATCATCCGACATACCGTTGAGAAGTGTATTTATTCTATCAGTGTTGGCTATTACGAAGGCGCACCTACCACTCCAAAACATGTGTGTTATTAAAGGGTGTGAATCGTATCTCCACCCTTCTTGTCGTAATCCGCAAAAAGGGCATACGGTCTGATCACGAATTCCCGTGTATATGAACCCAGCCGCGCTTAGCCTGGCAGGGTGAAAAAGTTCGTTTGGCCAATTAATAAAAGTTTGTAACCTTATGTTTTCAATATTGTAATCTATTGTGACTTCGTCCTCTATCTCCTCCACCGTTGGTTCTGTCTCTTCGTCTGTAGGCCCAGTGTAACTCAGGGCACTGCCGACTAGATCATCTACATAAAAAAAAGGTAATGCAATAAAAGGTGCTAATTCCTGCTCTAATTCCATTTGTCTTTCTGGATTATTGCTGGCACTTTCTTCTTCATGGATACTGGCTGCCTGTGGTGAATGAGGTTCTTCTGTAGGATTCCCCTCTAAGGTTATTTTATATTTTATTTCGATCACTGTGTCCGGTGATCTTATAATGCCCGCTGAGTGCAAAAATGCCCCTATCTCTAACCTGTCGTGACCTCCAAACCAAACCTTTTCAAGTTCTCTAAGGCATCCTTGGCAAACTATTAATTCACCATCGTCCTCTTTTATTTTTGTAACCTGTTCGAATTCTCCCCTGCGTTGTAAAACGCAGCGGGAACATAGTATTTCCTCGTTTGCTGATTTAAAGTAGACTTGTTTAGCAAAAGATCTCATGTTTAAATCTCGGTTTTACTTTAACACCTTTTGTTGATCAGAAGTACTTTTATCTTGATTGTTATGTTAAATTCTAATACTTTTTTTTTTCTTCTAAGAGTTTTATTTATTTTTTTTTTTTATTTTTTTTTTTTTTGTTCTATTTACTCAGTATGGTTATTATTAGCTTACTTTTGTACTTAACAATAGATTATAAACTAAATTATAAGTTATAAATTATAAACTATCTTAAAATTAAAAAGTTCCTTGTCTCTTCTTGCTGCGTTATCTTCTTCTCAAGGAGTGCTTGACACAGGATATTTTCTTGCAAGTCTCTGCGTTAAAAAAAATTTTTCTTTCTTACTTGTTTATTTTTATTATTATTATTATTATTACTATATTTTTCTTACATGCTTTTCCCGAAAATACATAAAGTTTCACATGCTTAACCTTTAACCTTATATATCAACTTATAATAAATTCCTTTCTTAACTATAACATTATAATTGCTAATATTTTTTTTTTTAATTGCATTCTCCTACGAGCCAATCACCAAAACAAATATTAATTGCAAATTGTTAAAATTCTACTACTATTTTCGTTGCTTAATATCTAATTTCGGTCGTTGAGTTAAAGCGTAAGCTATTCACTCGCATTTTTGTTTTTCTCAGGATTTCCCGCTGAGTCTTTTTCTACGTCTTTCTCCTTCCCCTGTTCTTTCATATTTCTTCCCATGTAAACGAAAAGTTGAGTCACCGAGTTAAACAAAGCGCCTAACAGTTTAAAGCTCACTCCGAAAATTAAGAATAATGTATGTCCTCTTATGATGGTGTCAACCATCATTTTAATAAGTTTAATAATCATAAAACATGCAATAAAAATAGAAGAAACGTTTCCCAGTGTTAAAAGATGGCTACACATTTTATTCCAAGTCTTTTCTACCAATGATTCTAGTGTTTCATTGTCGAAAAACCCCTCGATCGATAACCCCTGATCTGTCACTTTTGCTCCCGAAAAACCCCTTAGGACGTTTGACATAATCGCCTTTTTTTCTAAACTCATCATGATGTGATTTCTTAAACGCTTTGTGTCTTTCTGGTTGTAAATACCTCCCGTTGCGAGGGTTTTAGCATCTGTATAATTCCAAAAAGGTTTTGTTATGGGTTGAAGGACCTTCGGCTCACCTGTGAACGGACTCGATTTGGCTAATTTTATCCACGTATCTCCTACCTTATACATAGGTGGTAATTTCTGATTACAGTCAATCCTTGTACCTTTCTCTAATAGTATTTTTGTTCGTGGGGCTAGAAAGAATTCATCCTTCCCCCGAAAAACAGGTAACTGCTCGTAGCACTGATCTAAAGTAGGTCTCAACTCTACTTCTACCTTTGCACATTTCATGGTATAAATAATTTCCCCCACCGTCAAACTTAAAATCCCTGGCTCGTTCATTAGTTTATAACCAAAGTCGTCTGGTGAAATTGATGCGATTGATAAAGCGTTATTCAGTACTTTTCTTTCAAGTTCACATTCCCGTTTTAAAATGTCGTAATACAAATTATTAATTTGGGTTTTTATGTGTTTTTCTACGTATACAAATTTGGAATTTATATACGCAAAAAGATCTAGATTCGAGGTGGCTATACCAGTATTAAATATGTTTTCTTCGTCTACCTGTTCTTGTAAAAAGAACAGTCTCGGATGTTCAGTACGTATTAATTTATAACCACACGTGTTTAGGTAACCTGTCTTCCAGAATGCAAAAGTATAATCTTCCGACTCTACGCTGTATAACACTTTGTTTTCTTCCGCTTCGTGAGCGATTTGCACCTTTCCGTCGTATAGCACTGAATATTTTTTTAATCCACACGTGTCTGGTGGTAACATATCCCAAAAAGCCATGCTACCGTCGTAATCTGTGCAAGTCGTCATAGTTAAGGGGCATGTTAAACCCGATTGTAATCTGATTTTATTAGTTTCGATATGGACATCCGCATAATAGTCTTTCAAAATTATTTCTGCCCAACCTTGAACCACGACATCCTCCCAAGATCCCCATTTATCCGTGAATCCGCCACCCTTACAGTGACCCGATACACCGGTACTTCCCGCAAATTTAACTGGTGTGTTTGTAGTGCCGTTTCTTTTTATTCCCGTAATTTTTGTTGTACCAAGTGTATATTCCCCCGTCATTTGAATATTTGCACACTCTTCGCGCGTTAATTCTTTATAGTACGTAATTTCCCCGTTCTGTACCCTTGAACTGTAAGATGCTATGTTTCCGCAGACCGTGATTTCGCGATTTACACGAACTGAGCAAATGAGTACCCTAGTTGAACTAAATTCATTTAATTGTAATAATTTAACATGCTTGTTTGTGACGTTTAATACAGGCGGCTGTATGTCGCAATCCCCCACTTCTACCAAGGAAATAGCCGTAATGTTTGTTAAGTCTCCCGTGCAATCGAACCCGTAAATTGCTACAGAAATTTTGACGAGATTTAATATTGCGAAAATACCGATAAATTTCTGTACCGCCATCTGAAAAATAAAATCATATTCTTTATAAAAACCGAACTACAGCTCTTTTGGGACTATCTTCAATTACTCCCCCCCTCTCGATACGTTCCGAATTAATTTCGAGTTCAACCTCGTTTGGTGTATCTTTTACTACTATAACTAATATTCCCAAAAATATAAGAACGCCAGCCGAGATTAATATTACTATCCCACAAATAATTTGTATTCTAAGTCTAGATTCTTCAAAATCTTCCTTCAGTTTGTCGTGAGCTGCGTAAATTTCACTTTCTCTCACGGCCGTCCAAAAGGAGTTATGATTATGTGAGCTTTCTAAGGTTTCATAAAACTTTCTTTCTAGCGCTTTATTTGCGAAAATACTTGATAGTTCATTGAGATCTAACTTGGCTTCCGGAAAAATAATATTTTTAATTTCTGAGCTTGCGTTAAAGTACATATTTGAATAATTTCCACTCAATTCAAATTCACAGTTCGATGGAAGAGATAAAATTCTCAGCCCTTTTGTGCTTACTGCCCCCTTTATTATATTTCCGCACTTCAAGCTTAGTTTCTTTTCGTCCCCTGTCCCCACGATTGTTTTATAGAACGGTTTTAGCTTCAACATGTAATTAGTAAAATTATTCGCAATTCTTATGTCGCACTCATGGAAATTTATGTCACGTGATTTTGTTAGCAAGGTCTTTTCACAGCTGTTTGTTTCTAAGTACTCGAACGTTCTTTTAGGGCATAGATGAAACCCCTTTTTCACTAGACATTTATTTAGTTCGTTGTTACTAATGAATTTATGTCCCTTATTTTTGACAATAATAAATTTACCCGTTGGATTGATAAAAGCTGTACACTTGAAATCCTTAAAAATATTTTGCGGCAAAGGTATGGGAATTATCCTGTAAATTTTTGCTGCATCATCAAATTTCATAGGTATAAAATATTCCGTTAAGCCCTGTGTTCCGTACATTCCTCTTTTTATTTCAACCAAAGTCAAAAATTTTAATAATTCTTGTAAGCTTTTAGGAGTGTCAAAGTTTTTATTAGTAAAACGCATATCATATTCTAAACGCCATAAGGTGTTTTCGCACAATTTATTCTCCAGAAGTGTAGACAATTCAGTACCCTTTTGAAAAGCAGAAATCATCAATTTCAAATTATCCAGATGTTCTATCATCAATCTATATGCTTCTCTCGCTGTTTGAGCTAAGTGATAATATTCATCAAGGTATAGACGAGCTATATTAGATTCCCCCATTTTGCTTAGTTTTAATAATGCCTTAGTCTTATCAATAACTGCCGAAGTTTCCCACCAAACGTCACTCTCGCTTTCAAAAACAACCCTTCTTATTTCCTTTTGCGTTTCTTCTCTCCCTAGACGCCTCCTAGTTTCTTCCCTGGGTATAGTTACCTTTGATTTGTTAAAGTAATTAATTACGGTTTCATGTTTACTCAAAATATCATCGTAATTTCTTATAATTTCGTCGAATTTTTCAAAAACAGTTTTATTTTGGTCATTGCTCATAGGTGGTATGCAAGTTTTTAACTTAATTAAATCTTCACGCGCCTCTTTAACCCATTAAGTCCGAGGATTTTTTGAATTTTTGGTTGTGTTTGAGCTGGGAAATCTTAGGGAAAACTGTGAAAAATGTATACCTGAATACCCTATCCCCCTATTTTCAAGTATGCCCTACACGATGGTATAGTTCAAAAAAGTCAAAAATTCGATTTTCATTTGTTTATAAACAAATTAAAAAAAAAAAACAAGATTTTTTTTGCACTTTTTTTTTTTTAATCGAAAAATTGAGTGGTTAAAAAATTTTTTACACACTTTAGAATATCATCACGGGTGATCACGCATTTCAAAGTTTCCAAATCTTCTTGAAAATTGTAGCTGCGATTTTTGTAAACAAAATGGCGGCCAAAACACTGCGAAGAAAAAATTCGTAAAGCAGCCGAAGGCGGAACCAACATCGAAAAACTTATTTTGCTCAAAAATATTTATTGAAAAAGCATAAAAAGTCTTTGAAATGTTAATTGTTAATATTTTTATCATTTCAATTGCATATATGCGAGTATTGGGCCCAATAGGGAGGGACCCAAAAATAAACATTGAGAAATCGAAAAATAAAAAATACTAACTTATTCTACGTAAAATTATAAGAACAAAATATACTTGGTGTTTTTTTTATTGGGGCCACTATTTTTTCATAAAAATTCGTTGAAGTTGGGACTATCAACCAATTGAGTCCAAGGATTTTTTGAATTTTTGGTTGTGTTTGAGCTGGGAAATCTTGGGGAAATCTTGGGGAAAATGTATACCTGAATACCCTACCCCCCTATTTTCAAGTATGCCCTGCACGATGGTGTAGTTTAAAAAAGTCAAAAATTCGATTTTCATTTTTAGATTGGATTTGATTCTCGAAAAATAATATTTTCCCATCGCAGTTTAAACAATTATTTCCGTAATCAATTTTTGCAGAGCTTTCTCTAAAAAAATCTGTCCCCAAAACTCCTACCGGAAGATTAAAATCATCATCAACTAAATGTAATTCAATTTTTCTACCATTAAAATAAAAAGTTATTTTTCCTAGTGTTTGCACTAGCTGAGATGTTATCCCCTTTAAATAAATTATATGTGTAAAATCAATTTCAACATTCTCATTGATTTCGCTTTTCTTTACTATGCTTACCGATGCCCCCGTATCTAACAGAAAAATAATTGGATTTTTAAATTCTTCTGCGAATAATTTAACTGTGGGGCTTGTAAGAGCTTGCGTTATGTTTATAGTCTCGATTTTGGTATTGTGCCAGTCTCTCGCCATGGAGCTGGGTTCTGGTTGGTATTTTCGCGCGTCCCCGCCTGTTCGGCGGGGGAGTGCAGGTTTTTTGAAAAGTTTTGAGCGCTTCCGCTACCTGCGTTTGTCTGATTAGTATCGCGTAGCCATTTCATACAGGTTTTAATTCCGTGGCCTTGTTTATTACAGTAAAAACACGTCATTGAGTTAGAGTTAGTGTTATAATAGGATGCCCCCCTATTTTGTGTTTGATCAAATCTTTGATTATTGTTTTCACGATTAAAATATTCTGATCTATTAAAATTTTGATTGCTTGAGGTGTTACGCCCATCCCTATTATAATTATTTTGATTATTTCGCCAGGCTGACGAGTGGTTATTATAATAATTGTTTGAATACCGATTCCTAGGTCTTTCATTGGGAGTTCCCCTTGAAGTAAAATACCGCGGGTGGTCTCGGACGCTGTATTCTCTTTCATATACCTCGTCTCGCTTCCAAGTACCGAAAGATTCTGGATCGAGTTCGGCCAATTTACGCTTTAAATTAATTACTAGTTTATCTCTTAAATTTGTATTTTCAAACATAAATTTTGCGTATCGCCAGCAGTTCATTAAATAGTGATTCATTCCGTTACAAAAACTACAAGTAGCATTATTTGTTTCTTTCTCCATAATATGTACTCTTCTTATTTCACGAGGGTTTTCGCTCCTACTTCTATTTGTATCATCGAATTGATCTAGTTCTACTAATGTTCCCGCGATTTCGCGTTCCGCTTGCAGCGCTTGCTCTCGCGCTTCTTCCCAATTTTTAGGACTATTTAATCGTGATCGTAACTCCCAAGAAAGGTTTTTAACAAAATACCGCAAACAGTCAGTTCTAATTTCAATTTCTGCTAAATCTTCCCCCAAATCTTTCCTTTCGCGACAAATTGCTTTTATCAACTCCCTTTCTAATGCTCTAATTTTGTTTAAAAATTGCATAACCGGTTCCCCCCTTTTGTGTTTCATATTTGCCAATTCCCCTGCAAGTTCAAAATACGTTCTAGTGTTCCCATAGATCGGCATGAAAAAGTCCTCAATTTCGCGAACTGTCTTAAAATTATGATCACGCGCACATCTGAGTGCGTCGCCAAATAATCTTATGCGTATTAATTTAGCTAATTCACCTTCGGCTTCAGGGGCAATTAAATTTCTTGCTTCATAACATCCCTCTAAAAATTGTTCAATCTGAACATTTGACCCTGACCAACGCGGTACTAGCTCTATAATATCCCGCAAGGATAGACCCCTCATTTGCATTATTACTGATTCCATTCCGACGGAGGTTTTATTTTCGACCTTAACTTTCTCGTTGCTCATATTTGATAAATTTTCAATGCAACTATTAAATTCAATTGACGAAGTTGAATCAATCTCTCCAATTTGGCTATTACTATTGTTTTTATTTAATTTCTCACTAAAAGCTATTATTTTATCTTTCAAAAACTGCAGTACGTTTGGGAATTTAAAATCTTTGACTAAAGATTTTTCAAGTTCGTTCAACCCTTCCTTTCCTTCGAAGAACGAATTAATTACCGCGGCTGGTAATTCTTCTGACAGACTTTTTTTAACGATCTGAACAATTAATTTTTCAGGTAAAGCCTCTTCCTCTACCTGTATTGTTTGAAAATTTAAGTTTAGTTCGAACTTTTTTAATAGTATATCGCTTGAATTTTCCGTATAGGGTGTGCTTGCGGCTATATTTCTTATTACGGGGCTTGTCTCTATTTCTAAAAGCTCGCTAATTATTTCAGAATTATCAATTTTTCTGTCAAATTTAATACTGCTGGCTTAAGGATAGGCCTCTTGGGTGTTATTTGGCGCTCGAAAACAGTGTTCGGTTCAGATTTATCTGAAATTTCACAAAGTGTTGAAACCGACTCGACTACTTTCTCACGGTACTGTAAAAATTTATCTTTATTGTCTAAATTATCCTTTCGATTTTGGGGGTGTAAAAATGAATTTACCGGAATGTCAATATTGTATTTATCCACGGATTTAGTTAATAGCTTTTTTAAATTTTTAATTTCTCTACGTAATTGTAATATTTTAATGTCTTCCTGACCTTTCGAACTTTCTTGCTTTAATTCTTTATATTTTTGGGCTATAATCTCTTCAAGTTTATTTATATTATTTTGTATAGTAATCCCGGATTTACTTAGACTACAGTCATTAGAAGCTGCATCCATAATTCGTCATTTTCATCAAGAAATTAAATTGTTTATCAGTTTATATAAAATTTTATATAAATATATTTATTATTTATAATTTATACTGCTTTAAAATTTTCACCGAATCACAGATTATAAAACTCTGTATTTCCTGGACTCATCAGACAAAATTTATTTATTTTTTTATCGCCTCAACTGTATGTAGGTTAGACCCTGTCAGCGCTTTGGCATATAGGTCTAAACCTCAGTCAAGTTGCAAGAGTGTTGTGCCCTTCAGAATTATTTCTCTAGCTCTTTGTGCATCGATACTTTCAATTCGTCGTAAGGGTTACTCTCTATCAGCGGACTGAAACCAAAAATTGTACAGAGTATACTAGTTACTTTTTTTTTTTTTATTAAAGAAAAATTCGACCTCTCACTTCGAAAATTTCTATACTAATATCTGTGATTGCTTACAGAAAAATTTGATCTCTCACTTCAAAAATTTCTATACTAAAATCTTTACTAATTTGTTTATTATTATTATGTGAACACAATTTAATTTCTCGTAATAACCCCTTTTTTTGTATATTTATAATTATTTATTTTTTTTTTATTTATTATTGAACTTGGAAAAAATTTTTTTTTTTTTCTACTTTTCTCTATTTAGTATCTGGAACTTTTTTTCTAACTTCAACGAAAATCGGACCGACTGAAGAAAAACCCTCGTCTCTCTATGTTTTTCTTTTCTTTTTTTTTTTTTTATATATTACCTCTCTTACTTATTTAATCTCTCAGTTATTTAAATAAAACGGCCGATGCACCAGTGTCATGTCCCAAAATCGGGACAGATCTATTTACTTATTTTGAATCTACTTCACCCTTTTTTTATAACCGGGTAGGTGACTCGAATAACTGAGAGGAGGATAATTAATGAAACTACAGAACCCGAAAGACTACTAAGAAAAATCTATTTATTATCAAAACCAAACCATTACAAACGTTACACGATCTACTTCCTTAAAAATAATCTTACTTCTATTAAAGTTCTGGACACTGCACAGAGAGAGAGAGAGAGAGTGTGACGTTGTTGTAGACTGAAGACTCCCGCTGGGCTGCTTGAGGTGGTGAATCGGTGGTTCAGCACAGTCCTGAAGGAACTTCCCGGCATTTTTCTCTAGTCGGTCACAAAGGCTGTTGTTTCCTTAAAAGTCTTACAAAATATAGTTGTCACTACCGGAACTCTAATTTTTATTTTTACTCGCACTTATCCGAAACTCGCGGATTAGGAGCTCTGATTAGTACACTCAGAATTGCCCTTAAAACGAGACTATAAATAGTCACTCAGGTTGATCTCGATATGTTTTTAAAAATATCGAGACTTTGAAAATCTTTAACTCCCGTGAGTCAAGTCGGGAAGATCTTCCTCGCGGAGCGATGTGCACGGGTCGAGTTCTGGATCGCGACTAAAAAAACCAAGCTCCCGGGCTCGCGTTCGCGGCCCTATTTATACCCCTACGCATGAGGACCCACCCCCGTAGAGGGGATCATGGACCCTCCCATGTGTGCCCGAATCTGGGGGAAAAACCAATGATTTGGCCTCTTTTCCACGAGGGCTTGGCCTTGGCCTAATTTATTATAATATTCCTCATGTGTGGACTCCCTCTCCTACAAGTAAAGTCCGCCTAAACTATTATGGGACCCGATTCCTTGACGCCTCATTGGGTCAATGTCACTGACCGGCGGTCGCGGGGGATTGTTTATGGCCTCCCGCCTCCTTGCCGTGACGCTCTATTGTTGGGGTCCGCTGCTGGCTTTTCCTTCACTCAGCCAGGCGTCCCGTGCTGATGCGTTTCTTTTGTCCTCTCCCTCTCTTCTTTTTCCCAGCTCCTGTTCGCTTTTCCTCTCTCTCTCTGTTTTTCTTCTTTTTATTCTCTCTCTCTCTTACTTATACTTACTAATTTATCTTATTTAACCCATTAAGTCCGAGGATTTTTTGAATTTTTGGTTGTGTTTGAGCTGGGAAATCTTAGGGAAAACTGTGAAAAATGTATACCTGAATACCCTATCCCCCTATTTTCAAGTATGCCCTACACGATGGTATAGTTCAAAAAAGTCAAAAATTCGATTTTCATTTGTTTATAAACAAATTAAAAAAAAAAACAAGATTTTTTTTGCACTTTTTTTTTTTAATCGAAAAATTGAGTGGTTAAAAAATTTTTTACACACTTTAGAATATCATCACGGGTGATCACGCATTTCAAAGTTTCCAAATCTTCTTGAAAATTGTAGCTGCGATTTTTGTAAACAAAATGGCGGCCAAAACACTGCGAAGAAAAAATTCGTAAAGCAGCCGAAGGCGGAACCAACATCGAAAAACTTATTTTGCTCAAAAATATTTATTGAAAAAGCATAAAAAGTCTTTGAAATGTTAATTGTTAATATTTTTATCATTTCAATTGCATATATGCGAGTATTGGGCCCAATAGGGAGGGACCCAAAAATAAACATTGAGAAATCGAAAAATAAAAAATACTAACTTATTCTACGTAAAATTATAAGAACAAAATATACTTGGTGTTTTTTTTATTGGGGCCACTATTTTTTCATAAAAATTCGTTGAAGTTGGGACTATCAACCAATTGAGTCCAAGGATTTTTTGAATTTTTGGTTGTGTTTGAGCTGGGAAATCTTGGGGAAATCTTGGGGAAAATGTATACCTGAATACCCTACCCCCCTATTTTCAAGTATGCCCTGCACGATGGTGTAGTTTAAAAAAGTCAAAAATTCGATTTTCATTTGTTTATAAACAAATTAAAAAAAAAAAACAAGATTTTTTTTGCACTTTTTTTTTCTAATCGAAAAATTGAGTGGTTAAAAAATTTTTTACACACTTTAGAATATCATCACGGGTGATCACGCATTTCAAAGTTTCCAAATCTTCTTGAAAATTGTAGCTGCGATTTTTCTAAACAAAGTGGCGGCCAAAAAACTACGACGTAAAAATTCGTAAAGCAGCCGAAGGCGGAACCAACATCGAAAAACTTATTTCGCTCAAAAACGAGGCCTTCAGATGTATTTATTTATTTATTTATTTATTTATTTATTTATTTATTTATTTATGTTATTTATTTATTAGATTACTTGATTTTTCTTTTAAAAAAAAAATAAATTAATAAATAAATACTTGAATTTTTATTTGTTTCCTTTTTTTGTTATGCAGTGTCAAACTGAATACGAAATATATGTTCAATAAAAATAGCCTGCGTATTTTATAATTATTAGAAATACAATTTTGTTATGCAGAAGAAGAGAAAGTAAGAAAGAACAACGGATTCATTGATGCTGTTAAAGCTTTTGCCAGGTGTATACGACTATAGCTGAAAGGCATAGAGTCTGCTTCGTAATCACAAGTCCATGGGTTCAAATCCCGCTTAGAGCAAAAAGTATCTCAAATACAGAAAAAAATTGTAAATCCAAAAAAAAAAAAAAAATTCGTCTTCCAATGACTTTAAATCTTTTTTTTTTTTTCTACTTTCAAATACACCTTTTTGAAAGGATATACTTCACCAAATATTGGTCTGAACTGAATAAAAAACTATAAGAAAAATTAACTTTTAGTAAAAAGCGATCAGACTAAAATTATCATAGATGCAGGCTAGAAAAAATTACAAGAAAATTTTGTTCAATTATATCGATAAATCAAATCTTTTATAAAGAAATATTTCATCAGATATAAAGAAAAATTGGCAGATTGAGAGTTGAAAAAAAAAAAAAATTTTTTATAGCCTAAGGATGAAATTTTTTTTTTCAATCACCACGAAGTCAACGCCTCTGAGAAATTTTTATTACGACTTTTACAGTTTACAACTGTATCTGCGCTTTTTCTGAATACTCGCCGTGAGCGGGATTCGAACAACTATCTAAGCATTGCTAAACTGGCTCTTTGCTGCTTTAGCCAACGGCCGTGTACAGATTTACAGATTTAGACTTCATTTATATGTAAAAATAATAAATTATGAATTTTCTGTAGCAATAATAGTCTTTACCAATCTCTCTCAATCAAAAATTATAAAAATGTATAGAAAATTTTTAAAAAGTAACAATAACTCGTCAAATTGTAAATTTCATCTCTTAGCCGTTACACTTATAAAATACAAAACATAACGTTGCCCAACACCTACCACGCGGAGGTTGATGAAACAAAGTGTCTTTTTTTTTTTTTTTTTTTTTATTACTTTTATACTTTTTTTGTGTTTTTCTAATTTTTTTTTTTTTTTTTTTTTTTATCAATTTTTTTATAAAAATAATTTTTTAGTTCAACAATGAAACTTTCTTAGAAATTATGAAAACTTTTAGACTACAATAAATTTAATGATTATTTTTAGGAACGCAATTTTGACAAATAGATAAGCTGCACTTTTCACAGTACAAACGTGTCCTAATGGGACAGAAGCAACATTTTCTTAGTTTTTCTTTAGTCAAAATTTGGTGATTGCCTCTAGTAGACTTTTCCTTTGAAAGATAATGCTTGGAAATTGCCATCATAAAGTCAAGCGAACTTGATTTTTTAGTTTCCTTGCCGTGAACATAGTTCGAAAGAACAACTGCATTAGCTATTGACGCTTGAATAAGACGAATAAAAACGATCCACGTCCACTTTTTAGACCTTATGCAAGGCATAGCGTAGTTACAACGTCCATCATGAACGTCAACGCCACCCATATTTTTATTATAAAGTTGGAATGCATTAGGGAAAGCAATTTCTTCTTTTTCTTTTTTTTCTTTGCTCCTCCTTTTCGCTGTGTATGTGGGTGTGACACCAGCAGCAGTAGAAACCATCGACACTGGTTTAGAGTCCTGCAATGTAATGTAATTTATACCACTACTTTTTTCGTATTTCACTGCAACTGTACCTTTCGGTGACTTTTTAGGAATAACATTTTTTTCCTTTACACGATTTTCTCGGATAGTACCAGTCGAACGAACCCCTAAGTTTTTTAAATGTAAAACAAGATCAAAACTAGTAAATAAATTGTCCATGTATAAATGATAAAGAGGCAGTTTCCTAAAAGTTACGTTTGAAAAAAAGTGCTGAAGCAAACTCATAACAACACGAGTACCTAAAGAACATTTTTCAAGTTTATTGTCAGCTATTGCAGAGTTTTTACCACAGTACAAATCAAACTCAAGTAAATAGCCATCAGGAGTGCAAAGACCCCAAAATTTCAAGCCAAATCTAATGGGCTTCCCTTTTATGAATTGTTTCAGAATAGTTCTACCATAAAACTTGGCCATCATCTCGTCAACGGCCATTGCAGCTTGAAAATATCCAAATTGCTGGATGTTTTCCCTGAATAAATCAATAATTGTACGTACACGCCATCCAAAATCATTTTCATTTTCATCTGCAGGTTTAGAATATTTGATGTTTGATTTTATTTGCTGAAATTTATCGCGAGCCATAGCCGCTTTTACTGGCTCAAATGACAAAAAAGGATCATTTGACCAGTAGTGTTTGTAAGATTTTCGCGAATTGTAGGCTGATGCAATTAAAATACCTATAAAAACGTTAAGTTCACCCATCGTTAGTTCATACCCGTTTGCTCGAGTACACATAATTATGTGATTTTTTATACTATCTGAAAAAAAAGTTTCAAATAGTTCAACACAATTCATACTTTTTATTTTTTTTTTGTTAGCATCAGACATTTGGCAACTATTTTCAACGTTTTGTGGATAAATTTGTTCTCCCTCGACCCACTCATAAACGTATTTATCCTCCAAACGACTGTTATTGCTAACATAATTTTTTGATGCTTGAGAATAAGTTTTTTGTGAAGTTTTATCATTTTGAGAATCGTTTGTACAGTCGTCGCTTTCTTCAGCTCCTGAGCCTTCGCTTTCATCTCCAGAATAATTTGGATCAGGTATGCAATATCGTTCGTCATCTTCATCAGAACTGAAATATTCTGATTCAGAATCAGTATCAGGAGGTTTAGCTGGTCTAGGTCGCTTTGGTCGCATATTGAAAAGTTTGAAATTATTCAATCACTAAAAATTGAACAGATTTCAAAATTTTTTCAATTTATTTATTTATTTGTAGTCTGGACTAGCTTGAAATTCGCTAAAATTATCAGCCACAGTCTTTGAGCAGCTCCCCTGGTGGAACTTATCATCTGCCAGGGTAAAAATGTCATCAAACCAACCATTGTTTATATTCTTTTTTCACCTAATTTATTAGTATGTTGTTTAAACGTGACGCCACCTAGCGGACTCTTTTCGTTATGAAGCATGTTTACCCTAGCAGATGATAAGAATTTTCACCATTGTCATTTATAAAAAATGTTTTTTCATTTTTATTTTTTTTTTCGAAATAAATTATTATTTTTTATAAATATATAAATTATTGGAAATATCTGCAAACATTAAAAATATTCTGTTCATTTAGTTTTCTCTTCAATTAGTTTTTGCCCAACTAGAATGACTACATTCAAAATTTTATTAATTTTTACAAAAACATAATGTAATAAAATGTAAAAAAATAAAATATATTGTACGTTACATTTCTTGTATTTTTTTTTTATTTATGGCAATAATTTTGAGTTTTTAATTTTCGTAAGCAAGGTTCGAACCCATGAAGTGGGGATTATGAAGCAGACTCTATGCCTTTCAGCTATACTCGTATACACCTGGCAAAAGCTTTAACAGCATCAATGAATCCGTTGTTCTTTCTTACTTTCTCTTCTTCTGCATAACAAAATTGTATTTCTAATAATTATAAAATACGCAGGCTATTTTTATTGAACATATATTTCGTATTCAGTTTGACACTGCATAACAAAAAAAGGAAATAAATAAAAATTCAAGTATTTATTTATTAATTTATTTTTTTAACAGAAAAATCAAATAATCTAATAAATAAATAACATAAATAAATAAATAAATAAATAAATACATCTGAAGGCCTCGTTTTTGAGCGAAATAAGTTTTTCGATGTTGGTTCCGCCTTCGGCTGCTTTACGAATTTTTACGTCGTAGTTTTTTGGCCGCCACTTTGTTTAGAAAAATCGCAGCTACAATTTTCAAGAAGATTTGGAAACTTTGAAATGCGTGATCACCCGTGATGATATTCTAAAGTGTGTAAAAAATTTTTTAACCACTCAATTTTTCGATTAGAAAAAAAAAGTGCAAAAAAATCTTGTTTTTTTTTTTTAATTTGTTTATAAACAAATGAAAATCGAATTTTTGACTTTTTTAAACTACACCATCGTGCAGGGCATACTTGAAAATAGGGGGGTAGGGTATTCAGGTATACATTTTCCCCAAGATTTCCCCAAGATTTCCCAGCTCAAACACAACCAAAAATTCAAAAAATCCTTGGACTCAATTGGTTGATAGTCCCAACTTCAACGAATTTTTATGAAAAAATAGTGGCCCCAATAAAAAAAACACCAAGTATATTTTGTTCTTATAATTTTACGTAGAATAAGTTAGTATTTTTTATTTTTCGATTTCTCAATGTTTATTTTTGGGTCCCTCCCTATTGGGCCCAATACTCGCATATATGCAATTGAAATGATAAAAATATTAACAATTAACATTTCAAAGACTTTTTATGCTTTTTCAATAAATATTTTTGAGCAAAATAAGTTTTTCGATGTTGGTTCCGCCTTCGGCTGCTTTACGAATTTTTTCTTCGCAGTGTTTTGGCCGCCATTTTGTTTACAAAAATCGCAGCTACAATTTTCAAGAAGATTTGGAAACTTTGAAATGCGTGATCACCCGTGATGATATTCTAAAGTGTGTAAAAAATTTTTTAACCACTCAATTTTTCGATTAAAAAAAAAAAGTGCAAAAAAAATCTTGTTTTTTTTTTTAATTTGTTTATAAACAAATGAAAATCGAATTTTTGACTTTTTTGAACTATACCATCGTGTAGGGCATACTTGAAAATAGGGGGATAGGGTATTCAGGTATACATTTTTCACAGTTTTCCCTAAGATTTCCCAGCTCAAACACAACCAAAAATTCAAAAAATCCTCGGACTTAATGGGTTAACTAATAATTGAATCATTTGTAAATAACTTAAAAATTAGCTGAAAACTATTTTAATATTAAAAAGGGGAGCTGGTGCCGACACGACAATATGAAGGAAACGCACACAAAATAATATAAGAATGTGAAACTCAAAATTACTTATTCACTAAGCTGAGAATGTGTCAATTAAAAAAAATCATGCATTATTTTTGAAATAAAATTTGCAGTTTCACTAATTTCATTAAAAAATGTTCTTCTTTACTACAATTCTTCAGTTCCAAGATAAAAAACTCTTCACTTTTCTTCAATTATTTCATCAATATTTATTCTTGATTTTCTTAAATACGTACAAATTAAAAAAATTTTCTTCATTTAAAGTAACTTTCTTGACCTACAAAAATTTCAAATATAAGCAATTATCCAATAAAATAGTTGTTTAATTGATGGCTTTATAAAATATATAAGAAGTAATAAAAAAATAGTAAAAAAAATCCTCTTTTTCTGTGAAACTAGGCTCCACTAAAAGGTATTTTCATTTCAAAAGCTAAAAAAAGGGTTTCAATTAGGAATGATTTATGGTAAACCATTCGCCTGACATGATGAATCAATAATTTACTTTTGATTTTCTGAAATATGCAAAAATTATATTAAATTTTCTTCATTCAAAGTAATTTTCTTGAAATATAAAAATTCTTCTGCTCCAAGAAAAGGTATTTTAATTTTAAAAGCTGAAAAAAAGGTTATAATTAGGAATTATTTCTGGTGAACCATTCGCTTGACATGATGAATCAATAATTGGGTGTATTGAAAAGTGCACGCGGACAATCTCTTCGAATGAAATCTCTTCGAAAAAAATCTCTTCAAATCATAATTCCGTGTCGGTAATGCAGAACATAATATATATAGTGCTCAAAAAGCACAGCAAAGGCATTTTTAGCACTCGGACGCGCTGTGCTCCCTGGTAATTACGCCCTGCAGATGATTTCTCCAGGAAGTTCTCAACTCCTGGACGGTCAGAGTGGACACCTGGTGGCCATGGTGGCTATTAAGCCTCGGAGATGATTTCTCCAGGAAGTTTCTACTCCTGGACGGTCAGGGTGGACACCTGGTGGCCATGGTGGCGATTAAGCCTCGGAGATGATTTCTCCAGGAAGTTTCTACTCCAAGACGGTCAGGGTGGACACCTGGTGACTCTGGCGGCTACTACCCCCCGAAGATGATTTTTCCAGGAAGTTGCGACTCCTGGACGGTCAAGGTGGACACCTGGTGGCCATGGTGGCGATTAAGCCTCGGAGATGATTTCTCCAGGAAGTTTATACTCCAAGACGGTCAGGGTGGACACCTGGTGGCCCTGGCGGCTACTACCTCCCGAAGATGATTTCTCCAGGAAGTTGCGACTCCAGGGCGGTCAGGGTGGACACCCGGTAGCCCTGATGGCGATTAAGCCTCGGAGATGATTTCTCCAGGAAGTTTCTACTCCAAGACGGTCAGGGTGGACACCTGGTGGTTCTGCACACTGTTTTGAGAAAAGGTACCAACTCTCAAAAATGTGCGATAGCACATAGTTGATCGATGAGTTACCACTTTGGTCTATTTTTCTTCCTTAGGTCGAGAATAATCGAGATCTGTTTCCCCCGAGTATCAGATTAACGATTGTAGGGTAGTTCCACGGGGTTTTAGGGGGCTTAATTTTTCAAAAATTTTTAATGACTGCAAGTGATTAGTTATAAAATTAACCCTTTTGCCACCCACAAAATCACTTTTTAGGGGTAGTTTTTAGAAAATAATGTAAAATTACACTAGAACAATTAATTAAAAAAAAAAAAAAGTAACAAATAATAATTTTTTCCATCTAATAATTCATGAAAATCATCGTAAAACCATGAATTTACGGTTTTTTACCATTTCAGCCCCCTAAAACCCTCTGGAACTACCCTACAATCGTTCATCTGATACACGGGGGAAACGGATCTCGATTCTTCTCGACCTAAGGAAGAAAAATCGATCAAAGTGGTAACTCATCGATCAACTATGTGCAATCGCACATTTTTGAGAGTTGGTACCTTTTCTCAGAACAGTGTGCTCTGGCGGCTACTACCCCCCGAAGATGATTTCTCCAGGAAGTTTCTACTCCAAGTCGGTCAGGGTGGACACCTGGCGGCCCTGGTGGTGATTAAGCCTCGGAGATGATTCCTCCAGGAAGTTTCAACACCAGGACGGTCAGGGTGGAGACCCGGTGGCCCTGTCGGCTCCTGTCCCCCGAAGATGATTTCTCCAGGAAGTTGCGACTCCAGGGCGGTCAGGGTGGACACCCGGTAGCCCTGATGGCGATTAAGCCTCGGAGATGATTTCTCCAGGAAGTTTCTACTCCAAGACGGTCAGGGTGGACACCTGGTGGCTCTGGCGGCTACTACCCCCCGAAGATGATTTCTCCAGGAAGTTTCTACTCCAAGACGGTCAGGGTAGACACCTGGTGGCCCTGGTGATGATTAAGCCTCGGAGATGATTCCTCCAGGAAGTTTCAACACCAAGACGGATAGGGTGGATACCTGGTGGCCCTGAAGGCAATTTCTTCCTGTAGATGATTTCTCCAGCAAGTTTCACCTCCAGGACAGTCAAGGTGGACACCGGGTTGCTCTGGCGGCTACTACCCCCCGAAGATGATTTCTCCAGGAAGTTGCGACTCCAGGACGGGCAGGATGGGCACCTAGAGAAAGGACTGGGGATAACGCTTTGGGGACGATTTTTCCAGGAAGTTTTGAGTTCAGATTAGTAAGACTGGACACCTGGCAGCGATTACGCCCGAAGATGATTCCTTTGGAGAATTTTGACTCGAGGCCAGTCAGGGTGGGCGCCTGGGGAAAGAAGTGGCTACAACGTCCTAGAGACAATTTCTCCTGTAAGTTTCGACTTCGGGTCGGTGAGACCAGGTGAATATCTGGTGACACTGGCGGCTATTACACCCCGGAGATGATTTCTCCTGGATGTTTTGACTCTGTGGTGATCAATGTAGACATCTGGTGGTGACTACGCCCCGGGGATGATATCTCCAGGAGGTTTTAACTTTGGGGTGGTCAGAGTGGACACCTGGAAGAGGGGGTGGGGTCAACTCCCTGGACACTATTTTTCCAGGAAGTTTCGACTCGATGTTAATCAGGCCGAGTTCGATATGAAAGTGTTGACAGGTCAGTGACAAAATTGGCATGTTCGCTGAAATTCCATAGAAATATTTTTTTCACACTAAACATGGTCTTATTAAGTATATATAGTAGTGAATAATTACAGTGTGTACGATATATTTTTAAAATCATTCTTCAGTTTTTGATTAAAATATTAATTATGTTACTCAAGTTAAAATTTATTAACCATAAATTATTTTTAACAGTGCAAAATATGTGAACTTTCAATCCTTTTTATTCAAAAGTTTTCATAACATCATTATACATCAGTAACATGTCAAAGTTTCATTTTATTAAAGGCTATAATGTAAAATACCACTAACTTCAATGCACATAGGTCGCGGGATATATGGTTACATATAAATAACTTTTTTTTTTTTTTTTTTTATACTATACTTTTTTGATAGAGCTAAAAAAAGAAATAATAATAATCTGACTTCAAAAAAATCTTAGCTTTATAAATAATGGAAAAAAAGATACCTAACTTAGTGACAGTTTTATTCATAAAAAGTATATATTTTTTTTGTTGGATTCGCCCGTAAGTTTCTACCAAGGCAACGAACTGATGACGGCTTCATTATTTTATTCTGAGATATGCCTTTTTTGTTAGATGAAGCTCGCTTTCTACCTAGAATAAAATAAGAATATTAAAAATAATTTAATTAAATTTTTTATAAAAATACATTTTTGCATAAATTGTTTGCTACTTATATGAAGAATTTATTTTGTATTTTAGAGTACGTTCGTCGTCAACGATTGATGATATGAATGTGGTAATAAAACTTTAAATATTGTGATTTTATTTTGAGTGATTAACTAATAGTTGTTTTGAAAAAATATTCTTTTAAGACATTAGAGTAGTATCTCCGAAGTAAAAGTTATATTTAAAGTGCCCTCCCCCTTCCCAAGCGAAAACTACCATTCCGGGTGTCTAAATTAATGTTTTTAAGCGATTCAAGTCTCATTTTAAAGTTCAAATCAAGGGCTTTGAAATATTATCCTTACATGTTTAATTTAAATGTTTCAATTGAATATACCATCTGATTTTCTAAAGCTTAGTGTTTCGTCTGATGAAAAAAATATACGTCGAAGAGCCCTTCCCCCTTTTCTATTTGATTAAAAATATTTTTTTAAACCTCGAGTTAATTTTTTAATAAGAATTAAAAAAAAATCTAGATTACAAAATTTTATAATAGAAATAGAAATTATTTTGTAAAGATCCGAGTGTATGAAACCATGTGCTCGCGGTGCCAACATTATTTCACGCCACGAGATTGAAAATTTCTGTACAAAATCCGTTGCTAAACATTGAAATTTTGCACTTGAGGGGAGGGAAAACCACTGTTATTGGTAGTTTTCGTCTATAATGAAAGTATTTTAAAACGAAAAAATTTTTGGCTTCATAATTTGAAGCTCTAGACCCTTCGTGGCTATTCAAAAGTGTCATTAAGTTTATATGTACACTGGGCACTTTAAATACAGTTAGTTTTTATAAAGATAAAAATCAATTTTTGGTTGAAGGGTTTAAAAATTTGTAATAAGTGTCATCAGTATCTTTTGTCAAAGATAATTTTGAACTAAAACCATTATTTATCGATATAAACAGAAATTTTTTTAACAAAATCCTTTAAAACTTTTTGTAATTGTTGATTACTTTTATCATAGGTAAAAAATTATGGTTATTTCACTTGTATATATAATATTTAAGATGAATCTTAAAGAACTTTAAAAGACTTTATAAGTTCATAATTAAAATCAGTGGTATCAGATCAGTGTCAATGCTATAAGTGAATAATCAAGAAATCAGCATTTTTTTATTAAAAGTCAAACCTTTGCAGGGTTTTTTCTTTTCAATGGCTTCTGATTGAACTTGTTCTGACTCCGCACCTGGTAAGTAATAATTTAAATTAAAAAGTAATTTTTAATGCATGTAAGAGTAAAAACTATTAAGATGGAAAATTGATTATAATTATTGTACCTAATTGTTGTAAGTTCAAAAAAACAGAGAACGGGATAACATATTTTTTTTTTCCTATCCAATAATAAAAATTTTTGCTTACTTACTATTTTCGGAAACGTTTCCCATTGGTTCATTTATAAATGAGCCTAGTATATCACGTACTCCTTTTTCAGCTCCCACACTTGATTCAGCTTCTACAATAATTTCTAAAAGAACGTTGATACCAATTTTTTATTTCATGATTTATTGAATGTATTTTCATAAACAAAAACAAAAATAAAAAAAAAAAATTTACAAAACTGGATGAATAAGACTTATAATAATTGATGTCAGTCCTATACTGTACCTCCTTCAGAAAATGTTTGCTCCACTTCTTTATTTGAATTCATTTCCTGTAAAACAGGATTTTTATCATTTTCAAGTTCTGGTATGGTGCTAGGTTCCACTTCATTTACGTTAGTAGCTGAAACAAAAAATTAAGATGAGGCAAAATTAAATTTTTCATTTGTTTAAAAGATTTCATCATTATTTGAATTCAGTTTAAAATTCTTTTTTAAGTTAAAATAAATTATTTTCAACAATTTTTTTTAAAATTTAATTAGTACCAATAATTTTTTCTAAAAAACCCCCTTCAGCAATAATTTTGAATGTGTACTTAACATTTTTTTATGCATAAGCTTGCAAGAACTTGGAAATGAGATCTTTTTCTTATTATTCCAACGTACTGTTACGTTTTTTCAGATGATTGCCAAATTCTTTTTTTTATTTTTTTTTTATTTTTTTTTTATCTAAAGTTTGGTATGAATAGCTTAAAAAAAAATAAGATGATAATTTTAGAAACCAATTAAAGGATAACGTTAAAAATTTAAAAATGAATGTACTAAATTAATCTTTTTTTAATATAAAAATTTTATGCTTACATTCTCTTGGAGAAATTGCTTCTAAGTCAAATCCCGGATCAAATGTGGGGTAATTTTCTTCTTCTGCAATATTTAATTTGAGTTTTTTCAGCTTCATTGCTAAAATAAAGAATTCAATCATGACTTCATAAGAAATAATTATTTTAAAAGATAGTTTTTTAGTTTTTTATACACGGTTTCAAATAAATGAAATATAAATTTCGTTCATATCAGACATGCAGTTTCTTCAAGGGTTGTTTCGGACCAGGTTTTCCTTAGCATGCTCGAATGTTTTGAGGCATGGCGTTTACTCCCATGATACGAAAATAATTTTTTATAGTTTTAGATACCGCGATGTTAATTAGTTTTTGCAGTTGAATAAAAAAAATTGTATGAAAATTGTTCACAAATATAAACCTAAATAATAGTTGATTTAACTCTTTGAAAAAAAAAAAAACTTTTAAATTTTATTATACTATTGTCGAATATTAATGCATTCTTATTAGAGATTTTTTTGCACCCTTTTCAGAAATAACTGTTAAGTAACCTTGTTTCAATTGATTTGATGCTTTGTTTAGGAATTCTAGTGGTTGTAGCCCGCCTCCTTCACTTTTTTCTAGGCTTCTCCAATTTTGCTGTATAAGGTCTTCCTTAAAGATGGAAATCTGCTGTTTCTTAGTTTTTTTTTCATTATCTATCACGGTAATTTTCAGATGTTGTTTTTTCTTTTTGTAATCCAATAAAATATCTAAAAATAAAACACTTAAGTGTTAAAAATAATAATAATAAGGTCAAAAATAATTCTTTTCAATTGGTTTTTGACTGTAATTGGCTTTTACGTATCCGTTTTAAGAAATTTACTGATTTAAAAATGAAATTTAGAAAAATAATTAATTTATAAGAGTTGCTTATTCGAAAATATAAAAGACCAAATTCAAATAAAGCAATATAGGGAAAAACTTAAAATTTTAACTTAGAAAAAAGATAAGTAGTCTGAATGATTGCCCGTGCGAAGAAAAATTTCAGCCCAAAATTTTCTTCGAATAAAGTAACAAAAAAGGTAATTTTGGCTAATAAATTGTATTTAAAGGACTTTATTTAATCTTTTGAAGATTGGTAGAAAATGATCTTTGCTACCATACCGTTGATTTATTATTATAAAAAAAAAAATTGTTCCAACCACAAACAAAATAACTCCTTGCAATTTTTATAAACTGAAAACTTTAGAGTCGTTTTACACGTGGCTAGTGCGTCGAGAATTTTTTTTTTTATTTATATATTTTTTTACATATATAATATATCAACGGCATGGTTGTTAATTTATTAGAGGCAAATTTCGGGATAAGGTTTTCCTTCACACGTGCAATCGACCACTAGAATAGAAAAAATTATGTAACTAAGCAACTTTTTAAATTTTTCATCATAAATTTAATTTTAATAAGGTAATTTAAGGGTGTATTATTTTATTAGAGTTCCAAAAAAAATTCTTACTTATAAAATCTAAGGGTTCTATCAAGGGCTCAGTGGCATTATCACCATTTTTCTTCTTTGCTTCGATAATTTTATTTATTTTTTCAAACAAATCTCCATAATATAATTCAAATGAATTACTTATTCTTGCTAAATTGCCAAAAACACTTAATGAATCTGCACTGACCTCATTTAGCCAGCGGCTTTCGAAAACATTTAAAAATGTATTCAATGTACTTAATTTATTTTCATCTTTAATAATTGAAAACATTCCGTTTATTTCGGTTTTTTTGAAAAGTGGAAGGGCAATTACTTTAAAAATAGTGATGTTTAAATTTTGAAAGTTGTAAGCTGCTCCTGTCTCAAAAACGCTTAGTAACAATTCCTAAAATAAAATTTTTCATTAGTTTAAAAATATTGATTGCTAGAGCAGGGATAATTTTTCAAATTTCTTTTTTTTTCTTTTAATTTTTAACATTTACTTTTAGTATACACGCTTCCGGAGTGCAAAAAAAAAAAAAAAACAAAAAAAAAAAAAAACAAAAAAAAAATGCTTTGAAATTAAACCTCAGTAAAACTGTTAGTAATGCCCGACAACTTTGAGGGACGGCTTGTTGAAAGCATCCTTGATTCCGCTTTGCATTAGGTCGTCAAAATCACAGTGGATTTCATCTGGGTTCCAGGCTGGCCATATTTCTCTGATTTTTAAGAAGACTATTTTATAAGAACTCCTTTCAGTAGCACTCAACAACGACCAGACACATGGGTAAGCCTAGAATATTTTTCAAAATTTATTTATAATTTATTTGTTTTTAATCAAAATTATTGATAAAGATTATTAAGACCAAGTTACCCTGTTGTTCCACCTCATCATAATTGTGATTTCCTTCTCACAATTTTCAAGGGTTGGAAAACCCGGGAAAAATTCCTCAATTTGAGAGATTTTTTCTCCACTTAAAGCATCCATCAAATTTTTGTCATAAAAAATTATGTGATACTGATTATCATTTTCTTTGACTTCGGAAAAACCCAGAGTATCATTTAAATCGGCTCCAGTAGCAGCATTCAACTTAAGAGCGTTTTTCCCTACTGGTTGTTGGAGAAAGTGAACTAGATCACCCATTGATTTAACTGTCTTTATTTGTTTTTAAAAAGCATTTTTCCTGGCAGGAAACATTTTTTTTTTCTTTTTCAAATTCAAGTTCACAAGGAAATTCTTCCGATCTGTTAAAAAATTTTGGACTTAGTTTTTCAACAAAAATATTTTGATAAAATAGATCTTTTAAGTGTGTAAGTATGATACATTACTCTATTTTACAGTATTGTTCATGAATTTATGAAAGTTTCTGAAACTTTTCAATTTTTAGTCATTCAATTACCACACAATAACTCTAGAAGAAAATTGCAGGAATAAAAATAAATTTTAAAAATACTCGAGATTTCGGGTGCTAGTCAGTTGAAAATCAACACAAAATTTTGACTATTGATAAAAGACCAAAGATAAAATGTTATTTTAAAACTACTAATATAGAAAGTTAAAGTGAAAAATCAACATTGAAAGTTCCAACAGCTATTAATTGATTTAAGGGGATAGTAGGGTCAAGCTATTTTCAAAAAATCGATTTTTTACAATTTCTAATAGCACAACATCTCAAGAATGTTGTGTCAAAATTTCAGGTCGATCGGAGCAAGCCGCCGTTTTAAGCCAAAGACCTACGAGCAATGCGGGCCGGAGCTTTTAAACTTTAAACGCGTTTTTCTTGAAACTACTTTTTTGAAATCGATGTCCACGATAACTCGAAAACTATTGCACCGAACACTTCCAAATTTTGTACACGCTTTTTATACATCAAATACCAGGTATTTACTAGCCAGTTTTTTTAAATTTGTTATTTTTGACAAAATGGCGGCCCTGAAATGGCGACATTTTGAGGTAAAAATCGATGTTTTCGCTTCAAACTGCCGGTAAAAATGTAAAAATTGAGAAAAAAAACTAGCCCATCAATACCTATTATCATAATTTACTAATAAAGCAGGAACTAAACACCTTAAAAAAATCACATAGGAACCGAGTTCCAAAAAATAAGCCATTTTTGCATGGAAAATTTAAAATTAAATTAAAAAATATTTTCTACTTTGCATATAACATTATTTGTATAGATAATTTGTTAATTTTTTTGCATTATATTTTACTCACTCATTTTTTAATTTGTTGAATATATCTTCCAAAGATTCATCTTCATTCTTAGATGCTGACATCAATGCTTTCTCTGTAGACAAAATCCTTTCTAAATTCGGAATTCTCATGTGTTTCTTGTTGTGATTTTGGGTTTCTATTTTCGTTCCGGTGATTTCAATTTTTAATAGACCGAGACACTTTAATGAAGTATCACGTTTACTGCATCTATAGTATCTAAGATTATGTGAGAACTTATATATACTATAAGCCTTTTAAATATTTCAGTTAGTGTCATAAATAAAAATTAAATCTTTGAAGTTTTCAGAAATTTTAAGATTAAAACATTTTTTTAATTTTGCACGTTTTCATATTTTAAACGAAATTTTTGTTTGACTCTAGATTTACAAATCTAGCTTTACATTCTGATTTTTGAAAATTTTAGTTAAAAAAAAAAAAAAATGATGTACATACATATACATATAAAGTTTAATTAAATTCTTTAATTTACATGTAAGTTTGGGATTATTTTATATCTGTTGACTAAAAATTTACTTGAATAAAAAAAAAATAAAAAAATAAAGACAAAGTTAAACGTAAATTGACGTTTTTACAACATTGAATTGTTGTTAGTACTCAATTTAATCACAATGTCATTAAAATTTTTAATATTAAGTATTATATACCTAGTTCCATTATCATCCGTTTTGTTCCAATAATATTCATATCCGTTGTGAAACACAGGCTCACGTCCTTCCACTTTACTTTGAAATGGAGGCATTCTTTTTCGAACCTTTAAAAAATAATTAAACATAACCCCGAAACATTGAAAAATATATGATTGTACTTAAAAATAAAATAAATAATTCACAATTATTTACTCTAAAAAGTATATAAAGTAATGAAAATTTGAGCTTACCTCGTTTAGATATAAAAATTTGTATCTCTATAAAAAACTTGATACGCCCTCAAAATAGTGCAAACGAGTGCTTTTAAATGTTGATGTAAAAAAACGCCGTTCATCATGTTCGATTATTGTTAACCTCCGTGTGCATGTGTCAATTTTTAAGAGTGAATTTAGTATTTTTGATTTCTCATTTGCACAAAAATTAGAATAAAATGATTGTTTACGATGAATTAACAAATAGTCTTATTTACGAAGATCACGAGTACAGGTTTTCATCAAACTTCAAAGATGAAACGGGAAAGTAATAAATGATTAATTTATTTTACGTGATTTTTTTTTCATAGTTTCATAAGCAAAAATTAATTTATTTAGATCTAAGATAAGATTGTGAAATAAAACTAATTTCATTAAATCTATTGTAAATTTACCAGATTTTACGTGTGCAATAAATCTGGAAAACAATATCAATACCCGTGCCATGCACGCTTGTCTATTCATAATGACGGACGTATTGAGAAAAGTAGGGATCATAACCATCCAAAAATTTCTAATTTGGAGAGGCTCCTTGAATTTCGGAAAAAGTTAAAAGAGGAATCAGCCAAAAGAAGAGGAAGATTATCAAAAATATATAAATCAATTCAAACTGAGTAAGCAAATTTTAGTTTTTAGGAATAAGTAAATCTACTGAAAGTTTAACTTCATACTCCTTCAACGAATCTTTTTTATTGATTACGTGCTTTTAAAATTAATAATGATAAAAAATTCAAGATAAATTTCGGCTCAAGCTTTCATTTATCTAAGACTTGTCTTTCATTTAGACTTGTCTCTAAATGAAAAATGCTATTTCTTATAAAATTTTTTTTTAATTCTCGATATTAAATATTTGAGTATAATGATCAAATTTATTATTAAAATTACAAAACAGACATAAAAATAATGTTTTTTATAAAAATGGTGTTAGTTTCAATAAAATGTTTTCTCTTATATGTATTTGATTCGAAACTTGGGTCGAATTCAGGAAAAAAGTAGATTTTTTAGTATATTTTTTTTAATATAAGTTGTTTATTGTAGATTTAAAGATACTGCACACGAGACACGTTTGGACGAAGAGCGCAACCGAATGTACTACGCTCGTCAACAGACCCAAGTTAAATGCCGACAAAACTTTCACAGCATTGAAGAATTAGCTTCATATTTAAAAGATCAGCGCGAAACTCCGTTCGTTCTTAAGCAGGATGGCAAACCTGATCAAAAAATGGATTTTGCGGTAGTTGAAGAGAACGGGAGAAGTCATATCATCCTAGTAGCTGTGGCTCTCCTGAGTGTATTAAGACTGGGTAAAATTATGCATCTGGATGCTACGTTCGGGAGTCGCCCGAAACTAGTGCGATGTACGCAACTATTAACTCTGATGGTACGAGTGTATAATAGGGTGAGTTAAACAATTTCATAATCAAAGGACGGGAAAATATTACCCAATTTTTAAAGCCGCTGGGTACACGGAGAGGACATTTCGGTTGTTTCTACCGAACTAGTCTAGCAGTTTTCGCTGAACGAGCTTAGAGCTGCAGTTTCGGTAGTAATCGCTAAAAAAGTTTAGCAGAAGCTACCGAAAAAATTTTTAGCCTGGTGCACCAGGTCGATGGAATCTCCCCGGAGATTATTATCCCTGGAAGTTACTTGCGGCTTACTCGGCCTCTAAATTATTTACTACCATTAAGTACACATTTAATTGTAATACATATGTTAGCCAAGCAAGCCACGGCTCCGTCGCTTGCTTGGCTTAACGTGCCGAAAAGATTCTCGAACCTTCGAACATGAGTTTCGAAAACGGTCGAACCACGCCGAGCGCCCAAGCCAGGTAAGCCAAGACGATTCTTGGTAAAACTGAGCCGAGCAAGCCAAGAAGAATAATTTCGGAAGTACTTATTTTTTTTTTTTTTTTAAATTGACTATATTGATCTAGTTTATTCAAAAAAAAAAATTTTTAATAATCTCGAAAACTACAATATTTACATTTTTGATAAAAATAATCTTCTTACTTACACCGAAAAAAAAGTATGGCAGTTACTACCATTTATTCAAAGCAATTTTCGATGACGATTCAATAGAACTTTTCTATTGATTCAATGAAAAGTCCATTGACAGTTACTACATTGAAATAAAATAGAATCAATTTTTAAACAGGTTATATTTAATGTAGATTCTTTTTTAAAAAAGGAAATCAAATTTTCTTAATTTTTAAGGGTTATTTGTTGTTTGAATGATTTTTTATTTCAAAGAGCTTAAAAAGTTCAACAGTAAAAAATAATTGTGCTAACTATCAAGCATGAAGTACTTTATAACCTGTTTATTAATTGATTCTATTTTATTTCAATGTTGCAGGTGTCAATGGACTTTTTCCATTGAATCAATTGAAAAGTTCTATTGAATCGTCATCTGAAAAATTGCTTTGAATAAATGGGAGTAACTGCCATACTTTTTTTTTCCGTATAATTGATAAAAAAAATTTTTTCATTAGGCATACCCCTGTTTTTGGGTATTCATGAGTAGTAAAAGTTATGAATCCTACTTTGCGGTATTTACAAAAATGAGAAGTATTTGGCCAGACTGGAACCCCACGGAGGTGCACACCGATTTTGAATTTGGACTACAAAATGCTATAAAAGATGCATTCAAAGATAGGGTTCTGCGTATAATTGGCTGCTACTTCCATTATACGCAGGTAGGTTTATTAAAAGATACTTATCGATTATTGATGTACATAATCTTAAAAAAATATACGTGACCGTATATTTTATAAAAGGGGAGGGAACGGGCACCGCAGCGCCCGACTAGACGATTTTATTTTCAACTCATCAGAACTCTGATCCTAATGAATAAATCATTTTGAAAATTTTACACAGCAAAGTCTTTATATGAATTCAATTAAGTATTAGTTTTATGTTTAAAAATTATTTTGAAAAATCAGAAAAAATCACGAAAACATATCCCAAAAATTCTTTTAACAATCTCTGTATTTTTGGAAGAGTGACATATGATCAAAGAAAAAACATTGCTTGATTTCCATTAGAGTCTGGGTTAAATTATTTAAAAAAAATACTTGGATTTTAAAAAAAACTAAATCGAACAAAAAAAGGCAGAAAATGCAATGATTACTTTTATATGAATCATAAATCGATCCGATTAAAATTGACTAAACGGCTGCATTTTTTCGTAAGTACCAAACACCCTTGAGATTAGTAACCAATGTTATTTCTGTTTGTAAATTATTTTATAAATTAATTTGTTTTGAAACCTTTTTTTCTAAACAGGCCCTATTTAAAAAAGCCATGCAAATCGGTGCGGCAATGAAAAGAAACTCCATCAATAACCCTGAAAAACATTTGATACTTTTGAAAATAATGGTGTTTGCACTACTTCCCGAAAAATACATTGTCGCTCAGTATCAAGAAATTAAAAAAGAAGCCAAAAAATTTGGAACTTATTTTAAAGAGTTTTTTCAATATTACGAAAATTTTTGGCTAAAACATTTGAACACTTTTTGTGTTTATATGCAGCTTATCAGAACCAACAATTCTGAAGAATCTTATCACCGCGATCTACATGATATGTTAGAACACTCTAGACCAACATGTTGGAGATTAGCAGGTACAAATTAAAAAAACTTATTTTATTCATTGCATCTTACTTCGAATAGATAAAAAATTTATGGGGCTGTTCTAGACGAGACGATACAAGATTTTTATCAGGTCTCGGTCTCGGTCTCGAAAAATTTCGCCGGTCTCGTTCTCGTTCTTGGTCTCGGTTCAAAGTAAGGACCGATCAAGACTTTGATCTCGAACGGAAAAATCATAATTTTTATTTCGGGTCATTCAACACTATTTGAAACCGCAGCAAAAAATGAATTTTGTCGATATTTTCTAAACTATTGATTTTTTTGACTAAATGGCAAATGAGTTTCAAAGATATATGTGAAAACTACCTTCTAAACTTAAACTAAATAAAAAAAACCTATTACGATTGTTTATTTTTACATTTTACTGATTTTCACCACTGTTCGCCATTTTAAAACTACAAAAAAAGCCTTCTTAAAATGGTTGAAAAAATGATATAAAATAAACTTTTTAAGTAAAACTAATTGATTAAATCAATAATAGGATGATAAGAGAAGATACTCCGATCAATTAAAAATTATTTAAAACTTTTTTAATATGAAAAAGGCCTTCAATTTTGGCCTATTCGTACATGTCCCACCCGCAACGGTACTTTCGTATTTTTTGCTCAAAACCAGGTCATTTCTTTGATAATCCTATAACTGAGTATTCAAGTTTAGGATGTAGACTGTAGCTTACAATTTTTTTTAGGTGGTTATTGTCAAAGAATTTTTCAAGTTTACATATTTAAATGAAAAACGTAAAAGTCACTTCCGTTTCGTGTCCCACCTGCAACAACCCATATTATTTACATAACTCCGTTGAAAAAAATAAATAATCAAAAAAATCTTGCACGGAAATTTTATTTGAGCCAAGCCCTTCGTACTTAAGGTATAGTTTTAAAAAATTTTAATTTTTACATAATCCTTCTGTTTGTTTGGGTTTCAAACTTGGCTGGCGAATAGCTATCAGCCACTCTGTTCTGAGATTAATCTCAGAAGGAAATTTTAATTCCTTTTTATTTTTGCAGTTATCTACGATACACTTTTTCGGCATTTTTCTTAAATAATAAATACTCTCATTAAAACTTTAAAACTAACCGAATCATCACAACAAACACATGCACTGCCACATCAGCTGACTGCAACAACTGCAGGGGACTGAGACTTGGGAAGTGAGAGTATGGTGGGAGACTGGAAATATTAGGACGTAGAGCACAAAATTTTTTCAACTTTGTTTTAATCAGCAATCAAATTCATACGTGTCCAATTAAAAATTAATCAAAATAAAAAAATTTATTATTTCAAATTTTTAAAAGTCTACCTTATCGACTGCAGGTATTTACGAAGAACTTGCAGACCGGAGGGAAAACCTTGCAGCAGCGCCTCTATCGGCATTTTTTTTCTTAACATCCTAATTCGTTTTATTGTCCTTGCAGACTACACCTGATGCGCAGACTTGTAAGTATAGAAAAGACGTAATGTATAGAATGTATACTATTTATTTATGTATACTATACATACACCTATAGGTGTACATTGCATGCGTGAGCATGCTCAGCTCACACGAACAGCTTATCGGTAGAATTCACGCTTAGACAGTCGTCGCGGTCGGATTTGTCTGTTTTTCTTAACCCTTTCTATAAATCTATTTTTTTCATTTCTATTTCCCTAAAATAAACTAATATTTCCTTTTTCCATTTCTTTTTTCTCCTATCGTTACTATCTTCCTTTCTACCACAACGGCTTTACACTACGACGCGTGTACAGGTGTCCGGTCGAATCGCAAATTCGACTGTGGATGGCCTGTCTTTGACGAGGCCACATATTTTTATCCTCCTCTGAGATTTTTTATCTCAAAACCCGACTGTTAATGCCCGTGTGATTTAATTCAGTGCCAATAATTTAAGACGAAGAAGAAGCTGATCGGTAACTAACAACAAGTAAAAGTAATCGTTATTAATTTATCTTTAAAAAACTAAAAAAGGGAAAAAAAATATATAAGTGCCAATATTATTAATATAAGACGACTCAGAAATATTGAAAAAAAAGGAACGTGGTGTGGAATAATTTTATACACTCTTCAGATCGTCAAAGTTTTTTAAATAATTAGTTTTTTAAAATTTAATGTTTTTGTTTTTAATCTCATAGAAATTATAATATTTGATAGTTATTTCTCATAGTACCTGCACATCAAGGTAATCCTATTATTTGCAATAATATTGTTTCAATGTTTATTTTGATTATTTTACATAGGTATTTATTCAGTTCATATTCCCTACAAATTTTTTATGTTCACGAAGATTTGAAGCTCATGTAATCTATAATCCTTTTTTTTTTTTAGTTTACTTATTAATTATACATAAAATTTGTAAAAGTATTGTCTTATTCAATGAATATTTTTATTGAAAGATTTTTCTAAAATTAATTATTTTATTAGCACATTTAAAAACATAATTTAAATTGACTTTTGTAAAATTAAAATACTTATAAAAGTTATTTTCAAACTTTAATAAACTACATACTTATGTTTTAAATAAAAATTGAAGCCTAAATCACTAAAAATGTGTTATTGGCCGTTAACCAAAAATCCAAATTATAATTACACTGTTATTATGTGTATTTTATGGTAGCCCAACATTCTATGAATACTTAAATCTAAGAATTTCAGGCTTCACATATTAAAATAATAAGAAAGATATCTGTACATATCAAATTTAGTTGTACAGCGTTGATAAATTTGAAGCTCTTGAAAAAATGAACAGAATGGTTGTAATTTTTAAAGACTGTATATTAAGTTTTCAGGTTTTTTAAGCCAGTATTTATTGCCATTCATCTATGGCAATAATAAAGTATTGATTCATCATCTGTCAGGCGAATGATTCACCAAGATATTGAAATAATTCCTGATGAAAATATTTTTTTCAGCTTTTAAAATGAAAATACCTTTTGTTGGAGCAGAAGAATTTTTATATTTCATGAACCTTACTTTGAATGAAGAAAATTTAATATAATTTTTGCATATTTCAGAAAATCAAAAGCAAATTAGTGGGGTGTATTGAAAAGTGCACGCGGACAATCTCTTCGAATGAAATCTCTTCGAAAAAATCTCTTCGAATCATGATTCCGTGTCGGTAATGCAGAACATAATATATATAGTACTTAAAAAGCACAGCAAAGGATTTTTAACACTCGGACGCGCTGTGCTCTCAGTGATAATTACGCGCTGCAGATGATTTCTCCAGGAAGTTGCGACTCCTGGACGGTCAGGGTGGACACCTGGTGGCCCTGGTGGCGATTAAGCCTCGGAGATGATTTCTCCAGGAAGTTTCTACTCTAAGACGGTCAGGGTGGACACCTGGTGGCCCTGGCGGCTAATACCCCCCGAAGATGATTTCTCCAGGAAGTTGCGACTCCAGGACGGTCAGGGTGGACACCCGCTGGCCCTGGCGGCTACTACCCCCCGAAGATGATTTCTCCAGGAAGTTGCGACTCCTGGACGGTCAGGGTGGACACCTGGTGGCCCTGGTGGCGATTAAGCCTCGGAGATGATTTCTCCAGGAAGTTTCTACTCTAAGACGGTCAGGGTGGACCCCTGGTGGCCCTGGCGGCTACTACCCCCCGAAGATGATTTCTCCAGGAAGTTGCGACTCCAGGACGGTCAGGGTGGACACTTAGTGGCCCTGGTGGCGATTAAGCCTCGGAGATGATTTCTCCAGGAAGTTTCTACTCCAGGACGGTCAGGGTGGACACCCGCTGGCCCTGGCGGCTACTACCCCCCGAAGATGATTTCTCCAGGAAGTTACTGCTCCAAGACGGTCAATGTGGACACCTGGTGGCCCTGGTGGCGATTAAGCCCCGAACATGATTTCTCCAGGAAGTTTCTACTCCAGGACGGTCAGGGTGGACACCCGCTGGCCCTGGCGGCTACTACCCCCCGAAGATGATTTCTCCAGGAAGTTACTGCTCCAAGACGGTCAGGGTGGACACCTGGCGGCCCTGGTGGCGATTAAGCCCCGAACATGATTTCTCCAGGAAGTTTCTGCTCCAAGACGGTCAGGGTGGACACCTGGTGGCCATGGTGGCGATTAAGCCTCGGAGATGATTTCTCCAGGAAGTTTCTGCTCCAAGACGGTCAGGGTGGACACCTGGTGGCCCTGGTGGCGATTAAGCCCTGAAGATGATTTCTCCAGGAAGTTTCACCTCTAGGACGTTCAAGGAGGACACCCGGTTGCCCTGGCAGCAACTACCCCCCGAAGATGATTTCTCCAGGAAGTTTCTACTCCAGGACGGTCAGGGTGGACACCCGGTGGCCCTGGCGGTGATTTAACCTCGGAGATGATTTCTCCACGTAGTTGTGACTCCAAGATGGTTAGGGTGGACACCTGGTGGCCTTGGCGGCTACTACCCCCCAAAGATGCTTTCTCCAGGAAGTTGCGACTCTTGGACGGTCGGGGTGGACACCTGGTGAAATGAGTGGTTAGAATGCCATTTTTTATTTCTTCAGGAAGTCATATGTTTAGGGTGGTTAGAATAGACACCTAGTGTCACTCGCGTTGATTACGCCCTGTAGATGGCTTCTCCAGGAAATATATAAATGCTATTTATATACGACGTATATAAATGCTATATTTAAATACGTCGTGTTATGGTCGATGGTTATGATTCATGGTTAAGTTGATCTATTAAGATTTGTTTGGAAGTTTGATTAATGTTAGCCCAGAGCAGTTCTTTGGTGGTGAGAGTCAAATTTTTATGAAAGTTCCTTATATTATTTTGTAGAATAAAGATAAGGACAGCTTTTGTTAAAACTCTCGTTATTTATTGATGGATAGCAATGAATTTTTTTACAATGATGAAATAACAATAATTTATATGAATATTCTTCAATTTCGATTTTTCTATAACATCTTTATTCTAGCTGAATTGCACTGTAGAGTATACTATGCGCGTTGCATCTCCAAGGCTCGTAGTAGTGCTGTAAAAACAAAAAACAATTAATTTAAATGATGGAAAGCAAAAACCAAGAATTTTTTTATGTTATAAGTTTTTAAATTCAATGATTATCATAGTGGAAGTTGTATTTGTGTGCTTTATACATAACCACGTGGGGGTGTTTTACTGTTGCTAGTATGCTCAACATTAAACCGTCTTCATGTGAGTCGCTCGTTTATCAATAAATTGTATCTGGTAAACTATATTTGTACAGCTGAACATTTTAATATGAGCTCTTTATAAAACGCGATAAGGTGATAATTTATTAATATTTTATCATTAATTGTAATTATTGTTGTTTTATTCAAAAACGATTATATATTTGTTTCTCAGATGGTAAATATAAATTATGATATGATTGTTCGTTATTACAAATTAATCTTTGAACTAATGACGGTATGGACTTTATAAGAGTTTATAAAATGATCGTACGTTTAAGTACGCCTAAAAAAATTTTTATAAAATTATTAGTCAACTTTCTTTTTTCTAAATTTAAATGTAGGTAAATGATAATGTGTCTGATTAAACCTTACATAAGTCAAACTATTTTTTTTTTCGGTGCCATTCGCAATTTTTTAGAGCGAGAAGGTCCTGAGGTAGTAGAATCGGTTGCTGTGCGTTTTTTACCTATAAAAAAGCAGTTTATAAAATTATGTATTTCGTAAAATATGGTTCCAAATTATGAAGCAGCTTGTTTTTGATAAGTTTTAAAGTTTCAGAAACAAAGCTTATTATTCTGTACGACATCACTCCAACCGCGCTGGTCGACTTCTCGGTCGTCTTGTAACAATTTTTTTCGTAATCTACCGAGAGGATTTTAATTTTTTAGGTAAAAAAAACTTCTAAAGTCTTATGAATCTAAATCGTACATAGTCTAAATTATAAACGTAATAATAAATTTTTTTTTTTTTTTGTTCAAAATTTATAAATAAACAATGAAAATGTTAAAATTAATCGGCCACAGGATGATTCTCGGGCTCGCTCGCCACAATAAAGGCCTCCACAAGAATAAGTTGCGCTAAGCCTTAAGAAGTTTAAAGCAAGCATGAAGGCTGATAATGCAAGCTCTAAAGCAACCTTACTGCATTCGGCTAAAAAATCATTTTTTTTTTTTTAATCTAAAATTTTTCGTCTGCAGTTGAACTCTACTTCTACCTGTTTTCATGGAACTTTCAATAAAAATGCTATTCCAGACGACTTGAGAAGTCGACCTGAGATAGTCTGAGTGATCTCTGATGGAATAACCCTTGCAGGATCGTCCAAAACTAACAAAACTATAAATAATTGTAGTCGCGACAGGGGAGCTCAATTACCAAAAGGAAGACACAAAACGACCAAGCCCTCAGGGCCACAAAATCGTCTCCCCGGTCACCACTACTCCTCGAAATAACAAACGCGAGGGCCGTAATTTTTTCTGGGCGCCAAGGCCCCGCTAGCTCGCCGGCGGGCTGGTCCGCGCCGTCGTCGCTCGATGATCCACTGCTCTGCTGCTGACTCCTCGTTGCGCGAGATCGGCCGCGATAATTCCCGAGGGCTGCCGCCCGTATAACGTAGTCAAAAATCCTGGGCACAAGAGCTCTACCCTAACAACAAAAAAACAGCCGGCTCAGGGAAAATACACGACCACCGATAAAAGAATAAATATCTATCTATATACGCGCACTCGCCGGAACAAGGAAAAGCGATTCGACAAGGCCGATCTTCACGGTCGTCGCTGCGCCTGCCGCCGATGTCGCCTACACCCGCGATCCGGCCTCCTAAAAATAATCGGTCGAACTCCGCAGGTGGCTATGAAATAAGAAAGAAAACACAACACACAAAAGATCTCTAGAAAACTAAGAATTTTATTCCAAAAAGATTCGACGGGTGGCAAGGGGCGCGTCTTAAACTAATTAAAACTAATAGGGACAATCTGGCCGCCACGCACCTCACAGTTGACAATCTGAATAACCCAAGAACTCGACGCGTTGACTCCTGCTCGTCGTCGGACCCACTTCGTCGAGCTGCTGCGTGGGTGGCTGGGCTGCCTGAAGCTGCTCTGGCGTCCGCGGTTCTCGCTCCGGTGTCACCTGCTTTTCGTGGTCCCTCACCTCGATACACTCACACAACAGGACCGCGTGGTCGTCCTGAGTCAACCGGGAGATTTTATAACGTAAAATATATGTGGTCATGGCAATCAAAAAAAGAACGCGTCAGGCTTGTATCGCGCTCCAGACTCGAAAGAGAAGATGGCCGCGGCTCGGGCTTGGAGAGCCGGTAACCGGCGGGAGGGGAAGAAGGCGGGCGGCTCCTCGGCAGCTACTGCCCTCTACGGACGCCGCCGAACTTCCTCCTCTCTCCCGCCGCTTAGCAATTCTCCACGCCACATAATTCATATTTCTATAAACTATATAATATAAATGTCTCTAAGCTGACTAATAATTCATTTGTGGATGTTTAATGATTTTTTTCGAATTTTTACTTAAAAAGACACTTTCTGAAGTGTAAACTTTGGATAAAATTGTTCTTTTTCGTTTCACTTTAGTCATGGTTTTATATTAAAATTTTATTTTATCAAAGTTTATTTACTTTTACGTGGGTTTCTTTTTATAACTTTTACAGCTGAAGCAGACTCATCCAGCTCCAATTCGCACTCCGCATCTACTGAGAAATAATTGTTACAATTAATTAGAACATGATTAAAAATTATGAACTTATAACTTATAATAATATAATAAAAGAAAGTGAAGAAAAATATCAAAATATCATCTTTTTCCCATGTATAACATTTTATTTTTCGCGATTTGATGCCAAAAGTACGCATGCTTATTATAATTTGTTAAACCAAATTTAGCTATGATCAAGCAGACCACAGCCAAGTTTTTCTTTTCTCCCTGCTAGAGCAACCTGCTTACCGCCACTGTCGCCGCTGCAAGAGACGAAAAAAAAAATTGGAGTAGATACCCAAGAACAATTTTGTTTAAAAAGAATTTGTTTTAGATTTTTTTTTTACTTAATATGGGCTTGTACAGATCCTTTTAGATTTATATTAATTTTTATAAATTTACTTCATAACCCTTAAACAATATAAATAAATTTTCTTGTTACTTCAACATCATGAAAAAATACCCTAAGAATCTAATAAAATATACATGTTTATGTTGTTTACGTTTACAGATACAGAAAAACAAAAGTTAAATTTTATTATCCACTGCGTGAGTAGTTTTACGATGATAGAAAAATTCGATCATGTTTTATTAATTTGTGATGACCGAATAATGTATTCAAAATAAATTTCCAAATAAAAGTTATTGTTTTCTAAAACCTGATTTAGAAAGAATACATAGTGAGAATGCAAAAAAAGAAATGCTTGTTTATAACGTATTTTGTGATGAAAACAAAAAATGTTATAAAATTATTTTGAAAAAATTTCAACATTACCAGCTTCTAATCTGAGATCAATCAACAACTCATTTATGTAGTGGAGTAGCTCGTCTTAAAAATATATTGATTGATTTTAGGGAGCGTACACAAACTACGTTGCCTTTTTTAGGGGAGGGGGGGGGGGTTCATGAATGTCTACGCTGGGCCACGTGGGGGGGGGGGAGGGGGCAGAGCTTATATCACGTGCCTTTTTTTTAGGGAGCTGCAGTTGGAAAAAAAAATTTTTATCATAAAATTTCAAAGACGCGCCACGAGTTCAATAAATAATCTGATCAGCTATCCCTCAAGCTCTAAGCCTCCAAAACCCTGGGCGTCGAGTTCAATAAATAATCTGATCAGCTATCCCCCAAGCTCTAAGCCCCCAAAAACCTTGGGAGCCCGAGTTGAATTATTCCAAAAATATGACTGCATCTTAGTTAACTTAAGCATGAAATGAATAATTTATAACAATACCTAATTACGACGCACTGGTGCAATTATATCATAAAGTTGTAAATCTGAAATTTTTAACTCCAAAATGGCGTGGTTCACTAGAAAACGCTATAAGTTTTTACTTATTGTTTAACTCTTGGTTTGCAACATTATTAACAAATTTTTTTTTTTTTTTAACTATAAATTGAATGCTTCTACGAATGAGACACTTTTCGAGAAAAGCGCAAAAATTTTTGTTTGATTAATGGTCATTTATTTTTTTTATTTTACATCATTTTGATTTTGTATCATTTTGTAATATTTTCACTCGGTAACCAGAGTTTTGGGAGGTTTAGAGCTTCAAGGGGAACTGATCAGTTTTTTTATTGAACTCGAGCTTCCATCGTTTTGGAAGTTTAAGGCTTGGGGGATAATTAACCAGTCTATTTATTGAGTTAACGCTCAGGGTTTTGAAGGCTTAGAGCTTGGGGGATAGCTGATCAGATTATTTATTGAACTCGACGCCCAGGATTTTGGGGGTTTAGAGCTTGGGGGATAGCTGATAAGTTTTTTAGTTGAACTCTGGCGCCCAGGGTTTTAACTCCAAAATGGCGTGGTTTACTAGAAAACGCTATAAGTTTTTACTTATTGTTTAACTCTTGGTTTGCAACATTATTAACAAATTTTTTTTTTTTTTTAACTATAAATTGAATGCTTCTACGAATGAGACACTTTTCGAGAAAAGCGCAAAAATTTTTGTTTGATTAATGGTCATTTATTTTTTTTATTTTACATTGATTTTGTATCATTTTGTAATATTTTCACTCGGTAACCAGAGTTTTGGGAGGTTTAGAGCTTCAAGGGGAACTGATCAGTTTTTTCATTGAACTCGAGCTTCCATCGTTTTGGAAGTTTAAGGCTTGGGGGATAATTAACCAGTCTATTTATTGAGTTAACGCTCAGGGTTTTGAAGGCTTAGAGCTTGGGGGATAGCTGATCAGATTATTTATTGAACTCGACGCCCAGGATTTTGGGGGTTTAGAGCTTGGGGGATAGCTGATAAGTTTTTTAGTTGAACTCTGGCGCCCAGGGTTTTGGAGGTTTAGAGCTTGGGAGATAATTGACCAGTCTATTCATTGAACTCGGCGTCCAGGGTTTTGGGGGCTTAGAGCTTGGGGGATAGCTGATCAGATTATTTATTGAACTCGACGCTCAGGGTTTTGGGGGCTTAGAGCTTGGGGGATAGCTGATAAGTTTTTTAGTTGAACTCTGGCGCCCAGGGTTTTGGAGGTTTAGAGCTTGGGGGATAATTGACCAGTCTATTTATTGAACTCGGCGCCCAGGGTTTTGGGGGCTTAGAGCTTGGGGGATAGCTGATCAGATTATTTATTGAACTCGACGCCCAGGGTTTTGGAGGCTTAGAGCTTGAGGGATAGCTGATCAGATTATTTATTGAACTCGTGGCGCGTCTTTGAAATTTTATGATAAAAATTTTTTTTTCCAACTGCAGCTCCCTAAAAAAAAGGCACGTGATATAAGCTCTGCCCCCTCCCCCCCCCCCACGTGGCCCAGCGTAGACATTCATGAACCCCCCCCCCTCCCCTAAAAAAGGCAACGTAGTTTGTGTACGCTCCCTAAAATCAATCAATATATTTTTAAGACGAGCTACTCCACTACATAAATGAGTTGTTGATTGATCTCAGATTAGAAGCTGGTAATGTTGAAATTTTTTCAAAATAATTTTATAACATTTTTTGTTTTCATCACAAAATACGTTATAAACAAGCATTTCTTTTTTTGCATTCTCACTATGTATTCTTTCTAAATCAGGTTTTAGAAAACAATAACTTTTATTTGGAAATTTATTTTGAATACATTATTCGGTCATCACAAATTAATAAAACATGATCGAATTTTTCTATCATCGTAAAACTACTCACGCAGTGGATAATAAAATTTAACTTTTGTTTTTCTGTATCTGTAAACGTAAACAACATAAACATGTATATTTTATTAGATTCTTAGGGTATTTTTTCATGATGTTGAAGTAACAAGAAAATTTATTTATATTGTTTAAGGGTTATGAAGTAAATTTATAAAAATTAATATAAATCTAAAAGGATCTGTACAAGCCCATATTAAGTAAAAAAAAAATCTAAAACAAATTCTTTTTAAACAAAATTGTTCTTGGGTATCTACTCCAATTTTTTTTTTCGTCTCTTGCAGCGGCGACAGTGGCGGTAAGCAGGTTGCTCTAGCAGGGAGAAAAGAAAAACTTGGCTGTGGTCTGCTTGATCATAGCTAAATTTGGTTTAACAAATTATAATAAGCATGCGTACTTTTGGCATCAAATCGCGAAAAATAAAATGTTATACATGGGAAAAAGATGATATTTTGATATTTTTCTTCACTTTCTTTTATTATATTATTATAAGTTATAAGTTCATAATTTTTAATCATGTTCTAATTAATTGTAACAATTATTTCTCAGTAGATGCGGAGTGCGAATTGGAGCTGGATGAGTCTGCTTCAGCTGTAAAAGTTATAAAAAGAAACCCACGTAAAAGTAAATAAACTTTGATAAAATAAAATTTTAATATAAAACCATGACTAAAGTGAAACGAAAAAGAACAATTTTATCCAAAGTTTACACTTCAGAAAGTGTCTTTTTAAGTAAAAATTCGAAAAAAATCATTAAACATCCACAAATGAATTATTAGTCAGCTTAGAGACATTTATATTATATAGTTTATAGAAATATGAATTATGTGGCGTGGAGAATTGCTAAGCGGCGGGAGAGAGGAGGAAGTTCGGCGGCGTCCGTAGAGGGCAGTAGCTGCCGAGGAGCCGCCCGCCTTCTTCCCCTCCCGCCGGTTACCGGCTCTCCAAGCCCGAGCCGCGGCCATCTTCTCTTTCGAGTCTGGAGCGCGATACAAGCCTGACGCGTTCTTTTTTTGATTGCCGTGACCACATATATTTTACGTTATAAAATCTCCCGGTTGACTCAGGACGACCACGCGGTCCTGTTGTGTGAGTGTATCGAGGTGAGGGACCACGAAAAGCAGGTGACACCGGAGCGAGAACCGCGGACGCCAGAGCAGCTTCAGGCAGCCCAGCCACCCACGCAGCAGCTCGACGAAGTGGGTCCGACGACGAGCAGGAGTCAACGCGTCGAGTTCTTGGGTTATTCAGATTGTCAACTGTGAGGTGCGTGGCGGCCAGATTGTCCCTATTAGTTTTAATTAGTTTAAGACGCGCCCCTTGCCACCCGTCGAATCTTTTTGGAATAAAATTCTTAGTTTTCTAGAGATCTTTTGTGTGTTGTGTTTTCTTTCTTATTTCATAGCCACCTGCGGAGTTCGACCGATTATTTTTAGGAGGCCGGATCGCGGGTGTAGGCGACATCGGCGGCAGGCGCAGCGACGACCGTGAAGATCGGCCTTGTCGAATCGCTTTTCCTTGTTCCGGCGAGTGCGCGTATATAGATAGATATTTATTCTTTTATCGGTGGTCGTGTATTTTCCCTGAGCCGGCTGTTTTTTTGTTGTTAGGGTAGAGCTCTTGTGCCCAGGATTTTTGACTACGTTATACGGGCGGCAGCCCTCGGGAATTATCGCGGCCGATCTCGCGCAACGAGGAGTCAGCAGCAGAGCAGTGGATCATCGAGCGACGACGGCGCGGACCAGCCCGCCGGCGAGCTAGCGGGGCCTTGGCGCCCAGAAAAAATTAGTTTTTTTTACCTAAAAAATTAAAATCCTCTCGGTAGATTACGAAAAAAATTGTTACAAGACGACCGAGAAGTCGACCAGCGCGGTTGGAGTGATGTCGTACAGAATAATAAGCTTTGTTTCTGAAACTTTAAAACTTATCAAAAACAAGCTGCTTCATAATTTGGAACCATATTTTACGAAATACATAATTTTATAAACTGCTTTTTTATAGGTAAAAAACGCACAGCAACCGATTCTACTACCTCAGGACCTTCTCGCTCTAAAAAATTGCGAATGGCACCGAAAAAAAAAAATAGTTTGACTTATGTAAGGTTTAATCAGACACATTATCATTTACCTACATTTAAATTTAGAAAAAAGAAAGTTGACTAATAATTTTATAAAAATTTTTTTAGGCGTACTTAAACGTACGATCATTTTATAAACTCTTATAAAGTCCATACCGTCATTAGTTCAAAGATTAATTTGTAATAACGAACAATCATATCATAATTTATATTTACCATCTGAGAAACAAATATATAATCGTTTTTGAATAAAACAACAATAATTACAATTAATGATAAAATATTAATAAATTATCACCTTATCGCGTTTTATAAAGAGCTCATATTAAAATGTTCAGCTGTACAAATATAGTTTACCAGATACAATTTATTGATAAACGAGCGACTCACATGAAGACGGTTTAATGTTGAGCATACTAGCAACAGTAAAACACCCCCACGTGGTTATGTATAAAGCACACAAATACAACTTCCACTATGATAATCATTGAATTTAAAAACTTATAACATAAAAAAATTCTTGGTTTTTGCTTTCCATCATTTAAATTAATTGTTTTTTGTTTTTACAGCACTACTACGAGCCTTGGAGATGCAACGCGCATAGTATACTCTACAGTGCAATTCAGCTAGAATAAAGATGTTATAGAAAAATCGAAATTGAAGAATATTCATATAAATTATTGTTATTTCATCATTGTAAAAAAATTCATTGCTATCCATCAATAAATAACGAGAGTTTTAACAAAAGCTGTCCTTATCTTTATTCTACAAAATAATATAAGGAACTTTCATAAAAATTTGACTCTCACCACCAAAGAACTGCTCTGGGCTAACATTAATCAAACTTCCAAACAAATCTTAATAGATCAACTTAACCATGAATCATAACCATCGACCATAACACGACGTATTTAAATATAGCATTTATATACGTCGTATATAAATAGCATTTATATATTTCCTGGAGAAGCCATCTACAGGGCGTAATCAACGCGAGTGACACTAGGTGTCTATTCTAACCACCCTAAACATATAACTTCCTGAAGAAATAAAAAATGGCATTCTAACCACTCATTTCACCAGGTGTCCACCCCGACCGTCCAGGAGTCGCAACTTCCTGGAGAAAGCATCTTTGGGGGGTAGTAGCCGCCAAGGCCACCAGGTGTCCACCCTAACCATCTTGGAGTCACAACTACGTGGAGAAATCATCTCCGAGGCTTAATCGCCACCATATCTACCAGGTGTCCACCCTGACCGTCTTGGAGCAGTAACTTCCTGGAGAAATCATCTCCGAGGTTTAATCGCCGCCAGGGCCACCGGGTGTCCACCCTGACCGTCCTGGAGTAGAAACTTCCTGGAGAAATCATCTTCGGGGCTTAATCGCCACCAGGGCCACCAGGTGTCTACCCTGAACGTCTTGGAGCAGAAACTTCCTGGAGAAATCATCTCCGAGGTTAAATCACCGCCAGGGCCACCAGGTGTCCACCCTGACCGTCCTGGAGTAGAAACTTCCTGGAGAAATCATCTTCGGGGGGTAGTTGCTGCCAAGGCAACCAGGTGTCCTCCTTGAACGTCCTAGAGGTGAAACTTCCTGGAGAAATCATCTTCAGGGCTTAATCGCCACCAGGGCCACCAGGTGTCCACCCTGACCGTCTTGGAGCAGAAACTTCCTGGAGAAATCATCTCCGAGGCTTAATCGCCACCATGGCCACCAGGTGTCCACCCTGACCGTCTTGGAGCAGAAACTTCCTGGAGAAATCATGTTTGGGGCTTAATCGCCACCAGGGCCACCAGGTGTCCACCCTGACCGTCTTGGAGCAGTAACTTCCTGGAGAAATCATCTTCGGGGGGTAGTAGCCGCCAGGGCCAGCGGGTGTCCACCCTGACCGTCCAGGAGTCGCAACTTCCTGGAGAAATCATCTTCGGGGGGTAGTAGCCGCCAGGGCCACCAGGTGTCCACCCTGACCGTCTTAGAGTAGAAACTTCCTGGAGAAATCATCTCCGAGGCTTAATCGCCACCAGGGCCACCAGGTGTCCACCCTGAACGTCCTGGAGTCGCAACTTCCTGGAGAAATCATCTTCAGGGCTTAATCGCCACCAGGGCCACCAGGTGTCCACCCTGACCGTCCAGGAGTAGAAACTTCCTGGAGAAATCATCTCCGAGGCTTAATCGCCACCAGGGCCACTAAGTGTCCACCCTGACCGTCCAGGAGTCGCAACTTCCTGGAGAAATCATCTTCGGGGGGTAGTAGCCGCCAGGGCCACCAGGTGTCCACCCTGACCGTCTTAGAGTAGAAACTTCCTGGAGAAATCATCTCCGAGGCTTAATCGCCACCAGGGCCACCAGGTGTCCACCCTGAACGTCCTGGAGTCGCAACTTCCTGGAGAAATCATCTTCAGGGCTTAGTCGCCACCAGGGCCACCAGGTGTCCACCCTGACCGTCCAGGAGTAGAAACTTCCTGGAGAAATCATCTCCGAGGCTTAATCGCCACCAGGGCCACCAGGTGTCCACCCTGACCGTCCTGGAGTCGCAACTTCCTGGAGAAATCATCTTCGGGGGGTAGTAGCCGCCAGGGCCACCAGGGGTCCACCCTGACCGTCTTAGAGTAGAAACTTCCTGGAGAAATCATCTCCGAGGCTAAATCGCCATTAGGGCCACCAGGTGTCCACCCTGACCGTCCAGGAGTCGCAACTTTCTGGAGAAATCATCTTCGGGGGGTAGTAGCCGCCAGGGCCAGTGGGTGTCCACCCTGACCGTCCTGGAGCCGCAACTTCCTGGAGAAATCATCTTCGGGGGGTAGTAGCCGCCAGGGCCACCAGGTGTCCACCCTGACTGTCTTAGAGTAGAAACTTCCTGGAGAAATCATCTCCGAGGCTTAATCGCCACCAGGGCCACCAGGTGTCCACCCTGAACGTCCTGGAGTCGCAACTTCCTGGAGAAATCATCTTCAGGGCTTAATCGCCACCAGGGCCACCAGGTGTCCACCCTGACCGTCCAGGAGTAGAAACTTCCTGGAGAAATCATCTCCGAGGCTTAATCGCCACCAGGGCCACTAAGTGTCCACCCTGACCGTCCTGGAGTCGCAACTTCCTGGAGAAATCATCTTCGGGGGGTAGTAGCCGCCAGGGCCAACAGGTGTCCACCCTGACCGTCTTGGAGTAGAAACTTCCTGGAGAAATCATCTGCAGCGCGTAATTATCACTGAGAGCACAGCGCGTCCGAGTGTTAAAAATCCTTTGCTGTGCTTTTTAAGTACTATATATATTATGTTCTGCATTACCGACACGGAATTATGATTCGAAGAGATTTTTTCGAAGAGATTTTATTCGAAGAGATTGTCCGCGTGCACTTTTCAATACACCCCACTAATTTGCTTTTGATTTTCTGAAATATGCAAAAATTATATTAAATTTTCTTCATTCAAAGTAAGGTTCATGAAATATAAAAATTCTTCTGCTCCAACAAAAGGTATTTTCATTTTAAAAGCTGAAAAAAATATTTTCATCAGGAATTATTTCAATATCTTGGTGAATCATTCGCCTGACAGATGATGAATCAATACCTTATTATTGCCATTGATGAATGGCAATAAATACTGGCTTAAAAAACCTGAAAACTTAATATACAGTCTTTAAAAATTACAACCATTCTGTTCATTTTTTCAAGAGCTTCAAATTTATCAACGCTGTACAACTAAATTTGATATGTACAGATATCTTTCTTATTATTTTAATATGTGAAGCCTGAAATTCTTAGATTTAAGTATTCATAGAATGTTGGGCTACCATAAAATACACATAATAACAGTGTAATTATAATTTGGATTTTTGGTTAACGGCCAATAACACATTTTTAGTGATTTAGGCTTCAATTTTTATTTAAAATATAAGTATGTAGTTTATTAAAGTTTGAAAATAACTTTTATAAGTATTTTAATTTTACAAAAGTCAATTTAAATTATGTTTTTAAATGTGCTAATAAAATAATTAATTTTAGAAAAATCTTTCAATAAAAATATTCATTGAATAAGACAATACTTTTACAAATTTTATGTATAATTAATAAGTAAACTAAAAAAAAAAAAAGGATTATAGATTACATGAGCTTCAAATCTTCGTGAACATAAAAAATTTGTAGGGAATATGAACTGAATAAATACCTATGTAAAATAATCAAAATAAACATTGAAACAATATTATTGCAAATAATAGGATTACCTTGATGTGCAGGTACTATGAGAAATAACTATCAAATATTATAATTTCTATGAGATTAAAAACAAAAACATTAAATTTTAAAAAACTAATTATTTAAAAAACTTTGACGATCTGAAGAGTGTATAAAATTATTCCACACCACGTTCCTTTTTTTTCAATATTTCTGAGTCGTCACATATTAATAATATTGGCACTTATATATTTTTTTTCCCTTTTTTAGTTTTTTAAAGATAAATTAATAACGATTACTTTTACTTGTTGTTAATTACCGATCAGCTTCTTCTTCATCTTAAATTATTGGCACTGAATTAAATCACACGGGCATTAACAGTCGGGTTTTGAGATAAAAAATCTCAGAGGAGGATAAAAATATGTGGCCTCGTCAAAGACAGGCCATCAACAGTCGATTTTGCGATTCGACCGGACACCTGTACACGCGTCGTAGTGTAAAGCCGTTGTGGTAGAAAGGAAGATAGTAACGATAGGAGAAAAAAGAAATGGAAAAAGGAAATATTAGTTTATTTTAGGGAAATAGAAATGAAACTAGCGCGCCCCCCGGCCCTTTCGCTTCGCTCAAGAGGCCGGGCGGCTTGCCTGCTCCGGTGTTTTTGCCCAAATATTTTTTATTTTAGGGAAATCATCTATATCATCACCAATATTAGTTTATTTTAGGGAAATAGAAATGAAACTAGCGCGCCCCCCGGCCCTTTCGCTTCGCTCAAGAGGCCGGGCGGCTTGCCTGCTCCGGTGTTTTTGCCCAAATATTTTTTCAGCAAAGCTGCGCAAAGTCCGATACTTTAAAAAATATTTGGGCAAAAACACCTCCGCCCTTGCATCGCTTCGCTCCGCTACCGCTCCGCGCGATGCAAGGTATGCATCGCCATGCTCCGCTACCGCTCCGCGCGATGCATAAGAGGCACGACCGGCCGACACTCGCGCTTCGCGCTCGACAAAAATTAATTAAACTTATATTAATAATAATTATCATATTTATTAGTTAGTGTTTTTTATTTCGATATTAATTTGGTTTTGAACAAATCAATTTATATATAGTTAAAAAGTACATTGTTTGGTTATAATTTAGTTTAATATATGAAATTCAATAATTTTTTTTAATTGATTGACAGTATTTTATTTACTTACGATTTGGTTTAATATTGGTTTAATAAGAAAATTTTTTTTTAGTAGTACACATTATTGAGGTGCCCTTATTTAATTTTTTAAATAATCTTTTTTTATATTTAAATTAATTTCTCGATTAATTTACGATCATAGGTTATTATAATGAATTATACATGGTGAAATTGTCTATAGTTTTACTATACTGTTGATTATTAATTATTATTTTAAAGCAGGTTTCCACACTACCATGAGGTACTGCTACATTGAATAAATTTTTTTTTTCGAAAAATAATATTTTTTGAGAAAAAAAATTGTCTTTTCAATGTTCAGTGCGTTAGATTTTTTTTTTCTCCAAAATGTCATTTTTGTATGCATGAAATTTAAATTTGACCGTATTAAAAATTAATTGTAAATTTTTTTAATTACAAAACAATAATGAATAATTAATGAAAATGAAATTTTGGAAATGTGGTATCTTCACCGATAGTCCTATAACCACATTAAAATTGTACCCATAACCATATATAAACCTATTATTAAGAAATGTTAAGCATATGATTATTTATTTAACGTATAATAATAAAAATTTTAAATTATATATATTCATATGCTAATCATATCTTTTTTTTGAAAACAGAAAATTTTGTTATGTCACCCTTTTTATAAAAATTTTCACCTTATTAGTATATGATTTACTCTTACTAGTTTGGCCAAATTGAAATGAATGTAAGCATTATGTATTATTGTTAATAAAATGAAACATATGATTGTTTGATGATTAGGAAAAATTTCTGACAATACACATTGAATATGAAACAATACTAATTACATGTTAATTTTTCCTGTTTTTAATGATATATATAAAACGTTTAAAGAAATGAAAAATAATATTATTTAATATTGATTAGAATTTTCATTAAAAACAGAAAATATTTTTAACACTTCATCATAATAGTATTGCATATTAAATTTGTATTATTTTCATGCTAAATAAATTTTTTTTTTTTTTTTTTGCTTTTAATGATATATAATATGTTTTAAGTAATGTTAATAATATCATTTAATATTATTTAAAAAATTCATTAAAAACAGAAAAAAATTTTGTATGTCGCTAATTTATTAAAACCTTACCATATTAATATTGAATATTAATTGATGAAATTATTTACATGCTATTTAAATTAATATTTTTCTGCTTTCAATGATATATAATATGTTTTAAGAAATTTAAATGTATTATTTAATATTAATTTGTAAATTCATTAAAAACAGAAAATATTTTTTTTGTCATAATTATTAAAACCTCACCCTATTAGTATAAAATATTAATTGACGTAATAATCACATGTTAATTATATTATTTTGTTTCTGTTTTTAATGATTTATTATATGTTTTAATAATTGAAAATATTATTACTGATATTATTATGAAAATTCATTAAAAACAGAAAATTTATTGTTATGACATTCTTAATTCTAAAATCTTGCACCATAACAATAATGTTTGTTAGTCCGTAATATTTACATAAATTTTTTTAATCGAATCTAAGTTAGAGATGTGATTGTCCAAAGTTTATTCATTGTTTGACCCAAGGTTGAAAATTGAATTGGAGTTCAGAGTTGAGATTTGAGATTAAAAAAAACAAATATAAGAATGAATTCGGACATGAGAATTTAAACGTTTGATTAAAAAATACATATGCGCACGTTAGTGATGGAAATTGTTTATCAATTGTATATCGAAGTTTCTAGTATTTAAAAGATTGATTAAACGTTTATTTATGTTTTATCATGTTTAATTATAGATATTCCTTAATATTTGATAGTAATCGTTTGAATATATTATTTCTAATTATTGTTTCTTATTAATAACGTCATAAATTATGATATTTTTTATGTAACAAAATTTATATTATTCTATAAATAAAATTGATGTTAAATTATTGATATAATTTTCGTTTATTTTCTTTTAATTTGTGAATTTTTTAACATAAAATTTTATTTTTCATAATTATTTCTTTCTATTATATGGAAATGATACACTAGTGTTTAATGAGTTTCGGATTTATTTAAATAAAAAAGTATCTATTTTTTTTTTTTCAACAGTTTTATAATTGTTTATTAATTTAACTAATACTTGATATTTCTATACATACATATATTTAAATCATTGTTGTTTTTTTCTTTATTTATAATAACAATAACATTAACGATTAATTGTAATTTTTCCTTTTCCCGATAATACATTTGTTTTAATGTATGATATTTTATAGATTTGAGTAATTTTTTCAAAAATTGTATATATTTTATGGTGCATGTTATTGTAATTCTTATTTATCTGTTGCTTTGATATCATTTTTTGTATTTTTTTTATTTTTATTTTATCTATTTGAATGTCTTCATTATTTTATAATTTCATGTGACTAATTCTTTGTTCATCTTTTTGCACTATTTTATTTTGTAATTATTGTTAACTAAAGAAAAAGTATTATATTATTATTTATTCAAAAAATAAATAGATATATATGTATGTATTCATTTATTTTCAATATATATATATATAAATTATTTTCTCATTTTTTTTTTAATTTTTTTCTTTTTGTTTTTGTAAGTATTTAATAAATTTGTTCCTTTAAAAAAAATAATATTACAATATTTTTTTGCTTTTTTTTTTCTTTATATATCTTTAATATTCATTTCAATTTTTTTTTCTTATTTCTAAATATTCATTTCAATTTTTTTTTATATCTTCAATATTCTCTTCAATTTTTTTCTTTATATCTTAATTATTAATTTTAATTTTTTTTTTCATGTCTTAAATATTAATTTCAATTTTATTTCGTATATCTTAAATATTATCTTCAATTTTTTTTTCTCATATCTTTAATATTCATTTAAATTATTTCATTGCACAAACTATTATTATGTTTTTATTTTCAATTCATGTGAGTTATCATTAATTTTTTTCATATATGTAAATATTATTACAATTTTCATTTCTACTCAAATAAATAAAATGATAAATTTATAATTAAGATAAAAATATTTATTATATATTACGGTATTTCAATGTATAATTTTAGTATATCTTTTGTATATTTTTCAATTTTACTCTGTATATATATATATATATATATGTGTGTATGTATAGACTATATCGGAATTTTTTTATAGTATTTTTTTTTTATATTTTAAATTTTTACGTATTTATTTTAATATTGTAATAAAAATAATAATTTATTGTATTATTAATTTTAGAACATTATAAATTTATATTATTTTTATTTTAATTATTTTTTTTATATTTTATATGTACATTTAAATTAAATTATAAGTAGTAGTTTTATATAAATATTCCGAGTTTTTATATCCTTTTTAAATTTTGAACATTTAAAATTTAAAAATTATTTTCTATAATATTTATTTTTATTTGAAATTACTATGTAATGCAAACCATATCGCCTTGTTCTTGTTGAAAACAGTTTCATAATAATATGCATTCATTTTTATTAGTGAATAACATAGAAGTATTTGAAGTTTATTATTTATTCTTGTTGTATTGAAAGGCAGGGTGTTAATTAGTTTCAAACATTCCATGAGTTTTTCAAATCTATTTATTTCATCACTTTCATGTTGTAAGTTAATTTCACCAATTAATATTGTGTTATTTATATTGTGTTGATCCAGTATATCACAAGCCTTAGCGAATAGTAACAATAATTCTTTAAATGGTGCATTTAATTTTTTATGTACATACAGTACTGCAGTATAATCAAGTATATATATAATCAAAATTATGTGTTGTTCAAATACTAAGCGATACATTATTCCATCTTCTAATTTTCCTTTTTTTATGAATAGTATGTATTTATATTTTGTTATTTCGTAATCATCATCTTCTATACAATCAATAGTACTAAATCCATCTAGTAATATATCATCCAAATTTTTTATGTCAGTACTAACGAAAAATAATAAGTCAGCTGACATGTAATTTTTATCACTTGATATGTCTTTTAAGTGAGAATTTAATAATTCAACATTGTGATATAATACAATCAAGTTCTCATTATTTTTATAGTCCATTGGAAATTTTAAGTTAAATTGAACAGGTTTATTTTCTTTCATATTTTTTATCATTTCTTTGGCAGCATCATTAACATTAGTATTCGGTGGTATATATTGACCTTCTATAAATAGTCCATTTAAAGAAGTAACCCTACTAAATGCTACATAGGCTAGTCTAGCGGTTAAAACTCTATTTGTTAAGTGTACTACTATGCTATTATATGTACTCCCTTGACTTTGATGAATTGAGATTGCTTCGGCAGGTTTGATTGGTATTTGTTTTCTTATCACACTGTAATAACTACCTTGTCTGATTGTTATTATTCTAGTAATACGTTCGATTGGTGTCCATTTATTATTAATAATGTTATTTCTATAAAAATGTTTGTTCTTTATTCTGGCTTTTTTTCCAATATCTTCATCTTCGAATTCGATGAAGACTCTTAAAATAATTTTTTCATTATTATTTCTAGTTCCCCAAGTAACAGCTCTCAATCGACCAGATGCGCCATTTGTAATTCCATCTTCTGTATCAATATTGGCCGTTATTGAATATCTAGCGCCTACTTTAGCTAAGATATTATACGCCAATGCTTGTGTATCTTTAGGTTTTTTGGTTTTCAATTTCGCCAATAAATTTTGTTTCGTTTTTTCTGGTGGATTACCTACACAAACGTCAATGGCTTCGATTTCATAAGTTTCGGTATTCATATTTTGTAATGTCATATTGTTGTACGCATCGATATCTTCATTTCTATAGAATAGGTGCATAGCTTCTGCAGGTGGATAAACTTTATTTTTTATTTGTATAGTTATTTCTCGAGATTTGAATATTTCATTGATTTCGTTATTTAGAGTACCATTCGCTATATGACACAAAGCTTCGGCGAATTTTCGATCGTTTTGTTGACGCATTATTTCTGTTAATTCATATATACTAAATGGATTCCATAAGTATGGTCCTTTTAATATTGATAATGGATCTTTATTGTTTACACTAAAAATCCACCCATCTTTAACAGGTTGCAATTGATTGAAGTCACCAAATGTTAAAATTGAAATACCACCAAATAGTTCTTGAGAGTGGAAAATTTCTTGTAGTCTTTTGTGAACCTGTTCAAATATGTTTCTTCCGACCATAGATATTTCGTCAATAATAAGGAACTTCAAATTTTTTAATTTTGTGCTTATTTCGTTTAAAATATCAGCTTTTAAATTGGGCATTGTTTCGCTCGTAGTATTTATTGGTAAATAAAAAGCTGAGTGTAATGTTACGCCTTTAATGTTATATGACGCTTTACCGGTAGCAGAACATAATAGTGTAGTTATACTGTTTGGATCGTGTCCTGGTATGGTATTGTAATGCCTAATGATACTTTGTGTTATTGCCCTTATTAATACGCTTTTTCCAGTACCCGCTGCTCCGTTGATAAAGTGATATATTTTTTCGTTTGGTTTATTTCGTAATACATAAATAATTTCATGATGATATTTTAACTGTTTTTCGTTTAGTTTTCTTATTATTTCGTAATATTCTTCATTTGGAATTTGACGTGGTAAAGTTATATTTTGTACAACTTCAGTTGCATTATTATAATAATTTGGCAGTTCTAAACCAATGTCAGCGGGTATATCGTTGAGTTCATAAATGGCAAGTTCTTCAAATTTATTTTTTTATTATCATTCATTTCTTTTTCCATGTTAAGTTCATTAACGTATTCTTCGTTTTCATTCATTATGTCTATTAATGCATCTTGTAATTCATTAGTTAAAGAGTCATCGAATATGTATTTTTTTCTGTTTTCGTAAATTTGTTCTATGTGATTTTTATAACAAATGTGTAAATTATCTTTGTTTAGGAATAATGATTCATCACGCCAGTTAGTGAATAGCGTTAATTGTTCTCTGTAGAAATGTAATTCATCTTTTACTCTGTTGTAGTGACGAAATTTTATAATCTTCGGTTTTTTGCGAATATGTAAATATATACGTTTTTTTTTAAAGTATATACTGTGTTCTATTAATTTTTCTTTTTCATCATCTGAAGATTGTATTTCGTCGTCGTTCATATCTGTATCAATATTATTATCTGAGTTTTTGTTAGTATTTTTTGCTGTTTTAGAGATATCACATTTTGCTACGAAATCGGCTAATGTCCACTCTTCCATAGATTCAGGTCTTTGCACGTAATATTCATATATGCTGTCTGCATATATTTCAGTCGAATCTGGATCTTGAATCAATAATTCTTCCAATTGTTTTCTTGACTTGAGAATATGACAGCGTTCTTCTGGTGGTGATGTATTTATAGATATAACTTTTGTCGAAAATACAGACATTGGTAAACCTAGTATGTGATAAACTATTTCTTGTGCTGAAACTTCAGTTTTATTAATAAATACATTTACAATTTTTCGAAGTTGTTGGTTAACAGAACTATTTCCTTTTTGAACTTCTGTCGCTGTATCTTTTAACAATTTCGAAAGACCCTTTTGACTTTTTCCTATATAGTTGATTATATAATTGATGCACGCATATGGATCCAATATGAATTGTATATCCATGTTACATTTCATTAAAAGTAATATTAGTTTATTATATGAATTAATTCTAATTTCATTTATGTGCCTTTTTAAAAATACTGTTGGTCTTGTTATGTTGTATTCGATAATTCTTATATATTCTTCTTCGGTTAGATTTAATTTATTCATATAAATTTCAAATGAATCGATGTTTTCTTTGTTGTTTTTCTTTGTTAATGTATCTAGTAGATTTTTGATTTCATTCCATTTTTTTTCAAGTTCTCTTTGTTGAGTTTTATTTAGTTTATTTTTATCTTTTGGCAATAATATTCGTGTTTTTGTCATTGGTATTTGAGGAAAATTAAATCTGCACGTGTATTCATTTTCTTTGGTAGTTTTTTTACAACTATTACCGTGTTTATGTACCTGATACGCAACATAATCCGGTATTTCTATATCATTTTGACATGTAATAAATTTATCAATGAATTCTTCACATTTTTTTATTGAATTGGTATCTTCAGAATTGAATATTGGAGTATCTTTTAACCAAAGCATACAATGAATGTGTGGACTTCCACGATGTTGAAATTCTACTCTATAATAATATTCCATTATATCGTGTTGTTGAAATATACCATTTTTTTGTTTTAATAATTTAAATAGTGCTTGAATTCGATGATTGTAGTATCGTGCTACTGTGACTGGATCACTACGAATTAAATCGGCTTTATCATTCCAATTCATTTTATCACAATCTTCTATGCTTATGTCAACGTGGTGTAGTATTTTGTACAATTTTTGTATAAGTTCATTCCATTTGAATTCAGCTGCTGATACGGTTAAAAAGATACTTGGTAATCCAATTTGTCGCATCATACAAATTAAGTTACTTTTATTTTTTTCCCAGTAGGCTGGACTTGACCTGTCCACATTGAGAATTCGAAATCCTTCATTTTGTTGTATAATGTTTTCTAGTTCATTATCATTCATAATATTTTTAACTGTATAATTATTATTATTAGATTTTCTTTTTCTTAAACTTATCATTATGTTAGATTGTAATTTTTGCAACCTTAAGCGACAATATATTAGTAACATAGCAGGTATTTTCAATGCGACTCGCCTATCGTACATTCGTAGTTCTGATTTTGCAATTTGTGCCATGGTAACTTTGACTTTAAATTCTCGCCGATGTCCTCCGTGAATGGTTGGGAAACTTAATTCTTCCATATCTTTATCCATTAATAGAGATATTGGTCGTTTTTTTTCACCTGGTGCAAATTTAATTGCTACAAATTCATCCATTAAGAGAGTTTCTTCTTCCATGAAAATTTTGACTTCGTTATTATTATTTATTTCTTTTTCTTTATTTTCGGTGATATCATTACTATTATTATCAATATTGTCATTATTTTTTGAATTTGTATCGTGCTTATTATTACTTATATCTCTTTCAATGGATTTCATTAGATCAACTTTTTGGTCGAGTTCGTCTTTTTTTTGTAGTAATTTTTGTTGTTCTTCAAACCATGTATGAGATAATGTTATTTTGTGATATTCATATAATGGTTGTTTAATTAGATATTCTGCCGCTTTAATGACTTTATATGGTCGTACAATTTCATATGCGTATGGTTTTTCATTATGCATTTGTCTCATCAGTTGTATTGAAACTGTGTATGTGTCATCCATGGCTCTAGGTAAGATAGAAACACTAGTGTCTAAATCTATTGGTACATTCGTGCAATTTCCTAATATACCATATTGACGTTCGATTCCACGTGAAGTAATAAACATGAATGGTATACGTGTTGATACTAATCGTTCTTCTAATGGTGTTAAGTCTTGTAATTCTGGAGGGATTTTTCTAAATTGAAAGCCATTAGTTAAATTTAATTTGGGAATTCGATTGTTAAAAATTCCATTCTTGCATGTTTTGCATAGTATAATATTGCCATTTGTTCTTATTTTACATATTTCATCCCAATTTTTGATAATATTTTTACGTTCTTTTAAAGTTTGTGTTGAATACAAGGTGATTGATTTTTTAAACCATAATCCTCCACAAGAAGAACATATATGTGTAGGACCTTCGTTTATTTCAGTTAAATAGTTATCAATTTTTTTTAAAAAAGTTGATCTATTCATCAAGTTACATGTTTTATATACATTATTTTCATGATTGATGTCAAAATTAGGTGAGTTATATAAACGTTTCACTGTATCAATTATTTTTGTTTTTTTCAATTGTTCGCTTTTTATTTTGCGATTTTTTTTTATTAAATTCATTTTTTGTGCTCGAATTTCTTCAGTTTTTTCTTTGACATTTCGACGTTGAATTTTTTTTCGAAGTTTTTCTTTTTGTCGATTTTGTTTTAGTTCATTCTCTGTATTTGTTGATTTGTTTCGATTACATTGTTTGATGTTTTGTTTATTTTTAATTTTATTTTTTAAGTATGATTTTTTATTTGTTGTTATGTTGAGTACATCTTCATTATCAGTTAGTTCATTTTCATTTATCGATTTTTGTACATATTTTGAATTATGATTATTTATGTTATTATTTTTTTGTTTTATTCCATTATCAATTTTTTTTTTCTTAGGATCTTTTTTTTTTACATATGTTCGGTTTCTTTCTTTATTTTTTCTTGAATAAATATACTTTTGCTTCTTTACTTTTTTTTTCTGGGTTTTACAATTGTTATTTTTCGTTTGCTTTAATTCACTATTATTTCCTTGTAATTTTGTATTAATGTTTTCAATTATTTGTGAATCTTTTAATGGTATAATTTGTGCTTTATTTTCTTCGTGTTCTGATGTCTTTAATTTTTCAGTATAATTATTTTTTGTTATATTTTGTCTTACTTTTTTCATCTGTTTATCTTTTGAATCAATTAATTTAGTATCATTATTCATATTTGGTACATTAGTATTTTTTACTAAATTTTTTTTTCGGGTCACTTTTTTTTTAATGTTTTGATCATCTTGTTTTTTAATGTTTTGATCATCTTGTCGTTGTATCACTGGTTGAATAATTGTTTGTTTATCAGTATCACCATTGTTTAGAGATTTTAATTTTTGAATCGTTTTAGTCATGGAACGTGTTATTCTATTGCTTACATTCAACAAAGTATCATTTTTTATACTGTCAATTTTTATCTCGTCATTAATTGATGTTTTGATTGTTTTAGAGTTTTTTTTATTTGGATTATTTAATTTATAAATTCGTTTTTCAATAGATTCTTTTTTTAATAATAATTGATATTGTCCTGAATCTTCTGGTTTATTTGAAGTGTTTAATAAGAAAATTGTTTCGTTTTTTAAATTTTTGTATTCTATTTTTAAAGAATAAGTTTCATCATCGTATGGTTGAAATATTTTTATTGATCGAGCAAACAATTTAGACAATATTATTGCTTCGTAATCTGTACCATAAGTAGCGTTATTTTCATCTTCGATTGACATAACTTGTACATACTTATCTTTGGAATCGATATTGTGTGATTTTTCTACGTTTTTTTTTTCTTTTTTCCAATTTGTACATACATAATTTATTACTTCTCTGCGCAACATTTTGTAATTTAATTCTGAATTATATATTGAGTAGCTTATACACTTAAATAATGTGTTTCCATCTTCTTTAAAATTTTTTATTTTGTAATCTTTTTTATTAATAGTATCAGATTTTTTAATATTAGTTTTATTATTAGATGATGATAACATTTTGTTATTAGCAGTTGTTACAGTATGTTTATTAAAATTGTTTTTAATAGTAGTATTATATGTTATATCTTTTGATGAGGTGGATGTTTTATACATTATTTGATTGTTTTGAGTTTCTACTGTTTCATAAAGTAGCTCATAATGACAATCTTTGCCCATTGGGTCACCTGTATGCAAAAGTAATATTGTTGGTCCTTGACTTCCTGGTATTTCGTCAAGAACTCGTACATAGTAATTTGCGTCTTTCACGCGATAAATTTTAATTGATCTGTTGTAGATTTTTGATAGTATTATTGCTTCAAATTCTGTTCCATAAGTTGGTTGGTTATCATGTTTCGACATATAATTTTTGTACTCTTCAGAATTATCTATTTCATGCACATTAAACACATTTTCTTTTTCATTTTCCCAATTTTTTAACACATAATCTATCACTTTTTGTCGCATTAAAACATGAAAATTTTCGGTTTTACAAAACGCGTAACTCATACTTCGAAATAAACAATTTCCATCTCCAATTATACGCTTAATGTAATAATCCGACCGTAATGTATAATAATCCGTAGAATTCATTTTGTTTATTCTAACTTTGGTCAATCACAGTGTTATGATCGTTATTTTATAAGTAAAATATCAAAATTTAAATTATTAAATTATTAGTAATAAAAAACAATAACAATGATAAATGAAAGAAAATAATTTAGATCACGCTATTGTTAATGTTAATTTAACAAATAATTAAATAAACGATTTAGAATTATGATCTACAAGGTGTTTAAAATATGAATACTCACTGGTCAATTTTATATTGTATCGTTGAGAGGTGCATTTAAAAAATCATTTATTATATATTATTATATTTTTGAAATATGGTTATGATATTAGTGTACACACATACTCACAGTAATGGTTGATCAAATATTATATATTATGAAACAATATTTTTATAACATTTATTTATAAGGTAGGTGTACCTATCGAGAATTGATATTGTGGCGAATCAAATCAATATTTTTTGTCTTGTAAGGTCTTATTTTAAAGGTTAATTTAAGTACTTTAAATGAGTTATTACGTGTTTAATTTCGAACAATGAGCTAGATATTCTAGAATATTAAACAAAACATGTTTTTTGAATTCACCAAAAATTTGTGTACTTAATAGGGTTCATTTGTAGTCATTTATTAATTGCGAATGTTCCTATATTTTTAACTAATCAGCGTATGAGATGAAAAAAACTTCAAAAATTTTTTTAGTATTGCTACTTATATTAATCTAAGGGAGATGGTCTCCTTAGTTATCAGGTACTCTGCAGAATAAAAAGTTATTTAACAATATAATTTGTTAGAAATGAGTTGAAAAAATTGATATTGCGTTTTTAATTTGTCATATTTGCTTATGAAATGTTTGGTCAGGTGTGTTTAATTATTATGGCAGACCATTTAATCACAACGTAAAATAATAACGAAGGTATACCAAACGAGTTTTGGCTTCAAGGCGTGTGAAAAAATAATTTGCAAAAGTTCAAAACAACACAATGCTTCTTAATTCAGTGTTTTTGATTTTTTTCTACCTGGTAGAAATGCCACATATCGAATATTTTAAATAACAGGGTGGGCCATATTAGTGATTGTGTTATATCAGGTACTCTTACTTTATTTATATTATTGTTTTCTAAATATGTAGTGTTATTTGTCTGTTATTTTTATTTATTTAATTTCTTAGTTTTTTATAAATGTTATATAATTGTGGTACTACCTAAATTTTTTTTTGTCTCATTTTTTTAAATGGTTGGTGTGTTCAATATGAGTGCTTTTGTTTGGCTGTTTTTCATAGGTACTTTATAATTTACAAAAATTTAAAAAGTTTTAGTATTTTCTTCAAGTGTAAAAAGGGGGGAGGGCATTGTAATACTCGACACGATGATAGTATTATTAATCTATTAGTACTCCGACTTAATTGAATGAATTATTTTGAAAATCTCTCACAGCATAGTCGAAAGTCTTCTGATTAATTTAGTATCAGATTTGTGGTAAAAAAAAAAAATTCTTTATAAATTAGTTAAAATCATGTAATCACAACTTATTTATTTATTTATTATATTTTTCTATTTATGTTTAAAAACATTTACTTATTTACTTTTATATAATAATTTAAGACTATTATTTTAGTGTAAAAATTCTTAGTTTAAAAAATATGCGATAGAACAAAGCTAGATGTTTTTTTGTAATATTTAAATGGTTGGAAAGATTATAAAAATAGTTATAAAATATTTTTCGAGATGTAACCTATTAATTTTTAATACTTTAATTTATTACTATGTTTTTGAAAATGCGACTGCCATTATTAATTCCCATATGAGTGTGAGTTTATAATTAATACATATTTGGTTAAAAAAATATATAAATTGAATAAAAATTGGAAATTTTTAGTGTTTAACATAAGTTATATGTTATTATAGGTTCATTCGTATTTATTTTCTTAGTAGTTATAACTAATCCAATATAGAGCGCCACGCCGCTACGCGGCGTGGCGCTATGCAGTCCGTGGTTTGTGTTTATCACACGTTCATGCCTGGTGCACAAAAATAAGAATGTTTTTGTTTTTTTTATTTTCAATCAAGTTGATTTATTCATAAATGGGTAATAGCAATGAATGCATATTTACATTCAATTTAATTAATTATTTTTTAGTTTATTAGAAAATCGAGATATTATTTTTTTATTTAATACTATCTTTTTAGTATTAGTAATAGTAAGTATTGTTGTTTATTTAGTGATTATATATTGTCTATTATTGTATTACTTAAATTTGTGTTTATGTTTAATCTAAGTTCTGTTTATATTTATTTAATTTATATTTTGTTATTACGCTTATAATGATTTGGTTTATTAAATTTTTTTTAATTGTTCATATTTGAATTTGTATTATTTAAACTTTTTAATTTATTACTATTTTATTTATTTTTTTGAATGTGATTTATCTTTATATGGCATACTTGTTATAATTATTCGGTTTGATTAAAAATTTTTTTTTTTAGTATTATTTTTTTTTTTATTATTTTAATTTTTAAAAAATTTTTTTTTAATTTTTCTTAGTTGGGGGGGCTCCGCCCCCCCAAACCCCCCCCGGCGGGGGTTTCACCCCCTGCACCCCCACCGGGGCTCTGCCCCTGGACCCCGGCGGGGGTTTCACCCCCTGCACCCCTACCGGGGCTCTGCCCCTGGACCCTGGCGGGGGTTTCACCCCCTGCACCCCTACCGGGGCTTCGCCCCTGGACCCCGACGACGGTTTCATTTCTTGTTATTTTACCGAAGCCATGTCTTTGGACCTTGATGGAATTTTTTCATTTTGTTATACTAAGAGAAAAGATCAGTGATTGTTATCGAATCATTTAGTAAAAAGCACCGTATAATATTAGTGTATCAGTTAATACATATGTGGTAACCATTAACCTAGGGATTTAGTGAGATGTTACCAATTTTACCTATGATTTCAAATTGACTGTATAAGGTATATTTAATTTTTGTGAGATGCAGTTTATGTTAATTTAATTTAAAAGCGTTTTGTCTTTGAATGGATGCTGATTATATTTTAAGATACTAGTACCACTCAGCGCGCTGCAAGCGCGCATAGATAACAAACAATGATAGTAACCTCAAAAGGCACGTTTCGATTATTTTTAAAATTGCTCCATCAATCAGCTCACGAATATAATCTTACATTGAAAATCTCACTAACTTGGCGATAGTATTCTTTTATAAAGGGAAAGTAGATTTGATATATTAAGAACAATTGAAAATTTGCAATTTTTAACCTCAATTGGATGGGTTTGCAAGAATCCGAAAAGAAGGTTCATGATACTTCCTATGCGGTTATAGTTACCACTTTTTCAGTAACTACAGATGGGTGACTTTTCAAGTACTTATTATTGATTATTTAGTAACTGTTACTGTAGTGTGGTATATCGGTCACCGTTTATATCTTTCAGTGTAATTTACCGAAATTTTGTTTCCGTGATCAGGTCATGGACGGAGTTTAATGTTTATCATTATTTTTTTTGCATTGTTTTGCGTTGTTAGTAATTAATAGTTCATTTTAGTTTAGTATTAATTTTTTAATTTTTTTTTTTTATCAAATTGCGGGTTTTTGTATGATAATCATATGACTTATATATAATTATTGTAAAGATTTATTTAAAATTTTTTACATGTTATTTTGTAGTATATTATTTTATTTATGAATGAATGCATAGGTTTTTTAGCTTAAAAGTGTGAGAAACTATGAATTACTGTAACGGCTAGCGCATTGATTAAATTCAAATTCGGCGCTAACTGTTATGGAACGCAGATGCGGATCGGTAAGTCAGGTGATGACGAGATCTACCGATCAGCATTACTCTAAGTTTGGCGCTTGGCGCGATCACACGTGTGTCCGAGAGCAAATATAGAATTTACTTTTTTGTGTTGTTAGATAACTTTATTGAGGTTGTGTTAGATAAAGTTATCAGTGAGAAGTTGTGTAGATTTTCCTGTGATCCAGTTGTCATTGGATCGGAGCGGGGAAGACGAACATCTCACGGAAAGTCAGCGTGCGGCCTTGGAAGGCATTGTCGTCTTGTGTAAAGCCATTCGGGCTAGTCGTAATTATTATAATTATTGTTACATCAAGCGAAGGTGCACCTGCTAGAAAAGTAAGTCCGCGTAGCGGTTAAACATTGTATGTTTGCTTGTGTGATGATTAGAGTCAGAGTGTGTGCGAAGTACAGGAAGTACTTAGATTTTTGTATCGGAGTTAGTCCAAGCCTTTGTTCTTTTGGCGCGCTGCAGCAAGCAGACGAGCGCGAGTGAGTGTGCGTGTGTCGGTGTGTTGATAGCGACCACAACACAGACGACGAACTTTATTTTTGTAGAATCAATTTTCGTCGACTTAAGATTTCGAGTCATTCGGGTTGGATTGTTTGTAAACAATCAGATAGAATTAATTTGAAATATTATGTAAATTTTTGATTCATTTATTTTTATTGATAATTAAAATTATTAAAATTTACATTTTATCATTAATTTAATTAACCCGTGTTCCTGCGATCGGTCCACGTAAACTCACGCCACTACCGACGAAGGAGAGCAGCCGCGCCGCGTAATAAAAACATTAGTTCGCGTACGCGTCTTCCCCCCTCTTTTCAGGTATTGAAGAAAAATCGACGGATTGTCGTGTGCACAGAAAGTGCATTTTGTCATCAGGCCGGAGGAGTGCGGACGACGATCGCCGCGGGTTCTCGTGTTCAATCACGATCCTCCGAGGAATTAAATTCCTTAATTCGAGCCCTGTGACATTACATAAAAATTTTTTGGTAATCTTAGATGGGTAAATTTTTAATATTTCAAATTTAGATTATTAAATTAATTTTGGAGTATATTTGAGTATTATTTTGCGAGTATCCTTACCAGCATATTGTCATAAGTTGGGCAGATTTTACGACTTCGGGCTGAATTTTAGATAGGTTGTTTGCCAAATTTTTTGACAGTAGGTTCATATTTTTGGTATAAGGTTTATGAAAAAAATTAACATATTTTTTAACTTTTTAATTTTTTTATAAATCTTCTATTATATCAAAAGTTTTTTTTTTTTTGTTCTTCGTTATCGGCATCGCACATTAACCTTTTTTCTTTTAAAAAAAGTGTTTTCCATCTGACCGATTCGTTAGAAATTTGGTATGTAGGTATTCTAGATGGCGATAATAATTACGACTTGACATTTTTCAATTTGACCTTAAATAAGTATAATATTATGGTTGGATTTAAATTGTTATAGGTTGTATAAAGAAAAGTGACTTTTACATATTGGATCACTCACTAATTTGGTATTAGGGGGTTTTAGAGATTGTCAATTATGAATCAAATTTTTATTTTCGAATTCGACCTAATTCTGGGTTACTTATTTATAATAAAAAAAAATTTTAATAATATATTTTTCAAATTCGTTGAGGGCGCTGATTATGAATATAAATATTATCTGATTTCGTCCTATTGAAGGTTTACTTATTTAAGGTACAAATTTATTTTCATTAGATCTTTTTCAAATTTAATCATTGGGATTTGTGAAGGTGCTGATTACAAACATATATATCATTTTTGAATTTATTTTAAGGTATCTGTACCTAGTATAGTTCCCCTAAGTGAAAATTGATGTTGTGGCGTATCAAATCAATATTTTTTGATGTGTAAGGTCTCATTTTAAAGGTTTATTCAAATGTTTTAAAATGAGACCTTACGCGTTCGATTTTGATCAATGAGCTTGAAATGCCAGAGGATTTATCAAACCACGTCTTTTTAAGACATCTAATGTTCGTGTAACAAATAAGGCCTTTTTGCGATTTGCGGATGATTGCGCTTCGTTCATATTTTTTACATTAATCCGGATTTGAGATAAAAAAAATTTCAAAATTTTTATTATTTAAAAATGATTTATTTATTTACAATGTTTTTGAAAGCTTAGCAACCAGTAGAAAAATTATATCTTTAAATTTTCATCAAAGTTTGTTTTTTGAGCTAGTATTTTTATTTAGTTATAAAATGAACAAAAGTTTTGAAAAAATTAAATTTATATTTCTTACATAACATTAGGATAGGATTTTTTAAAAAGTAAATTCAGGAAATATACTTTGAAAAATCAGTATTTCTCTTAATTTGTGAAGGGCTATATTAGTTACACTGTAGTATAAAAAGTTATTTTAAGAATATAATTTGTTACACAACGAGTTGAACAAAAACTAAAATCGCACTTTAAGCTGTAATAAAAATCAATTGAAGCTATTTATGAAAATTCTGGTCAGGTGTGTCCGAATCTTTTGGCAGACCATTTAATTACAACGTAAAATAATAATTAAGATATATGAAATGGTTTTGGCTACAAGCTGGGTCAAAAATAATTTGCAAAAGTATAAAACAACATACATCTTCATAATTCAGTGTTATTGATTTTTTTTTAAATTGTTTTTCTTCCACGAGCGCCTGCAATTAATAAATTATTGTGTAGTTTTCCTTGTTTATCATATCTTGAATGGCAATCATTTTTTAACTTTGTGATTATTTAAAGAGGATAACAATTTTTAAGGAAAACCGTGTTTATTTAGAAGAAGTAAAAAAATTTCTTAAAGTCTAATCTCATGTATGTATTTAAAATATTGGTCATGAAAAATTTCTCGTCGAAACCGAAACAAAAAGCGGGAAATATTAATAATGTTAATTAATATTTAATGTACAGTGGTTTTAATAAAAATCACTGTCGTTCTTTTAGTCGATTACTTGGTTTTATATGTTTTTTACCGACTTTTAAATTATTAATTAGTGATTTAGAAAAAATAAAAAAGTTGTTTACGTTATAGTCAGCGATTCAAATTGTAATAAAATTTGATTTATTTGAGATTCTTTGCTAGTGAGCAACATTAATGCGTCTAATTTGAAGAAGTACTTTGTTCATAACTCGCGTAAAAAAAGATGATTTCGAAAATAGATAATTGTAGATACAACTCGATCATGTCCAATTTGGAAATATTCCAAGATGAATAAACTCCGAGTTTTCATCTTTCCAATTTTTATAAGTTCGATAAAATATGTATACATATAAAAGATCGTTTGACAGGATGATTATTTTACATTTTTTTATATTTTAGAGATGCCGCTTATCGAGCATATTTTAAATAATAGGGGGGGGGGGGCATATTAGAGACTGTGTCATATTAGGTACTTCTACTTTTGTACTGTTTTGCTTATTTTAGCTAAAAAAATATTTCAATATAATTTTTTTCCAAACTTGATATTTTGGGGTCTGCGAGGGTGCTGATTACGAATATAAATTTCATTTTTGAATTTGAACTATGTAAAGTCCATTTATTTAAGGTAAAAAATTTTTTAATAAGATTTTTTTCAAACTTAGTAAATGGGGTTTTTAGGCTATTGATTACAAATATATAATTTATTATGAATTCGACCTACGTAAGGTCTATTTATTTAAGGCAAGAATTCATTTATCATTAGGATTTTTTTTAAATTTGATTAATGGGGATTTTTGAGCTTGTCAATTACCGAATCTAAGTTTTATGTTGAATATCGAAAAGTAAATTTTAAGTTTTGTGTACTGGGTTTTTGAGAATGCCTCTTACAAACATTCATTTTTTATGTGCCTTACGAGAGTCTCACTGAGTTGAGGTAACTATTCATTTTTTGTGGTATAAAAAAATATTGTTTAAGATTTTGTTAAACTCAATTTGGAGGTTTCTGACGGTGTCGATTACGCATTTAATCTTTTTTTGAATCCGACTCTCAATTCGATTTTGGCAAGGTTTTTTTTATGGGGTAATAAATAAAATTTTTATTGGTAGCTCTCTGTTGATGCTTATAATAAATTAAGCTCGCAATTTTATGTTATTTTTTAATTAGATCTTTAAGAAATCAAAATTCATATTTAAAAAAATAATATATTTTTTTAAAATTGAATTCGAATAAGAAATTTGAAATAATTTTTAACCTTGCAAGCGTTAGCGCCGCCTGGTATAAACGCTAGTTTTTATAAATGATGTCTTAATTATGGTAATATGTGTTTTTCTTTTTTTTTAATATTTCCATTTATTCGTTTCTCATATCTGATTTTTTTTTTTTTTTTAATTTATTTTATTAATTTTTTTCTGAGTTTACAAATCTTCTTTTTTTGAACGATTGGTTTACTTCAATTTTATAAGTATATTCGCTTTTTGAATAGATTTATGTTTTTTATTCAGTATTTAGATTAAAATTATTATCAAAATGTTTTTTTTATTATTATTATATAATTTTGATAGTGTGATAGATATTCATTGATAAAAGATGATAATTAGAAGATCTTATTATCCTATTATTTCTCCTACTCTTTTTATTTAAAAAAAAAAAAAAGTTCAAATTAGGAAGAGTTATGTTTTTGTATTTGGTGATATTGCTTTCATTGAGAACTTTTAGTTTAATAATGAATCAAATTTTGTTTACATAAGTATTAAACAAATTTAAAGCCATGTTATATCATAGTGTTATGATAATTGTTTTAATTTACTTATATTTTAATTAATATGAACTCTTTTTAATTGATTTTATTATATAATATAGTTGAGAATTTTTTAAAGAATAACAAAGAATATATGTTATAGCATTTACTTAATTATAGATTTGTTTTGTGAAGTATTTGTCGATATTAGTTACAATTATTGGTTGATATGACTAATTACATATATTTTATAAATTTTGTTGTTATTATCTATTATTTTGTGAAAGAATTTTATTATAGTTTAATATCATTCTTTAAATTTGTGTAGGGCAATCTTTTGGATAAATAATATGTATAACCCGTTTACATAACCATAGCTTTTACAGCTTATCAGTTTATTTAATAGTAATAGTATATTGTCAAATTTTATTTTCATGTCACTGATTTTTTATATCAACATAGTTTTAGTTTGTTCTGGAAATCATTTTGATCCAACGCATTTCTGCCAGAATAATTGAGTGGCTTAATTAGTTCAGACAAATCATTTCAAAACATTATTTGTTTAATTCAAATTAAGATTGTACTATTTCTTTTTTCGTTAGTCAATATCCTAATTATAATTATTTGATCATTTTTTTACACTTTACACAAGAATAAATAAACAAATCTTAAATATATATTATTTATATATTAATTTTCTTTTTAAAAAATATAGTTTTGTGTACTTGAGTATTAATTTAGTTTTATTTTTTAAATTTTTTTCTGTTGTATATCAATCATTATTTTAGGCAAAATTTTCTTAAATTCTTTATAATATTATTATCTAATTTAGTTAATATTAATTATTTGTCTAATTAGTTAGTTTATTATATTTAGTCTTTTGGTTTATCTGTTAGGCTAGGCTACGTTTCAAATTGAGTAATTAGTTTATTATTTTTTTACCAATAATCAAGTGTTTTTTAATTTTTTAATCAGTTGTAAGTTACAGTCATAAAAAAACTCATGGTAAGTTGCACCTCGTTTCACTACCTCTGGGCTGTGGTTTTAGAACGCATATTTATATATATATATATGTATAGATACACCGTTTTTTTTAAGTTTTATCGGTTGATAAGTAGGTATGTCTGCCTGGAATTCTGCGAGCACCGGCGAGTCTTTGTATTTAGATCACTGTTAAAATTTTTAGTTGGGTTAGACTGGGAGAAAGTTTGAAGTCAGCATTCCCATTTGTAGGGTTATATTCTGCCTCATGCGTGGATAATATTCTGCTCACAGACGGGTGAACGATGCGCTTCGGTTAGTTTTGAGGTTGTTGTAGGCGGCGCTACTCGCCAACTCGGGAAAAATACTTCTCAACGAGGGCAGAATATTGCCCACGATGAGAGGCAGGCGTCCCAAGCTGTCGAGCAGAATATAATCTTAAAAATGTCTCCCAACATTCTTTCATTGTCTGGTTTTGTAAGGGTCGGCGTTAAGCAGCGTCTATAATTATTATGGGTTATATCTGGATTATGAGTTAGATGTTTTTAAATTACGTTAATAAAATAAGAGTATGAAAAATGGCGTAAGTCTGGGGCTTGCGCTAGAGTTGTTTTTGTTTTTTGTATATAGCAGGTACTCATTATGAGTTTACTTAACAGTGTACTAATACATTCTTTTTAGCGCAAATCACATACAATCCTTTTACTTTTTCAAGTGATTTAAATTATCTCATATGTAAAAAAAATTTTCTCTATAAAAAATTGTCAATGTATTTATTTGCTAGGTGTTTGTAATATATTAGAAATGGTAGTTTATAAATTTTTTTTTTTCATTATTTTGCTGAACAATTTTTTTTTTTTTTTAAATTTGTAATGTATGGTTAATTTGTAACATATTAATGACTAATTTTATGAATTTATTTATTACTAATTTTTTGTTTTATTATCTATTTTTATCGAGAGAGTTATTTCAATTGTTTCGGTAGTACATTTTTTTGGTGCGTATTTGTTTTTATATTTATCGTATTTATCCGTTTTTTTTTAAATACATGTTTTCATTTTTTTATTTTGTGAGTATGTGTGTATCTATAATTAGTCTAAATTTAAATTATTACCTTGTTTTTTTGGTTGTTTTTATAATTATTCTTTTTTTCACCCGGTTTTTAGCTCGCACACTTCCAATTGACAGTTAAAGAAAATGGATACTGGTTATTATAGTATCGAATTATTCGAATAATTAATTTTTCACGCCACCAGGCGTCGCGTTTGCGCAAATTAATTTTCTATTAGAATTCGATGTTTGAGTGTGGCGGCGCGCATAACTATTCGAACGCGTCAACCGTCATTCATTTTCGAGTAGCATTCGGCAGTTATATATTGCATCTGTTTTTTAGAGTCACTGTGTCCTATTGTTTTTTAGTAAACATCGAAAATGGGGAATATTTTTTCTTCTTCTAAGACTGATATGTCTTCTACTTTAACTGCTACTAGTAAGTATTTAATTTTATCAATTATTGGTTAGTATTCGACTAAAACCAAAAAAAATTTCTAGGTCCTTCCAACACTACGCCTACGCTTCCTTTGACTAATCCGAGTGGCAAGTTATACATTAATTGTTTGTATTTCTTACTACATACATTTATTAACACGTTTTTTTTTTATTTGTGTAGAGGAGCATCAGGACGTAAATTCTGGTTCAACGACCTCGGAACCTTCTCATCCTCCGGCTTCGTCTAATGTACATCCTCATGTAATCCCTACGACCTCGAATATCGATACATCAACTCATGGAAATCATATGGATGAAAATCGTGGTGGAGGGATGTCCAATTACCGAGGCCGTGGTAACTATCGTGGTGGATATCAGCATGTAGATTATTTTGGTCGAGGCTTTCATTCGAATCGTGGCTTCTACCATCAAAATTATAATCAACCAAGTGGTTATTATCATTATAATCAGTTTCGTGGTGCAGGTTACTCTAATTATCGTGGACATGGCAGTTATCGAGGAAGTCGCGGTAATTTTGATTCGCGTGGAAGAGGAAATTTTTCTACTCGTGGTGTTCGTTTTGAGCCTTATGCAAATTCTCGCGGCCGCGGTTTCGATCGCAATGTTCATATTATTGAACACGTTAATAATAAGGTATTGAGTAAGTGCTGGGATAATATAATATCTAATGCATTTAACGAGGAATAATATTTTTGTAAGTTTTAATACTTTAATTATCTAAATTAGTGAACAATATTTTAATAATATGATAATAATTTGTATTTTTATTGATCATAACAGAAATAAATTTTAAATTCAAATTTATAAAGTAGATTGTTTATTTATTTCTGGATTATATGACTAATATTTGGTTTATACATTTATATTTTTTTTTGGTTCATAATTTTTTTTTAATATTGTTTATTAAGTATAATTATTAATATTAGAAAATAATCATTTGAGTTTTTTAATTTTAATTTATCACTAGCATTTTCAAATTTTAATTTAAATTGGAGCTTCTGTAAATAGTTCTCTTGGTTTATTCAGTTTATTCATAAATGTCACTTTTTTTCATTAACTAATTTTTATGTTTTATTGTTATATATTTATAATCATTTATTATAGTAAGTTTTATGCAAACAGATTTTGTTGTTGTCTGCTATACAATTTTCCAAGTTTGTAGTTGTTGGATTAGTAATTATGAAGTTTTATTTTAATTTTAGTGATAATATGTTATATTTTAATTGTATCGGTATCAAGATTATGATTTATTTGGTAATATTATTTATATTGACTATTAATTCTATTAATCTTATTATTTTCTAATTATAAATTTTTGATCTGAAGATTGTGTAGGTTATGTGTAATTAGTTTCTAGTCTTTCTGATCTTCTTGTTTACAACTGACACAGTTATATGGATTCAGTATTATGTAGTTGGATGGACTAACAATTGCTTTTTGCTAATTATTGAGGGTACATATTCAAAGTTCTAATACGATAAAACTTTTATTGAAGAAAGTGTATACTTGGATCATTTGGAAAAGTTCTTTAGCTAATTTGTTCGAGTGAGTTCAATTTGTGAGTTTGTTTTAATTTTTAATTTGATGATAAGTATTATTATACGGGTTATGAAATTATGTAGTTTGATGATGATATTTATCTATTGTTTTGTTTGTTTTTCATAGGTGGTGACAAATATTTGAGTGATATACTACTTGCATATTATTATGACAAATCTTGGGGTTTTAGTATATACAATTAGTTTAGTAACTAATTTATTAATCAAGTTGCTTCAAGTCCTGTATTTAATTTTTCAAGAAGTGTTCCACACTACGCTTACAATGGTATTATTATTTACAATTATTTATATGGTTTTATCATTGGTTTTGATATTTCATTTATGTACTTTAATTATTTCAGATATTAATTAACATCTAGTTTTCTTCAAATTTGTGATTGGTGGTATGAAGTTATTCGGTTGTTATGGTATGATATTTTGTTTATTTTGATACATTTACTCTATGATCGGTATTTTATATTAGCTGTATTTATTTAAATTTATGAATGTTCTCTTTTTTAGATAATATTGTAGTATTTTTATGTATATGAGATATGTTGATTTTACAAGTATATAATATCACTAATACAACAATATTTTTAATTAAGAAAGTGCATTTTTGGATTCACTGGTAAAGTTTTCATAGTTAAATTGTTAGGGTGAGTTTATATAGTGAGTTTGTTTTAATTTTTGGTATGATTATATTGATTATATTGTATGGGTTATGATAATATGTAGAAATAATTATATTATTTTTTAGGTGGAGACAAATATTTGAATTATTGAGTTATTATACTCACATACACACAAGACAAATTTTCTGGTTTTAGTATTTATTGTTACTTTCAGTAACTAATGTACGAATGAATTGTAAGTTTAATTTTTGATTTTATTACTTCGATGAAGCATTTCACACTTTTCGAATGAAGTTTTTTTAAGTTTTAAATGTAATTTTTTGATGTAAAATTTCACACTATTATTTACAAAGGTATTAATCATTGGATCAATTGGAAAAGTATTCATAGTTATATTGTTAGGGTGAGTGTAATTTGTGAGTTTGTTTACTTTTTAGTTTGATTTTATTGACTATATTGTATGGATTATGAAAATATGTAGTAATAATTATATTATTTTTTAGGTGGAGACAAATATTTGAATTATTGAGTTATTATACTCACATAGACACAAGACAAATTTTCTGGTTTTAGTATTTATTGTTACTTTCAGTATCTAATGTACAAATGAAATGTAACTTAAGTTCTGAATTTATTATTATGATGAAGTATTTCACACTTTACAAATGAAGCTGTTTCAAGTTTTAAATGTAATTTTTTGATGAAGAATATCACTCTATTATTTATAAAGGTATTAATCATTTATACTTATTTATACGGTCTTTATAATTGGTTTAGTTTTTTTATTCATATATTTTATTATTTTTCAGATTTTTAATAACATCTTGTTTGGTACAAATTTGTGATTGGATGTATGAAGTTATTTAGATATTATGGTATGAAATATTTTTAATTTTTTTAAAATTTACATTCTGTATTTGATGTATTAGCTGTATTTTTTTGAAATAATGAATGTTTTTTATTTTTAGATAACATTGTAAATATTTGTATGTACATAATAATTGGTTCAGTTTGTTGACTTATAAGTATATAATTATTAATTCAACAATTCTTTCATTGTAATAAGTGTATACTTGGTTCAATTGGAAAATTGTTCATAGTTAAATTGTTGGGTGAGTTTAATTTTTTAGTTTGTTTTAATTTTATAGTTTGATTACATTGATTATAATGTACGGATGTTGAATTATGTAGTAATAATGATGATAATTATTTTTGTATTGTTTGTTTTTTCATAGGTGGACTCACATATAAGAATTATTGTGTGATAATACTCACATACAATTAAGATAACTCTCTGGTTTTTTTTTTTTTTTTTTTTTTATTTATTCATTAGCATATTAATTATATACTATTAACATTGAAATCAAAATTTTATATTAATTTTTATCATTGATAATAATCGTTATGAGTATAATTTAAACAATTTTCATGATCAAATGAAATCATACATACATATATATTTTAAATTTTTTTGTAACTTATAAGAATTAATAATTTTTTGGTTTTCTAGGTTTATCAATTTTATAAATGGTACTACAAACAACTACTTGTTTGCCATTTTCTATAGTTGCAGTTCTGATATCTTTCAATGTATGAAGTTTTATTGAATAATAATTGGCTCAAATAATCAAGACTTTCGTGGTTAAATTTATTATTATTTATTTTTTAAATCATAATTATTATTAATATCATATTTGTAATTATGTAAGCCAAAAATCATTTTAAAATAATAGTTATATTTTTTTTTTTTTTTTTATCATATCAAAATAACTAAACTTTTTTCTGTAATGTAATTTTATGTTCATTGGATAAAAAAATGATTTTTATGCAATGTTTTATGTGATTTTATTATTTTTCATACTTGGCAATTTGATATTAATAATGTAAATACATAACGTCTGATGTGTAAAGTCAAGTTGCGACTATGGTTTTTTTTATTTATCTCATGCAGCTAATGTACTACATTAACATGCTTATATTTTAACTTAATTTTTATAATTCCAAGGATAATTAATTATATGCTTTTTTTTTGTAGATTTTTATTCTTGAGAATGTAGAACTTTATTTCGTAATAATTATATATATATATCGCGTCAATGATGCATGATAATTTATAAAAAATCCAGATTTAATTGTAAACTGTTGGTTTTCTATTCAATTTTTTTGCGACTATATTAAGACAATCGAATTTTCAATTTATGAATTGTTTAATTAGTACATAACGTTAAGTTTTAATTAATTTTATTATTTTTCATACTTAACGTTATGAGAAGTTAAATGTAATTACATAATGTATGTTGTTTAATGTTATAGTTACGACTATGGTTTTTTTTATTAATTACATGTAGTTAATGTATTACGTTTTTACTGTGGTTTTTTTATTTATTTCATGCTATTAATGCATTATATTTTCAATTTTCATTTATCATAACTAATATTTTTAAGATATTAGAAATAATTTTTTTTTTTTTATGAGTATTTTATTTAAGGATGTACCACTTAATTATTTAAAAATATTATATACATATACGTATAGACTTCAGAATTAATTGAAATTTAATATATAATTTATCATTAACTAAGACACTACGCTATAAATGATAAGGAAAATACATGTTTTTAATAATAATGAACAATAATTTTTTTTTGAATTTTATTTTTAATGTAAATAGAAATTTTTTTTTTATTTCATATGAAGTTTAAAGTATAAAATAATAAAATAAAAAAGAAATGAACATTGTAAATCGTTTAGTATGCGTTATTCGTTCCAGTGTGATCCGATCATGCTGGAATTGGGACCATCATTATGGGACGCGAAAACGAACCTTTTGCCTTTCACTCGGTGAAAATCGGTTCGACCTATTTTTAGAAAATCTTTGTACATTTTTGTAGTTGCGTTAAAATTAGCGTTAAATGAACATTGTAAATCGTTTTTGTATGCGTTATTCGTTCCAGTGTGATCCGATCATGCTGGAATTGGGACCATCATTATGGGACACGAAAACGAACCTTTTGCCGTTTACCCGGTGAAAATCGGTTCGACCAATTTCGAGAAAACCTTTGTACAATTTTGTGTTGCGTTAAAATTAGCGTTTAATGAACATTGTAAATCTTTTTTGTATACGTTATTCGTTCCAGTGTGATCCGATCATGCTGGAATTGGGACCATCATTATGGGACACGAAAACGAACCTTTTGCCGTTTACCCGGTGAAAATCGGTTCGACCAATTTCGAGAAAACCTTTGTACAATTTTGTAGTTGCGTTAAAATTAGCGTTAAATGAACATTGTAAATCGTTTTTGTATGCGTTATTCGTTCCAGTGTGATCCGATCATGCTGGAATTGGGACCATCATTATGGGACGCGAACACGAACCTTTTGCCGTTCACCCGGTGAAAATCGGTTCGACCAATTTTTAGAAAATCTTTGTACAATTTTGTAGTTGCGTTAAAATTAGCGTTAAATGAACATTGTAAATCGTTTTTGTATGCGTTATTCGTTCCTGTGTGATCCGATCATGCTGGAATTGGGACCATCATTATGAGACGCGAAAACGAACCTTTTGCCGTTCACCCGGTGAAAATCGGTTCGACCAATTTTTAGTAAACCTTTGTACAATTTTGTAGTTGCGTTAAAATTAGCGTTAAATGAACATTGTAAATCGTTTTTGTATGCGTTATTCGTTCCAGTGTGATCCGATCATGCTGGAATTGGGACCATCATTATGGGACACGAAAACGAACCTTTTGCCGTTTACCCGGTGAAAATCGGTTCGACCAATTTCGAGAAAACCTTTGTACAATTTTGTAGTTGCGTTAAAATTAGCGTTAAATGAACATTGTAAATCTTATTTGTATACGTTATTCGTTCCAGTGTGATCCGATCATGCTGGAATTGGGACCATCATTATGGGACGCGAAAACGAACCTTTTGCCGTTCACCCGGTGAAAATCGGTTCGACCAATTTTTAGTAAACCTTTGTACAATTTTGTAGTTGCGTTAAAATTAGCGTTAAATGAACATTGTAAATCGTTTTTGTATGCGTTATTCGTTCCAGTGTGATCCGATCATGCTGGAATTGGGACCATCATTATGGGACACGAAAACGAACCTTTTGCCGTTTACCCGGTGAAAATCGGTTCGACCAATTTCGAGAAAACCTTTGTACAATTTTGTAGTTGCGTTAAAATTAGCGTTAAATGAACATTGTAAATCGTTTTTGTATACGTTATTCGTTCCAGTGTGATCCGATCATGCTGGAATTGGGACCATCATTATGGGACGCGAAAACGAACCTTTTGCCGTTCACCCGGTGAAAATCGGTTCGACCAATTTTTAGAAAACCTTTGTACAATTTTGTACTTTTCCGTAAATGCGTAAAATACCGAAAGTGGGACATGCGAAATAACACCCAAAACGGCCTCAAAACACATTAAAAACCATTTTTTCGTAATCTAGGTTCGATTTTAAGAAGGTAACACTTTTTGCTCTCCCGAACTTATAAGGCGCTCCCGACCCCTTCGGGGCCGGTCGTGCCTAAAAAATAGATTTATAGAAAGGGTTAAGAAAAACAAACAAATCCGACCGCGACGACTGTCTAAGCGTGAATTCTACCGATAAGCTGTTCGTGTGAGCTGAGCATGCTCACGCATGCAATGTACACCTATAGGTGTATGTATAGTATACATAAATAAATAGTATACATTCTATACATTACGTCTTTTCTATACTTACAAGTCTGCGCATCAGGTGTAGTCTGCTAGGACAATAAAACGAATTAGGATGTTAAGAAAAAAAATGCCGATAGAGGCGCTGCTGCAAGGTTTTCCCTCCGGTCTGCAAGTTCTTCGTAAATACCTGCAGTCGATAAGGTAGACTTTTAAAAATTTGAAATAATAAATTTTTTTATTTTGATTAATTTTTAATTGGACACGTATGAATTTGATTGCTGATTAAAACAAAGTTGAAAAAATTTTGTGCTCTACGTCCTAATATTTCCAGTCTCCCACCATACTCTTACTTCCCAAGTCTCAGTCTTCTGCAGTTGTTGCAGTCAGCTGATGTGGCAGTGCATGTGTTTGTTGTGATGATTCGGTTAGTTTTAAAGTTTTAATGAGAGTATTTATTACTTAAGAAAAATGCCGAAAAAGTGTATCGTAGATAACTGCAAAAATAAAAAGGAATTAAAATTTCCTTCTGAGATTAATCTCAGAACAGAGTGGCTGATAGCTATTCGCCAGCCAAGTTTGAAACCCAAACAAACAGAAGGATTATGTAAATGTCATTTAAAAAAAAAAGATTTTTTTCCTAAAATAAGTAGTTGGGGTAAGTTATTAAATAAATAATCATCATAATGTTGTCATTATATTTTTTTTTACAGATCTGATTTTAATTGTTTTTCAAAAATATTTTTCAGGTTATAAGTACAAAAATACATACCTTAAAACTACAGCAATTCCATCTGTTTTTCCCTGGAATGAAGAAACTGATGATGATGAAGATAGTGATAGAAGTAGTGGTGGAGCTCAAGACTCAACAATGAATCATGAAAATCTTCATGACAGTAAAAAGCCTCCAAGTGAAGACGACAGTGGTAGTGCAGGCCAAGACCTGACAATGATTGAAGAAAACAACAACTTTGTTAGTATTAAAAGTACAAATTCCTCAAGACAACAAGATGGTAGTGATGCAGGCCAAAACATGTCTGAAGATAGTGAAACTGAAGTTCACTACTATAGTGAAGAGCATGGTGTTAACCTAAATTTTAAAAGTTGTGGGACAAGGCAAGAGTTCTCAATTGTTCAAGATGACAATTCTGTTGAAATTGAAAACTCTGCAGACAATATTTTAAGTTATGATTGTACAGAAGAGATTATCGAGCCAGTTTTATCCGAGGGAATTCAAGAAAAATTAAGTCAAGATAAAAAAACTCCTGAAGATGATGATACAGATACACTTTGTAGGCTGCCAAGGTACCGAATAAGCATGCTAAAGTCAAATTCAAGATCTATTCTGGAATTCACTGGACTTGAAGAGTATAGTAAGTTCAAATTAGTCTTTTTGAGTCTTGGCCCAGAAAGTGTGTTTAAAAAAATAAAATATGTAGCTAATGTTGGTTGCGGCAAACTTTCTCTTGAGGATCAAATGTTCTTAACTCTATGGAAATTAAGGAAAAACTGCACGGATTATGAACTATTGGAACACTTTAGTATAAAAGCCACTCAAGTTGGAAACATTTTCAAGAGTTGGATAATGTTTATGTCTTGGAGATGGTCTAAAATAGACATATGGCCAAGTAAAGAACTGGTTCAGTTCTATATGCCACACGAGTTTAAAATGAACTATCCTAATACCAGGGTAATAATTGATGGAACTGAGATTTTTACTTAAAGAAGTAAAAATCCATTGATCCAGCAGGCAGCATTCAGCCATTATAAGAATAACTCTACATTGAAGACTGTTATTGGAAATTCCCCTGGAGGATTAATTACTTACTTCAGTCCATGCTATGGTGGATCAACAAGTGACAGACAAATTATCGAGCGTAGTGACCTCCCAAGTTTATGTCAACCAGGTGACATGGTGATGGCGGACCGAGGATTTACTGTACAAGATCTTTTTGCTACAAAAGGTGTTGCCGTAAGGACTCCTCACTTCACTCGTGGAAAAGGTTACCTCCCTCTGGATCATGTTGTGGAGGACAGAAAATTGTCAAAGCACAGGGTCCATGTTGAAAGAATCATTGGTCTTTGTAAAACTTATAAAATATTGTCAACTGAACTAAATCACTATTATCGACCACTTGCCACTCAAATCACTGGTGTTTGTGTGTTTTTGAGTAATTTTAGGGAGTGCATAATGAAAAATTAGAACAAAAATGTGGTGTAAAAAAGTGTGTAAAAAAATAAAAAAGTTTTTGTAAAAAGATGTGTTTTCTAAAGTAAAAAAATCTGTGTTAAAAAAAAGTATTAAAATATATTTTACAAAATAAAAGGAGTGAAGTTTATTTATGAATAAACTAACCTATTTAAACTTTTTTCAATAAGAAAATATAATTTGATAAATTTGAAAGAATCTATTTAAAAAAATTTAAAAGTTGCCTTAATTAATAAAAGTTGTTAACATATAATTATTATTTTTCATAACAGCTGACCAGTAATTATTTCATATAATAGTTTTTTCCTAAAATATGGCATATCAGTTTGACAGAAATCAAATTCTTTATTTGCACACCGGTACTCTGCAAAAACACATGAGAAAACACCGCAATCATTCCCATTCAATTGTTGAGGTATATTTTTAACACACTCAAACTTCCAATTAAAAAAATTAAAGATGCTTTTTTTTTTATCTAAGTATTCATCCAAAAGGTACTGTTTTAGAATTTGTAAACACCTATAATTGTCAGATCCTGTACTGTTATAATATTCAATAGATTTGTTTTTTAGGTCTATGATTGACATGCACCAATGGGCCCCTCGATGAATTGGAATAACAACCAAGTCATAGCTAAACAAATCAATATTTTTGGTCCATCTTGTTATATTGGCATAACCAGTTAATAATAGTGGATAAAAGAATGTAGACATAGCATAAACTTTTGGATAGTTATGTAATGAATTTCTTTCCATCAATAGATTCATGTAGAAGTTGATGATTTGATCATTCAGCCAAGTTGAGCCGGATAAAGTTTCAGCATCTGCTTTGGTTATATGAAGCCCAAACCCAACGACAAGAACATCAGAAGCTTTTCCTGGTAACTTAGCTAAGTTTATAAATTCAAGCATATTTTTATCAAGTTTTGGGAACTTCGAAACTGTTAAAGTTTCTTTTTCAGAGACTTGTAGTGGTTTCTCTGGCTTAAAACTTTTTGCACTTGATGTAGGTACTTTTTTATATTCTAATTTTTTTAAATTGATGCAGTCAAAATTTAGTTTTTCAATTCCATTTTGTGAGTATGGGTGTTGTGTAGGTTGCAAAACATTCAAATCTGACTTCTTTGCTTTGCTTGCAAGCACAATAGTTTCAAAACTTTCTTCGCTCTCCAGTAAGTTAATATTGACATCAGCACCATTTGGCATAAATGTATCTTTCAGAACATTTATTTTTGACTTCTCTGTTTCGCTTGCAAACACAATTTTTTCAATACTTTCTTCGCTCTCCAGTAAGTTCATGTCACCATTATTGTCATTTGATATAAATATCTGCTCATAATTTTTGTACAAATACTTATTCAAAATTGCTTGTTTCATATGAAGATTATAAAATACTGTAAGCTTTTGAAGCAAATCTTGAATGAATTTATCATCCCTAAAAATATTAGTTAAGATGACTTTGTATTGATGATTCGGGCATTGGTTTTTTAAATAATTAAAAATCTAGTGAATATTAGTTCACCTAGAGTATTCCCTTAATTTTTAAATAAATGAAAAAATTGAGAAGAAAAAAATTGTCCCAGGTGAGATTCGAACACACGACCTCCTGCATTCCGGGCAGTCACTCTACCACTGAGCTAAGGGGCGATTGTGTGTTCATACTCTTCTAGTCAAATTTATTTTATACTCAATTAAAAACCCGATTCCCCGTACCCACCCATTTTACCCATTGCGACCTACCTCTCGATCAGGGTCGATATTACTTATGTAAGTATATTCATACTCAACTTTGTATTGCCCAACGAATTTCAAATTAGTTAAGATGACTTTGTATTGATGATTCGGGCATTGGTTTTTTAAATAATTAAAAATCTAGTGAATACTAGTTCACCTAGAGTATTCCCTTAATTTTTAAATAAATGAAAAAATTGAGAAGAAAAAAATTGTCCCAGGTGAGATTCGAACACACGACCTCCTACATTCCGGGCAGTCGCTCTACCTAAAAATATTAATTACTAAAAGTGATTTAAATGTATAAACTACAAAGAAACAGTGACTCCTCTTTGTCGCCAGTAACTGGCCCTGCACCTGGTAGTAGTACTCATGGTAGTGCTCTTGATTGTCTTTCCCTGTTTTTTTTAATTCCAGCTCACCTTTCTCATTCCTAGACAACCAGTTGATTGATTTTTCATCAGCAACACTGTTTCGAGCACTATGAGGGCATTTGACCTCAAACACAGAAAACTTGTTAACAAGTCCATCTGGGCTTGCTCCAATACACGGGTGATGGTGCATGATAACTAAACCACATTTTTCAACTTTTTGATTTTTTAGATACAGTTTTTCAAATTCCTCTATTGCTGTAGATTCATACATCCTACCATGAGCCAAAATTTTGGACCAAAATTTTCTGGGGTGCAAAATAGAAGTAGCAACTTTGTTTTTTTGATTGTTATTTTCAAGATTGCAAATTTTATAAAAATAGCTGGCAGTTAGTCTTATTTTTCTTTCATTGTGCCACAACTTAATGGAATTTTGAAGCATGGTGTCTTCTTGAAGTTTTGTTATATATTCTTTGCTCACTTTGTACAAGCCTAACTGATTTAACAAATTGTATTCTGGACCATTTTTTACAAACCCATGATCATTGGCAATGCCAAATGGATTGGCTGGCATAGTTAATTGCTTATTGCTCATGGTCTTGTTAAAGCTTGAAGTTTTAATTAAGTTTTGAAAATAATCCTTATATTCTATGTCCCCATATAGATTTTGAGCATCAACATCATCATAACTAATTTCTTTGATTTTGCTTTTTTTGCTACACATCTTATCTGCAGTCATTGGCTCACCACAAAAGCGCTTGGCTGGTCGATGAAAAGTTTGCAGCTGCTGAGTTGTGGTTTGCCAGGTGAGTACAGATTTCCCTTGGCTAGCGTCCAACAAACCTAACAATGTAACCATCACATGTTTGCAATGGGCTTGTTTATTTTTTCCTACGGTACATTCACAGCTGCACTCATTTATCTCTCCATCAAGTTCAATACTAACATCTACTGTGTAAGTGAGCCCTTTGGTCATCTCTGATTTACACTGAGACTTACCAAAATATACACTATCTAAAAAATATTAATTTAAGTTGAAATATGGATAAAAAATCAAGTAGCTCAAATATATCAACCTTCAACACAATATCTAACAAAACATAAAAAACCAGCATTGTACATCTCAGGAGCTTTTTCTAATTTTTGATCAAAACAACTTAAGTAGCCATAAATATGGTCTAAGGTCATTGAAGGGACAGGGCTTGAAGTATTTATGTCTTTATATTTATCAGAAGACGGAGTTTTTATTAAACAGGGAGGCCCAACATTTTTCTCAATTTTTCTGCCAAAATTCTTATTTCTAGAGAATGCACATAATCTAAATATTATTAAAATAAGAAAAATTATGATAATTTAATATATTATATTAATTTTTTCGGACTGTAACAAGAATTAACACGTTTATATAATTTTTTAATAGTTTTTAATAATTTGTTATTGTTATATTAACCTCTCATAAAGATCTTTTTTTTTCCATTTAGTGACGCACCAAATTCTCTCAACTTTACTTTAATTTCATTTACAGTTAATTTCCCATACTCCCAATCCATTTTTTAAACAATTTTTGTATACAAATTAAATTAATCAAAATAAAAAAAATTTTTATTTCAAATTTTTAAAAGACTACCTTATCAACTGCAGGTATTTATGAAGAGCTTGCAGACCGGAGGGAAAACCTTGCAGCAGCGCCTCTATCGGCATTTTTTTTCTTAACATCCTAATAGCTAGTTTTAATTTGAAGATACAGAAAACTAACAATCTTCCAAGATATGTTAGTTCAATAATAAGTGATATTTTAAAAAATAAGTTTCTCTCATAGCCCATTGCATGGCTAATAAAAGACACGTACATGAATAAAAACATAAGTTTAGTAAAAATCAGTTTTTAATTTTCTTGTGAATTCATTATCCACAGTTCTGCTTGCGATAAAAACTTTTCTGCCTGCTTGCAGTTTGGTCTGCAGTGATGGTTTTTTATTTGTGTATCAGCATAACTCTTTATAGATAAGTATATATTTTTAGAATGCTATAACTCTGTTCAAAAGATCATATTCTTTGGGGATTTTTTTCTTTAGTTTCAGATGCTGCATGAAAATCTGGAATATCCTAATTGGTATAAGGTGATCTACTGTTTGGAGCAGCATAAAAATTGAAGATGGCAAAAATCATCAGTGCAATTATCTAAGTTTTAAAGTGTCAAGCTTTTGAAGAAATTAAAAATAATGATTAGAATTTCATACTAAAAAAATTGTGTTTACTTTAATATGTGTGTTTTATGCAAGTTGTAAGTACCAATAAAAATATGGTCAATTGAGGGATTAAATTACATTTTTTTTGTGGGAAGCTGGCAGTATTATTTTTGCTTTTTATAAAGAATCTATGGTTTAAAAAAAAAAAATATCAAGCAAAATTTATATTTAGATTTTTATTTATTTAACCCATTACCGCCCATGGAAAAATCAAAAGTGATATAAAAAAACTAACTGTTGGAAAACCTGTCTCATGAAAAAATAGTAGATACGTGTTTTTTCTTTTTTCAATTTTCATTGTTTAAACATTATTTATTTAAACAAATTCGTAAAAAAATTTAAATTTTTATAAACTAATAACGGCATTCGATTTTTTGACCAAAAATAAGGCGAAAGTCATCTAAGTAATTTTTTGATCAGACGCTTAGATCTTTTGCTACGAGCGCTCAAACATGTAAAAATATGGTTTTATAGTGGTGAGCTCCGAGGCGCCGCACCGAAGATACACTTTTACGAGTCAGAGCTCACCACTATAAAACCATATTTTTACATGTTTGAGCGCTCGTAGCAAAAGATCTAAGCGTCTGATCAAAAAATTACTCAGATGACTTTCGCCTTATTTTTGGTCAAAGAATCGAATGCCGTTATTAGTTTATAAAAATTTAAAAAAATTTTCGAATTTGTTTAAATAAATAATGTTTAAACAATGAAAATTGAAAAAAGAAAAAAATACGTATCTATTATTTTATCATGAGACAGGTTTTCCAACAGTTAGTTTTTTTATATCACTTTTGTTTTTTCCATGGGCGGTAATGGGTTAAGTAACTCTTTTTGGTGCACAAGATTACAAGGGGCTTGCGTTTAAAGAAATTTGATTTATAAATGAAAAGTATAGGGGAATTTTTTTAAGTGCACTTAATTTTATTATTATTTGTTTTTTTGGTACTGTGGGAAGAATTATTTAAAATAAAATCAAGATATCTCACTTTTGATTTCAAATATATTAATTTGTAGGAATCAAAATTTACATATCATTTTGTGGTTTTTATTTTAGTTTATTTATAATAGATAATAATTACAGATTAGTTAAATTAGGACTGTAAGCTTAATATTTAGTCATTTCAAAATTATTTTTTTTTAGAAGATACAAAACTATTGATAAAATTCAAAAATTTGAATTTTAGGAATTATTGTTGTATTAGTTAGTTGATGTTTGTTGGTATGAATGAATGGGTGGTGGGTAGTTATAGTTGGCTGTCAAAGGGTCGAAAAAAAAAAAAAAAAAAAAAAAAAAAATACAAAAGATTGTACATTTGGCTGCTGTTGAACCGGTTGTTGCTGCTGTTGAACCAGTTGTTGCTGCTGTAACTGAGATGCTTGGTGTGGTCTTTGTGAGGTTTGTAAATAGTTGTTTTGTTGTTGCAACAGAGCATTTTGCTGCGGCAAGACTTCCAATTGCTACAAAATATAATTTTCACATCGCTGATTGTGATTTAAATTGAAGAAATAAAACTAATTAAAAAATTATAAGAAAATTTTGCAAACACTTTACCTTTTTGAAATCAGCATTGTTTCTGTCATAGTTTTGTCGGTACGTATTCTAGAAACCTCCTCTATTTTTATTGTTGTTGTAAGGACGCTCTCTACTATGGCGGTAACTGTTTCTCTCTTTGCTCCTGCTCCGGCTTCTACTTTTTTCTTTCAATTTCTTATTCTCTTTTTCCAGATTTAAATTTTTCTCCTTCCAAAACGACTCCACTTCAATATTTTTGTGTTTTAATCTTCTGATCTGGTCAGCTGCTGCTTCATTCAGAATCTCTTTTTTTTCAATTTTTTCTTTTAGGTTGCTGTTCTCATCTGAAAGATTGGTATTTTTTTCTGTAATCTTTAATTTTTCTTCATTCATTTTTTCATTGATTTTTTTTAGGCTTATGTTCTCTTCAGGCAGTTTTTTATTCTCTTCTTGCAGCTTAGTTAATTCATCTTGTAGTTTTGTATTTTCCTCTTTTAGCGAAGAGTTTTCTGTCTTGTATTCCTGGTTTGTTCGTTTAGTCATCTAAAAGAGAAGTTTAAAGTAAGAGATTCATCATTGTTAATTATTTAAGAACATTAAAACATTAATGAGAACCTACATTTAATCGATAGAAATTTATTTAAAAATTTGAGTAAGGTAATCAGTAAATTAGGTTCATTTTTCTAAATTTCGACGGAATTTCACTATAAATTTGTATTTCAATTTTCTGGTAGTCTTATTAAGAAAAAAATGATGAAAAAAAAGACAAATTTCAAAGTTGCGTACTTAAAACAAAATACTGTTATAACAATAACGTATGTACATTGTACAACACGTGGTTAATGAACGATGATTGTGAAAGTTAATAACTATTAAAGGCTATGTTATGAAAAGTGATTACAATTTTCAAATAGAACTAAACTTTTTTATAAATATCGAATAAAAAACGTTCAGCAAAAATATAAACCACTTCTTGACTTACCGTTCTATTGTTGCGTTTGTACACGGAAAAAAGAGAAGAGATGAAAAAATACACGATCAGCCAAGATAAAAGCCGGTGTTATAGGTAAATCTGAGTTGTTGGACGGTGGTAATCGCATGTACCTGCGTGTGAGGTTGGCTGCCCTTGTCGCGATTGTCGCGCCACTAACTAGAAAACCTCGCGCTCATTTCACAATTGGATTCTAAATCTGTTTTTTTGTGTTCAAGATTATTTATTTATTGAAGACATTTCTACATTGAACATGGGGAAAAATAAACAATTGGATGAAAAACAACCCTACCAGGCTTCCGTATTTTCGAAGAAAAAAAGGATGAAAGTAGTGTAAGATTCGTTGTGTTTATAAATTAACCCGCTATTTTTCTGTAGGTTAAAATTTTTTTTTTTTTTTTAACTATTTACTACTTGTAAAAAAGAGAGTTATCGTTGTTACGGCCATTTCAACCGCGACCAATCCGCCGGGCCGACTAGTCCAGTCAACAACGCAACTGACTGACTTGCTCGGTACCGCAGTGTATTAGCACCTTGCCGTGCATTCCGTTTTTCTAGGCAGTTGCGCTCCCGCTAGCCTGCGAGCAACATGCAGCAGCGAAGCGCAGGCGATGTAAAGCCTAAAAATTAATATTTATTTCCTTTTTTATTCACTCTTATCGTTAAGCAATTATTGTTGTACATTCACACGTTTTCTTTAATAAAATTAAATAGTTTCAAGTTAATCATCACTCTTTCTCTCTCATCACTGCTCCTAACAGCTACCTCAATTCTTAAGCCACGTCAAGCACATCAGCTTATTAAAAAGCCTGTGCACGCAAAAACATTGGTCCTTCGTGCGCGGATAGTTAACAAAAGTAAAAAGCAGTGATTGCGATTCGGGAGGAGTGCTGCGAACTAAAGTGTTGTGAGTGGTGATGCAGGTGTGAGTTACAAGTTACGCAATAACTCAAGGAAACCCGGCGGGCGGCCATCTTCATCAGCGCTTCTTCATCAACACGAGAGTCGTTGCGCGCGCAGCCAGCGCCGCCTTTCTGCCTCAGTTACCTCGTCATCAGCACGCAGCGCAGACGCACCATACGCTATCTCTGTCTTTCTCGCAGCGTCAGTCAGCCAGTGGGCCCTCAGCCAATAAAGAGGGTGCCACTAGCCTGCGCCGGTCGAGTGAGCAAACAGCGGCACGAGACTGCTGATTCTAATGTCAACTTCTCCGCGCCGCGCAGCGCGTCGAGAGCATCAGTACGAGCCTACTGATGCCAATGCCTCACGTGTCGCGCCACACGTAAACAAGCAGAACAACAAAACGCAGCTGTGTGGGTGCTACGCAGCTGACAAGCTACCACTGTCGTCGTGCCGCGGCAGTAGGACGTAAACAAATATCTCGGATATTCGCTCTTCTTCAAATTTTGATACGCCGTCACCTATTTTCTCTCAACGCAACCATGGATGCCCAGCAGCTGAAGGAGTTGTTAGAAGATCAAATCACGGAAGGTCGGTACATCACAAATTTTATCAAAAATACGAACGCTAGAGGTGCATCTCACATTGATGCTGAGTATCTCACGAAGCGCATCGAGCGGCTGGAAGCTCTGTGGAAGTCCGTCTCAAACTCAGATAAGGTACTCAACCGATACCGTGACAGTCTCGAGGACAATCCTTACTTCACGGAAGATTTTTTTGCAACATATGAGGAGGCTTATTGTTCAGCGAAAGCTCAATTAGAGTCTAAGAGGAAACCGCTACTTCCTCTTTCTCCCACACTCCCCCAAGGCAACTCAACTATCTTTGAAGACGCTGGCAGTGAACACAGAACCATTGTGGTGCAAACGGCGCCTCCACCAGTCTCAGTCGCTGACCTACCGACCTTTACCGGCAACCAGGCCGAATGGGAGTCCTTTCGTGCGCGGTTCGACGCAAGAGTTGGGAAAGTCACTACAATCGCACCTGTGGATAAGCTACAGCTGCTCATGGCCTGTGTCAAGGGCGAAGCAGCCGCGTGCGTCAGCAATTACGAAATCATCGACGCAAATTACCAAGTCGCCTGGGCCGCGCTAGAGGCAAGGTTCGACAACAAGAGGCTGAGACTGTCGGCTCACCTCAATCGTTTGATCAACATGCAGAAAGGATCCAGAAAGTCAGCGGTAGACATTCGGCGCCTCATCGACGACACCAAGGAGTCCATGAGGGCGCTCACTTTACTTGAAAGACCGGTGGACAGTTGGGATGATTGGTTCATCGAGCTCATACTCAGCAAGTTGGATGCTTCAACAAGAGAGGCATGGGAGAATACGCTCGACAGCAACTCCTTTCCTTCCTTCGACAGGCTAGCTGAATTTTTGGAGAAGAAGGCACGGGCTTTGGCCTCTTCACCAGCAACAAACAACCCAGTTAAACCTTTGGTGCTTACAAGCACAAGCAGCAGAAAGAACAAGAGCAACGCAGTGGTCGCCGCACATGGGATAGCTGCCCCTGCTCCAGCAGTTAAGCTTCAGTCTGTAGGTCCACCACAGCAACCGCAACAGCTGCGCCAGCGGCCCCAGCAGACGCCTTTTCAGCACCAGTCCCAGCCTCAGCACCAACAACAATATCAGCACCAGCGGCAGCCTGCAGCAAAAGGATGTGCTCATTGCAAAGAGGCACACTTTATCGCTCACTGCCCGGCCTTTCTTTGTCTTGGACATTCAGAGAAACTATCAGTGGTACAGGAAACCAGGCTCTGCTTGAATTGCCTCCGATTTGGTCACTTCGCAACTGCTTGTCCCTCTTCGGTAAAGTGCAAAGTTCTTGGTTGCGGTCTTGGGCATCACACTACTCTCCACCCAGACTCTGCGGCTCCAGGCGAGACAAAGACGCCTTCCGCAGGACAAATCGGTACACTCCCAGGCGCGATCCAGCAATCATCGGTGAGTAGCAACTCCTGCAGTACCAACCGTAAAACTTCATCAATTTTGCTGGCCACCGCTCGAGTGACTCTGCAGTCATACAGTGGCACTGAATTGGAAGTAAGAGCTCTCATCGATCCTGCTTCGGAAGGATCCTTCATCTCAGAGCGCGTGGCTCAGCTCATGAGGTTGAAGCGGCAACCTGTGGACACAATGGTCAGCGGAGTTGGGGGTGACGTTCACCTAACTTCAAAACACAGTACCCATTTGATTCTTAAGTCTAAACGAGATTCTAAGTTTTCATTGTCATTTTCAGCAATAATTGTAATTCAACCTACAGCTCTACTGCCAAAAAGCTCAATTGGTGCAACGACTTGGTCTCATCTCCAGCAGCTGGAAATGGCAGACCCTGAGTTCTACAAGTCAAGCGAGGTGGACTGCATTCTGGGCGCCGATATCTACGCTTCCGTGCTGAAGCCTGGTCTGCGCACAGGTCAACCTGGTCAACCCATTGCACAGGAGACAATCTTCGGTTGGGTCCTCACCGGACCTACGTCCTCTGGCTTCGACGCTCAACATGGTCAAATTCGGACCCATTCCACCAGCCTGAGGTCTGATCTTCAGCGTTTTTGGGAAATCGAAGAATTACCTGCAAAAGCCATCATGAGCAAAAAGGAAGAGGAGTGCGAAAGGCATTTTGTTTCAACGCACGCCCGAGATGCTACAGGACGGTTCGTACTACGGCTCCCGTTCGACAATCTGCAAGAGTTGCCCGGATCCAAGTTGATTGCTTAAGCCCGATTCTTGTCGACTGAAAGGAAACTACAAGCCGACCCTGTCAAGAAGGCAGCATACCAGAAATTCATGCAGGAGCTGATCGACCTGAACCATATGGAATTGGTTCCACCAGAAGAAGAAGAAGTCAAGCAATCTTTCTACATGCCACACCACGCAGTCAGAAAGCAGGATGGCTCTGGAAAAATCCGTGTGGTCTTCAATGCATCTCAGACCGCCCAGAACGGTATCTCTCTCAACGATTGCCTACATGCAGGCCCGAAGCTTCAATCGGACATAACCACTATCATTTCACGGTGGCGTTTTTACCGCTTTGTGTGCACTGCAGATATAGTCAAGATGTTTCGACAATTTCGCATCCACTCTGATGACACAAATTGGTTACGAATCCTGTGGCGACATACTCCAGAAGAGCTTCTACGCAGTTATCGTCTGTTTACGGTAGTCTATGGCACAAAATCCGCACCGTTTCAAGCTATCCGAGCCCTCAGGCAACTAGCAAAGATTTTACGTCATAAGTACCCTAAAGGAGCAAGGGCTATACGCAAGAACTCCTATGTCGATGATTTTCTGTTTGGTGCTGACACATTGGAGGAATTGCTCGAAATCATCCGACAACTTATCGACATCCTGTCCGCTGCTGGCATGTCACGAGAAAAATGGGCTGCAAATGACGTTACTGTTTTGCCGGAAAGCTCCCAGCAAACCCAAGTCACCCGGTTCCAGATTGAGAAAAATGTGGTCTCCACCCTTGGTCTGCAGTGGAACCCAGTAAAAGACACGTTCTGCTTTATTGTAACGCTGGAACCACCGCAAGCCAGCGTAACAAAAAGAACTATACTCAGCGAGATCGCCAAACTCTATGATCCTCAAGGTTGGCTCTCACCTGTCATTATCACTGCAAAAATACTGCTTCAAAAGCTCTGGATCCATGGTCTTGATTGGGATCAACCAGTTGACGAAGAGTCTCTCTCGATCTGGCAAGAGTGGAGACGACAGCTCCCTGAGCTACAACACTTGGAAATTCCTCGCTGGCTGGGGACAAACAGAAGTTCTTGGTACCATCTGCATGGTTTTTCGGATGCATCAGAACGTGCCTACTCAGCAGCAGTCTATCTGGTAGTTGGCTCCCAATCTGGGTCAATCAGGTCCAGTCTGCTCATGGCCAAAACAAAAGTGGCCCCCATAAAGACTCTGAGCATTCCAAGGCTTGAGCTCTCAGGCGCCATACTCCTCGCGAGGTTGATCAAGCACTTAATCGCTGAACTTGAGCTTAGCCCAGAGGAAACATTTTGCTGGACAGACTCCACTGTCGTCCTGGCTTGGCTTAGTGACCACCCGTCAAGGTGGAACACATTCGTAGCTACCAGAACCAGCGAAATCATCACTGCATTGCCTGCCGCTCATTGGAATCATGTAAAGTCAAAGGACAATCCAGCGGATGTGGCCTCGAGAGGAGTCCTGCCCAATCAACTGCTCAGTGACGAACTTTGGTGGCATGGACCAGACTGGCTCACCATTGATTGGCGTACCGGACCAGAGAAGACCAACTTCTACCAAACAGACGTAGAAAGGCGTAAAGAACCCTCAAGTTTCACCACGCAAATTGACAACAAACTTAAGCCAATCGACGAAATGATGACAAATTTCAAAACCCTGAACGCTCTGCTACGAGGGCATGTTCTGGGCACTCCTGAGCATCCAAGTGCAGGCGAGCTTGCCCTAGCACGGACGAACCTCATACGTAGCCTACAACAGGAATACTACCCCGAAGAGATTTTAAGAATCCGAAGGAATCAGAAGCTCTCCCACCGTAGTGCCATCCGTCGCCTTCTTCCCTACTTGGACGTGGAGAAAATCATGCGGGTTGGTGGTCGGCTGCAGAATTCTTACCTCGCTGACGGTGAAAAACACCCTATCATAATTCCAGGAAACAGTATCTTCGCCAAGCTACTCGTGCAAGATGTCCATGAACGCACACTGCACGGTGGTGCACAACTAGTCGCAAGTGTGCTGCTACGCACCTATTGGATCACGCGTGCACGCGTTCACATCCGTTCAGTAATCTTCCGCTGTATAACTTGCCAACGATACGGTGGCCGACCTGTAGTTCAGCAAATGGCGCCACTTCCTGGAGTACGAGTCACACCTGCAAGACCTTTCGAATCAACGGGTTTAGACTACGCTGGGCCCTTCATGATTCGCACAACAGCTGGGCGTGGACATAAGGCGTATAAAGGTTACGTCGCTCTTTTTATTTGCATGGTCACCAGGGCCATACATCTTGAAGCCGTGACCGATTACACGACCAAAGCTTTCCTGCAAGCTTTTCGTCGTTTTGTATCAAGAAGATCAGCCCCGAGCAACGTCTACAGTGACAACGCTAAGAACTTCCAAGGCGCCGCTAACGAACTTCAACGACTTTTCGACGCTACCATGGGAATTGGTCAAGCAATCGCCGACGCCATTGCAGAGGACGGCGTTACCTGGAACTTCATTCCACCTCGAGCGCCTCACTTCGGAGGGCTCTGGGAAGCCGGAGTGAAGTCTTTCAAGTTCCACCTCCGTAGAGCGATAGGAGACGCAACTTTAACCTACGAAGAGTTTGACACGCTCCTCTGCCAAATAGAAGCATGTTTAAACTCAAGGCCATTGGCTCCTCTCACCAGTGCCCCGCAAGACTTAGCAGCCATCACCCCAGGTCACTTCTTGATCGGAAAAGCGCTCACTACCTTTCCAGAGCCTTTCACTAACCAAGAACCTCACTCACTCACTGACCGCCATGTCATGGTCACTCGAATGCGGAATTATATCTGGGATCGGTGGCGTAAAGAGGTGCTCCAGCAAATGCAAAAAAGAACCAAGTGGTTCGAACCCAACCAGGGCATTCACGTAGGAGACCTTGTCCTCTTAACCGACGAGATCGTGCTCCCTGAAAAATGGCCCCTGGCTCGAATCTTAGAATGCACCAGAGGTAAAGATGGTCTGGTCCGGGTAGTCAAGCTTCAGACAGGCCATAACATCCTGGATCCACCAGTTGCCAAAGTCATCAAGCTACCACCAGTAGAACACCTGCTGCCTCAACCAACTCAACAACCTGGAAACGCCGGCCCATTCATGGCGGGCGGCGTCGCGCAAGAAGAAGAGTAAAAACTAAAATTAAATTGTATTTTTTTTCTTTCTCTAAGTTCTGAATTACAACGCAACCATTTTAACTATCTACTCTTTTATTATTTGAATCGAGTAATTTTTTTTGTTTGTATAATTTTCTAAGCAATTTTTTTTACTAATTTGTAAGACGGTCGTCGACTTGCTGCCAACGAGACGGGCGGCATGTTACGGCCATTTCAACCGTGACCTATCCGCCGGGCCGACTAGTCCAGTCAACAACGCAACTGACTGACTTGCTCAGTACCGCAGTGTATTAGCACCTTGCCGTGCATTCCGTTTTTCTAGGCAGTTGCGCTCCCGCTAGCCTGCGAGCAACATGCAGAAGCGAAGCGCAGGCGATGTAAAGCCTAAAAATTAATATTTATTTCCTTTTTCATTCACTCTTATCGTTAAGCAATTATTGTTGTACATTCACACGTTTTCTTTAATAAAATTAAATAGTTTCAAGTTAATCATCACTCTTTCTCTCTCATCACTGCTCCTAACAGCTACCTCAATTCTTAAGCCGCGTCAAGCACATCAGCTTATTAAAAAGCCTGTGCACGCAAAAACAATCGTGAATTAGCAAGTCAGATTTGCTGACATAAAATAAGAAATAAAAGGAAACGTTTGTATACATTTATTCTTTATTATAGTCAAATCGAATAGAATAACAAAACAACTGAGGATGTTGTTAAATTTTTTTTTTTATCATGATTTCAAATAACTTGAAATATCAACATCACTGACTAATCACACTGTATTGAGTGACTACCAATCGATTTAATGACTGAAGTCTAATTTTTTAATAAGAATGTGATAATTTTTCTTCCTTTTTTTTTTTTTTTTTTTTTTTTTTTTTTTAATTGAGGCTCACAACATGACTTTTTGCTATGAGGTCAATACTCCTAAATTTTTGAGAATAGTTTATTTTGCCCTGAATATTTTTGCATAAAATATAGGTTGACGTTACTTTTAAGATAAAAAATAAACATTTCAAAGTGAAGTAATCCTAACCTGTATTTTTATTTCATAATATTTAAAAATCTAAAAACATGGAATTTATTTATGTATTTACATTTTTATTTTACAACACACAATTCTAAAAAATATTTAAGATCTAGGGGTTGTGATATTTGATACAGCGCCGTCCTCGTGAGCCTCCTGAAATGCTCCAGATTTAATTTATACCATATTTTTATTTTAAAATTCTTAGCGATCCAAAAACCATAGTATTATTTTTCATATATAATACAAGATAGATTACCTATTTAATTTTTCTCAATACTTTTTTAATAAATTCCAGTTTTATTAATAAAATTTTTGATGACTCTAGTAGAACCCAAACATGTTCAGTTGTAAAGTGAAAATATAAGTATCGGACATTTAAACTAAAAACTTGAGAAAATTTGATCCAGAATTTGCGGTATCGATTTACAATTGTTTTTATATCTTTGTCATTTAATTTTATTTAATATTCATAGAAAAAATTTTTAGCGATTCAAATTAATAAAATTCCAAGTATAAACCCATATTATACACTTATGATGTTATAGTAGAACCACTTTTAATATTTTAGATATTTGCTATTGACATAGCAATATTATACTAAGCATATCACGAAAACCTATGATTTGAGTTTATAAGGTATAAGAAAAAAGTTCGTGACAATGTCCCATATAATGGCGGCCCTATTATTAGCACCATATATTATATATACCATTTATGTCATGTAAAAAATTTTAACATTTTATACAGCCTACAGTATCAAATACGGCCACCCCCATTTATTTTTATTTTATTTTAAATGTAGGTTCGATATGGGACTACTGTACGATAAAAATTACTTGTGAGTCAGTGTTTGAGTGTTGGGAAGGAACTCGTTAATTTAAAAAAAAGTAACTATACTAACTTCGTAACAATTTTTAGACCAACATTGTAACTGTATCTTTAGTTACTTAACGACTTTTGTTATCCAAAAAATTACATAACAAAATTAACTTTAGTGATTTCATTTTTTTCAAGTATTAAAAATCGTGTTAAGATCAGAAATTTTATTTTAAACCTATTTTTAGGTCAAAATATTCATCTTGACAGCTGGGTTGATTTTTAAAGTGTTGCCAAGTGAATCTAAAACAATAAAATTCAATTCTATAAAGAGAATCTAAAAAAAAGATGAAAAATTTTCGTTTGCAGAATTGAAATTTTTTAATTCTGGTTCACTTGGCAACACTTTAAAAAAGTGTCCAAAGTCACCCCCGTTGAAAATTTTTATGGCCAGATAGGGCACATTTATCATTTTCAGGGTCATTTCCGAGAAAAAACCTTTTTTGGTACAGCACATGCATCGGGTTTATTAGTTTCAAATTTCTAACAAAATGCGAGACAAAAGGGGCCTCAAATTAATTGGGTTTTGGGCCTAACTTGGGCTTTAGGGAGTCAAAATCCGTTTTTTCAAATAATCTATTAAAAAAATAATAATAATTTATTGATTTTTTAAAGCGATAAAATTTGCCAATATTTTTTAGTTTCCAAAGATTTTAGTGTTTGATGATATTTTTCTCAGCTTATAAGGTCCACCGGTATTTTCTTTAAATTGATAAGTGTTTCAAGAATGTTCTTCTTTTACGCTGAATTTTTTCATTAAAATATACTTGTCGAGTCCAATTGAACTTTCAAGAAAACAGTGATTATCACCCAGATAGCACAAAAAGTTTTCAGAACGTTCTGGCAACGTTGCACAGAAACCATTGCAACCTTTCGTTGAAAGGTTGCTGAACGGTTTTAGAAACGATGTGACAATCGTGTAGATCTCCGTTATTAGTTTCAAAGAAAACCTTCAATCAACGTTATGGCAACGAAGTTTGTCAACCATATTTTTTCAAAAGGTGACCACAAATTGTTCTGGCAACGTTTCTAGAACCTTATGGTAAAACGTTCCTTCAAAGTTGCTACAGAGTGTTGACAAGGTTCCAAATAACCGATATGAATTTAAAACATTTTAGCGAGAACCTCAAGTTTGAGTAATTTAATTAAAAATACCTATGAATTTGAGGTAGAAAAATTTTATGTTTTTAAATTTTTTTGTAAATAATTCGACCAAAATTGGTAAGAACAGCTCTCAGACTAGTCAAATCATTCAAAAATTATTGAATCGACTTTCAGTCGCTCGGCCGGAGTAACAAAATTTGGTGGTTTATATATCCACAGCTTGTTACTTTGCTGAGAGCTCAGTTCTAACGGTAAGCCACCTAGCGGATGGGACCCAAAACTACTCATTTCGCGTTTTTTTTTTAAATAAATTAACTAACCGCCAAGCACTAAAACCCCATAACGCTGTGCGTCCGAGTTTTTCAAATAAATAAATTGATAAACCGCCAAGCGCTACTACCCCATAACGTTGGACGTCCGAGTTTTTTTTTTTTAATAAATTAACTAACCGCCAAGCACTAAAACCCCATAACATTGGGCGTCCGAGTTTTTCTAATAAATAAATATTAATTGATTCATTAAAAAAAACTCGGACTCCAGCGTTATGGGGTTGCAGTGCCTGGCAGTTTTTTAGTTTATTTATTATTTAAAATATTTAAAAAAATCTGACGTCTAGCGTTTTGGAGTTGTAGCGCTTATTAATTTATTTATTAGAAAAATTTGGAAGCACAGCGTTGTGGGGTTCAAGTGCTTGGCGGATAAGTAATTTATTTAAAAAAAAAAACAAAAAAAACTCGAACGTCCTGCGTTATGGGGTTGTATTATTTGGCGGCTCATTCATATATTTATTTACTTATTCAAAAAAACTCGGACGCCCAGATTCATGGGGCTTTAGTGCTTGGTGGTTAGCTAATTTATTAAAAAAAAAAAACTCGGACACCAAGCGTTAATGGGGTTGTGGCGCTTGGCAGTTTATTAATTTATTTATTAATTTATTCATTAAAAAAACACTTGAACGCCCTGCGTTATGGAGTCGTACTGCGTGACAGTTTGTTAATTTATTTATTAGAAAAATTCGGCCGCCCAGCGTTATGGGGTTGTAGTGCTTGGCGTTCTGTTAATTTATTTATTAGTTCATTTATTAAAAAAACTCGGATGCCTAGCATTATGTGGTTGCAGAGCTTGGCGGTTCATTAATTCATTTATTAAATTATGTAATAAAAAAAAACTCGGACGCCGAGCGTAATGGGGTTGAAGCGCTTGGCGGTCCATTAATTTATTTATTTTAAAATACCCGGACGCCCAGTGTTATTAGGTTGTAGATGCTTTAGGGATTATTTATTTATTTATTCATTTTTTCACAATAAAACCAGTACGCCCAGCGCTGTTGGGTCGTCTAGCTTTGTTTGTTTGTTTATTTAATTTTTGATTGTTCATAAAAAACTTTAACACCCTACGTTATTGATTTTGTTTTTTTTTGGTTTATTTATTTATTTATTTAGAAATAAATAAAAAATTATTAAAAAATAAAAAAAAAACGAAAACACGAATGACCAGCGTTGTTGGGTTGTCTTGCTTGGGGTTCATTTATTCATTTAATTATTGATTATTTTAATCTCAATGCCCAGGGTTTTTGGGTTGTTAAGTTTGGGGGATTATTTATTTACTTATTTATTCATTTATTTATTTATTGAACCCAGCCGCCCAAGTTTTTGTGTGTTTTTTGTTTGCCTGATCTTCGCCGGAAGATTTTTTAATTTCTCGGTACCTCCTGGGCCGGGATCGGACACACTGGTCACAGAGTCTATACATTCAACATACCAAGGAGAGGGGGGGCATTTTAAGTACAGTTACTTTATTTTTGAATAAACATTTTCTTTTATTTCAATGAAAATGGATTACTAATTGCTTGATTAGAAACGTTATTTGTTGATCTTTATGAAGAATCATAATGAATCTGTTCATTTATTGTAAGGAAAATTTATTACCAAAATAAAAAAATGCCCCTGAAAAAATTATTTTTTTTCATTCATTTATCCTCCACAAGGTTATTAAAAAGTTAAAATTTTTAAAAATAAGTGTACCGATGCATTTATTAATAACAATTTCAATAGTTAGAAAATGTCCTTAAAAACACCTAAAGAGCGTATGAATATGATTTGTTAAAAAAAAAAAAGCACAAAGATTCGAACCTGTGACGGCAAAATAGAGAGCGGTGACTCTAGCCGCCAAACCACACATTATCGTTAGAGATAATGGATTAGAACTAATATTTAAGTTGTGCCCCTTCGGGGCTTGATTATGAAATTTCATTTATTTAACTATAATAAACTGGATCAGATATTTTCTTATATTTATTAAAATTTATTACCAAAATAAAAATATTCCCCTGAAAAAATTATTTTTTTCATTCATTTACCCTCCATAAAGTTATTAAAAAATTTAAAATTTTAAAAATAAGTGTACCAATGCATTTATTAATAAAAATTTTTAAAAGTTAGAAAATGTCCTTAAAAACACCTAAAAAGCGTATAATTTATTAAAAAAAAAAAAAAGCACATAGAATCGAACTTGAAACGGCAAAATAGAGAGCGGTGACTTTAGCCACCAAACCACACATTAACGTTAGAGATGATGGATTAGAACTAATATTTGAGTTGTGCCCCTTCGGGGCTTGATTATAAAATTTCATTTATTTAACTACAATAAACTTAAACAAATATTTTCACATATTTATTTGTTTATTTATTTATTTATGAATATTTAAAAATTTTTTAGTTTACATTTTCATGAAAAAAAAAAAATTAAACCTTCCTTTTTTTTTAAATTTTTTATTTTTACTATCGTCAATTTATTACTAGCTAAAAATTAAAATTATAATTAAGAGCTAAAAACTAAGTATGTTTTTAACATGTATATTTAAATACTTTAAATGCTTTTTAAGATCTAACGACTGCTAACGCGAAATGAGTAGTTTTGGGTCCCATCCGCTAGGTGGCTTACCGTTAGAACTGAGCTCTCAGCAAAGTAACAAGCTGTGGATATATAAACCACCAAATTTTGTTACTCCGGCCGAGCGACTGAAAGTCGTTTCAATAGATTTTGAATGATTTGACTAGTCTGAGAGCTGTTCTTACCAATTTTGGTCGAATTATTAACAAAAAAAATTAAAAACATAAAATTTTTCAACCTTAAATTCATAGGTATTTTTAATTAAATTACTCAAACTTGAGGTTCTCGCTTAAACGTTTTAAATTCAAATCGGTAATTTGAAACCTTGTCAACACTCTGTAGCAACTTTGAAGGAACGTTTTACCATAAGGTTCTAGAAACGTTGCCAGAACAATTTGTGGTCACCTTTTGAAAAAATATGGTTGACAAACTTCGTTGCCATAACGTTGATTGAAGGTTTTCTTTGAAACTAATAACGGAGATCTACACGATTGTCACAACGTTTCTAAAACCGTTCAGCAACCTTTCAACGAAAGGTTGCAATGGTTTCTGTGCAACGTTGCCAGAACATTCTGAAAACTTTTTGTGCTATCTGGGCTTTGAATACCGCAGTTTTGGAGGTTATTCACGTGAAATTTATTTTTGTAAAATTATTGTAAAATTTGCAAAAGGTCAATATTTTGCAGTTTCAAGAAATGAATTCTTTGATAGTGAAACTATATGTATGTGGTTTTTCTAAAGGATCTCTATTGTAAGAAAACAAATATCAATAATTTAGTACACTTTTTCAGCGTAGCGGCCATACGTGTAATGAAAAAAATTAAATCTTTAACTTGCTGTAACTTTTAAATTATATGGTCAATTTTGATCAGACTTCGTAGAAATGTTTATTAATATCTAATAAACACCTCCAGAAAATTCGAGCTCATTCTCTATTGTCATGCATTTGGTAGAAAACCACCTTAAATGAAATTCAAAAGAACAAAAATAACCTAGTGTAAGGGACAGGGCAAAGGTACCTAATTCTGCGAATTATTAGGTTAACAGAAGATTGAACAACTGTAAAATAGTTTGTATTTAATATTTTTTCAAACTTTTTGTTAAATCAAAATTAAAACTCTTCCGGAATAAAATAAGCCATTGCTGAAGCTTTACATGTTTAAAGACAATTAATAATAATCAAATAAAAAAGAAAAAACAGAATCCTAATTCTGCGTTTTGTTCCCTAATTCTGAGGCCCCGATTCTGCGGACATTCGACGGAATTTTTTTTGTTATGTTTCCGCAGAATTAAACTCACGCGCATTGGATTGGCCTGATCCCTATTTCTGCGGCTATAGGTATTTAGGCACAAAATTAATGTTACAAATGACATTTTTTACCATTAATAATCTAATTTTGACATAAAAATTAAGTTTTATAACCAATTTTGTGTTCGACTACACTTTCAACATTTTTTTATCATCAACTTTAAAAATCGCACAATTGGGGCACCCGCAGAATTAGGTTCCCTTACGCTATGTTCCCGATGACTGGAACTGCGATATTTTATGGCAGTTTGAATACAGTGTATTGTTTCCGCGGCCAAGAGTGTTCGATTTGGCCTCCTCGCAAACCTCTCGGAGGCCAAATCGAACCCTGTGGCCTAATAGAAACATACTATTTTTCCTCCTTTTAACCGAAAATAAGGGGCGAAGTTCCGATTTTGTGGTTAGATGGGAGAAGTTATTTTAAACTCAAATTAACAAAAAAAATGTACAAAAAAAAATTTTACCCAGGGATCAATTTTTTAAAAGTCAGAAAAACAATTTGCAACCGTATATTTAGCAAAAATGATATTTTTATTATATTAATACGTAGCTAGCAACTTTACATACATAGAACCTAAAAAAAGCTGTAGGTTAACAGTTTCAGTATCTATGAGAGAATACCAATTTGAAAAAATAAAAAATTTCGGTTTTATGACTAATTTTGAGGGTGTTAGTAAGAGAGCGTACACAAACTTCATAGCCTAATTTTAGGAGTATTTCGACCCCCCCCCCTACCCCCATGTGACTCAATGAAGATTTTTCGTCGACCCCCCCCCCCAGTAGAACGTAGATTTTTTTCTCAAAAAATTTTTACTGTTTCTTATAAAATTAAAAACTTTTGATAATGATACTTACATTATTTTGTTTATAATATTATATCTAACATTTACTTACATTTTTTGAAGGACAAGCTATTTTCAACTAATTATAAATAATTGTAATGAGATCACAAACTTTAATTCAGAAATAAGTTCAATCTAGTCTATGTCTTCCGTGAATATCACCATGACTCAGGGGCGTTATTTCCCATATAGTGGGTATGGATGCATCAAGAGCCGAAAAATTTCCGGTCTGGAAATCCAGAACCAAAAGTCGCGCTGGGATCCAAGAATAATCAATCAAGTATTCACCAAGCTTTAAACCCCAAAAACACTGAGCGCTGAGTTCAATAAATGATTGATCAGCTATCCCTCAAGCTCTAAACCCCCAAACACCCTGGGCGTCGAGTTCAACAAAAAAACTTATCAGCTATCCCCCAAGCTCTAAGCCCCCAAAATCCTGGGCGCCCGAATTCAATAAAAAAACTGATCAGCTATCCCCCAAGCTCTAAACCCCAAAAACCCTGGGCGTCGAGTTCAATAAATAAACTTATCAGCCAACCCCCAAACTGTAAACCCCTAAATACCCTGGGCGCCCGAGATCAACAAAAAAACTGATTAGCCATCCTCCAAGCTCTAGACCTCTGAAACCCTGGGCGCCTGAGTTCAACAAAACAGCCGATGAGCTATCTCCCAAGCTCTAAGCCCCCAAAAACCTTGGGAGCCCGAGTTGAATTATTCCAAAAATATGACTGCATTTTAGTTAACTTAAGCATGAAATGAATAATTTATAACAATACCTAATTACGACGCACTGGTGCTATTATATCATAAAGTTTTAAATCTGAAATTTTTAACTCCAAAATGGCGTGGTTCACTAGAAAACGCTATAAGTTTTTACTTATTGTTTAACTCTTTGTTTGCAACATTATTAACAAATTTTTTTTTTTTTTTTAACTATAAATTGAATGTTTCTACGAATGAGACACTTTTCGAGAAAAGCGCAAAAAAACTCTAGCAAAACAAGCAACTCTTGAACTCTAGCTTCCATCGTTTTGGAAATTCAAGGCTTGGGGGATAATTAACCAGTCTATTTATTGACTTAACGCCCAGGGTTTTGAAGGCTTAGAGCTTGGGGGATAGCTGATAAGTTTTTGAGTTGAACTCTGGTGCCCAGGGTTTTGGAGGTTTAGAGCTTGGGGGATTATTGACCAGTCTATTTATTGAACTCGGCGCCCAGGGTTTTGGGGGCTTAGAGCTTGGGGGATAGCTAATCAGATTATTTATTGAACTCGACGCCCAGGGTTTTGGGGGCTTAGAGCTTGGGGGATAGCTGATAAGTTTTTGAGTTGAACTCTGGTGCCCAGGGTTTTGGAGGTTTAGAGCTTGGGGGATAATTGACCAGTCTATTTATTGAACTTGGCGCCCAGGGTTTTGGGGGCTTAGAGCTTGGGGGATAGGTGATACGTTTTTTAGTTGAGCTCTGGCGCCCAGGGTTTTGTAGGTTTAGAGCTTGGGGGATAATTGACCAGTCTATTTATTGAACTCGGCGCCCAGGGTTTTGGGGGCTTAGAGCTTGGGGGATAGCTAATCAGATTATTTATTGAACTCGATGCCCAGGGTTTTGGAGGCTTAGAGCTTGAGGGATAGCTGATCAGATTATTTATTGAACTCGTGGCGCGTCATTGAAATTTTATAGTAAAAATTTTTTTTTTCCAACAGCAGCTCCCTAAAAAAAAGGCTTGTGATATAAGCTCTGCCCCCCCCTCCCCACGTGGCCCAGCGTAGACATTCATGAAACCCCCCCCCTCCCCTAAATAAGGCAACGTAGTTTTTGTACGCTCTCTAATGTATAAGAAAACAATGCACCAGGAGGGTAGTTTCTAATAAAGTGAATTCTAATGTATTTAGCGGGACAACATATGGCAAGCCCTGGTCTATAAGTGTCAAGCGAAATATAAATTTAACCCTTTAATATGTATCATCAAAAATCTTGTTCCAATCATTAGAAAGGTACTCATTGCTTGATTTATAATCTGGTCTTTTATAATAAGCATCTGAGCCTTGACCAAACCTCCATCTCTTTGAAAGATACATTTTATTAAGCTGCTCAATCTACAAATGTAAAAATTAAATTCCAAGGAAAAGAATATTTTAGAAAATACGTGCAAGAGAGTATAATGGTCTCAGCTAGAAATGTTTCCAAAAAAAGACTGGTTACATCGTTGCTCTAGAGAGAAAGTGTCCTTATCCAAGGTATCGATGTAGAAAACTCTGCATAAATACAGCTTAATGCTGTATTAAAAAATAAAAACCCACTCTTCAAATAAATACTTTAATATAAACAAGAACAGTGATTTCCTATTTACAATGTTTTACAGGTAAACAAACCTTCAAGAATATAAACCGCAAACTTCAACATCATAATAACAGCAATCAAAGACAAATATTAAATCAGAAGCTACGACAGCTGTAACAAGCCGTCACCAAAGGAAAGTGATAGTACCCATTAAAAAAGTGTTGTTTTTTCTAACCAATTTACATGAGATAGTTATGGGGAGCCTAGGTGAAAATTCAATCTAAAGATAGAGATTTCATCTGATAAAGTCAAAAGGCAACTGGTTTTCCTATAATCTTTGGGTCTTTAAGTATGCAAAGACTATACAAAGTAACAGTTACCGTTTCTTTCTCTCAGTGTAAAAAATGAAAGGAGCCGCCCTGGACAATTCGCGAAGTTCTCGCTCCCGATGGGTGGGCAATGCGCGAGGTCTTACTGTAGAATTGATGCACTGTTTGGAATAATGAACCGTTTGTCGATCACTCCTTTTTATCTCTTTGTTATTTTGATGACCGGATAACTGTTATCGTAGTTCCCTAGTACATGATCCTATTGAGTAAAATACGAGAGTCAACTACAGTACTTCTTGAGTTGCTGCTGTTCTTGGCTGCAGATAACTGCGCTAATAAGACGTCTCTATCATCAACAAACTTTCGATATAAATGTAAAACCTTACACTTTAGTTTAGGAAAATATCATTATCGAACTAATGCGATGAGGGTCGATTTCCCATATGCTCAGTCAATACGGAATATGTAAAATGGGTATGTTGCAAATCCTTAAATGATATTCTCGCCGACAATAAATCTCGTCGACAAAAATCTGGCCGACATAATTTTTTTTGGCTGAAAAAGAAATTCTCTGACGGTAAGACAGTTTTTGAATAAAATTTCTGTCAGATGGCAAAAAAACTGATTGGCTACCCCCCAAGCTCTAAGCCCACAAAACCCTACGCGCCAGGGTTCAACAAAAAAATTGATCGGCTATCCCCCAAGCTCTAAACCCCCAAATACCCTGGGCGCCCGAGTTCAACAAAAAAATTGATTGGCAACCTCCTAAGCTCTAGGCCCCCAAAACCCTGGGCACCCAAGTTCAACAAAATCATGATTGGCTATTTCCCAAGTGAAGCGTTTTTGAAGGCTTAGAGCTTGAGGGGTAGCCAATCAGTTTTTTTATTGAACTCTGGCGCCCAGGGTTTTTGGGGCTTGAAGCTGGGGGGGGGGGGGGCAATCAGTATTTTGTTGAACCCAGGCGCCCAGGGTATTTGGGGGTTTTGAGCTTGGGGGATAGCCGATCAATTTTTTTGTTGAACTTAGGCGCCCAGGGTTTTTGGGGCTTAAAGCTTGGGGAGTAGCCAATCAAAATTTTTTTGAACCCGGGCACCCAGGGTTTTTGGGGGCTTAGAGCTTGGGGGATAGCCGATCAATTTTTTTGTTGAACCCGGGCGCCCAGGGTATTTGGGGCTTAAAGCTTGAGGGGTAGCCAATCAGTATTTTGTTCAATTCGGGTGCCCAGGGTTTTGGGGGCTTAGAGCTTGGGGGATAGCCGATCAATTTTTTTGTTGAACCCGGGCGCCCAGGGTATTTGGGGCTTAAAGCTTGAGGGGTAGCCAATCAGTATTTTGTTCAATTCGGGTGCCCAGGGTTTTGGTGGCTTGGAGCTGGAAGGGTAGCCGATGAATTTTTTTTGTTAAACCCGGGCGCCCAGGGTATTTGGGGGTTAGAGCTTGGGGGGGTAGCCAATCAGTTTTTTTGTTGAACTCGGGGGCCCAGGGTTTTAGGGGTTAGAGCTTGGAGGGTAGCCAATCAGTATTTTGTTGAAATCGGGTGCCCAGGGTTTTTGGGGGTTAGAGCTTGGGGGGAAGCCAATCAGTTTTTTTGTTGAACCCGGGCGCTCAGGGTATTTGGAGCTTAAAGCTTGGGGGGTAGCTAATCAGTCTTTTGTTGAATTCGGTTGCCCAGGGTTTTGGTGGCTTGGAGCTGGAGGGGTAGCCGATCAATTTTTTTGTTAAACCCGGGCGCCCAGGGTTTTGGTGGGTTGGAGCTGGAGGGGTAGCCGATCAATTTTTTTGTTAAACCCGGGCGCCCAGGGTTTTGGTAGCTTGGAGCTGGAGGGGTAGCCGATCAATTTTTTTGCTAAACCCGGGCGCCCAGGGTATTTGGGGGTTAGAGCTTGGGGAGTAGCCAATCAATTTTTTTGTTGAACCCAGGCACCCAGAGTATTTGGGGGTTAGAGCTTGGGGGGTAGCCAATCAGTATTTTGTTGAATTCAGTTGCCCAGGGTTTTAGGGGTTAGAGCTTGGAGGGTAGCCAATCAGTATTTTGTTGAACCCGGGCGCTCAGGGTATTTGGAGCTTAAATCTTGGGGGGTAGCTAATCAGTCTTTTGTTGAATTCAGTTGCCCAGGGTTTTGGTAGCTTGGAGCTGGAGGGGTAGCCGATCAATTTTTTTGTTAAACCCGGGCGCCCAGGGTTTTGGTGGCTTGGAGCTGGAGGGGTAGCCGATCAGTATTTTGTTGAATTTGGTTGCCCAGGGTTTTGGTGGCTTGGAGCTGGAGGGGTAGCCGATAATTTTTTTTTTTGAACCCGGTCGCTCAGAGTATTTGGGGGTTAGAGCTTGGGGGGTAGTCAATCAGTTTTTTTGTTGCACTCGGGTGCCCAGGGTTTTGGGGGTTAGAGCTTGGAGGGTAGCCAATCAGTATTTTGTTGAAATCGGGTGCCCAGGGTTTTTGGGGGTTAGAGCTTGGGGGGTAGCGAATAAGTTTTTTCGTTGAAATCGGGTGCCCAGGGTTATTGGGGGTTAGAGCTTGGGGGGTATCCAATCAGTTTCTGTGATGAACTCGGGCGCCCAGGGTTTTTTGGGCTTAAAGCTTGGGGGGTAGCCAATCGGTTTTTTTGCCATCTGACAGTAATTTTATTTAAAAACTGTCTTACCGTCAGAGAATTTCTTTTTCAGCCAAAAAAAATTTTGTTGGCGAGATTTTTGTTGGCGAGAATTTCATTTAAGGATTTGCAACATATCCTGTAAAATAGATAAAATATTGTAATGTACATGTGTGTAATAGTGATTTCGTCCTCGTGTGACCATTTTGAAGTCGCTTTGTGCGTGAAAAAATAGAAATCATTTTTCCCGCATTCTAACCTAAAAATCATAACTTTGTACCTTTTTTCAATTCACATCATATCACCAATGTAAACTTTGTACCCTAAACAAATAAATACTTAAAAAATAAATATTAGTACCATTGATGTATAACGTCATCATACCTTTACATCTCTTGAATACTGATAATATTAATACATATAATACATATAAAATTACAGGAGATTTCATTGTTGATCTAATAAATAATGTTTATCGCAGTGAATCCGTTTCAGATAATTACTGACTATGGAATTTTAACTCTACTAGAATGGGGTAGTACGTTTCAGCTTCTTGTACCTATTTGAATCCTGCATTGGAAATTTTAGTAAAATCGAACTATTTGGCCATTACCTTTTTTATATACAAGTTTTCTTTCATAAATCATTATAAGTTATCTCAATTTAAAAATCTGCATTTTGCAAATTCGATTCTCCTCTGACTGAGCCCTCTACTCCCCGCAAATTTTAATTCTTAGTTTACAAATTACGTAAAGTATCGTTGACATCAATGGTACTGCTGACCACAGATAGCTTTCTAAAGTTCTCAAAGAAGAAAACAGGCGTCTTGTTTTTTAATTACAAGACCCAAATTAAAAAAAAAAAAAACTGTACCAGTTTATTTAGAACACACTTAAATCCATCGACTTTTAAAACAAAGAATTAGAAAGCATTAAAAAAAAAGTTTGAATTAATAAAGAAAGTATCAATTAAATCCTCAAGACATAAATTTTACATAAAATATGGATTTAAGAAAATTCAAATGTAATGAAATCAAATTAATGAAATCAGCCAATATCAAATAGGTCAAAAAATGATCTGAATAGCTTTAAAAAATTATTATCCTTTAATATCCTCGAAAATATCAAAATAAAGAACACAAAACGACTCAAGAACCATATTTACTTCTCATATATTGGTGAAATGAAATCTTTTATGACAGGTTATAGCATTTTAAAAATGTTTCATTGAAATTGATGATCAACTAACAAATAAGTAAGTGGATTATATAAATTATCATAACGGAGCAAATAAATATGTAATGACGTACAAATACTATATTTGACGACAAAAAAACGAAGAAATCGAAAATATTATTCAACATAAGCAAAGTAACCAAAAATATGTGTATAGAGTCGAAAACTAGCCAATCCTGAAGAATAATGTTGACAGTATAGTTATCTCACTAAAACATACCTTCAACTTTTATTTCAGTAAATCTGTATGGCAAGTCTATGTATAAAAGAAAGATAGCGTGATTTCGATGAGATTTTTAATGTAAGATTTTATTCATGAGCTGATTGGTGAAGCTGTTTTAAGATATTCGAAAAGTGCATTTTGAGGTTATAATGATTGTTTTTTTCCTATGCGCGCTTGCAGCGCGCTGAGTGGTACTAGTTTTTATTTTAGTTTATTTTTTTCTATAAAAGAGAGGTAGCGCCATTTTGGTGAGATTTTCAATGTAAGATTCTATTATTCGTGAGCTATTGGTGGAGAAGTTTTTACAATATTTGAAAAGTGGCTTTTGAGGTTAGGAATTAATTTTTTAACGCAGAAAACTTAATAAAACGGGAACATTAAATTTGAAGGTTTTGAATCTTGTCGCTTTTGAAAATTGTTGCTACGATTTTTTTTTTTGACAAAATGGCGGCCAAAAGACTTGAGCTTCAATTCTCGCATAGCGATCAATCACATTACCGACGAAAAAAGTCGAGTTTTTATTAAAACTGAATAAGGTAGAGGACCCAATTGTGGTCCGCAAAAATCACGTTTTTTCAGATTTTGAGTTTTGTTGAAAAAATAAAGCTCTTTAAAGTCTATTTTTTTCACAAACTTAATTTTAAGGATGTTGAGCATCAGAATAAATTTTTTTTACTTTAAATATTTATTTATTTATTGAATTATTAATGTTTAAAGTCAACACCTTTTTGACCCAATTAATAAGAGCACTTTTTACCTTACCCCAATTAACGGTCCGAAGACTCGAAAAGTGAGGTTAGATTTTGAAAATTTTGCTTCGCTTCGATTTTTTGATCCATTAACCGGGGTAAGCAGAGCTGAATGCATGAGATTTGCATGGTCCATAAGGGGGGTACTTTGAAACAAGTCTCATTTACTACGGGTAAGCACCGCGAATTGGGTCCTCTACTTTACATACAACTTGATTGAAAAAATTCGTAGAGGTACGTGTCGAGAAAAATAATCGAAGCTCTTCTATAGAAATATAAGATTTTACAAAATAGATTATCCAAAATGTATCTTGGGAGCTTTGTCATGTTCTCAAATATCAAGTATTGTTCGTTGATTATAAATCAAAATCATAAAAAAATTAACTCTTAATTAATCTTTTAAAATTAATAACCATGCGAAAGAAATTGAAGAATCTTCAGTCAAAGAAGAAATCAAAGCTCTTTTATTTTATTTTATGCATACGTAAAAAATAAAATGAATAGGAAAAAAAGAGGCATTGTCACAAGTTTAAAAGTTAAGTATTTTTGAATAGTTATTTAGATTAAGATGGTTTTCTACCAGAGCTATTCAAGTTCAAGAATAAAAAAAAATGATTTCACCATATTACTAACAATGGTTATTAAAATATATTTTTCAACTTTTTATGGCTTCTGAAATGATTTTCTACCAAAAAAACATTGACAATAACAACTTAACATTTTTTTAAACTTTCAACCTCACCTTTGAATACCGCAGATTTGGAGGTTATTCGCGTGAAAATAATTCTTGTAGAACTATTGTAAAATTTGTAAAACGTCAATTTATGGAAATTTCAAGAAATGAATTCTTTGTTAGTGAAGCTATATGTATGTGGTTTTTCTAAAGGATCTCTATTGTAATAAGACAAATATCAATAATTTAGTACTCTTTTTCAGCGTAGCGGCCATTCGCGTAATGAAAAAAATTCAATCTTTAACTTGCTGTAATTTTTCAACTGTATGGTCAATTTTGACCAGACTTCGTAGATATGTGTATGCACATCTAATAAACACCTCCAGAAAATTTGAGCTGATTCTCTATTGACATACATTTGGTAAAAAACCACCTTAATGTTTTTTTTTTTTTTTTTTTTTTTTTTTTTTTTTTTTTTTTTCAAATTATGGTACGAAAATACAAATGAACAAATCTACTAAATGTCGTGGATATTGTAACATACCCGCGACCAGGGGGTAATATACTCGCGACGCGATAGTGCGGCGCGCATACTTCCCACGCACCCGACACCCGAATACCGCGGAAACTCAAAAGAGCCACGCACAATTCAAGCACACGACTATTAAATCACGCGTCATAATTGTTTAACACCGACACAATCCGAGCACACAACCATTAAACCGCGCGTCATAACTAATTACGCCCATCGAAAAACCTATTACCGAGCAATTCACACGGAAACGCGAGCGTGAGAAAAACACCAGGGACAAAGCTATAACGATAACACTAAACCGCGCAACACAAACATTTATACGACCCGGCTAATGGCACCCGCTAAATACGTACCACAGAAAGGACGATAAATTAACACTTATACTACCCAACCAATGACAGCTACTAAGTACGCACCGCGAAAAGGACTATAAATTAGACAGAACTAAACCGCGTAACGCGGACACTTATACGACAAAAACTATTAGCAGCCACTAAATACGCACCGCAAAGAAAGACAATAAATTACACAGTTTACGACCGACAGCCCGAGACGCCGGCCGCAAAACGATCTCACGATGTCCGAGAATCGGGAGAAAGCGACCGTAAAGATGTCATGGACCACGAAAATCGAGAGCACGTGTGCTCCCGGGAAAAGCGGACCGGAAAGGAAAGATCAAGGGCCACACCACACTCCTGAGGGGGAGGACCATCAGCGGGCCATCGACCCTCCCGGGGGACACGGGCGAAGTGGGGAGACAAAGGCCCAGAGGCAGGGGTCGAAACGGGTTAAATAGAGGGACCGGACCAACGGGTCGGGAGATTAGTTCGATCCTCCGACTTGAACCCTAAGCTCGTGCGTCGAACACCGAATCCCGGCAACCTGTACTTCGGACGCGAGGCATTAGCATCTCCGTACCTCGGTTCTAGACTAAGATATTCTTCTGTTGAAACCCGGTAGTACTTCAAGTTCTATACCTCTGATCCGCGACTCGTTTATAGAGTTAATACCGCAAGTTATATTAACCAAGGTGTGCATTCAAAATAAAGACTACAAGCATCATACAGTTAACATCAGTGACGTTCATTTAACCCTTCCAACATCACAGCTTACCCGCCCCTTAGCCTTCAGCGAGCAACATCGAATTCAAACGATAGCGCGGGCCAGAAAGCCCACCTACGGAGCGCACACAGCGGTAGCAGGAGTAAGGAGACCGACGGGAGAGCGCGAGATCATCGACCCACGGAACAGCAGCAGCGATCGCTTACCAGCGCTCGCACACCGCCGAGCACGAGTACGGAGCAGCAGATCGGAGTTAACGCAGCTGGATATAGGTGCCGCCAGGGACACCGCTAACCCGCTCTCAAGCGCGCATACAGCTCCCGGCCGTCTCCCGGACCTGCGTGGCGTTTCAACGACTCCCAAGTATAAAACGTGCACGCTAGATACGCACTAACGACAAGCACAAACCTGCAGTATTTTACAGTGGTGACAGCGGAAACTGTGAGAAGGGTTATTATCAAAATAATAGTGCAAAAAGACACACTTAAAGCGAAATTACATCAAAAGCACAAGGTTCCAGTTATTGTGCCAACGTGGGCATCGGCGCAAGGCCGCACCGTTGGACGGACAACTGTCCGCGACGTGGGCAATCATCGAGAAAAATTTTACTTCACAAAAAGCAACATCAACAAACATACCAGAGCCAGGACCACCCGACCACGCACCGCAGCCAGTAGCCGAGGACCTTCAAGGGACCAGGACCGCTATAACCTCATAGAAACCAGTAAAGCTAAGTCTAGAATAATTTTTGTAACATGATATGAGTCACCGTAGGGCAAATATCATACTGCAGTGACTGTACCTTTTCTATTCTCTCTCTCCTCCGGCGGACGAGATTCGGAGGCAGATTTTACATTTAGACTTTATCTTTTATTTACCTCACGAATTTGTGATTTTTGTACAAACCTGACTGCAGTATGATATAAAGTTAATGATTTATATGAGCGAAAATAGCGTCTTCTCCGACCTAAAAATAAGCGTTAAGCTAGAAAAACTCAGGGAAGAAAGAAAGGAAGCACCACAAGGAGGCCTTCCGAAAACAGGCTTGGTTAAGGGCAAAGTTGCTAGTAAAGCATACACGCAACTAGCAAAGCTAGAAAATACAATAATCTCCGAAAATATCTTAAATAATACAAAAAATATATATCATTATACGCAGACGATTTTCTGATATAATTTTCCATTCATAAAGTTTACTCACAATAAACCTGGTCGGATAACTAACTTCTTTTCTCAGAGATTTAATTAAATTTTGTTTTCAAGGAAGGAACCATAATTCTTATACTAAAACGTAATAATTTAACACGACTGGAGCAACGCTCAAGTAAATTTTATATACGAACCCGTCTATAACAATACATTCTATGCGTAATTGTAAATAAACAAAAATTGTGAAAAATAGAAGGCAGAAATACCCCGTTTTATTTTTAATAACATATATGTCGAGGGCAGAAATTTTGTCCGATATACTGAGGGACTTCGAGAACATTAATTACAGAGCAGTAAGAACCGCAAGGAGCTGGTTAGAGCAAAATATATTTACGGATAAAAACTTTCTTAACCACACGCTAGCGCAGGAATTATTGAAAACTATCGCCGCGAGAAACATTTTTAGAGAAATTAAGTTAAAACCAAGGAGACTTTGGGTAAAAAGCGACTGGGCTTACGCTAGAATAGTTTTGTTTAGGGAAATAGTCGAGCTGACAAAAATATTCGTCAGGCTTAGAAAATTAACATTATCTATAAGCAAGGTAGACAGACTATTATCAATCGAGCACGACATAAAGGGCATAGTCGCGGAAGTACAGGCTAGATACGTGGAGGCCAGCAATTATTTGCTTACAGTGTACGATATAGTAAACACCTGTTAGAGAACAACGCTTAATCAAAAGAGGGGGCGAGCTACAGAGAAACTCTCTCTCAGCATCCGCCTTTATTTTTCCCCGGAAATTACTATAAATTTTTCCTCCCTCGTTGTATTCTTTTATTTGGGTTAGTTGTTTAAACACGCTTGCGTAGCAGGAAAATAAACGAGAGACTACATATTATGGCCCCGAGGAGAATAACAGGAGCCATAAGGGCGGGGACACGCGGGTCGGCAGGCAGACAAATAGCGCGAAGGGGCAGGGGAGTAGCAACCGATAGAGACACACCCACCGCAATGGCGTCGGGCTCAGGCGGACGACGCACGGGACAAACGCGCTCTGGCGTAACACACGCAGGCGTGCAGACAACCACTGCACCTATCGCGATGCCGGTAGCGCAGGACACGCAAAGGGGTGCGAATAGTCGTGCGAGGAGCGAGTCGAGCAACGCGCGTGGCGGGAGTGAAAGTGACACCAGCGCGCAAGGACAGGCCATGTCAGCAAATAATGCCACAACGACAGGGCCAGAAGCCATCGTTAAGGCTCCATCAGTGGCATCACTACAAATGGAAGCGAGAACAATAGTGGACCTCGAAGACAGGAGCCTGTCAACATCCGAGGCACTAAAACTTATCCCAGAATACGACGGCGCCAACATGAGTCTCGAGGACTTTAATTACGAATGCAAAGACATCTATCAGATGGCAAAGATCTCAGACAGAAAAATCGTACTAAAACTAATCTTGTCAAAAATAAAAGGCAGCGCAAAAGAAGTTATAAAGCGAAAACAATACGATACCTTTGACGACCTAGTAAACGACCTATCGAAAGTGTTCGGAGCAGACAGCAACTACACAAATACCAGCAACGAGCTGGGAAAAATATCCCAGCAGGAAGGCGAGAGCGTGGTAGAATGGGGCGTTAAGGTCAAAAGGTACGTCGACGATATGATAGCTCTATCAAGGAAAGAGTGCGGAGCCCAACCAGGACTAGACAGGTTAATGACTCAGCAGGGAATAATAAGATTCATCACCGGCATTCGACCATCAATAAACAAACACCTGGTAGGCATGAAGTACGACGGCCTCGACGAAGTCATAGCAAGAGCTAGACAAATAGAGAGAGAAATAAAGGCAAATGAAGACCTTTACAAAATAAAGGACTCGGTACCAAAAGTGAGAGAAGTATACAAGATAGAAACTTCAGGGGTCGAAAAGGAAAAAAGACAAGTAACTTGCTACAGGTGCAACCGAGAAGGCCACATAGCGAAAAATTGCTGGGCAACCGAACCTAACAACCAAGGCAGAATAAACCAGAGAGAACAAAACACTAAATACAGCCAGAACCAGCAAGGGCAAGAATTAAGAACCAGCAACCAAGACTTCAAATCAACAGGCTCAAATAACGAGCAAGTGAGAGAAAAAATCCAAAAATTTGACTATCAGGGAAGCCAGAAAAGCCAGCCGAGAGAACGATCGAGCGAACAAAGAAAACCACCGAAATGCTATAAATGTAACCAGGAAGGTCACTTTATAAGCCAGTGTAACGAAACGAAAATATGCGACTTTTGTGGCAAAAATAACCACGAGATAAAAAATTGCAGGATATTTGCACTAAAATGCACAAAATGCAACTGCAGGGGCCACACCGACAAATACTGCACTCTCGATCAAAGAAGGCATAACTACCAAAAGAACCGGGAGACTCCAAAAAACGAATAGACGCTTCCAGTAATAGACGCGAACTGGAGGCTCCCGAGAACATAAAGCGTCCGCACAACACGGAAGAACGGATGGTATATACGATAAATCAGCTGGAGTCAGACTGCCCACAGATACCATTTAAGTCCAGTGACGTAAAGAACGGAACTATAAACCTGCTTTTAGACACGGGCTCGGAAATAAACCTCCTGAAAGAAAGCAAAATTAAGGACGGAGTAATAATAAATAAAGAACGAATAATCCGACTCACCGGAATAAATAAGAGCCCCGTCAGGACGCTAGGATTAGTAGAGATAAAGGTCAAAGGAATACAAGTCAAATTCCACCTAGTAAGCGTCGATTTTCCCCTGAAATGTGACGGATTACTGGGCTCAAGCTTCCTGAGCGACAACAACGGGCTCATAGACTTCACAAACAGAGAACTTCTGGTAGGCATGGACAAATTCAAATTCATCAATAGGCCCAGAAGCGTTAAGGTCATGCTTGCAGCAAGGACAAAAAGGGCTGTGAAACTTGAAGTATACAATAAACAAAAGGGACAAGGCTACATAGATAACATAGATCTAGGGCCGGGCATCTACGCCGGAAAATGTCTAACAAACGTCGACGACGGACGCTGCACTATACTCATGATTAACACAAACAACTTTGACGTAGAAGTGACGGTACCACCAGTAGAAGCCGACGACTTCCTCGAGTTGCCAAAAGCGCAGAGAACACTAAAAATTACAGACGAAGAACACGAGGAAAGAAATAAAAAGCTGGAAGAACTAATAGACTTAAGGGACTTGAACGGAGAGGAAAAACAATGCATCCTAGATATAGTGAAAGAATATTCGGCGCAATTTTACTTACCGGGAGACAAGCTCGGGTACATACCCTCGATCAAGCATAAGATCGAAATGATCGACAACAGAATCGTGAATGTGCGTCAATACAGACACCCAGTGCACCTACGGGATGAAATCAAGAAACAAATCGACGATATGCTGAAGAACGACATCATCGAGCCGAGTGTGAGCAGCTTCAACTCTTGCGTCTTTGTGGTACCTAAGAAGAGTAGCACAAATCAGCGCAAATTTCGTGCCGTGATAGATTACAGAAAGCTCAACGAAGCCACAAGGACTGACAGCTATCCCATGCCACTAATTACAGAAATATTAGAGAGCCTAGGATCCGCAAGGTACTTCTCAACACTCGACCTGGCGTCCGGATTTTACCAGGTACTACTGGATGAAGAATCAAGACCACTGACTGCGTTTTCAGCAAACGACGAAAAATACATGTTCAAAAGACTACCAATGGGTCTAAAAAACGCGCCCACATATTTCGTAAGAGCGTTAAACCACCTACTGTCAGGACTCAAGGGTACAGACCTACTCATCTACATGGACGACATAATAATATTTAGCCACTCGCTGCGAGAGCACTACATAAAACTCAGAAAACTGTTAGAACGTCTAAAAACAGCAGGGTTGACACTGCAGCCCGAAAAATGCATATTCCTGAGAAAGGAAATAGTATTCTTGGGGCATAAAATAAGTAAGGACGGCGTGAGCCCAGACCCCGACAAGATAAAGGCGGTAAGTCTGTTCAAACCACCTCGAACAACGAAAGGAATTAAAGAATTTCTAGGACTGACAGGCTACTACCGAAGATTTATAAAAGACTACTCTAAAATCGCAAAAGCCCTCTCAAAATTGCTACGAAAAGGCGAAAAATTCATCTGGGGACAGGAACAGCAGGAAGCGTTCGACGCGCTGAAAGAAAAACTAATCACCGAACCAATCCTACAATATCCGAGATTTGACGAGGAATTTATAGTCACTTGCGACGCGAGCAGCTATGCAATCGCGGGCATCCTCTCGCAAATGACGAACGGAAAAGACCTCCCGGTTTCCTACGCATCTAGGACGCTAAGCAAGACAGAAGAAAGTTTCAGCGTGATAGAAAAAGAGCTGCTGGCCATAGTGTTCAGCGTACAATTCTTCAGACCATACCTATACGGAAGAAAATTCACTATATTCACGGACCACAAGCCAATAATATACTTAAATAGCTTCAAAGACACCTCGCCAAGGCTTATAAAAATGAAGGCCAAGCTGTCCGAGTTTGATTTCGATATCAAGTATAAAAAGGGCGTATCTAACACAAATAGCGACTGTCTATCAAGAAACCCCGTAACCGAGGAAGACGAGAAGAACCTCAAAATTACAAGCAAGGAAATAAACGAGTCATTGATAAACAAAAACCAAGACACAGGCCACTCGGATACGGAGGAAGAGCCAGAAAGCGAACAGGACTCGAAAACCACCGAGAACATAGACTGGGAAGAGGAAGCATTAGTAAGATTGATAGAAGACAGCTTTTATAACCCAGATAGAGACAAAGAACTATTGAGGGCATTAACAGCCCTCGGATTATACAGAGAGGCAGAAGCCAAGGTGCACGGCGGAAGCCCAGAAAAGTTGAAGGAGGCGACAGCCACGAAAGACGCGCCTCCTGATAAAGCAATCAATGTTGGAAATGTAAGTAATCCGGGGTTAGGTAGCATAGGCGACGGTGGCATGAACTCCGTCGTCGGGTGCGAGTCGTCATGTACGAAAGCACGTCGAAAGGGACGGACCGCCTGGGATACGCCTACTGCGGACGGCGCGGACCCGGTCGGTCAGCCGGAGTACATGAAAGCTAGTCAGATGGGCAGTGAGGACACCACCGGTGCCACGAACGAAAACCCACAAGGTACGTCTGATCAGCGAGCCAGGGACGTTCGGGACACCGGGGGTTCCAATAGTTCGTGTCCACTTCGGGTTGGAAGAAAGACCATCGCCGAAGCTAGCGTGACGAGCATAAGCCCAATGGATAGAGCAAAGAGAAAGAAAAGTTTTGATAAGACAAGAAATGAGAGTATTGTCGAAAGTTTTGATAAGGCAAGAAATAAGAGTACTGCCGAAAGTTTTGATAAGACAAGAAATAAGAGTATTGTCGAAAGTTTTGATAAGGCAAGAAATAAGAGTACTGCCGAAAGTTTTGGTAAGACAAGAAATAAGAGTATTGTCGAAAGTTTTGATAAGGCAAGAAATAAGAGTATTGTCGAAAGTTTTGATAAGACAAGAAATAAGAGTATTGTCGAAAGTTTTGATAAGGCAAGAAATAAGAGTATTGTCGAAAGTTTTGATAAGGCAAGAAATAAGAGTATTGTCGAAAGTTTTGATAAGGCAAGAAATAAGAGTATTGTCGAAAGTTTTGATAAGACAAGAAATAAGAGTATTGTCGAAACGGGGACGCTACCTAGCCCTTTTGGCGGCCAGCCCCGGCGAATTCTGGCCGCCAGGAAAAATAAAAACATTGATAGCTTGAGAGAAACTTCGGCCGACCAGCCCCGAATAAGAGGGCTGGTATACGCCGAGAAAGACGAAGGTAATGGTTCAGGAGCGAAACGCCGACGCACCGGCAAGCAGACAAGCGAGGACGATGATATGAAAACTAAAAGCCAACGTGCGGGCAAGCAAATGGACAAAAATAACGATATGAGGACTGAAAGCCGACGAACTGGCAATCAGGCGACGACAATCGTAAAAACAACATCAGGAGGTCCGAGGCTTGCGAAATCGAAGAGCATGTCGAACCTGCGGGGAACGCAAAAGAGCTGCGTGCTAAAGAAATACAGCAGCAGCAACGATATCAGTAGGCTGCCCGAGGCAGACATATTCATAACAATAGTCGACGATATAACCTACACGAGAGACCCGGTATGGCTAAGGAAGGAGTCAATAATACACCTACTGTCATGCGACACGTCCTTAAGGAACCCAGTAACGAAAGACCTCCTGGAAAACGGCCTCGTACCACTGAGCGCACTGGTCGAGTGTAGACCCGCTATCGGAGAAATACTGGTAACCAAGTTTAGGAAGAGAAAAATTTTTCACGTCTTCGCGAAAGATAACTACACCGACCATCTAGAGCTCGAAGTACTGATAAAATCACTTAACCTGCTGGCGAAACTGATAAAGGAAGAAAAAGTAAAGGCAATATGCATCCAGAAGGACGAAAACTTCTCAAGAAACAGCCTCATAATAGAAAATCTAAAGAGAACAATAGACGCCGACACGACAAAGCTAACGATATGCAGCGGGGACGTCAGGGTACCTCCCATCGAGCTTAGAGAGAGCATAATACTAGAAAGTCACGGCACCAAAGCTACAGGACATAGAGGACAAATAAGGACCTACTTCAACATTAGGAAAAACTACTTTTGGAAAGGTATGAAAGCGCAGATCGAAAACTTCGTAAAGACGTGCCACAAATGCCAACAGATAAGAACATCTAGGCACAGGACGAGAAACGAGATGATTATCACAACGCCCTTCGAGGAAACCTTCGAAAGAGTGCAGCTGGACATAGTCGGCCCATTGCCAGTAACAAAAAACGGCAACCGATTCATACTGACCGTAATAGACGCATTCTCGAGGATGGTCGAAGGCATACCACTAAAAAGGATAGACTCCGAAAGCATTGCGAAAGAATTTACAACCCACTTCCTGCTGAAATATGGCTGCCCGAAATCGCTGCACACTGATAACGGTACGCAATTGATATCAAAACTACTGAACGAGTTCTCGAAAATATTCGGCATATCAAGGATAACTTCTTCAATATACAGAGCGCAATCCTTAGGAATACTCGAACGAACGCACCACGAGTTATGCGAATATATAAGATATTTCATAAATAACAACAACTGGGACGAACTCTTACCCTTCGCAGTGTTTAGCTTCAACACGCAAACTTCCGACACAACTTCATTTTCCCCTTACGAAATGGTATACGGAAAACCACCCAGGCTGCCAACGAGTCTCACGGAAGGAACGACCGCACGGACATACAACGATGTGGTAGACGATATGATAGAAAGGTGGGAGCTCATAGCGAGCAAAGCGAAAGCAAGAATTGCAGCAGCGAAAATCAGGTCTAAAAAATACTACGACCGAAAATTAAACGTAAAAGAATTCTTCCCGGATGAATACGTATACATGGCTGTATTAAAGCACAGGCAAAAATTCGACATCAAGTGGGCAGGCCCTTATAAGGTGCTAGCGACCTTCAAAAACAACAACGTAATGATAGAAATCGGAAGAATGGCAAAAATAGTCCACGCAGATCACCTAAAGCTAGCGCACATACGGCTGGACCCGATCGAGGACATCCCACAGGACCCCAAAGAAGCAGAAGGCGCGATAGACACAGCCGACCTGCTGGATGAAGAAACGGTCGAAAGGATGGAGAACTTTAACTCAGTGCGAGACACAATCATGACCGAGACGCGGGAGACGACCGCACCTCGAGCGACGACCAGCACCCAGGGGGGAGAAGAGGCAGGCACGATATAGGAAACAAACGCGACCGCACTTACGACATCGTTTTGCACGTTCTTACCTATTACAAAAAACAATATTTTACGCATTTTTACCAGCGGGAGACCGCGCAGCAAACGCGCGCGCGCTAGGACCTCGTACATTGCAAAGACAGCAAAAAAAACCCCGATCAAGTTCGAGTAACTTTTTACATAATTTCGTGGCTAGTGTTAAATATTTTATGTAAGTAAGCAATTAAATGTAGCACACTAGTAAATACCAATCACTGGTGCAGGCAGGTTACAAAAGGAAAGGAAAGTTAAGGGAATTATTTTTGTGAGAAAGGAAGGAAATTAATACCTCATCACGTGCATACTGAAAGATGGAAGGAGAGAGGGGAAGGTTCTTGTGAAAACAACCGCGTATATTTGCATAAGGTTTGAGGAAAGAGCAAGAAAAAAGGGGGAAGGATTTCTAAAACCAACTAATTTCAAGATAGTTCTAAAAGCGCAATCACTTCAAAATTATGCAGCTACGCTCTAGCACCACGAGTATAAGCCGCGTGCAAACGTTTTGGGCAAAGATTTTCCGGGAACGAAATTATTAGGGGGTTCGAGATTTTATAGCAACGCAAACAGTTCGAACGATTTACAATTC